>CM024712.1:30494966-31094966 GCA_014182895.1 Angophora floribunda
AGACCAGCGTCGAGAGGATGAAAGCACGGTGGAGGGCTGGTCGAGCAGGGACGTCGGGCGGTCGGGGCAGCGGCAGCCTCGTCGGGCGGAGGTCCTCCTCGGTCTCTCGAGTTCTCCCCGAAGTCTTCCTTCTCTGGTTTCTCTCTCGGTCTCTCCTCTCTCCGTTCTTTTTCACTTATGTTCTCTCCCGAGTAGAGGTGTCAAAATGGGTCATAAACCCATATTATGACTCACTTTTAGTTAAATGGGTCAAATATGGGTCAAGTGAAAGCTAAATATGGGTCAAATATGGATCAAGTGAAAGTTGAATATGGGTCAAATATGGGTCAAGTGAAAATTAAATATTGGTCAAATATGAATTAAATAAAAGTTAAATATATGTCAAATGTGAGTTAAGTGAGTCATTTAACATAGAGTTTCGAGTGAGTTTGGATTTCTCTACAATAATAATGGCTTTTAGCAATACGGGTCGGGTCGGTGTGGGTTGGATTGGGTATGGGTCATTAGATTTACATTACATGAATTTGGGTCAAAACGGGTTAAATTGGTCAATATGGGTCGGACCATTTTTAACCCGACCCGACCCACCCATTTGACGGGTCTACTCCCGAGCTCCTGTCCAACACCGCTTCCACTAGCCAGCCAAATCATCCCTCAGCTCCGGCCCCCGGATCTCTCTTGCCTCAAACCAGAAAACCTCTCTCGATCCTTTTTCCGTCTGTCCGAAAACCGTCCACCTTCAGCCAGCCATTCTCTCCGTCTTTTCTTGCCTTTTTCGTCGCTCTGCTCTCTTTCTTACCCTCAAAACCCAAAAAGATCCTCCTCCGCCCCCGTCTCCTTTTATTTTTCTTCTCGGGTTTTTTCTCCTTTTTCTTCTACCCTTTTGTTCGAAATCGCCCCCCCTTTGTCAATCCTTCCTTTTCCCTCTCTAACAGACAATCTTCTCCCCCTCGCCGCATGACAGCGCAGCAAGGGAAGATTCCCTTGCTGGCATCACGCGGCTGATGTCACACTGGAGGGACCGGAACGGCGTCGTGCGTGGCCGTCTGCTTGCTCTGTGCGTGTGTCTGAGGGGAGAGTGAAGAGATGGTCAATATGGTGATGGGTTGGGCTTCTTTAAACTTTAGTGGGCTGAAAGAAATAGATAGGTGGGCTGGACGAGTGAAAGAATGGGCTGGACTATGTCAGTCCATTCGAAATTTTTATATTTTATCTTTTCTATGAATTAATACATATTTATATATGCAAAATAAATGCTCATTTAAAACAAAATAAACAAAAATTCGGGTGTCAACAACATGTCCATAAAAACCCTTGTAAAAATTAATACTTTGGATTTCGCATGAGGCAAATATTTTTCAAGGCAATGCAAACATCAAATAGCATGGCACGTACAAAAAAACATCATAAGATTCAGGCAAAATGTACACAAACGTCAAGATATAATTATCAGAGTAATTAAACACTCGAATATTTCAATCATACGATCAATACTCTATTGATCCAATCAGCAATTCAACATGCCTTACAAACATAGCATGCCCTTCAAGGTTCATGGCAACATTTGACATAAACATACACCCGATACCTCGGGGTTTTCCCCCTTTTTTTGTTTGCCCATGCGATTCATTGAAATGCTAATGCATTTAACAATTAGTAATGCAAGTTTTAGGATCAAATCATCATCCATAAAAGCAAAATTCGCTTCTGCATGAATAATGCGCAAGAATGGTACTTTATGAACATTAATTTTTAGAATTTAATAATTAATCAAATAAATTCTGAATTCCATAAATCAATAATTATTAAAAGAAAAAAATTATTTTCAATAAACTAAAGCTAATCAAGGTTAATCCCCTAATTTTTTATTATTCAACTAAACCATAATTAAAGAGTATGAAGCAAATTAATGATTTAATCCAAGCTAACCATGATTAACAAACCAAACCACACTTCAACCATGGTTAATTAACCCAACCTTGGTTAATTAACTAACCATAGTTCACTTTTCTAATTAAACCAACCATGGTCATCTATCTAAATACCTATCTTAACTCTAATTAATCTTAATAAAACCCTAACTAGGATTAACCATAAATTAATTTACCCTAAGCAAGTTTAACAAACTATTCGAGAAATTAGAATGTAAAGTCACCCGGCGACGATTCTAACGACATGAGCACGACGGCGGTGGTGAGGGCTACGCATGGTTACGTCCAAAACGTCATGGAGGCACTTGGCAAAAATGGGTCTCGGCGGAGGCGGTTTCTGATTCGGTGAGAATGGTGGGTGAATGGCTCATAGACGGGTGGTACGGCTTTTCGGTAGTGGACGGCAGCTTGCAGATGGTGATGGCACATGGCCATGGCACAAAATGGTGGCTGGTTTAGGGCAAAAACAGCAGCACAAGGTGCTGTTTTATGAAGCAAAACAGAAAAGAAACAAGAGAAAGAGAAGAGGAAGAAGGAGACAAGAACGTGGGGAGAGTGGGGAGGAAGAGAGAGAAACGTGGGCTGACATTGGGGAGAGAGAGAGAGAGACCAAGTCCAATTTCCCTTGCTTCACATCATTTCCCTTCATAAATTCCCTTGAGTTTCTCCTATTTGTCCCCAATAATTCAATGCATCTTCTAGAAGGGGTAAAATGGTAATTTCTCAAAGTATAGTATACTGTACTATACACATATACAGGCCAAGATTTTATACATGCTTGAATAAAATTGGTTTGGGCTTAAATTGTGGAGAAAAAGAGCTAGAAAATCCAATTGGACTTAAGGCTTGAAGTTGGGCTCACTTGGGCTTGGCTTGGGGCCCACTCGACTAAACCTTAATGGGCGCAAGGCCCATTGGGCCTTCGGTTGGCCCATCTACTATTGGTTCCAATTTTCGACCCATTAAATCCTTTTTCGATAAATTTCGGGCTTACTGATAAATTTGAGAATCAATTAGGTAGCGTCCAATATTTTAGTATTGACATCTTTGAAAGTCTGATACCCAAAATCAAATTGAAATTCGTGATTAAAATCGATTAATCGTGACTTTAGTACGACCTAACTATTGTGCGGCGTTTAGGGGTTCTCACGCGTTTGACCTGTGGTTGATAACTTTTCAATCGATCGTGCCTATTCAAATTAGGGTGATCCTTGATTGTCATGTAATCATGAGAGTTAATCGCTCATGCAGAGTACAAAGCCAAAAGGAAATCGGTTTAACGTCATTCGTAGTCAATATCGAAATTGTGTGGAATCACCCGCAATTTGAACTCGTATTTCTATCAAATCGATTTATTTCTATTCACTAATTGGACTGTAATAATGTGGTATCATCCCTTTTTGATCTTTATGGTCGAGCGGCATATCCCTAATTAAATTCACTGGTCGTACGTGTATTGATCCTTAATTGTCTTTCCGACTAATTAGTTAACTCATGAGGGGTTAGCTCAGAGTAAACGTAACCAACAACATATTAATAAAATAATCATTTCATATATCCCGAGATAGGCCGAAATTTATGATGTCCTAAATTCAACAGTTCCAGATATAGCTATCAAACAACAATTCATGTCACAATTTGAAAATCAATTCCAATCAATTAACATAACGATACTCACATGCCTTTTCAAAATAGTCACGTATTTTGACAATTAACGGTACCCAACCATTGTCTCAATACTTACAAACAAATAAACACACATTTGAACGATTAACGACAATCAATTATTCTTATAAATAATCAATCATCACAAAATAAGTATAAATTAGAATTATATCTTCAAGGGGTTGATTCAAAGCTATCATTGTCTATCTCCGCTACAAAGCAAGCCCCAACCCCCATTTCATGAGCACATGCCAACTAGTGGGCTTGCCACCCTAGCTTTAGCCAACTCCACCCAGCTAATTGATGTGCTCGGCAAGCACAAGCACCCCTATCACCCCTACCATGAGGAGCCACCGTCAGAGCATTTCAAGGGGCCAATTTGAGGCAACTGTAGTCCACCTCGGCCGCAAGGCAAGTCCCAACCCTAGGCCCACGAGCACATGCCGGCTCGTGAGCCTAGCCTCCAGCTTTAGCCGACTCCACTGAGCCTACTAATGTGCTTGGCAAGTGCAAACACCCTTACCACCCCTAACACGGTCTCATGTTGCACCATAGGCCGGGCGCCCTAGGGTCGACATTGGAGCATGTCCAAGGGCCAATCCTTGGCTATTGTCGTCGACCTCTACTGGAAGGCAAGACCCAACCCCTGATGCTCGGTCATCCTCACTATGCTTTCAAAAAATTGATGGCTCATGGAAATGCACATTCTTCATTAGAATAAATGTAACATCCTAAAATTCGAGCCCTTTGAAGGATGAACGTTAATTTCGCCAGTGCATTGTTAGTTGATCTTAGTCGGAACTAATCACTCATAAGATACTGATCTTGAGGGGAAAAGGCTAATGAGGATAAAACTTGTACAACTAAAGAACTTAACCTAGGAAAATGACTTGACCGTGAGACTTGCGTAAGGACAATCCTGTAGATATGCAGACCGATTTCAAGGACGACTAGAAGTCGATTCGTGAACAGAAATAATGGGACGACGAGTGATTCCGTCTACTGTTATCGAACCCGCGAATGACCTTATGCCGATTTTTGATAATCGTGTACTTTGAAATAATAATCAATCATTCGCAATTTCATGTAGTCAAGGACGTCCATGTGTCAAGAAGTCTTGAACGTGAATTGGCACGAGTCGGTTACGCATGAGTCCTCGAAGCCGCTTGTCAGCTAAGTAGTACCAAAATGGCATTCGTGTGAAATTGACAAGGCATGAGAATCCAAGATTGGACTTCAAATTTTCAAGAACGTCCGGGACGGACTTTTGGACGATGCTTCCTTAATAGTCGATAGTGTCGGTTGACCTGAGTATTTGGAAAAAGGATTTTCGAATCGAGGAAACGAGCCTACGAGGATGTGGGCTGGGCAAGATTAATGTGGGCCTCATGTCTAAGGTGGGACAGCCACCGTGGAAGACCATGACAAATAAACAAGCCCGTTGGACCCAACCGTCCCATCATCCTTCCTATCCCGTTATCTAAACTTGAGCCAATTTGAGCCCAACAAATTCCCGAGCCCGTTCCTACCCATTTCCTAGCCCGTTTCCTAGGCCCGCTTTTAATTTTTAGCCCAAGGGTAGTTTGGGAATTATGTAAGGTGGAAATGACCAAAATGCCATTGGATATTTTGAAGAAAAGTAAAAAAAGGAAGAGAGAGAAGATGAGGTCATGTGCATGGGGAGTTGAAGCAGCCATTAAGGCCATTAATGAAGGGTTTTGATAAGCTCATTACACTCTCTCTCACTCCTCTTGAGCACACAAAATCGCAGCCCTTCTTCTCCTTGCTTCCCTTGCCTTCCTGCAATTTTCAAGTTCTAACCTTCCATCGAAATCTGAGTTGTTCATTACCTTCCCGTTCGAATCTTGGCTTGTGTCACCTACCGTTATGTTCAGGAGAGAGAATACGTATGGATGCTGTCAGCTGTTCATCGAATGGAGCCGCCAGCCGATCCGTACGGCGTTTGGAAGCCGACTGCTCGCCGACCGCCTATTGTTCACGCAATACTGCACATTTTCGCCTTTGTTGCTGTTTTCCTCCATTTCTAACCAAACCACCGCCCACACTAGCCACCAGCAACTCCCCCTTGACCCCTGGAGCCTCCGATCACTAGCCACCAGCTCGCCGGAGCTCTAACCAAGCCATCTTGCTCCAATCAGCCCTGTTATCCTCCTGTGCAGTCAATTTTTCATAAGTTGCTGAGGGAACCAGAGTTTGTTGCTATTGTTTCAGCTCCGAGACCACCTTGAATCATCATAGTAGAGGTCCCCGGGTGTTGGGTTCGTCGCTGCCACCGCATCCATGTCGTCGGCCCGCTTAACGGGTGAGTTTAGCTCCTAAACCCTATTTAGTGCCCAAACTTGCTTAGGGTTGGGTTAATTAGTACTAAGGGCTGATTAGGGTATTTAATTAAGTGCATTAGCCCTAAGATAGGTGGTTAGATAAATGGTTAAGATTAGCTTAGCTTAATTAGGCTTAATTGTGTGTTTTGTGCTAATTAATCATGTTTTGCCTTAATTGCTTGATTAATGTGATTAATTTTTTAATTTATTGACTAAATTAATTTCTGCATTTAACTATTTAATTATTTAATTATTTAATTTTCGGAATTTATTTATTTAATTATTTTAATTTCTGAATTTAATTATTTATTTATTAAATTTTGAAATTACTGTTCATTCGAAAATTAAATTGTGTAATTTCATGTGTCTTGATTTTATGAATTGAATTGAATGTGTAATTGTATGAGCATTCGCATGAATTGTGGGATTTTCATAAAAATGGGCAAAAGTGAATTGTCCAAGAGACACTGGAAATAGATCGCTTTCATGAGGAGTGGGTTGTGACAGTGTACTGGTGTGATTGCTAAACTGAACCTAGCATTTCGGGAGAGTATCCCTTGACATTGTTTGGAAAGTGCTGTCTCGGGAGAATATTCCTTGACGTTTTGTGGGCATGTCATCTTGGGAAAGTATCCCTTGACATTCTTTGAGCATGTAGTCTTAGGAGAGTATCCCTTGACATCCTTCGAGGAGAGTTGTCTTGGGAGAGCATCCCCTGACGTAGTTGCACTAATAGACACCGGTGGGAGTTTAGTTGTGGCCTAATGGGGTAGTAATAATTGAGACACGCATAAATGCCAAAGTGCATGAGGTTATCACATCATTATTTATGGCACGCATGCATGAATTAATAACGTGCATGGTGTGGCAATGACTAGGTGAGATCGCTTGTGACGTGACTCGTATGTGATTGGTGAACTGTATCATTTAACGGCCATGTGCATTGTGTGTATTATGTTGATATATAACGTGTAGGGTATGGCATACTGGGTAAGCTTTCATGCGAACCGACTTTTGATTGTTAGTTGACCCTGCTTGTTATTTTATTGTTGATTGCTGGTTATTGTGGTTGGGTCACATGAGGGGTGGTTCTGGAGAGATACCTTGGGTCTAGTTGGTAACCGAGGCTTAGGGGAAGAACTCGCTAAAATTTTATCTGAATTAGTCGTGGTTAACCATTTTCAGACTTTTAGAATGGCGCACCCGTAGTGAAGAATCATGCCGCCGCTCCACTAGTGATCAACCTGACGGAGCTGAGTCCAATGGATCCGAGTGACTATGGTGCTGAACCCGAGGGTTCATTGTGTATAGCTGGATTAGCCTATCCTAGTTCCTTTTTGGTTTGGCTTAGAGGATGGATCGGCCCCTTTTGTAGGGCTTGTAAATTGGAAAGCGATCCTCTGTTGGTTAATCTAGTAATTGTATAAATGAATAGTCGAGGTTTCTGCTGTTCATCTCTCTATCCCTGTTTGATTGTTTGATTGTCTGTTTGGAGTGGGGATGGTTCGTCTTCCGCTTACGCATAATGAAAGATTAAAATGAATGGTCGTCAACGAGTCCCAGGACATCGCTTTCAATTGACCATGGTAAGGGGTTGTCCCATGCTTGGGGTTCGGGGCGTGACAATAAAAGCCTAATATATGTTCTTATGGTTCATCTATGTGTTACTTGACTGCATGGCACGACTTATTGACTGACCATTATTGCATTCTAGATTATACAGAGCTTGTGTAGCTCATGTCAATATCCGGTCCGGTTTCTTTGATTACTATCACAGTTAATTTTTGTGTCTCGTTGACCTCATCTCTGTTCATATTATGCACTATCAAACTTATGTTTATATTTCCACACACGATCCTTCCTTTAGTATTTAATATTTCATTTTTCTCAATGATAGAATGGGCATCACGATGGTTTTGTACGGTGATTTCCCCCATTTTTACCGCTGCCAACCACCGTGACTGTGGTTGTTGTTACCGAGGGTAGCTGATTTTTTATCTCAGTCTTTGTCCTAAAACCTGCTGCAGTTTTTAATTAATTTCTTAGTAGATGCAATAAATTAAAGAGCAAGTTTGCTAATGTGAGTACCAAAGAATAAGCTTAATTTTTCACTAAGTGGAAACAATAAAAATATTTTATTACAAAAATGTAAAATTACAAGCACAGCCATTGGAGTCTCAAATCAACAAGTGCCGGACACTCCAAGTATTAAAACTTAGCACGGGTAGACATTAAGTGCTAAAACTTCTAAATGGTACACTTAAGTGGTAAAATCATATAAGAAATGAATACTTAAGTGCCAACAAAGAACCACATCGGATTTTTGGCAACTCATGTCAGATTTCCGGTGAGCCATGTTGGATTTTTGGTAGCCATATAGGCCCGTTTTATTAATAAAATAATGTCACGTCAAATTTTTGGCAAAACTCGTTGAAATTGACACTTTAAGTGTCCAATTTTCAAAAAGAAAAATGGTACTTAAGTGTAACTTTTAAAATTTTGGTACTTATGTGTTCACCCATGTTATGTTTTAATACTTAGAGTATACTTCTTCCCAAAAAAACTGATAAAATCATGATTATATAGACTAAAGCATTAAACAACATGTGGTTGGTTCTAATTGTTGGAAAAAATTCTCTAAATAGTTTTGAAAATTGACAAAACTTATCTATTGTAAAGACATGGTTTCTATTGATAAGTGTTTTTCAAGTGGAAAGTTTGATGCAATGCCATTAGACATTATCAATCAGAACCATAGTCAAGACTAAATGATTTCATTCCATAAACATTGTGTCAAATGGCTAGGAAGGAAGTAAAATACTCGTGCAATGGCTAGTGGAGATTGACTGGATTCCTTATGTAATGCCCAAGTCCATGGCCAATGGCCCATGGTCGACTTATTCAAGACCTCATGGCCACTCCTCAGGGAGCCGGTATCGAGGGTGTTACACCTTACCTTATATATAAAGTGTAACATCCCGAAAATCAACCATATTTTGGGATTTTATAAAAGGGCAATGTTAGTCGAAAGCCTAGTCAGTACAAATTTTCCGAACTTTGTGTTCGTGGGATAATGGATTACATGGAGGCGTCAATAGGAAATGATTCGCGCACAACTCGCAATTTCGATCAGGAACAAACCACAATGAGGATCTGGAAGGGAACGATATCCTCTAAGTACTAGACGATTAAGGAAACGGAAATAAATTGATTTGGTAGAAGTACGAAGTCGATCTGCGGGTGATTTCTACATGACTTCAATACGAACTATGAACGACGGTAAACCGAATCCTTTTCATCTGATACTCGGGATTATCAATTGAGCCCTTAGGATCACACGACAATTGAGGGACGTCCCTGAATCGAGAATTGACGTTAACATGGATCAAAGAATGATTGACAATGGGTCAAAAGTGAGGAAAGTCCAAAAAGGGCGCCCAATAATCCAAATTGACTGCGGTCACAATCGACTCAATTTAGCCCCAATTTTTAATCCGATTTTGGGAATTAACTTCTCAGTGATATCAAGAATAAATATTTGGACGTTGCCTCATTTGTTTTTGGATTTTCCATTGGACGCGGAAGTGTCGGAAAAAGGAAAAATTGGACCGAGTTTTGAGCTTGCGGGCGGGCCGGCTGGCCTAAGACCGGTGGCCCAATGGGCTTTGTGCCCATCTAGCCCAAGCCCAAAGGGGGCCCAAGCTGGCCCAAGTTCCTCTCCCTCCTCAGCCCATGGGCTTCTCTCTTTTGACCTTTTCTTTTTGAGCCTAAGTGGGCATTGTTTTTGTTTGTTTCTTGCTTTGTTTTGATTGGTGTTTGAGCAAGTGGCAAGCCCACTTGCCTCGGCTTCTTCCTTAAGTTTTTAGCAGCTTTCTCTCTCCTCCTTTCTCCCCAAATTCGTTCGGCATAGCAGCCCCTCTCTCTCTCCCTTTTTCTTTTCCTTTTCCCTTCCATTTCTGCTGTTTCTTACTGTCCTTATTGTTTTCCAGCCGGAAAATAGCCTTGCCACCATCACCGGAGCCGCCGCCACCACCACCCATAATGTAGTCATGGAAGTTAGGAAGCTAGTTGCACACCCCTAGTCACCCCGACCACTCGTTTCGGCATTTTTCGCTCAGCTACACCGGTTTCGCATGAACAGTAACTCTAGACTATTTTGGCCCATTTCGGCCACCGTTTGTCGTCCGTTGTCATCTCCAAACTTAGCCCGTAGCCCTCGTAGCCCTCGTTCCCCTCTACGCGCCAATGTCACTAGATTTTCGATCCAAGTAAGTTGATTTTCTAATCCTTGTTTAGAGGTTAATCTTGCTTTGGAGTAGTTAGTGTATTTGTATGTTTGTGTTTAATTAGAGTTAATTAGTGGATTAGTCTAGTTAATTAGGCTGATTGAGATTAGTATTTTGACTAGAGTTAGTGTTAGGTTAACTATAGTTAGTTTTAAAAGTAATCAAGGTTAAAAGTCAATCATGGTTAGGTTAGATTAACTAGGGTTGAGTTAATTTTGTAACCATGATTAGTATTAATAATAATTATTATTTTCGGATTAAATAATAATTATATATTATTTTCGGAATTATTAATTAATCAAATTAATTTATAATTTCGAATTATTATTATTAATATTGTTATTACTATTCATTTATGAAAATTAATTATTTTTGGGGAAAATAATTAATTGTGATTATTTATGGGAAATGATTTTTATTGAGTAATTTTGTGGGAAAATTTCTATGGCCTAATTTTCTAATGTCAATAGTATTTATATACAACTTTATTAAATGACATTTGTTTAAAGAAGGGTTTTATTAAATGGAATTAATTGGGTTGGATAATTAATTATGGGAATGGTTGATTGTCGTAGTCGTGGGGACACATGCTTATTTATTATTGAACTTTGAGACACGTGATTTGATACCGGTAATTATTGAGGTACATGATTATTTTGTAAAAGTATGCAAGTGTTATAATGTTGGTTGGTCGGAATTGATTGTTAGATTGTGACTTGAACTATTGATTGTTGCAACTTTTGTGAATGATTGGACTGTTGCTATTGTACGCGATTGCTTGATACTGCTGCGTGACATTATACGTGTGTTAACTGTAATAGCATGTCGCGTGAGCACGAACTGTATGTTCATTCACGACTGAGCAAAGAAAAGAAAGAATTAATTGATGATGTGTTGCATGGTCACATTAAGAGAGGGAACCCAGTGTTGCCAGAAGACCATCAATCCTTATGGGGTTGTGCCGTGGCCGTTTGGTTGCCTGACTTCGGTCGGATGTCTGACAGGGAGAGGTTACATGTGGGGATACGGTAGTAGGCGGGTCCCGGGCTTCTATCAGTTGCGGGGCTGTAGTAGTAGGTGGCTCCTATGCTTCTTCGAGAATGCCATCTTGGGAGTGAGCCCTTGACGTCGCCGTGCCTCAAGGTAAAGAAGACGAAGCTGACTTAACCAGGAACTGCCAACCACAAGGTTGTGCCATAGCCTAGGAGGAGGGGTCGTAATAATCGGAGCATGTGCGGGTGTGAGACATGAAAAAGTTGTGTGAGATGCTATGATTATTTGCATGCCTCTTACTGTTATTGTGAGGTGATTGACATTTTCTGCAGGTCGCGTGTGCCAAGGCTAGGTAAGGTCGCCTGTGATTGCATCTATCTATTAAAATGTCTTCTGTGGTTATCTATTTGATGTGGTATTGGATGATTTGATAAATTAGGTTGTATGTTAAACTCCTGAGGCGAGCGAAGTTCCTAACCAGGGCTTAGAACTTTAACTTGCTAAGTTTATCTCAACCCGTCGTGGTTAACCTTTTCAAGCCCTAGATGATGCAGTACCCAATGATCTAAGAGAGCGATCCCATCGAGGCCAACAAGTAGGCACTTGTGCAGTATTAGGTTAACTAGGCTGGTCCCTTTTTGAGTATACCTTAGCTTGTTGCCTATAGTAATGTGTGTATGTATTTGTCGATGTGCTAGTTAACCTTCAGATATATAAAATATTGTTTGGTTTTGGGAGTTGTTCGTTTCCGCATATGCTTAATTACAAGATAAAAATTCAGTCGACGACAGTATCTGGGATGTCGTACAAGTAAACCTTAAGTGAAATGGGATTGCTATGAGCTTGAGAGTCAGGGCGTAACATGAAGAGCTCCAAAAGAAAGTTCTCCAAAATATCTCTCAAAGATTTAGATTTCTTGCAACGTTAGTCTAGAGGCTTTATTCTTTCCAAATTAGAATGCTTGACTTATGGAAACCTAAACTACTATGTGGGTGGCAATATTTTAGGGAAATTTTATTCTTGGCAATTCTAAAATAGTTGCATCTTCTAAGCAAGATCCAAGCTAGTGGGTATGATTAGCTGGATGATGCTACAAAGCTTATGTCTAATGGTCGGCTTGGACAGAGGAGTATAAAAAGACACCTCAAAGCGGAAGAGGGTAAAATGCAACGAGAATTGAAGCTTACAATTCCTAAGTTCTAAAGAGTATTTTCCAATAAAATATATTTGTCTCTTTGAGCAACAATGTGTAATTACTTAGAGGTTGAGAATGTGTGAATAATTATTACTCAAATCTTGTTACCTCTGATTGGTTTAACTAGTGGAACCCAACCAATAGGCTATTAGAGTGGGAGAGTGGACGTACATTTGTCAATGCTAAACCACTATAAATATCCGTGTACAATTTTCTATCATTTACTCTCTTTATTTTATTAGATAGAAATATTTGCACATTGATAAAATTTGACCATGACACACTTTGTTATACGAAGTTGTTTTGTTGTGATATTGGTTTTAAATTTCTCTAAGTTCTGTAATATCACCTATTCACTCCCCTTTAAGTGATCATACTAGCTGTATCACTAACAATCCTCAAAATAACCAAATTGAGCTCTCGTTTCTACCCTTTTCTTTTTTGATTTTACGTATTTCTTTTAGATATAAGAGGGGTTAATGGATCATTAAGTTTGGGCCTCTTTATTAATTTTAGATGGACTTTCCTGATTAGCACGTAAGATTACGGTCAAATCGAGGAATTGAATATTTTTATGCATAATAATTCTGTGGGTTCAAATTTCAACATCAAATGGGATTAAATTACTCAATTGAACATTTTTCTACATAATAAGTCTTTATTCAAAAAGTATTTGATTGCGGTCAATTGACTGCGCTACGCAAATACACCAAGCACCCCAACTGCTAAATTACATCGAGCAACTAATCAATTAGGCACTATTATATTTACCAAATAATGGATAGGATATTAGAAATCCTATTGATGTCATTTTATCTTCTTTTACCCGGCTACATAATCCAGATTACCAAACATGTCCGAGAATGATTTGATATCGAATTCAAATACCGACCAATTTCGCTATAAAAGTTGTATTGGTTTAAGTGAGCATTGGACACCAATGGTTGTTTAAAGGTGGAGGGATTGCTCTGAATTAGTTTAGAGCCCACTTGGCTATAGGCTTGGAATCTCCAATTGCTCCTTGACTTCAGAAAGCGCATATTCGTATATGGTAAGTTTGATTGTGTCACGGCATAGGAAAACTCGGCTCTACTCTCATTAGTATAGTGATGGAGCGACAGTAACGAACTCACTGAGTAGTAATGATTCCAAGCCTTTTTTTTTTTTTTTGTGAGTATGAAATTCTTATGATATTGTCACATGGCATTGTGGATGCCATTCACCCATTCCCACCTTTTTAACCATTTAAACATCCACATTGCATCTCCTTAGAATTTGTGCAAGCTTCGAAACAAATCCTACCTTACGAACTTATTTTGCATGAGTAAAATATTAGTTAAAAATCCTGTGAAAAAAAAATCTTAATAAAAAAAAAACCTAAAGTTCAGTGATATGGTAATATCTTGTATTTGATTATTGATAAATTTTAGCTGGTGCACTCTTTAATGTACTGAAAATCGAATCTAGATTTGGATGATTGGTGTTTAAAACTTTAAAAGAAGATCATTCATATTTGAATATAGATTTTGTGATGAATTGCTCATTACCCTCACTGAAGCTAATTTCCTGGTTACTGGTACGATTGACCGTCCCTAAAAAGATAAGTCCATCTGGAAATGCTTCGGAGATCAAAGAGCCTCATTAATTTTCCTAGGAAAACATCCTACCACGATAAAACTACGAAAGCCTAAGAATGATGGATGCTTTGTATCTTACTTAATTATGGAACAAGGATAACCTAAAAATAATTCATTTTCGGTAAGGCGTGATTCATCAGATAAAGTATGATTGTATTCGATGAAGGAAGAAAGGGAACGACCCAATTCGGAAGTGTCGTTTGATTATTCAATGCTAAAATGCGCAGACTAATATATCATCAACATAAGTTCTAGCATCAAATAAGTTCCAATACAATCCATCGTCAATTAATAGAAAAAGTAGAACAAAGTTCAACAAAGCAAATTGATGGGTTTTTCATTAATAATGGGCTGCCCATGTTGGGCTAAACCGGTGGCCCATTATTAATGAAAAACCCATCATCTTCCACTCGCACATGGTAGGCTAAACATCACTCTCTTCTTTTGTAAAGTTCATACAAGCAAATAATCCGTGCAACCAGCATACTTTGAGAGCTCATTACCATGCATCTGTTAAGAATATATAGTAGCTCAAATTGGGCATGATGTTTTTGAGTAGATATAGTATGTAGTACCCTAGATCAATTAGTCACATTTATGTTTCTTTTGATCTCTTTGCAATTATTGTATATTGTATTCACAATTATGAACTAATCACAATTGGTTGACCGGTGAATACAAACAGAATGTGATATCACTAACAAATTGATCTTCTTCTTCCCTTAAATCTCTCAATTTCAATTTAACTTGCTATTCTAGAAATGTCCCGTTAGATTGAATCAATTCTTAATTATCGGCAACATTCTAATATAACAAACATTAAATAGAAATCTTAAGAATAAGTAAGAGTCATGAGGGTACTAAATTGAGGAGCTCTTTTCCTCAAGAGTCTCACACGGCTTAAAAGTTGAGATTAAAACTTTTGCCACTCTTATTGGTCGTCTTATGCATACATAGTATGAAATATATATTATGGTATTAACTCTTTTCCCACAGAATGTATGCCTTTACTTAAATACCATACAAATGATAGTTCAGACATACCTAATGTCTAACTTGAGTTCACAAATCTACTTTGTCAAAAAATTCATTAGAACTCACATCTGGCTCCAAAAATAGATAAAGTAAAATACATAGCTTATTTTACTTTTGGACATAGTAAATAGTATGTCCTCATTTTAACACTTAATTAAATCGACATTTATATTTTAAGCTTGAGCTCTCAATTATCACTTAGATAATAAGCTTAAAATTGTCTCATCTCCATTTATCTCATAGTAAATAGAGGCAACTACACGTGTGAGTAGGCTAATCTCTTATATGTCCAACATACTTTCTCAAACATAATGCACTAAGCATTGAAATGTATAAATGTTAAATAAAATTCATAGGCATTAATAACAATAGAAAATATCACCAATAATGAACATTTAGGGAAAATACATTATTCAGTATATCATATGTAGTCCTAAAGATTTTACATGACCACTAAAAACATCTCTAGGTATTGACTTTGTCATAGGATTTGCTATCATTATATGCGTAGATATGTACTGTAAGTTCACATCTTTTTTAAGTTTGAGCTCTCAATTATCACTTAGATAATAAGCTTAAAATTGTCTCATCTCCATTTATCTCGTAGTAAATAGAGGCAATTACCCGTGTGAGTAAGCTAATCTCTTATATATCTAACATACTTGCTCAAACATAATGCACTAAGCATTGAAATGTATAAATGTTAAATAAAACTCATAGGCATTAATAACGATAGAAAATATCACCAACAATGAACATTTAGGGAAAATACATTATTCAGTACATCATATGTAGTCCTAAAGATTTTACATGACCACTAAAAACATCTCTAGGTATTGGCTTTGTCATAGGATCTGCTATCATTATATGCGTAGATATGTACTGTAAGTTCACATATTTTTATGCAACCATATTTTGTATCTATATGCTTGGTCTTAGCATAATATTTCGGATCCTTAATGTATTCTATCGCTGCTTGGTTATGAAAATTAACCAACAATGAGTTTGTAGAATTCTTAACGACACCTAAATGATCCAAAAATCTCTTAAGCCAAACACCCTCTTATATAGCTGTTGATAATGCCACGAACTCGGCTTCCATCGTGGATAAGACTATACACGTTTGCTTCTTACTACTCCAAGATGTGGCGCCATTGTTTAGTAAGAAAACAAATCCGGAGGTAGATTTCCTTTCATCTAAATCTTCTCCCCAATCAGCATCTAAGTAGCCTTCAAGTTGCAGATCATTCCTTTGATAACTCATCATATAATCAATAGTTTCCTTCAGATACCTTAGTATTCTTTTGATATGCATAAAAGGGATTGACACTTGCTAATTAAATATGCGTCATGGAGGCACTTTATTCCTACATGACGTATTATATGCTTCGGATATTCTTCAGAATTTAGTTTCTGTGTTAGTGTTGGTTAAATTTGATTTGAATTTGAATTTCCATAATAGTGGTATGGACTTGTTTTTAGGAACAAGTTACAATGGTTTTGGTTATTTTCTAGATGGTTTTCTTGTGCTAGATGTTGACTCTAGTAATGTTAATGTTTGTTATTCCCTATTCACGTCTTCTAATTCATGTGATAATAATATGAATGTATGGCATGCTAGACTTGGTCATATAGGCCAACAACGAATGAATAGAATAGCCAAAGAGGGCTTATTAGAAAATATTGAAAAAATTGATTTGCCCACTTGTGAGCATTGCCTAGCATTTTCAGTAAGGCACGATTCTACAAATAAAGTATCGTTGTAGTCAATACTAAGATAAGTAGACTAAATTATAACATCAAAATAAGTTCCAATACAATCGATCGTCAAATAATAGCAAAAGTAGAACAAAGACTAACCAAGCAAATTAAACAAGAAGAAATATAATCAAGGATAAATCTCAATAAGAGATCGAAGGCCCAAGCAAGAGACAATCTTGTAACCGCTAAAGCCAGCATTAGCAAACAGCTTTGCCCACTCCTTCTCATCCCTTTCTTTCGCATTGAAGGTCACCATCATCAACAAGTCAAAAAAGAATTGCGTTTCAACAGATCGATGATCTTCTGTTTGATTGCCAACTACCATATCTATCATAATCACTTTTCCAACCTTGCCACGACCCGACATTGCTTCTCGGCATCGCTTCAGTATCTCAATGCATTTTTCGTCGCTCCAATCATGCAATATCCACTGTATATATATTAGTTTTGGACAACCAATTGGAGTTTAGGATTTTTATTGGAATAGTAATGTAAAAACAAAAACAAACAAAAAATGTCCATAGAAAGAGTTTCTTTTTTTTCACTCGCGTAGGTTATCAAAGATTTACACTAAATCACATGGACTTCCAATGCGATCATAGTTCATGTAAGAGATGCTCATAGATACATTTATGATATGGAAAGATCTAACCAAATTTAGTTGTATCCATCTATGCTTTTGATTAAGCAAACTTATGGCCACTTCAAACTTGGATTTTTGCAAAAAGATTCCATGAAAAAATGCATACATGTATTTGGACAACATGTAACAATATAGACAAAATCTAATTTATGGCAACAAGATGACTGACAAGTAATAATTATCTATATTTGTCTTCAAAGTGATTGTAAGGAAATCCGTAGCCCAATTATGTATATTGTAAAAATCAAGATATTCGGTAAGTAGATTTGAATTGCAACCAACCATGGACAACCTTTATCATTTGAGATACAACCTAGAGGCATAGTACTTACCTTGAGCAAGATTGCATCCGCCGGGGAAATCTCCACAAACATGTCGCCTCCGACAAACTTCAACCTCTCACTTCCGACCAAACCATCCACCACGTGTGGCTGATCGAACACCGTGCACTCCAAGTGCGGGAACGCCTCCGTGATGGCCTTACCCATCGTCCCAGTCCCCCCTCCGACATCCACCACCGAGCTCAGCCCCTCGAACACTCCCCCACATGTATCCACCACCACCTTCGCCATTAGACTCGAGTCACTCGCCATCGCCTGGTTGAACAAGCTGTTGACCTCAGGACTGCGCCAGGCGTCCCACGTGGGCACGCCGTACGCCATCTCGAATGTTGATGGATGGACATCTTCTCCATCCCTCAACCACGCGCTTAGATACTGCCAATGGCCCTTGGGGAAAGGTGTCAGTGCGAACAGCGCGAAGGGCGCCATACTCGAGGGGTTGTGCTTTACGAGGAGACGGGACACGCAGGTGAGCGCATAACCCGTTTGGTGATCTGCTTCTTCAAGGTCTCGTAGCTCGAAGAAGCCGGAGTGGACGAGGATGCGCATGAGGCGACGGATATAGTGAGCTTTGGTGGGTTGAACATGGAGCGCGGAGACAAGTTCGAGGAGGGTCATGGGTCGACCATGGTGATGGATTAAGTCGGGTATGCCTTGTTCAATGGCCCACTTTAGACACACTGAGTTAATGAAGCTATATGTGTGGTTCCATATGTGGGCTTGAGCTCGGAGGAGCTCGCTAGCGGTCGCACCCCCATCTCCATTCCCCAAATTCATGTCGAAAACACCTTCCTCTGGAATCCTCGAGCCTCTTACAACATGCATGTTTGCTACCTTTATGTCATATATATATATATACACACACGGGGAACATAAAAAATATTCGATAGCGGTCAATCTTTTCGGACCAAAAAAAATTAGCTGTCATTCTTGTTGAGTAATTTATAATGTTGTTGCTCATCTTTTTCCCCAGTACGCCATCATGTGGGAACATAAAAAATATCCGATAGCGGTCAATCTTTTCGGACCAAAAAAAAATTAGCTGTCATTCTTGTTGAGTAATTTATAATGTTGTTGCTCATCTTTTTCCCCAGTACGCCATTATGTGGAATATATATATATTTAACACCTTCCACGTGGGAACATACAAAATATCCGATAGCGGTCAATCTTTTCGGATCAAAAAAAATTAGCTGTCATCCTTGTTGAGTAATTTTATAATGTTGTTGCTCATCTTTTTCCCCAGTACGCCGTTATGTGGAACACCTCCGACGTGGGAACATAATGTACTTTGCCACCCCTCGTCTTTGCAATGCCTCCCACGCATCTTTTATGGACGCCCGCTTTCTAAGTTCTGTGTCCAAGGAGTAATGGATAAAAGGCATTAAATGTCTTTGACCATTAAAAGTATTCAATTAAATTCCTCAACTTTCTTCCCCAATCTATTTGATTTTTTTTTCAACTTAATCCTGCCGTTGAAAGGTAAACAAAAATGCTGACATAGCGCTAAATTGACGTCAAATGATGACCTATCATCCCTCACGGCATCCTACATGGCATTATGAAATCCAACAAATCTTTTGTACAAATTTTGAGAATAAAATCTGAAAAAGAAGAGGAAAAAGCCAAAAAGAGATAAAGGGGTTCAGCCAAAAAAACATAGAAGAAGGAGGCGATGGGGGAGTTATGGCAATGGCGGCAGTGGGGTCGGCGGAGGCGTTGTTTATTGGGCTCTGGCGAGGGCCTGGTGTCCCTTGCCTAGCACAAGTGAATCTGGCGGGGGCTATCGACGGTGCCTTCATTGCTCGATAAGACTAAAGACATGGAGTGTCTCGACGGTCACAAGATTTGAGGCGAGCGTAAGTGGCCCCCGTCTTTACGCACTACCAAAAATATAATAACAACAATAATAATAAACTGATCCGGCAAAACGGCAATACATAGCCGTAGTTCCACAATATTCATCGCAAAGTTACGGTGATGAAACTATCGCCCCTAAGGTTTCGTCACAAAAAGTTAGAAGTTTCAACCTTGGCGGCAACAACTTATATTGTCATCACCTAGATAGTGATAACAACATATAATACCCGATTCGGGAATAGATGTTGAATGCTAAGATTACGCATTGAATTTAGAGTAGTAGATCCACAATCAAAAAGTGTTTGTGATTGTTCCATAGTCATCACATTTTCCCAAAGCCATCTATATCGAAAACTTGGATATAAGATTATTGCATAAGATGGAATTAATTTTAATGGGGCCATCAATCTGATTATTGACACTTGTAAGCATATGATTCATAGTTGTTTCAAATTGACAATTTCACAAAAAAATTTCTGATAAAGAAGGTCAATTACTCAATCAATGGTATTGGGAGAGTGACTTACCCACACGGAAACTTAGTCACAAAATCAAGTAAAATTTTTTAAGGACCGATTGAAAACTCTTCTAGGTTTTCAAGTGGTTTAAACTTTTCAAGGTTCAAGAAAATTGCACTAAACAATTTTTCATTAATCAAATTCAATCACTCTTTTATAGAGGTTCAATGACCTTTTATAGCAAAACTAAAGAATAGCAAAAGACTATTCAAACCTAGAAACTAATAGTCATATATGTAAATGGAAACTAGGAGTTATTAAAAGTATAATATTTTCATTGCTTGTAGGCATCCCAAAGTGTCTTGATACAAGTTTCAATGCATAGGAAATGACAAAGTCAAAGACAAGACTCTTCACTTATAAATGAAGCTTATTGATATTAGATTTATCAATAGAGTGCCGTCGATCTTGAATACACCCTAATTTATGGGCTGCATCAGATCACGAGGAATGGAAACAATTATAAAATAGAAGTACGAGGACCAAAAGCATCAAGGATGACGGAATAATTCAAATCACGAGGAATGGAAACAATTATAAAATAGAAGTAACATATAATCAATGTTCTAGTAAACTCAAATGCGAAAAACATCAAGGATGACGGAATGCTTATCTCTTTGGTTGTTGAAATATCCCACGTTGCCAAATATATATCTTCCACGCAATGGTATGCTGATGCTGAGAGGCCTCGTTCGAACATATTTATTCCCAGGCAATCATCGAATTGACTTGAAGGCGAGGTTCAGAAGAGTGGAACACTTAAAAATATAGCTGACCCGAAAATTACAGGTTAGCTGTACCTTTCAAGTCTATAAAGAAGAAAGATCTTTCTGGATACTATCTCTGTATCCGTCCATTAGGTGGAGTCCACTTGAGCGTACTACTTTGCGACGATTCTGGTCAGGTGATTTTTCTCTCTCTGTGTAGAGAGTCTTCTCTACCTCTTGTGGTAGTTCTCCCCAAATCCAAACCCTAACTACACTTCTCCTTTTCTGCACAGTGTTCTCATAATGGAGTGTCTCACCATCTTCATGCTCTATAACCTTTTCCCCCCTTAGCCCTAATTTGCTTCAAAACCATCTCCCGATTCACCCTTCTGACACCACCCATCTCCAACAATAACCCAAGCCGAACCCACTTGCTCCCATCAATCCGTATCTCCCGAACTTGCTTAGTGGAGCTTCAGCTGCTGGAGTCAGTTGATATGGAGCCCATTGAAGAGGAGGATGTCCGGATGGCTATGCTTTGCAAAAGATTGGGGAAGTTTTGGTCACATCAAGCCATAACCACAGCAGATGATGTAATCTCAGCTAGTAAGGTAAGAGAATGTCAGCAAACCCTAATTGGGCAGCTATATTAGAATCCTAAAATTAATTTCCTAGCCTTTCAAAATACAATGCGTAGAGTATGGAAGGTCGAAAATGTTGAAATCAACTTGTTAGCCCTTGGTATTTTCGCATTTCGGTTTGCCTCTAAACTGGAAAAAGAACGAATAGTAGCAATGGGACCGTGGTCTTTTGCCAATCATCTCTTGCTGTTGAAACCATGGGAGCCAAATACCCCTCCCCCCAGCATGCTTTAAGTTTGATACATGTAATTTCTAGGTCCATATTCATGGGTTACCTGCTAAATGGATATCAAAAGAGGTAGTGGAACGTATTGTAGGAGATATTGGGCAAGTAATTAAGGTGAAGATCAAGGCAAAAAGGATACATGCCCTACATGATAGGGAAAGCTAGAGTTGCCATTGATATGTCCATACCTCTAAAACCAGGAGCCCTTTTCAGCAATAAGGGCAAGAAAATTTGGCTAGATTTCAGGTACGAATGTCTCCCACACTATTGTTACTCCTACGGAAGACTGGGCCACTATGCTCTGAATTGTGAGGAAGTCCCATATTAGGAAGAGCTATTTCTAAACAAAAAAACATGCTGTTTGGCTCATGGATGAAGGTAGAAACGAATGAATTCAGCCCATTTTGGGACTTATATTATGGGAAACAATGGAGGAACGCTGGAGGAAATGGGTTCTTCGGAAATACAAGTTAATCCGGGTGAGATGGTGGTTTATGAGAAGCCTATGGAGGGCAGTTCAACCAAACATGTTCATAAGAACAAAGGTAAGCAAAAGGAAGCTATCCAAGAAGAAATGTAATGGCACCAAATAGATGTAGCATTAGTGGTCCTAGGCTCTACCCAGCAACTTGATACACAATTAAATAGCACCAACAGTAAGACAGGTAGTGCTGTTGAAAGAAAATGCAAGGGATCCAAACATGCAGCCTTGAAAAAATTGAAGCGATACTCCTCTTACAAACTACAAGGGATGAGTAAGCAAGTGTTTGATGATATGACTTTACTGGAAACTCCCATACTTATGGAGGAAGAAACTCGAGAATGGGCTTTGGTGGCTAGCCCTAATAAGCCACCGAGTCATAAATAAAAATATTAAGCTGGAATTGTTAGGGGTTGGGCACCCCCCTGACATTCCAGGCCATTAGAGCCCTTGTGGCTCAAGAGAGGCCCAATATTGTGTTTTTAATGGAAACAAAAAACAAGGAGGAGGTGTGTAAGCAACTACAACGTAGATTACAGTTTCAACATAGTTTTGTTGTCAATCCAAGAGGCATTGCTGGGGGTTTGGTAGTTTTTTGGAATGATCAGGTGGCAATCATTATTACCTTGAGTTCCATGCACTGTATACACTTAACTTGCTCGAATAGGGAGACTGACCACACTATGAGAGTATCTTGTGTCTATGCATCTACTGATTTCCAAGAAAGACAGAGACTATGGGCCGAAATATCATCTACTCAAACTCACCCTCATGGTCCATGGGTATGTTTTGGAGACTTTAATGAGGTGATGTACGTGTGGGAAAAAGTGGGAAAAATAATTGCTGAGAACTATAGAATGAGAGCATTTCAAGACTTCCTTGACTCCTGCGGACTAATGAATATAGACAGTAAAGGGTGTGCTTTTACTTGGGCTAATAACAAAGAGGGAGATGACTTTGTGAAGGCAAAACTAGATAGAGTACTTAGTAATATAGAGTGGAGGGTGGAGTTCCCGTCGGCGGAGGTGTTTGCCCTACTTGCTGTTGGTTCCAACCATAATCCTTTATTGTTGGATTTAAACCCTTAGGTAGAAAGACGACAGAAGGAGTTCAAATTTGAAGCATACTGGATCGAGGATGAGGAGTATGGGCAGGTAATGATGGATTCATGGACAACGCAAGCTGGAACAAGGAAAACCTGAGTTATAAACTCAAACGAATTACTACTAAACTCCACAAATGGAGTAAGAAGAAATTCTCCAATGCTTGAAACACAATCCAATCATTAAAGGAAGAATTGCAGTAGTTAATCAACCGTCCAGCGATGCATTACGACAAGGAGAGTTCAATGGTTGAATAGTGAGATTGAAAGATTATGGTGTCAAGAGGAGATTTATTGGGGGATGCGATCCCGCATTCATTGGTTAAAATGGGGGGACAAAAACACTAAATTCTTTCATGCTACTACGGTGCAGAGGAGACAAAGAAACCAAATTACTATCCTGAAAAACTCAAGTGGTGAGTGGACACAAGACAAAAATCAGATTCATCAAATGGCTACAACGTACTTTAGAGAACTCTATACTTCAGTGGGGGATCATCACATTCAGCCAGTGCTAGACCAACTACCTTGTATAGTGACAGAGGAGATGAACCAGGCAATAATAGGTGATGTTACAGTAGAGGAAATAAAACACGCTACCTTCCAATTGGGAGCATTGAAAGCCCCTAGGCCGGACGGACTGAATGGGTATTTTTTCCAGCACCACTGGAAGGACATTAGCCAAAAAATTTATACTGAGATTAAACAGTTTTGGGGGTCTGGTAGACTAAATCCAGAATTGAACAAAACTCACATTACTTTAGTCCCAAAGGTTCAG
Organism: Angophora floribunda; assembly: GCA_014182895.1. Lineage (NCBI taxonomy): Eukaryota > Viridiplantae > Streptophyta > Magnoliopsida > Myrtales > Myrtaceae > Angophora > Angophora floribunda. Next base: position 30,519,109 of record CM024712.1, read on the forward strand.
AATCCAGAATAGTTTAATCAGTTTAGACCCATTATGTGACATCCTGAAATTTGAGCCTTTTGAGGGATGAATGAACGTTAATTTTGCCAATGCATTGTTGGTTGATCTCACTCGGAACTGATCACTCCTAAGATACTGACCTTGAGGGGAAATTCTAATGAGGACAGAACTCATGCGACTAAAGAACTTGACCTGGGAAAATGACTCGACCGTGAGACTTGTGTAAGGATGATCCTGTAGTCATGTAGGCCGATTTTAGGGACGACTAGAAGTCGATTCACAAACAGAAATAATGGGACGATGGGTGATTCCGTCTACTATTATAGAACCTGCGAATGGCTCTATGTCAATCCTTGATAATCGTGTACTTAGAAATAAGAATCGATCCTTCGCAATTTCATGTAGTTAATGACGTCCATGTGTCGAGAAGTCTTGAACGTGAATTGGCACGAGTCGGTTATGCGTGAATCCTCGAAGCCGCCTGTAAGTTTGAGTAGTACCAAAATGGCATTCGGGCGAAATTGACAAGGCATGAGAATCCAAGATTGGACTTTGAATTTTCGGGAACGTCCGAGACGGACTTTTGGACGATGCTTCCTTGATAGTCGACGGTGTCGGTTGAGCTGAATTTTTGGGAAAGGGATTTTCAGATCGAGGAAATGAGTCTACGAGGACATGGGCCGGGCAAGAACAGTGAGGGCCTCACCTCCAAGGTGGGACAGCCATCGTGGAAGACCGAGATAAACGGGCGAGCCCGTTGGACCCAACTAACCCCTCACCCATCCTAGCCCGTCATTCAAACTTGAGCCAATTCGAGCCCAACAAATTCCCGGGCTCGTTCCTATCCCTTTCCCAATCCATTTCCTAGGCTCGCCTTTCATTTTTAGGCTAAGGACAATTTGAGAATTGTGCGAGATGGAAATGACCATTTTGCCCCTAGATATTTTAGGAAGAGACAAAAAGGAAGAGAGAGATGATGAAGGACTTTGAGCTCAAAATATCTCTCTCTCACTCAGCTAAATCAGAAGAAAATCACAGCCTTCTTCCTCTTGCTTCTCCTTGCATTTCCTGTAGTTTCTGCAGGAAATGCAAAAATTTGTTTCTTGTAGTTTCTGTAGGAAATGGAGCAAATGTTAAAATCTGTGAGGACAAGTGGCTACCAAAAGGAGTACTAAACGGTCCAACAAACAGGGCGGATCCAAAAATGGTGTCGGAGTTGATGGATGAGGAGCAAATGACGTGGAAGGAAAATGACATCAAAATTTGTTTAACCATGAAACAATGGAAGAAATCCTCTCAATTCCCCTAAGCAGTACAAGAAAAGAGGATCGCATTGTATGGCTACCCAATAAGACAAGCATATATTCAGTCAAGAGTGCATATCATTGCAATCAAGCCACAAAGCATCATACCAACCAGGGAGAGGCTACTTCCTTGTTCCAGATACCTAAAACACTCTGGCATCGCATTTGGCAAACACAACCAAAATTCAAACATTTCCAGTGGCAACTATGTCAAAATGCACTACCGACAAGAGTAAACCTTCAGGAAAGGCATATAATACCTGATGATTAGTGCGAGATGTGCCAGAGCCAACTTGAAACAAGTGAGCACTTGTTCCTACTATGTAAATGGACAAAAAATGTTTAGGAACACCCTAAAATTCAGATTGACATAAATCAGCGGCAAATCACACGTATAGAGGAGTGGATCAATAAGTTTCAGCATAACAAAGTTTCCTTTGAACTCCTTACCCAAGTCCTATGGCAAATCTAGAGAGGGAGGAACAACCGTGTCTTTCGCGGACAACAACCCCACCCACAGCTCACAATCGAATCTGCCATCATCAAACACAGCAGCATAAGTGAGTGGGTGTCACGAAATCGCAAAAGCGAAGCTCATCGGATTGACTTACCCGAACTATGGAAGCCTCCAGCTCGTGGTTCCCTCAAGTGGAATGTGGACGGCGCCTTCCGCAGTGAATCTGGAGAAGCTGCAGTTGTCAGGGTCTGCAGAGACCATGAGGGTAAGCTGGTCGCTGGTTTCGCATGGTTCGTGAGGGTGGATTCAGCGGTCCAAGCAGAAGCTGAAGCCATCGTCGAAACCCTAAGGTGGCTATTCAACAGAAGACCAGAAGAAAATGGTGCCCTCAGCTGGGAAGTTGAAAGTGACCAGCTTGAACTAGTAAAGGTGATAAGTACACCTTAAGATCAATCGCTTAACTCCACTGCCTATCAGATGAGCCGGAGGACTCCCACGGCAGATCAGATGAGTTAGGCCTCATTCTCCCTAATCAGCGAAGCCCAATGCCTTTTAAACAAGCTTCGGCCCATTCAAATAGCCTACTACAAGAGAGAAGCAAATGGAATGGCAGACTGGGTAGTGAAGGCCCAACGCAATAAATTATTACCGGAAAATTGGGTCCAATACCCCCCCCATCGAGCCTTTTGGAAGTTTTATGTTCAGATGTAAGCCACATCTTTCCTTATTAATGAAATCTAAGTATTTTCGACCAAAAAAAAAAGTCTATAAAGAATTGAACATTTCTTTGTTTGGTAGATGTCAACTTATTGATTTCATTTAGTCAAATTTGTTGCTCTTATAGTTTCTTAATTAAGCCAAAGCCAAAGCAATGTGTCAAAATTATCAACTTTGCCCGACATAATATTATTCTTGGTTTTCATTGTAACGATTTCAATCTCCCTTACACACCTCAAATTCATGTTGTGTTTCTTCAATTATGTATAAGAAAACTGAAAAAGGGCGGATCGTGCAGATCTTAGTTCATTTAGATTAAAGATAAGTTTATACAACATACTCATGTTATCTTTATAACTATGGTTCAATAGGTTTTACTTACCACTTAAAATGTACCTAAGCATGTTATTCTCGTCAAATAATTCATTTGATATACAGTATATTCCACAACGTAATAAGAGATTTATATAGTTACGTTGTTCTTCAACTTGGTTGATGCAAGATGTGAAGCAATTTGTCTGCTCAATTTCTGAGTCCATCCATTTACATTCAATCCAATGAATATTTTATTTAGTTATTCAATAAAAATGCTCTTTATACATTAAATTAACTCAAGTTTAAAAAAATTGTATCAAGAAATCCTTCAAAGTTTCCTTTATTAGATAATCTGGACTTAATTGCAATTGAATCTTCATTCTACTTTTCCCGATGCCTGTCGTCGGAAGGCGCATGACAGGCCTTCCCCCACCCCCCCCACCCCTCTCTCTCCACGCAAATACACACATAATTGCTTTGCTTCTCGAACCCAAACATGTTCGTAAAAGGCATCATCTGAACCACATGTTCCTAAAAGGCATCATCTGAACGACGAGACATTAAAAAGAAATTGGGTATTGCCTAGAGTTAAACAAGAAAGATATACAATTCTCAACTGGATGGATTAGGACGTGCGGGGATCTACACATTAAAATAAGAAATGCATCCTTCATCACCATCTCCTCTCTCTCTGAGCAAATACACACATATAGTTGCTCCGCTTCTCATGGATGCATCAAAGCAAAGACCTCTTGTTTGATGTGCCTTTTTTTATATTATTTTACTTATTACGATTTCTTATAAGTGCTAAATTAGATTTGAGAACTTAAATGTATTATACCCTAAAGCTAATAAACTCTAGCCCGTAAGTCAAAGTACTTTGCCTAAAATGCATTTGATTAGACTTGTCAAAATGGGTCATAAATCTTTTTAAACCATATTTGATAGGCCAAGCTATTTTATACAAATTATATACGATAAATGAGTCATGAATGAATTCAAAATGGTAAAACCTCAAATAATATGGGTATTAAATAGATTCACAATTTGCTTAAACTTAACCCACCCCAATGACTTGCTTTTTACTCTCTCTCACCCTCACTTGATCTCACCTAGTCACTCTGTATTTTGACCTCAATTTGAGTATGAGTTTTCCTAGATTTTGATAAATATAAGTGTTTTTTTAACAATATGTATTGGATCATGTATGGGTCAATAAATTTGTATTATATGGAAATAAGTTAATTTGGATCAAACTATTTTTGACCCGACTAGACCCATCCTTTTGAAGATTTTATATCTGACCTAAAAGGCATCATACATGAACATAATATCTTTTTCTATAAATATTGATAAAATTTGTTTGAAATACTTCTACTACTTCATTTGGAAGGCAAGCAATGAAAACCACACTCTCAACTAGCCGTTTCTCCTAACGTGGTGCTTGACTCGATTAAATATCACATTAAGCATCGGTTCAAAACCCTCCAGCAGCACAGGAAAGCTTAGATGGATCTTCATTTGCAGCTTTTCTCTAATGGAGTATATGTGTTTGATACAGTGCAATTTGCTATAAGCTTGTCGATTTGATCTTTTATTTGCCCTGAATAATTATGGGGTTTTTTTAAGTTTCCAACTGTAAGCGTTCGCTATGGTTGGTGGCGTAGGTGCTTGTTGACTTTCGATCACCAAAAAAAAAAAAAAAAAAAAAAAAAAAGGCAATATCCAAAAGCATGTTTTTTTCTCTATCATAACTTATGCTCAACTTCTCTTGCACTTTCATTCGGTGTGCTTTCTCATCTTCTTTATTTTATCTTCCCACGTTCCAAGGCTGCTTTTCCCACACAAAAGGAACCCTATCACATCTAGAGACTAGGGGTGAGCATGGTCCAAGTTGGGCCGGTCCACCCCCTGACCCTAGGACCAATCTGCACAATGTTGGTCCTCAATTCTTGGGACCAAGGACCGACCCTATTGAGCCTAGGACCGAGGACCGGACCGACCCAATGGGTTCAATCCAACTCCAAGGTTAAATCGAGACCAACCGTTAATTTTTTTTTCATTTTTTTGCATTTCTGAAAAATTAAACCAATTATTTCAAATTACATATTTATCAATATTGTGATTTTAACTAAACTATAAATACTAATACATATTCAACAAATTCAAAATAAGGTAACAATAAAAATTTCACACTTGCTAAAAGCAAGAAACCATAAAAACAATTAAGATTACAATTAAGACTGTTTATAGAGCTGCAAGACGAGCGTTGCTCACAATCAAAAAGAATTTCTAATTAGGATTTCATTTCCTTATAATTTACTTAGAACGAACAAAGTTAGCGAATAGAGGTGAGTGGCACAAGCGTCAAGCGACAAGTGTCAAGTGGCAAGCGAGGCAAAATTGTTCATGAGTGAAATTGTTTATTTCGATTTTACTTGATAAATTGAATACTAAGAGGATAAAGTAGAAAGAAGGGATCCAGAGTACTAGAGAAGGATGCCATTTGAATTAAGGTTTACTCTTTAGAATAAATAAAAATATATAATATAATATATAAGACCAGGGTTGGTCTGAGTTAGACTAACCTGAAACTCTTAGGACCAAGGACCAACTCACATAGTACTGGTCTAGGGATCTCAAGACCAAGAACCGATCCAGTCCCCTTAGGAATTGGACCAGGACCGGTAGGGTTGGGCCAGTTCAGGGTCGGTCTAGGGTTGACCCTGGACCAATGCTCACCCATACTAGAGACAAGGGAGAACTCCGTAGTGGATGCAACGAGAGAGAAGCCAAAACTTGCTAGGAGGAGAGTCCATGTCGACTGAATTGTATCAAAGATATCCATTTCCTTATTCTCCTACTTGCAATCCATTCCAGCCCTATCGAGAAACGATCTCATTTATCGTCGTTTTTCCCACCTCCATGTCTTATTTCTTTTATGCTGAGACGAAAGTGGTCGAAGCAATCCACACGATTGCGCCACATAGCTCGCTCTGTTAACTTCTTTTCATTGTTATTCTAACCTTGACGCGTCCAAATGTGAACAATTAAATTAACTCTGAGCCTACCTTTGTCTAATTCTTTAATATATCCTATGCAAATGCCTATACATCAATTACTAATTTATTAACTAAGCAGTCGTAAGCAATTGCGAATCCAAAAGGGAGGTGACGCAGGCTGCTAATTATATTAACAATTAAACGTCAACATAAATCCCCCTAGATTACTATTATTTTGACAAAACTCTCCTGTCCAAATCGTACTTTTTGTGAACACGAGACCGTGCTCCTGAGGGTAGCCTTAGTAAAAGGGGAAAATTATTATAGAGAATTTGAGCGAGAAAGAAAATCATTATATGCATTTTCTTGTGTTCTAATAAGATCAATAAGCTCTTCCGATCGTGGTCTTGGTCAAAAACAGAGATTATGTTAAGTACCACACTAATAACCTAAAGGCAGAAAAAAGTAATTCTAAAATTTGAACTAGAAGAATATAAGTTAAATCTCCTAACTGGACTGGACAACGAAAACAGCCTCTTAGTTCCAAGTAACTGGGCCTAGTTATAACCGAATTGGGCCTATCACCATATGGTTGGGCCTCCTACCTTACGCGTCAATTTTCAATTGAGATCGAAATCGGATTGGCTAAAATTTGATTTTGTATTTAGTTGAGCCATCGTTCTGAGAACCAAAATGATGTTCATTCCCCTGCACATACTCGGTCATACATATTTTCATGTTCATATATGCATGGGAAAAACAATAGTATTGTTTGCACCCAAAAATGTCTGATTTTTTGTTATCGATATGTAATTGACAATGTGAAGATTGATCGGTGACTTGGATGTAAATGTTGACACATATTGACAAGTGGTAAATGATTGCATATTATTTTACCAAAGTTGTCAATGAGCATGTTAACTAGGGAACAAGATGATTGACGTAGAGGATTTTATCAAAGCTTAAGCATTTGTAGATAAGGAGATCGTGGAGAATAGTTGGGATTTTATCAAAGCTTAGGCACTTGTAGATAAGGGAGATCTTGGAGAATAGTTAGAGTAACATAGAGATACTGAGGTGCTATTTTAAAGGAGCGACTATTGTAGATAAAGGAGATCCTAGAGAGTAGTTAGAGCAACATAAAGAGATTGAGGTGCTATTTTAAAGGAGCACCTGCAAGTATTGCTTTGAAGAAAAGACTGGGAACGTGGGGCTGAATTTTAGGAGGCATGGAAGCAAAGTTACAAACACAAAGAAACTACACCCAAACAATTATGATAGAAGGCCTATAAATATCAAGTTCTCATTAATTGGAAAGAGCCCCATTGATAATTAAAATGTAATCTTTGATTATCTTTACTTTACTACACATTATTTTCCTTAGTTGTAGCATTCTGATTCGCACTGTTGATTAAAATCCAATGCATATCTCTATCCCGATGCTTCATTGTCAATTAAATTCTAGGGAGCATCTCTATCATGGGTGTCGTGCAATTGATTAAATTCTAATGTTACATTTTTGCACATTCTCGAGCTTTATCATCGATTAAATTTCAACACAGTTCATATACATGCATTGTTGTGGAAGTGGCTATATTTTCAAGCTTTGTCGTTTATTGAATTCCAGCATAGTTTGTATATACAACTTGGTTTGAAATTTGAGGTAAAAAGTTTGCAATTATTTCTTGTCCACCTAGATATTTCCTATCTGGAGTCACCATAGAACTCGTCTTTCTCATCAAAAGCCAAAGAACAACTTTCAAAAAGATGTTTCGTCATCAATTAAATTTCAACAAAACAAATGGCACGCTATGCTGGAATTTGCACCCAATTTTTATTTTCAATATGTGATCGACAATGTGAAAATTGGTCAATGACTTGAGTGTAAATGTTGGCACATATCGAAGAGTGGTAAATGATTGCATATTATTTTACCAAAGTTGTCAATGAGCGTGTTAACTAGGGAACGAGATGATCGATGTAGAGGATTTTATCAAGGCTTAAACACTTGTAGATAAGGAGATCGTGGAGAATAGTTGGGATTTTATCAAAGCTTGACACTAGTAGATAAGAGAGATCGTGGAGAATAGTATATCCCAACGTGAAGATATTGAGATGCTATCTTAGGCTCCGTTCGTTTCACGGAAAATAACTTCCAGGAAAACGTTTTCCGGATTTTCCGACATTCGTTTCACGGAAAATAAATTCATTGGGGAAAACATTTTCCATGAAGGAAAAAAAATCTTCTAAAGTAAGGGAAAATGTTTTCCACTTTTCAAAAGTGGAAAACATTTTCCACATTCATTCTCTCTTATCTTACACTCTCTATTAGTCCTCACTTCTTTCTTTTATTTTTAGATTATTTTTATTTTTTTCATAAATTCGATTTTTTTGTTATTTTTTAATAAAATCGATTTTTTTTTCTTTATTTTTTGTCTTTCTTTTTGCTATTTTTCTTTTTCGGCCGGTCATCGGCCACGGCTACGGCCGGTGACCAACGACAAGCGAGTCGAGCTCACCAGATCGGCGACGCCCGAGCATCACAAGACGTAAACTTATTTCTAAATTTACCCATTTTCAAAATAAAAAACTGTAATCCTCTCTTCCCTCGCTTCACGAACTCAGTGCCCTCGTGCTTGCCTCTCTTTGCTCCCTTCAAAACAATCAAATCCCTCCTTTTTAAAGTAGAACAAAGTCAATCGCTTGCCCTAATTGGTTGATCTCCCTCACTCAGCTTTTGCATGGCGTTGTGCTTCTTCTTCCTATTAGTAGTTCAACTACTTTATGAATTGAAGCTACATAACTTGCAATGCCGATCCAAGAGGCTAGAGCCTCATTGTCTTGAGCTCACCTTGCCGATGAGCTGATCATGCGAGCTCGCCAGAGGTAGGCAAGCCTCGAGCCTTGCTAGCAAGGCGAGCTTGAGGCATGGCCGGCGACCAACCAAGGAAGGAGAGAACACAAAATAAAGAAAAAAATAATTAATAATCTATTTTAAAAATAATAAATAACAATTTTAAAAAATAAAAATAAAAGTTATTGAAAAAGAGTTTATAATGGAAAATATTTTCCCAAGCGAACAACGGAAAATATTTTCCACTTCAAAATCAAGTTTTACCCGAACACCGGAAAATAATTACATTTTCTTGGAAAATAACTTCTTGGAAAATATTTTCTAGAAAAGTAACATTTTCCGTGAAACGAACGGAGCCTTAAAGGAACAACTATTGTAGATAATGGAGATCCTAGAGAATTGTTAGAGTAACGTAGAGAGATTGAGGTGTTATTTTAAAGGAGCAACTGCTTTGAAGAAAAGACTCGTCAACATGGGAATATGAGACTAAATTTTAGGAGGTGTGGAAGCATAATTACAAACACAAAAAAATTGCACTCAAATGGTGATGATAGAAAGCCTATAAATATCATGTTCTTATCAATTAGAAAGGCCCTTCGACAATCAAAATATAATCTTTTATTATCTTTACTTTCATGCACGTTATTTTCCTTAGTTGTAGCTTTTCGATTAGTGCCGTCGATTAAATTCCATCATGTATTTTATCCCAATGCTTCATCATCAATTAAATTCCAGCTTTACATCTTTGCACATTCTCAAGCTTTGTCGTCGATTAAATTCTGACACCGTTCGTGTACTTGCGTTGCTATGGAAATGATTATATTTTCAAGCATTGTCGTTGATTCGGCACGGTTTGTATGTACAGTCTAATTCAAAATTTGAAATAAAAGTTTGTAGTTATTTCTTGTCTGCTTGGATATTTTCTATCTGGAGTCACCACAAAACCCGTCTCCTCTCATCAAAAGCCGAAGAATGACTTTCAGAAAAGATGTTTCGTTATCGATTAAATTCTGGCGAAACAAGTATATAAAACTTGCATGAGAACATTTAGACTGCAAGTGGGTCTTTCACCAACTGATGGCTAAAAGCTTCACATTAAGGCTGTGCATGGTAACCATTTCTATTTCTATTTTTGGAACTGATTTTTATTCCAGACCTGTTTTTGGAATAGAAATCCGTTTGGTAAAATAATTTCATTTTTCTATTTCTAGAACAAAATGTTCCAAAAATAGGTTGAGAATAGAATTCAAAAACAATTTTTTTTTCTATTTCTAGAATAGAAATCAGAAATTGTTTTTTTTTCTTCTCACCCAAAGGAGTTTCTTGTCATCTGCCACTCACCACCACCACTACCCCCGCCCGCTGCCGGTTGCCAGTTGCCGGCCGTTGGTTGCCGGCCGCCACCACCGCCCCTCCCATTGCCGCTGCTACTCAGGAAAGTGAAATTTTATTGATTATCAAACAAATTTTTATTCTGAGAATAGAAATTTTTTGTTGTTATCAAACGCGTTTTTGACTCAAAAACTCATCCATAAATAGAAATTGAAAAATCTATTTCTTTTCTAGAAATGTTATCATTCACGCCCTAAAAGATCAAAATCGGAGATTATTTTGTTTGGAAATCCAATAAGCAATTTAATTTCTACCCTTTATTTTGCTGAAAAAGACAGAAGGAACGAATAAATGCTGAATCTCATGAACATCGGGTCCTCCGTTCTTCCATCGCATTCATTCACTCTAGCACTACCGCACAAATTATATTAGCCGGGGCCAAATGAGACCTGGGGCGATTGAAACAATAGACATGCGATTTGATATATGCAATCTAATATAGCACATAATGCATTTTCAAGGTAAAAAGAGCGGGCAATTCATCAAATCTAGACCGGTTGAGAGAGAGCCTTAAAACAGGAACAGCTCCAGGCTAGATTAACTAGAATGTCATTTGGAAAGGAGGGCAATTTGAACACTTGATGTGACGTTCCAGTACGCCACTTATTAAGGTTCATCTTAGTTTACTTTTTGTTATCAGGCGAGTGAAAGACATTTATCTTTTATAACCATTTATAACATGAATTGTGCATACGCATGCATGTTAACACTAATCAAAGGGGTAAAAACATACTTCCATTTCATATTTTATTTACGTACATCGGGTGATCAGACTACATAGCGAAAAGGAACCTAAACTGGAAGGACAAAAAAGTTGCCCATCTCCCCGACGCCACTAGTTAGATGCCCTCAAGGCTGTGCCCGTCCAACATCACCCGACCTCATAGCCCCATGCCAAAAAGTTCGGAATGTGAAGCCAAAATTGTTTCCCCTCTCCGAACTACATCACCACCGAGCTACTACTCCTATCATCTCCATCCTCATCGCGAGGAACATCAGGAAACGAAATCGGTCCTCCAGGACGCCCATCTACCAGAACAAATATGGTGACAAAACGGTGTGATATCAGACTACTTGGGACACCTATGTCCACCAAAAGTGCCGCCATATATCTCACAAAGACCGTGCCCAGAAAAGCCAGATTCATGAACTCATGCATCTCGCCCTCAAGTGCTACAGGCACACCATAAAGTGAAATGGGAGGCGTAGGAATAGGAGGCATGGTTAATAATCTGTAAAAATATCAGGGGTGAGCTAATGCTCAACAAGAGAAATAGTTAACTTACAAACCAATCAATCCAATTAATACTCGATTCATAGGACAGAAACTAGTATCGAAGCAACAAGCACACAAGCATGAGCACTGGTCACAATTCGGATGCCACACACAATCACATGTACTATGCTAGCATGCATTTGGTGCATTACGCATTTTACACAATTATATGTATAATGCCATTATGGATTTGATGCGTCACACGTTTCATTTCTCAATCAGGTCATGTCATTCGGGTTCACTCTCATCTCACGATTCAACCGGTTTGCTAGCCGGCCCGTGAGGGTCACTTTCAGTTTGCTGTCTGGACTTCCACAATTTGCTAGCCGCAGGCATTCCTACCACAACCGGGGCATCTTAGTTTACTAGCCAAAGCATTCTCCTCCAACATCCAACCTGGCATCGTCAGGTTCTTGGTCTGCTAGCCAAGACTTCCAAGGTTTGCTAGCCTTGGGCATCCCTAGCACAACTAGGGCGTGAGGGTCACTTTCAGTTTTCTGTCTGGACTTCCACAGTTTGCTAGCCCCAGGCATTCCTACCACAACCAGGGCATCTTAGTTTGCTAGCCAAAGCATTCTCCTCCGACGTCCAACCTGGCATCGTCTGGTTCTTGATCTGCTAGGCAAGACTTCCAAGATTTGCTAGCCTGGGCATCCCTAGTACAACTAGGGCATTTTGGTTTGCTAGCTAAGGCATTCTCCTTCGACATCCAATCCTGGCATCGTTGGATTCTTGGTTAGCTAGCCAAGACTTCCAAGGTTCGCTAACCTTAGGGATCACGCAGCCAAGGTTTATTAACTTTGGACATCACATGATATCAACCTTTCTCAAGCACTTCAGGCATATCACACATATGCAATGACATGACAATCGCACACCATAAAATGCATCTCATTCGGCACACCTTTCACAATAAAGGACACCATGCGACCGCAGGTAACTCAATGCCTCATTAGCACACCCAAGCTTTGCATAGCCAAAAAATCCAGAATCTGTGCTTACAAAAATTACCCCAACTCCCCAACCAAACGGCATCATACTAAAGCCAAACATGCACCATTGCATAGCCTCATGAGTGTAGTTACAATCTTCAGCGGACCACAAGTCAAAATTCAATCACCTTCAAATAGAAATTCGTGAATTACTAAAAATGGACAAAACATAACAGTTTTGAGCGATTTTCGAAATTGAAGCCATCACAATATCAAAATGAACTCGAAAATTCACAAAATTTTAATATGTTATATAACATGCCTTAAAAAAAAATTTCATGAAGGAAGTTAGGTCCAATTCATTCTGTCTTGAGAGCAGTAAATCGTTCAAAACGACCCAAAATCTGGTCCGCCGAACAGAATCAACGGCCCTAGAGAAAAATCCATTTCGAAATCCAAAGCTTCACAAAGACTCTGAGGTCGTGGGTTTTACTGTTCTGGACACGCTCAACCCAGTGCAAAAGCATGCCTTCGAGCCAACAATTTTAGCTCAGAAAAATCTAAATTTAATATATGTTATATTTCAAGATGTTTTACACAACTTCCATGAAGGAATCTTTATCAAATTCAAACCACAGAGAGCTTCATAAAATTAACCTTCAGAGAAGGTCCAGCAATTCCAGTTCTAAAATTCCAAACCAAAGTTCAAGAACATTTGCAAAACTCAAACCATCCGAGAACCATTGCTAAAAAATACACAAACTAGAAGGCCTAGTCCACATGCAACAGCCATCTTCAACCATATTCAACCATGTATTTCATGAGGACCAAGTAAACACGCAAAACTCACATGCAAGACATGGGAGTTCCAAAGCCAACATGCAAAGCTTTCTATCCATAGAATCACAACATCACAGCATAATATAACCACTATTTTTGAATTTCTACACACACAAAAGCTAACACAAGACATGCAAGCAAGAGAAAATAAGAACGGCTCCTATCTAGCAAAAACGGAGCCTCAGGAGGATCAAGAAGAGTTAAAGTGAGCTACTTCTCCTTGCCTTAGCTTACAGAGCTTGGTTCCTTCCTCCTTGAGGCTGCCGTGAGCTTAAGGAAGAGACGGGAAGAGCTTGAAGTGAGGTGAGGGGCTTGGCGAAAGTGAGAGGAAGGGAGGGAGTGAGGGAGGGAGCGAGAGAGAGCGAAATGAGTGAAAAGAGAGGGAGAGTGATCGAGTGACCGAGTAAAAATGAAGAAGAAATGAAGCTTTCTTCTTCCACACACTTCTTGCATGAATTTCTAATCGACAAGAGGGGTGCAAATATTAATGGAGGAGGGACTTTTCACTCGAGTCCTCCTACATCCTACTGCCTTCTACTAAGTACACAGGCTAAATGCCGCAAAAGCTACAGATTGATCGTGATGAGATGGGCAGTCACCCACCATTTCGAAAGCCCTCGTTTATTATCATTTTCATAAGTCATGCACGGCAAAGTGTGGTTTTTTCTTTACCATCGCTTAGATTCTTAAATTAATGGAGATTTCTGAGGTGACGAGTTAATGGAGACACAGACTCCTATGAAACCGAACATGCTCTCGTAGAGCTTTTCTCTATCCTCTATGGTAGCTTTCCTCTACCCTCGTGGTAATTCCCTTCAATTCCAAACCCAAATCTCAGCCCCGGCCATCCCATTGATGATAGCCACACAAAAACCCCCAATTTCCCAAAACCCTAAATCTAGCAAATCCTCCACCAACAAGGAAAATTCATACGTAAAACCCTAAACCATTACCAAACGAAACACTGGTAACCTTTCTCCCTTCCCCATCCCAGACAAACCGTAGAGCCCCCTTCATTCTCGACCCTATGAACCACCCATGCATTCACCGCATTGTTCATTGAACAATAACTGACGGTAGAGTCTACTACTGTTGACAATTGGTGGTCTGCACGAACAGATTCCGGCACCTTGGAATGGCCGGTATATCTTTGGTAAGGCCTCAGCTCCTATTCTTATAAGTGCCGGAACTCCTGCCATTGGTAGTTAAGGCCTCTCCTGCAATAACCCGAAGGAGGGGGTGACTGGAATGCACTGAGAACATTTCAGCATGCTAGAGCTTCCCTACAGGAAAATCAAAAAAGCTAATTGTGAGAGAAGCTAAGACAGTTAAAAAGGTATAGTTATTATGATCAGCAAGGTTCAAGTGTGCAATTTTTAGATGAGTTTCAACTGTTAGACATCCTAGCTCTTGCAGCAAGGGAAACAACTTAAGGGGCTCCGGTGGCTAACCCTAATAAGCCATCAGCTTACAAATGAAGTTTCTCTGTTGGAACTGTCAAGGGTTGGGCTCTCCCTTGACAGTTTAAGCATTACGAGCCAATGTAGCTCAAGAGCAGCCCAATTTGGTGTTCTTAATGGAGACCAAAAACCAAGAGTTGGTAGTCTAACACATTCATAAAAGGATAAAGTTCCAGTATCAGTTCATAGTTAACCCAGTAGGGATTGGAGGGGGATTGGCATTATTGTGGAAGGATGGTGTCTCAATTACAATGAGCTCAACTACTAACAATTTCATTGATGTACTTTATGAGGACACAGAACACGGGACAGTCTTCAGGGCAACTTTCATCCATGCTCCGGCAACATCCCAAGAGCGACTAGAGACTTGGCAGCAAATTCAGCAAATCCAGGTTGTGAACACCCTACCTTGGGTGTGTATTGGGGATTTTAATGAAACATTATATCATTGGGAGAAGGTAGGCAACAGGGACTTGGAGCAGTATAGAATGAATGCTTTTAGGGACTGTTTGAATGTTTTTGGATTGATGGATATGGATAGTAAGGGATGTG
Source organism: Angophora floribunda (assembly GCA_014182895.1). Taxonomy (NCBI): domain Eukaryota; kingdom Viridiplantae; phylum Streptophyta; class Magnoliopsida; order Myrtales; family Myrtaceae; genus Angophora; species Angophora floribunda. Next base: position 30,534,210 of record CM024712.1, read on the forward strand.
TGATTACCTAGGTGAATAATCATGAAAGTGAGGAATTCATAAAGAAAAGACTAGATAGAGTTGTGTGTAATTATAAATAAAGAATACTATTTCCAGAAGCTGAAGCATTTGCCTTGCTTGCGATTGGCTCAGACCCTAGCCCTATTTTACTCTCTCTTTCAGCAGAATCAGTGAAATGAAAGAAAACCTTCAAGTTCGAGGCCTTTTGGCTTGCTAATGAGGAATGTGAAAGGCATAAAGGACAGCTGGAATTCTCCTGGCTTGGCTGATGCAGACTTGGTACAGAGATTGAAAACAATGTCACCGGAACTAGGCTAGATGGAGAAGTAAAATGTTTCCCAACAGCCAAAAATTGATAAAAGACCTGAGAGTTAAGCTGAAAGGAATCATCAATGACTAGAATTTATCTGCAAATAGAAACAAACACCAGGAACATATTGAACAAATAGAGAAACTGTGGAGAAGAGAAGAGATGTACTGGGACTTGAGGTCAAGGATAAACTGGTTGAAATGGGGCGACAAAAATACAAAATATTTCTATGCCACAACCATTCAAAGAAGGCAACAAAACATAATCTCCATTCTAAAAAAATGAAGACGACACTTGGATCCGAGACACCAGTAAATTGAAGTTAACAATAGCAGATTTCTTTAAGAATCTCTATTGCTCAGAAGGTTTGCGAGACTTTGATTTGGTACTGCAGCAGTGTCCTGTCTTGGTTACGAATGTGATGAACCAATCTTTATTAGCTGAGATTACTCTACTAGAAGTCTAGAGGGCGGTCTTCTAAATGGGCCCTTTGAAGGCTTCTGGACCGAATGGCTTGAGTGGTCAGTTTTTCACCACAATTGAAAGGAAATCAAGATGGATGTCTTTGAGGAAGTGAGAACATTTCTTTAATATTGGGCATTTCAGTCCAGAGTTGAACAAGACTCATAGTTTGTTAGTCCCAAAAGTTAAAAACCTAGAGAGACTGGACCAATTCAATTTAATTAGTCTTTGTAACTTTGCCTACAAAATTATCTCAAAAGTCTTGCCAAATAGATTAAAACCTTGGCTCCCCGACATAACAGCGGATGAGCAAAGTGCCTTTGTTGGGGGAGAGGGGGGGGAGGCGAATCCAAGATAATATCTCCATAGCGCAAGGAGTACTTTTCACCAATTGAGAATGTGAAATCAAAAGAAAAAGTTTCAGGCAATTCTTAAAGTTGACATGAAAAAAGTGTATGACAGAGTGGAGTGGGATTTCTTGAAAGCTTGTCCATTAAAAATGAGTTTCTATGCATGGTGGGTGAATAGAGTAATGAGATGTGTAACCTCGGCCTCTTTGAGTGTCAAATTGAATGGTGAGCCGTTACCTTATTTCCAACCATCAAGGGTTATTCATCTAAGGCAATCCCATCTCTCCATATTTATTCATCTTGGTGACCAACACTCTCTTGGCCTTGATGAGGAAAGCAATGAATGAAGGGACAATTAACGAGATTAAGGTGAACAAGTACTGTCCAACCCTCTTATCTATTTTTTTGCTGACGACTCAATTTTCTTCTTGGATGGTAAGGTGTTAGAATGCCAGAACCTTGCACATATACTAAATCAATATTGCTATGCCTTAGGGCAAGCTATTAACCTGAATAAGTCTGGCATTTTCTTTAGTTCAACTTGTCCACCAAACTTGAGAAGAAACATGGCTAATGAATTGAGGGTCCCTAGTAATGGACAAGACTGAGAAATACTTAGGAATCCCTTCAGATTGGGGGAAATATAAGAAACAAACGTTTGCTTGGTTGTTAGCAAGGGCCAACATCAAACTAGAGGGGTGGAAAGAGAACTTGATATCTAAGGCAAGAAAGGAAATTTTGATTAAAACTGTTGTCCAAGCTCTTTCTCAGTATGACATGTCTATCTTCAAGATTCCTATGTCGATTTGCAAGTCCATTGAGAAGAGGATTGCATCCTTTTGGTGGAAGAATTGTGAATCAAAATTAGGTCTTCACTGGAAGAGGTGGGAAATACTTAAAACCAGAAAGGACAAAGGAGGAATGGGTTTAAAAGATTTGCTAGCCTGCTTGGTAAACAAGCGTGGCATTTAGCTCAGCACCAAGAATCTTTATGGGGTCGGTCTTAAAAGGCCTACATTTCCCTCGTAGATCTTTCTAGTGAGCTAATAAAGGGTCTCATCCCTCTTGGGGTTGACAAAGCATTTTGATGGGTAGAGGAACAATCTCGAAGTCAATCATGTGGTCTGTGGGAACCGGTGAGGAAATTAGTAAGCGTGAAGACAAATGGCTAAAGCGAGGAATGATTGGAGGGCCAGCCAACTTCGACGACCCAACCAGAGTTGCTGTCATGTTACTACAGGAACAAGGAAGATGGGATGAACAGAAACTCAAAGAACTATTTGATGATGAATTAATAAGCAAAATCCTGGTTGTGCCTCTAAATACTCATCTAGCAAAGGACAAGCTAGTATGGATAGGTACAAAAGGAGTATATTCTGTTAAGAGTGCTTATAATGTGCTTCGAGAGGAGGAAAATAAACTAAACATTATGCAAGCCTCATCATTTCAGCCACCCCGTAAGTTACGGTACAAGATCTGGCACCTTTAGACCCCCCGCGGGGGCGAAAAATAAAGTTACAATTTTCCTATGGAACTTACACCAAAATGCACTTCCTACCATAGAAAGCCTATACAAGCACAAAATTATACCTCAGCCTCTTTGTCCTTTTTGCAATCGACAAGTCAAAATGGTGGAACACCTGTTCTTGCTCTGTTCCTTTTTGTATTCCGGCGAAGAGCCCCCAACCCAGAAGCTATAACTGCATCGGCGGAGTCTACGCTCAGAGTATACAGTAAGTGGAACCCTAAAAGCTCAAAACTCGACACAAATTGAGCTCACTCACCGTCCAAGTGGTGCCTGCCAAAGACCCCACTCTTTCAAGATCAACATCGATGGCTCCCTCGGACTAGCTGTTTAGTGGGAGGATCGCCGGTGTTCTCCGTGACGCCTCATGTACTCTGCTCGACGGATTTGCGAAAAATATCCATGCTTCCTTGGTAGTGCAAGCTGAAGCCTTCGCACTGGTTAAAGCTTCGAAGTATTTAATTTAGAAGGGGTCAATTCTAAAAAAAACCCCAAACTTTAGGTCAAGTCCCAAATATACCTCGAACTTTTTTTTGTCTCAAGAAAAACCCCAAACTTTAGGTTTAGTCCCAAATTTTCCCTGAACTTTTCTTTTGTCTAAAAAAAAAAACCCTAAACTTTAATTTTAGTCTCAAATCTACCCCGAATTTTGTTATCTAAAAAAATCTCAAATTGGTACATATATGACAAATTTACCCAAAATTATTTTTTTGACCACCAAAACAAATTACCATATATTATTTTCTGTTAAATTTTACTGTCAAATTTCTAAATTAAATAACACGTCCTAATTAATGGGTATACTAATTTGGAGTTTTACCCTCCGTTTGTACTAAAAAAATCACCAATTTTTTGATTTGTTCTCAAATATACCATATGATCTAGTCTCAACTTAACATGACATTTCCACATAGATAATAAATACACATAAACAAGATGTCATAGAAAATTATTTTCAAAATAAAACCATTTTAGGACATAAAAAATTAGGGATTACTAATATAGCTTTTGGACAGAGGCTAATGAGGGCAAATTTAGGATTAGAGTAAAATTTGCTGGTTTTTTTTTGACAAAAAATATTGGGATAAATTTGGAAATAAACTAAGAGTTTGGGGTTTATTCTGAGACAAAAGAAAAGTTTGGGCAGATTTGGGACTAAATCTAAAGTTTGGGGTTTTTTTTTAGACAAAAAAAAGTTCCGAGCAGATTTGGGACTGAATCTAAAATTTGGTGTTTTTCTTGAGACAAAAAAAAGTTCGGGGTATATTTGGGACTGAACCTAAAGTTTGGGGTTTTTTTTGGAATTGACCCAATCTAGAAGAGAAGTAGAGTTGTACCTGCAGTCAGACAACTCTGCTATTATTTGTGCCTTGCTGGAAGTTGATCAAGTGCCTTGGGAGGTGGAAGCACTAATTTTAGAGGACCAAGCCCAGCTGTCCCATTTCAAGAAAATCTTAGTGGCCCATTGTGGTAGAATGGCTAATCAAATTGTTGATTGGGTAGTCTAGGCCCATCATTTAGATTGTCTTCCTTGGGCCAAATGATACCTTGTGCCGAAAAAATGCCAAATATTGGACTTGATATGTCGATGGTAGATTAATAGTAAAGCATTTACTTTGCTTTATCTTTGAACATGATAGAGGACCTAAATTCCTACCTTGCACATATAAATAAAGAATCCAAAGCATGTATACTCCACAAGACAAGTGTATGAGCCTCAATAACACGTCAAATAGTTTCCAATTGTCAATGCACCTCGACTATATGCATGTGTCTATTTCCATGTACTTTTAATGCATGCTTATCTTCAGCTTTCCATTGCACATGAAACATATCATATTCATGCATATACCGACACTCATAAAAGGTTCATTTGTCACTTTCCTAGCTTGACTAAGCCGTCTCGACTCGATTGAGACTTCCACTTCATGCTAGGTTTCCTAGCTCAACCATGGCATCTCGGCTCGACCGAGGCTTGCAACTTTCGACTAAGCTTCTGGGCTCAAATTCAAGCATCTTGTTGATATGGGTGCATCTCGTTCTTAGTAATGAGGCAACGTAACATGTCATTTAGGATAGAGACGTGCTCTTGGATAATCCCTCATCTCAACCAGATTTATCCTCTTTAAGGCATACTCCTGGACCATTCCGTTTAAAGATTTTGCTTTGACATGGCTAAAATGCGTTCACAACATTTATCTTTCATTTATGTGACCACACGTACAAACAAGAACCCAAACCGATTCTTATCTTCACTTTAAAACATAACCAAAAGATATTGTCTAATCCTCATATAGGAGGATTCCTCATATAAGAAACATGCCAAACATTGGACTTAACACAACGTTGGCATATCAATAGCAAAGCCTTTGCTTTGCCCTATCTATGAACATAACAAAGGACCAAAATTCCTACCTTGCACTTGTAATTAAAGAATCCAAAATATGTATACTTCACAAGCCATGCATATGAGCATCCATTACCATCACATAGTTTCCAATTATCATTGCACCTTGACTATATGCATGTATCTATTCCGATTTACTTTTAATGCATGCTTATCTTCGGCTTTTCATTGCACGTCAAGCATATTATACTCATGCATACATCAGCACTCATCAAAGATTCATTTATCAATATCTTGGCTCGACTAGGCCCTCTTGGCTTGACCGAGGCTTCTAGCTTCATGCTGGGCTTCTTGGCTTGACTAAAGCATCTCGGCTTGATCGAGGCTTCCAACTTCCAGCTGAGCTTCCAAGCTCCAATCCAAGTATCCCGTTGACATGGGTGTATCTCATTCTCATTAACGAGACAACATAACATGTCATTTAGGGGTAGAGGCATGCTCTTGGACCATCCCTCATCCCAACTCGATATTGTCCTTTTTTTGGGTGCTTTTGGACCATCCCTCACAATGGTTTTCCGTTGGCATGGCTGAGATACATTTATAGCATTTTTCTCTCATTTATGTGACCACACGTGCAAGCAAGCACCAAAACCAATTCTTATCTTCACTTTAGGCCAATACAAGAGTCTCAATGTCATTACCACTTGCAAGACAAGCACAATATTAATCCATCAAAGATTTTGAACAACAATCTACAAGTACTTATTAAGCCATAATTTATTCATGACAGTTTGTCACAATAATAAACAAGCATATGATAAAACATAACCAAAAAATATCGGTTTCTCTTAATCCGACAATCATGTGGCAATATTATACTTTTCTTGTACTAAACATGCTGAAGATAGAATATACTAACTCCCAAACCTCAAAATCCAAGCAAATCATGAGCAAACCATACCAAAATTAGCACACTAGCTTCTTCTTACTAGAACAAGCAATACCAACCATAAATAACCATCCAAGTAAAATGTTAGACCAAGAAGCCTTCTTGCAAGCTTCTTTTCGCAAGTCTCTCTTTAGGTCATCAAGGGCTACTAATTAGGAATATGCTTCAAGTGGAAACAAACCAAGAGGCTAAATAGCTCAACTTTCTCACCTTCCCCCTTTAAAGTGATGCCCATCCCTCCTCTTTCAAAATCAAAATCTTGTCTCATCTCAACTAAGTTTCTAGAAGGTACAATTATAGGTTAATAATACAAAATACTATTTATGCATATGGTTATTAATGTGAAAGCTTTCCGGACTAATAATTAAGACTTGACTTGAGCTTAGGCTTGGGATTGACAAACTCAGGCTTGACCTTGGGTAACTTTGGGCTGGGCTTGACTCACCCAGTTGAGCCTTTCAATAATCATGTGGCCTATTGGGCCCTTGCTTGGGCTTGAGGTCCATGGGCTCCCAATAGATGGCCCACTTTTACAAGACCAAAAATTTGGGGTCTAAAACTATTCACGGGGTCTATCTTAAGTAAACCGAAAAGGCAAGTTTCCAAACTATCTTTAATCAAAAATCCATTATCGGACCAAGGCTTATTGTAATATCCTCGATTTCAGTCCCTAGGAAATGGTCATGGATCAATGGATTGAGAATCGGTCTTGGACATGATACGTACCTTACTTGCACTTGTAAGCAAAGATGCCATGAATTGTCTTGTGCTTTAGTTAAGGGCATTGTACCTTTTCTATGCCTGTGTAGTACTATGAATTGATCGCTCAACCATAAGGATTGGACATGGGTCGATCATGCAATGCCACGAATCGAGGAATGATCATGGATTGGCTCTGTTTGGTCATGTTCCAATTGTGGGTGATTTCACTTAATCATGCACTGGTCACGAAAAATCATATATCAATTTTCTATGATCGTGAGGTGATAATGCATTGATCGACCCTATGACAACCAAGTGTCGACTCAAGAATGCATGACAAGCCACGAGTAAGTCAAGGGTTAACCATGGCAAAGCAAGATAAACATGAGCTCGATTCAGGACTGAATCATCGAGCCATGTGCAATCATGAACCTAGCCATGCGATCAACCAAGGATAGCCATAGAGCTGACTAAACCAGATATATGGGCCACCTCATGTGGACAATTTGCCCACAACAAGGGATGCTAGCCATGAAAATGGATGAAAAATCTTCTAGTCCCTGAATTGTAATTTTGGAATCGGGTAGGGGTATTTTGGTAAATTTTCATCCCATTAGAATTCTAGGATTTCCCTTAATCATCTAGTTATCATATGACTTAAGAATGAATGAGGTGTAATCTTTTGGGATCATCATTGGTTATAAGTAGAGTAGGAATAAATGGCCCAAAATTTTTTGGCAAGATTTGACTAGCTCATTTATGTGCAAGAAGCCAAACAACATAAATACAAAAATCATTAACTGGCTTAGGTGCCCCTAAACAATCTGGGGTATCATTGCCTATTAGTGAGCCTTGAGAATCAAGCAAAATCTTCTTGATTTGCATGGAAACCTTGGCACCAATGTCCAAGACTCTAAGCCTAGGCGCCACTTAAAAGAGAAACCACCACATTGTCATTTAGATTCAATGATGCCAAGGATTAGTCATGTGCCCAAGGAAGTTCTAGATCAAATTTTAATCTTGGTGAGCAAGTTGGATTAATGAACTTTGGCTTGTAGTTCATTAATGAAGTGCATGAGTCACCTTAATTAGTCTATTAATTGTGAACGCAAATCACCATTCTAAAGATTTGGTAATGATGGCCAAGGATTGAACCTTGTTAAGCAAGTTTAAATTAATCCAAGTTAGTAGTTCTTGCAAAAGACAAACTTGAAGAACAAGTGATATCTTGGCATGGAGACCAAGTAGCACATGTTCTTTGAGAGTTAGTCCATAAATTAAAAATTGTATGTGTTTACTAAAAGACTTTAGACCATGATGACTCTATTTAGAGACTTGCCGGACAAGTTTAAACCTTAAGAGTGCTTATTGAATCAAGATGAGAGCAAGGGAAGGGAGGGAGGGAGGGAGGGAGAGGAGAGAGAATTTGGAGAGCAAGTTGAAGAAGGGTTATGCGTATAAATAGAGGCACCCAACCTCATTTCTTCACACACCACCACTCACGATGATCGTCTCTCTCCCTCTCTCTCATCCATTCACTGGCATCAACCACTGGTTCCTTATTCCACCACCGTAGTTGTTAACTTATAATTGCAAATAAGTAGAATCTCTAACTCTTGGCTAGGGTGATAGCTTATGTCATCGAATTTAGTTGTGTGCTCACTCAATATGTTAGTTGTGAGTACCTTTCTAACCCTTGAATAGGGCGGTGTGTTATATGGTTGAAAAGTAGCTTGGGAAGTTATTATTACTTGAAATGGTTTTGTTGTTCTAAAATGATTTTGGTGTGCATTTGTTCTTGTTATGATATTTATGTGATTACTTATTTTGTTGAGACGGTGATGCTTTTCTTCATGAGTACAAGTTTTCATGTACATATCTATGCAATTGCATCCTTACTTATGTATGCTTTGCTTATGATTCATTTTGTTGAGAGTCGAGCACATCCCTTACATAAAAAATGGGTTTCCGTCGGCATTGAACGAGAAGCATATGCATGTTGGATCGAGCCTTTCTTGAGCTTAAATGGTATTTAGGCACATTATTCAAGCATTAAGTTTGGTCTAGATCAGTGTCAAGTATAGCGATTTGAGTCCTAGGCTCTAATTCATGCTCGGCACAAAAATAGCAATTCATGCTATACTCAAACTCATATACAAACTCAAAATCAAGCAAGGAAATCGAGGTAACACATTCTAAAGTTCCAATCAAAGTTTCCAAATATATTAATGAGCTTTGCTTAAATCTTAAGTCCACTCTTGAAAGGATCTCTGAGATAAAAAGAGAAAATTCCCAATTGAAATAACATAATCTTTCTCAAAAAGAAAAGTTTGAAGGTTTACAAAAAGAGTTTTTGGAAATCAAGGAAAATTGTGATTTTCTTTTTCAAGAAAATGAATCTTTGAAAAAGGAATTTTCTAATATCACAACAAAATTTTCAAATGGTTCAAAAACTTTGAAACTATTATTTATATTCAAATTACTTATTATAATAAGTTTGAACATGGCTATAATAAGGAAAGTGAGTCTTTGATAAATTTTCCAAAATCAATGAGAGACTTAGACAAAGACCTCCTATACGAGATTACAAAAATCACTTCCAAAAGAATTTTACAAAACATGTTGGTCAGAGTAATTTTGAGTGTTCTAAATGTGGAGACACATAACATTTTGAGAATAAATATCCCAAAGTTTGGAGACTTGTTAAGAAGGACTAGATAAACAAAGCTTATACCACTAACTTTCTTGGACTCAAGAAAGTCAAGGTATTGAGAATATTCTTTGATTGCAGGTAACCTTCAAAAGAAAAAGAAAATGGTACTTTGGTAGTGAATGTTCAAGACACATGATAGGAGATTCAAGTACTTTCATCATACTTGAAAGGATAAAAAGTGGAATCGTCTCTTTTGGAGGAAACAACAAAGGAAAAATTGTTGGACTTGGAACCAATATAATTGGAAGTCTCATCATCAACAATGTTTGTTTAGTCAAAACCCTCAACTACAACCTTTTGAGCATCAGTCAATTGCATGACACTGAATTCAAAATAAACGTTCAAGAAAATATATGCTTAAGTCAATACTTCTCTCAGTCATTTACTAGTCGGAGACATGGTAACATATACCTTATGGACATAAGTCCAAATTCTGCTTAATGCCTTATTTCTATTCAAGATGAAGTAGATCTATGGCATCACAAGCTTAGACACATCAGCATGAAGTAGATTTCTAAACTATCGTCTAAGAAGTTTGTCCATGGACTTACTAACATAAGTTACAAGAAGTTTGAATTATGTTCTACTTGCACATTAGGGAAATAAGTAAGAAGTTCTTTCAAACTAATAAATCATGTTTCTTCTAATCGTGTCTTGCCATTTCTCCACATGGATCTCTTTGGACCTACTAGAACTCAAAGTATTGGAGGTAAGAAATACTCTCTAGTAATAGTAGATGATTATTCTCGATTTACTTATGTGTTCTTTTTGACAAATAAAGCAGAAAACTTCTCATATTTTTCAAAGTTTGTTAAAAGGGTTCAAAACTAGAAAGGTTATACAATTTCTAGCATCAAAACAGACCACGGGGAAGATTTGAAAATCAAGATTTTACAGATTTTTGTGACAAAAATGGATTTCGGCATATTTTTTCCTCTCTTGACATTCTAAAACAAAATGAAGTTGTAAAAAGATTAAAAATCGCTCTTTATAGAAAATGGCCAGAATTAAACTAATTGAAAGTAAAGTTGCTTCTCACTTCTAGGCAGAAATAGTTTCTACTGCTTATTACATAATTAACAAAGTCTTTATAAGGTCCATCCTAGAAAAAAACCCCTATGAGATTTATAAAGGTAGAAAACCAATTCTCTCATTTTTCATGTATTTGGTTGTAAATATTTTATTTTAAAAAATGCAAATGACCATCCGGGTAAGTTTGAAGAGAGATTAGATGAAGGAATATTTCTCGGATGTTTATTACAAGCAAGGCATGCGAAGTCTTCAATAAGAACACTCACACTATAGAAGAATCAATGATTGTGAAGTTTCTATAATGAGATCAAATTCAACAAATTAAAGTCTATTGGAAAATTCAAAACTTATTTCAGACTCATGAAAGTTTGAATTTATCAAACAGAATGATCCAACACAGACTTCTAAAGAACATGAAGAAGGAGAAAAATACAATAAGAACTTGAAGCATAAGTCAAGTCATCCCCAAAATTTTATTATTGGCAACATTGAAGAAGGAACCCGAACAAGATCAAAGAATAAGGAAGAGACAAATGTTATGGCACTTATTTATGAGATCAAACCTAAAGGAGTAAAAGAAGCTTTGACAAATGAAAGCCAAATAGAAGTAATGTGGGAAGAGTTTTGGCAATTCAAGATTGATGATGTATGTGAATTAGTGTCCAAACCAAAAGAAAGATCCGTAATTGAAACAAAGTGGGTGTTTAAAAATAAAATAGATGATCAAGGGAAGGTAACTAGAAATAAAGCAAGACTCATGGCCAAAGGATATTCTCAAGCTGAAGGAATAGACTATAATGAGACATATGCTCTTGGGGCTAGGTTAGAAGCCATAAGGCACTTGCTTGCCTTTTCTTGTTTTCATAACTTCAAATTGTTTCATATGGACATCAAAAGTGCCTTCCTAAATGGTTTCATTCAAGAAGAAGTCTATGTAGAGCAACTCTTAGGTTTTGAAGAACCCAGAAAGTTGGATCATGTCTACTAGCTAAAGAAGGCTTTGTACGGGTGAAACAAGCACCTCGTGCTTGGTATGAAAGACTAGGTTATTTTTCAGTAAGCAAAGACAAGTATAATTGACACTACTTTATTTATTAAAAAAGAAAGTAAGGATCTTTTACTTGTTCAAATTTATGCAGATGATATAATCTTTGGTTCTTCTAATGACTTTTTGTGTAAGAAATTCTCTAAGTCTATGCAAGAAGGAATTTGTAAAACATGATGGAGAATTAACATTCTTCCTGGGTCTACAAGTCAAGCAAACTAAAGAAGGGACTTCATATTTTAAGAGAAATATGCAAAGGATATTGTCAAGAAATTTGGTCTAAAGAATTGTAAAAGACTGAAACCTCCATGTCTAGTTCAGCCAAACGAGACAAAGATGAAGGTGGAACGAAGGTGGACCAAAAAACTTATAGGAGCATGATCGGTTCTTTACTTTATTTCACTACCCTCATCCTAATATTTTAGTTAGTGTATGCATGTGTGCCAAATTTTAGGCTAATCCTAGAGAATCTTATCTTAGTGCTATCAAATGTATTATTAAATACAAAGCCATTAACCCAAAGTTAGGCCTATAGTATCTTAAGGGAACATACTTTACTTTAATTGGTTACTCAGACGTTGATTGGCTGGATGCAAAGTTGATAGAAAGAGCACCTTTGAGATTTGCCAACTTCTAGGACAAATGTTAGTGTCCCAGTTCTCAAAGAAATAGAACATTGTAGTACTATCAACCACAAAAGTAGAATACATTACTCTTGATAGTTGTTGCTCGCAAATTCTATGGATAAGACAACAACCTAAAGACTATGGAGAAGAAGAAGCCTGTATAGAGATTAGATATGACAATACAAATGTCATCAATCTTACAAGAAATCCTATTTCTCATTCCAGGGTAAAGCATATAGAGATTTGACATCATTTCATAAGAGATCACATGCAAAATGATGAAATAGATGTTCAATTCATTGATTCTAAGAATCAATTGGTAAATATCTTTACCAAACCTCTGGAGAAAGGTACATTTGAGTCTATTTGTAACAAATTGCATATTACTTACCATTTTGTATAAAGTCCATATGAGATAGGTAAGAAAGAATAAGCTTATGGAAGAGATAATATTCTGGAACATACTCAGACTCTCATGCTCATGAATTTGCAATTCAAATTTTGGCACATAAGTTATTTTCTTTTGTGCTAAAATAGGTAAGTAAATCAATAATAGTTTACAAATATATTATCTAATTTTCGTTATATCTATACTTGTTAAATTTTATTCTCAATAATTTTTTGAATTTTGGAATCAATAACTATCATTTACAGTTTTACTTTCCAAATTACAACTCTTCTTTTACCTCAATTCAGAATTCATAAAACCCCAAGAAACTATTTTTCTCTCATTCTCACTTTCCTTCTCTCATACATGAAATTAACCTCTTCAAAACCCTAAAAGCACTTTCTTTCTCTCTTGATTTCTCAAATGTGTTTTCTTATTCTAAAATGTCATCTAAATCCTCCAAATCTACATCAGTTACTTCTCAAAGGCGATCCTCATGCATTGCAAGTAGAGGACCCAAACCCACTTTGATCTCACAACATTGTCTGGTGAAGCATCTCCAAGGAGCCCTAGACATTAATTTGAGTTTGAAGAGATCTCTTAAGTGTGCCTCTTGTCATTATTACTCCTATTTTAGTAGGAGACACTAAAGTTTTATTTAGATGATATGATTATTTGAAGAAATGAGGAGCATCATATGATTTTACTCTAGATTTTTCGAAAGACCATGGTTATGGAAATGAAGTCAAATTGATGGAAGCAATGTTTGCTATAAGAAATCTAGACTAGGGAAAAGAAAAAGAAACCATTGAGTATGTTGGTTAGACACCTGATTTGAAAAGTGGGTTTGAAAGTCAATGGGAAGAAAATAAAGAAGATAATGATGAGAGGTTATTCAAAATTTCAAGTCAAAATGGGAGTTGCTGCTATAGTAGATAAGTCTATAGGGAAGTTGTTAGAACTAGGGAACACAAGGAATGTTATGCCTTTATGTTAAACAAGGGAACAATGAATTACAAGACAGTGGATTTTGATTTTATGGATGCAATAGGAGTCAAATTGAGAAAGAAGTTCGACAAGTTGCAAATGGAAATTTTTTGCTTACAAACTTCTAAAGTTTATCAAGAATATACTGCCCTATCTTGTCACTAGGAAAAATGCAGTTTATTGTGTTTGATTATGTATATGATGTAGATATGAATTTTTTGACTGACATTATGAATGTAGAAATGAGAGATTTTAGGCCTATAGAAGTCTCTTATAAAAGTGTGTGCAAGTATCTAACTACTGGTAAGACCTTGAAAGCAAACATTTCCTATTCTAGTTTATCTTCTATTAACATTATTTTGCACAAAATTTTAAATAACTATATAAGACCAAAGGTATCTTCAAAAATATACGTTGCTAAGTTCGAAGCAAAAATGATGTGGGCCATAGAAAATGGAGTAATGTTCTCTCTTCCTATTACTATTTTATTACATATGTATAGAACATTACTTAAGGAAAATGAACAACTTCCATATGGAGTTTTTGTAACCAGAATTTTCAAACACTTTCAAATTCAAATACCCTCGAAGTTCTGTACAAGAACTCTTATTGTTATGACAATTAGAGAGAGGATGATCACCAAAATGAGACTGAAGAATGTTGTGGAGGTCTGGAAGAGCAAAAAGGAAGGAACACAAAGTCTTGCAACTCAAACCACTAGAAAGAAAGAGGAAAGGAAAGAAAATTGCATTTACTCAATTTTCCGAAAAGAAAGAGGTCAGCGATTTTTCTGCAAGATGGAGATGATGAAGAAACTCTTTCAAATGTTATTGCTTCTGCTGTTCAAGTAGTCTCTGAAACAATACTTCCAATTGAAGAAGAAAAATCTAATGCAGCAGGAGGAGTTGAAGGATAAAAAGAAGACGGTGAAAAAGAAGCAAAAGGAAATGAATAGGAAGATGAGGATGATGATGAAGAAGATGATGGAAAAGAAGGAGAATGAGAACAACCAGGAAGATATGGATCTCGAAGAAGAATCGGATGGAGAAAAAGAAGGAGAATACGAAGAGATTGGGAAAGAACTTGAGCAGGAGGAAGAACAAGTTAAAGACAGAGTTGAGGAATAGCAAGAAGGAGAACAACAAGAATGAGATACCACTAAAGATGATGAGAACATCATTGCAAGGGGAGAAGTTGAGAAAATTTTAGAGCAAACTAGACTTGCTGATCAAATGATGAGGTCTCCACCTAATGCTGAAGATATATTTGATGCACAGTTTCCAGAAGGTTTTGTTGGAAACCAAGAAGAAGCAATCTTTCAAGGGGAGGATTTATCTTCTAAGGTACCTTCTCAACCATAAACTCCTCGAACTCTATTTGCAAAGACTAGTGCACAAACTAAACCTAATCCAAACTATCCAAGAATTGTTGAGTTGCTTATGCAAATCAAGGCTTAATAGTATGCATTGAAAGTTGACATTCAAAAAATGAAATCCTCTTTGCACCAACAGGCTAGAGAATCTTAACAGGTAGACTGAGCAAAACATGGAGAAGATGGAGATAGATTTTGCTCAATGCATGACTAAGATAGAGGAATCAATGCGAAACTTGGAAGATTTTCAACTTATTCATGTTCATTGCAAAACCTAATTTTTAGTCTTTCAAAATGTTTTTGATTTGTGTGTGGTTTGTTAGTATGTTTGGACTATGTTTTTGGAATGTTTTGTGATTTTGCAGATTCTTTTGGACCCTCTTAATGCCGATAAAAAGGGGGAGACTTTGCAAATATGCTAATGGATTTTGGTGTGGCTTGTTTTATTTAAATTTTGCATGTATTTGTGCTATGCCTAACTTTGTTTTGTAGGAATAAGGTCTATATATCTGCATGAAAGTTTTGTCACCATAAAAACGAATGAGATTGTTGAGAAAACTCATAGTTTTGATATTAACGAAACTTTCTAAATTCTATTGTGAAACAAACTCTGGAATGAGGAAGACTTTAGTCCGAATATAAATCAAGATTCTCATGAAAGTCTTTCTTTTCCAAAGACTTTATATCAATCTTTATTCTAGAGCAAACACATTATCTCATTTTGACAAGGGTCCAAGATGAATATCGTCCAAAATAATAGGAGGATCATAACAAATTATGGATTTCACTTACCAAATATATATTGCTTATGTTAATCAATTAATTGACAAAATCAATATTGGAAACAATTTCCAAAAGAGGAAGAAACACTTATGAAAACAAGATTCTACTTGTATGGGCAACCAGAATCTACAAAAATTCAATCTCTATCTTCAACGGCTAAAAAATCTTCCTAAACAATTTGTCCAAGAAGGGAAAATTGGAAGATAATCTTTCATTCATGTGGCCAACGGCTAGTGGCTTGAAGTAGTATATAAGGATGATACACAGCTTGTAGAAGATAAAAGCACAAATCAAAATTCCAAAGTCTGAATCTGTTCTTACATTCAATTGTCTCTTACGTGCAAAATCTGAGTGGTCAAAAGTGAATTACACAAAAAAGTAATTTAGTGAGGGAGCATATCGCTAAGTATTTACACTCCAAACTTTGTAATCATTTGTTGATCTCATAGTGGAATACAGTTAATTGGCTATTAGTTTGGGAAAATGGACATAGGCTTAACCAAAGCTGAACTACCATGACTCAATTTGCAATCTTCTTATCCCCTATCATTTTCATTTTGATTGCATTTTACAAAAGTTTACTTTGCCTTAGTCCAGTTTCTATGTCTATACATCACTTAGACTCTATTTTGATCTATTTTGATAAAAAAATTTATATTTACACTTATTCACCCGCCTCTAGTGTCTCTACTAGCTTCCTCACCTCTATCATTTGAGTTCCTAGGGAGAAAATGGAATAGAAGAAGGGTTTTTTTTTTTGTTTTTTTGTTTTACCAAAAGTTGCCAACCGAACATAGATGCATGATCCTTACCTTGAGTAAGATTGCATCCGCCGGGGGAATCTCCACAAACATGTCGCCTCCAACAAACTTCAACCTCTCACTTTCGACCAGACCATCCACCGCGTGCAGCAGATCGAACACCATGCACGTCATGTGCGGGAACGCCTCCGTGATGGCCTTACCCATCGTCCCCGTCCCATCTCCAACGTCGATCACCAAACTCATCCCCTCGAACACTCCTGCACATGCATCGCCCACCAGCTTTGCTATTAGCCTCGAGTCACTAGCCATGGCCTTGTGGAACAAGCCACCGACCTCGGGATTGCGCCTTCCGAGCTCCCACGTGGTACCCATGTGCCATCTCGAAAGTTGATGGGACATCTTCTCTGTCCCCCAACCATGCACTCAGACACTGCCACGGGTCCATGGAGTAAGGCTCGAGCGCGGGGAGCACAAAAGGCGCTACGGTCAATGGGTTGTGCTTTATGAGGAATCGGGACACGCCGGTGAGTGCATACCCAGTATGGTGATCCGCTTCTTTGAGGTCCTGCAGTTCAAAGAAGTTGGGTGGACAAGAAAACGCATGAGGCGATGGATGCAATGGGCTTTGGTGGGTTTGATGTGGAGCCCGGAGACGAGTTTGAGGAGGGTCATGGGTTGGCCATGGCCATGGATTAAGTCAGGTATGCCTAGCTGAATGGCACACTTGAGGCATATGGAGTTGATGAAGCTAGTTATGTGGTTCCATGTGTGGGCTTGAGCTCGGAAGCTCACTAGCCATCGCATCCTCGTCTTCTTTAGCCAAATCCATATAAAAAACCCTTCTTCTGCTACAATGGTTGACCTCTCACAAAATTAATGTTTGATACCTATTTAATATATGGCAAAATAGACCAAGGAAATGCGATCAATCATTGACCTTTCAGCTTCCAACATCTTATAAATAGATATCTTCAGTTTTCAGAAGGTAACTTGTCTTGAAATTAATTGACAATCATTAAGATGTTTTGTATAACAAAATTAGTTGCATAACAATCTTTAAGATTGAGAGTCAATTGAGTTTTTCTATATATGAAATCCAAAACAAATCATTAGCCATTGTAACATATACATGATTTTCTAAGTTTGAATAAACTTCTTGATTATATGAACTATCTAAGTCTAAATACTCCTTGAGTCTGAATAGACTTTGCATAAAGTCTAAATATGCCAAACATCTTCACAATATTCTTGTGCAAGTTTTGTTAATATCCTCATGTTACTCTAATGATATCGATGACATACATTCATGATATTCATGAAGTATATAAGGACATGATATTCAAATGGACTTAGACTTAGTCTGAATAAAATCAAGATTGCTTGGAGACTTTTCTTCCAATAACATTTTCCTGAATCAAAGATACTTTAAAGCATTTATGAGATTCATGGATGGTATTGTCAACTGAAAAATCTATTGGGAAGTTTTCTTTATATTATGTACTATGAGATCAATGGAAAAATTCAATGTCCTCAAGTCAAAGGGATTTCTCATGAAAGGTGTGCGAATTGAAATGAAGAAAGTCATTTTGTTTTCTATCCCAAATAATGTAGGTAAACCATTGTTTAACACATTTGAGCTCGATTATTTGGAGAATTATTTGAAATTAACCCTATTAAGAACCACCCCATATTGGGGCAAACTGAAAGTTGAGTTGACATTACAAGGTAAAAAAAATGGATAAAGCTTTCTTACATTCACTTGCATTAATCTTCTTCGAGTGTCGTTATTACAGATAAGCTCACATGAAAATTTAACTGCCTTAAAGTGACGAGGGGCATTCATTTCTCTATTATACACTCTTTTATCCATTGCATAACCCAATTTAGCCTACAATTTCATTTATAAACCCAATTGATGATCGTTCCTACGTTGGGGCAAGGCAGATAAGTTACCGCATTGGAATAGCTTGGCTTGGTGTGTCGATTAAAGCTGAAAGCCCCGGGATTACTAGTGGTACTGAATTTTTCAAGAGTTGATGGAGCCACAAAAGTGGAAGTCCGACTGGCTCGTGCACGTGCTCAAATAATTTACAGCCAAAAAACAAATCATCCGTAATGTTGAAAAAGAATGAAAGATGTCGTGAAGGCGAAGTCTGAAAAAAATCATCCCTAATGGAGAACCGATGATTTCCCAAAGAACAGTGTTAGACTCTCGTGGCCGATGGAGCGTCTACACGAGAAGGCAATCCTTGGTGAAGGAGAAGATTTGTAATAATGTCGAGATGATCACTAGTTTCAAACACCTTCGATGAAAAAAATTTAAGCCTAACAAACCCTTTCTTTGCTTAACTCATTAACTGAACCTACGTTATCTCGTATAAAGTTTCTTTAGATTAGAGCACTTAAATTGACATAGGGGTTTCAAATGTTATAAGCTTCGTCCGAAGAAATGTGAGTGAAATTATTTTTATTTTACTTTGTAGGGTTCTTAACTTGTGAACCTGATGGAGATTATGAACAAAAAACATTTCTTCCAAAGTCATGGGTTGCTCTTTAATGTATTTTTATTTGAACTAAGGTATGGATGACTAGTGTTCTAAACTTTGAAAGAAGATCATTCATATTAGATTCAGATTTGGAGATGGACTACTCATTGCCCCCATTGAAACTAATTTCACTAGGGGCTGGTACGATTGCCCGTCCCTAAAAAGGTCGTCCATCTGTAAATGCTTTGGAGAAAGGAGAGCCTCCTTAATGTGTTAATTGTTGTGGCTCCCTACCGGATTTTCCTTTAACACAACCTCCCACAACAAAACTAGGAAACTCTAATAATGATGCATGCTTTGTAACTAATTCATTATTGAACAAGGAAAAACCTAAAAATAATTCATTTTCATTAAGGCATAATTCTACAAATAAAGTTTGTAGTAGTCAACGAAGGAAGAGGAGGGACCCGATTTGGAAGTGTCACTCGATTATCAATAATAAAATAAGTAGACTAAACTATAACATCAATATAAGTTCCAATACAATCGATCGTCAATTAATAGCAAAAGTAGAACAAAGATTAACCAAGCAAACCAGATAAGCAGAAATATAATCATGGATAAATCTCAATTAGAGATCGAAGGCCCAAGTGAGAGACAATCTTGTAATCACTAAAGCCAGCGTCAATAAACAGCTTTTCCCATTCCTTTTCACTCCTTTCTTTCCCATTGAGGTTCACCATCATCAACATGTCAAAGAAAAGTTGTGTTTCAGTGGATCTATGATCTCCTATCTGATTTCCTACCACCATATCTATCATAATCACTTTTCCAACCTTGCCTTGACTTGACACCGCATCTTTGCTTCGCTTTAGTATCTCGATGCATTTTTCATCACTCCAATCATGCAATATCCACTGTATTCACACGAGTTTTCATCAACCAATTGGAGGTTAAGGTTCTTATTGGAATGGTAATGTAAAAACAAAATAATGTCCATAGAAAGGGTTTCTCTTTTCACTCATTTACATAGGTTACCAAGATTTGGCTCAAAATGGTGTACTGTCCATGTGATTTGCCAGATGGACTCCCAATGCAATTGTAGTTCATGTGAGAGTCGCTCATACATACACATTCAGGATATGAAAAATCTAACCAAGTATAGTTGCATTCATCTGTACTTTTTATTAAGCAAATTCAATGGCCACGTTAAACTCAAATTTTTGCAAAAATATCCCATGATCGACAAGCAATCGATAAAAAATTTACTATCTATAGTTATTTTCAAAAATGATTGTAGAGAAATCGATAAATCTTTTTCAATTCCTTTCACGACAATTGAAGTTATATTAGAAAAGACAGACCAAAATCCTTACACACTAATATGTCTTTTATTAATTTTAATCTCTTTTTTTATTTTTCTCAAAATTTCTTCACATGCTATTTTTAGTCACTTAAATATGTGGGCCATGATCAACATATTATTTGAACTGTCTCATCACTTAGTAAGTTAACTATATGAATTAATCTTAACATACCTAACACCTGCTTAGAAAGTATACAAATGCCAGTTCGTATAATAAAAATAGACATAAAAAGCACAAAATACACATCCAAAGTAATCTAAAAGAATACTAGCATTACAGTACAAAAATTCTATTGGATCATAAAAAAGGAGAAATTTTTCTCCCCAGCAGAATGGGAAAGGGAAAAACTCTTTTCATAGTGAAGTTATGTGTATCGTAAAAATCAGAATTTTCGGTTAGTAGATTTGAACTGCAACCATGTACTACCTATATCATTTGAGATACAACATAGAGGCATAGTACTTACCTTGAGAAAGATTGCATCCGCCGGGGGAATCTCCACAAACATGTCGCCTCCGACAAACTTCAACCTCTCCCTTCCGACCAAACCATCCACCACGTGTGGCTGATCGAACACCGTGCACTCCAAGTGCGGAAATGCCTCCGTGATGGCCTTAGCCATCGTCCCAGTCCCGCCTCCGACGTCGACCACCGAGCTCAGCCCCTCAAACACTGTCCCACATGTGTGCACGACCACATTTGCCATTAAACTCGAGTCACACGCCATCGCCTCATCGAACAAGCCGACAACCTCAGGATTGCGCCCTCCGACCTCCCACATGGGTAAGCCATACGCCATCTCGTATGTTGATGGATGGACATCTTCTGCATCCCTCAACCACGCACTCAGATACTGCCACTGGCCCATTGAGAAAGGTCCGAGCGCCATCAACGCAAAGGGCGCTACACTCAAGGGGTTGTGCTTTACGAGAAGCCGGGATGCACAGGTGAGCACATACCCAGTTTGGCGATCTGCTTCTTCCAGGTCCTGTAGCTCAAAGAAGCCGGAGTGGGTGAGGATGCGCATGAGGCGATGGATGCAGTGAGCTTTGGTGGGTTGAATATGGAGCGTGGAGACTAGTTCAAGGAGGGTCATGGGTCGGCCATGATGATGGATTAGGTCAGGTATGCCTAGATCAATGGCACACTTCAGGCACATTGAGTTGATGAAGCTAAATATGTGATTCCATATGTGGGCTTGAGCTCGGAGGAGGTCACTAGTGGTGGCATCCCCATCTCCATTACCCAAATTCATGTCGAAAACACCTTCCTCCGTAGTCGTTGAACCTCTCACAACTTGTGTGTTTGTTTATGTTATATATGAAAATAAACCATGAGAACACCTTTTACGTGAAAACATAATATACATGCAATAATGGTGGATCTTGTTGAGTAATTTTAGGTTGCTCATTCCTTCCGCGTGAAAACATAAGATACATGCAATAATGGTGGATCCTGTTGAGTAATTTTATAATGTTGCTCATTTCTTTCCCAGTACGCCATCTTGGAGCCCCAATTGTGCATCGTCTAGTGTACTTTGCAACGCCTCCGACGCATCTTTTATGGCATACCCGCTTTCTAAGTTTAGATGCCCATATTAATCTGACACTTTAACATTTAACGATGTGGAATTGCAGGTTTGTTCAAGGTATAATGGATACAAGGCATTAAAGGACCTTTAACTATTACAAGTATTCAATCGAATTCCTATTCTGTGCGAATTTTTTTCAAGTAAAACCTTCTGTTAAACTAAAATGCTGACATAGTGCTAAATAACCGTTAAATGATGACATATCATCCCTCATGGCATCCTGCATGAAAATAAAAATACAACAAATTATTTTTCAGATTTTGAGAATAAAATCTGAAAAAAAAACAGAAAAAAAAAAAAAAAGAGAAAAGGGTTCAGCCAAAAAAAGTAGAAGAAGAAGGTGATTGGGGAGATACAGAAATGGCGGTGGCAGCAGTGGCATCGGTGGAGGTGTCGCTTCTCAGGCTCTGGCGAGGGGCCGATGTCCCTTGCCTAGCTCAAGTGAATCTAGAGGGCCTGTTGCCGGTGCCTTCATTGCTCAATAAGAACAAATGCACAGTGTGATCTGAGTCGAGCGTCAACGGCCATCGTCATTGGACACTACCAAAAGAATTTAAAATAAAAAAAAACTGGTCCACGGCCATAGAGCAATTCACAAAGCTAAGGTGATGAAAATTTTCGCCCCAAAAAGTTAATAGCGTCAAACTTGGCCGCGACAATTTATATTTTCCCCACCTAGATAGTGATATCAACATTAAATGTCCAATATAGCCATGACAATTTTTCGAAGCCGTAGATGATCTATAACAACATCATCCATTCGTTTTTGTTGGAGCACCTATGACAATGGTATCTGATTTGTCACCATTGTTGCACATACATTTTGCCGCCTTAAATAAACAACATTTATTAGCGTTCCCAATCTGATTAAAAGTCATATTAAGATAAATGCCATCGTATGCAAGTCTTTATAACTGATATGCTGTAGAGATGTAGGTGATACTATAACTTGAATGTTTCTTATAAACTTTGTCAAATAATATAGCTATAAACAACCAGTTAAAGCTATGGTTAAATAATTTAAAAATGATCTCTTTTGTCTAAAAGTAGTTCTAGGCATTTCTATATGGATCTATAATGAAAACTTGGATGTAAAATTATTGCACTTGATGGAAGTAATTTAATGGGCCATCAATTATAAATGAATGAAAAATATTTTTTTGTTAATTAAAATATTTGTACGTAAATTGATTTTTATAATGAAAACATTTCTGATTAACTAATTATTTCAAGTAGTACAAACAATCATTTTTAGGAAAATATTTTTCAAATCATTTGTGCTCCACTAAATAAATGAAGCTTAAGGTGATATCTATCAGAGAAGAAAGCTTGGAAATTTCAATGCAAAAAATAGCAACGAAAAACAACTAAAAATAGAAGTAAAAGACAAGCGTGGTTCTAATAACCTCAAACGTGGAAAACATCCGGGATGACAGAATGCTCTGTCTCTGTGGTTGTTGAAATATCCCACATTCCCCAATATAGTTTTCGCACATTATACTAGAGGCCTTGTTTGAAACATGAAAGGAAATAGAAATCGTATCCAAATTACACAAAATCTTTGTATTAGAGCCAAATTGTATCTCTTTCCCATATACATCCAACTCCATCCAGCTTTGCACATGAAAGTGGATGTTGAAATATGCCACATTTGACAATGGGCCTATAAAATTTTTGTATTTATGCAGTCTTCCTCCATTGATCAATTTAAACTTTCGAGTTGGACTTTCTAAAAGTAGTTGCACCATAGAACTTTCCTCTTTTAATTCATTCCACATCGAAGAATTTTACTTTGCTCTTGATGCCGGTGGGAATTAGCCCACTCATTTGGATCCTGCATCTCTACTATACACATTGAAAATGCGCTTCAACATTGGGAACCAAGTGCTCAAGCAGTAAACTCCCCGTTGCTAGTGCAATGTGGTGTTATCGGCTATCAATTATGCAAGCCAATTAGGTTATGTGTACACGTCTAGGATAGTAAGAAGATAATCAACATGGCATTTCTCTTTTTTGTTTTGGACAACCTAATATGCATAAATGACTCTTTTTTAATAAAATTTGAAAATAATTACCTGTTGTTAGGCTAAGTCTGCATGTGGAAATATCCAAGAAAATTTCTGTTGAGAAAATTTCCCACCAAATATATTTCGAAGTTGACCAAATTGTCCATGGTTTATATTGATCTTGACTAATGATAAAAATTATTTGTGTTTCAGGTATGAGGACTTCTTATATTAGTAGTAAAATATTTTCATTGACTTAAAGAGTCAATGTGGCATATATAATCTTGGATAAGATTACAGGATCTAAACATATTCATAACGTTAGTTCCTCCATAAGAACAGTTGAATATATCTTGGAAACTATGTATGTATGTATATATGTGTGCACGCGCATGTGCGTGTAGATGGATAGTTCACTACGTGAATATGAGCAAGTGGCTCCATGTATATGAACGGTGCATTACATAGATATGAGCATAATAGAAGGTTGGATATAAGGAATGACTATGAAAATGAACAGAGCATATATCCACCCTACCACAACAATCATTTTACAAACTTCATATGTATTATTTTGAGATATTTCATCCGATCCCTTGAAAACTAGTGATTGGGTATGAATTTATTCCTTAGAAGAATTTGATTTTCTATCAATCTTAAAGAATATATCCGCAAAATATCCAATCATGCAAGATATCTTGATTGATTGATAATCATCCCGAAGACAACAATTTCCATAAGTTTAAACACCTCATTCTTGAAAATCAAGATTTGATTGTATGGGCGATCAAATCAAATGTGATTTTGATTTATTGACCTTAACAACTACTTATCTTCTCAACAATTGTTGAGTGGGTAGATTAGAGATTGATCCTCCTGAAAATAGTCCAATGAGAAGCTCGGATGGGAGAAGTATAAAAGGAGATCAAACACCATAGAGAAAGATAGATAAAGGATTAACAATTCCAAATTTCAAGAGGGCATCACATTATCTTTTGACAGCTTAAATTTGTAATCCTAGAGAAGTGTGGAAAGAGTGAAAGTCTATAAGTTGTATCTACTTTGAAAAGAAGTGCTTGGATAATAGCAGCACTCACAATTGTAACTTCTTAGCTATTGACTAGTGGAATCCTGCTAGTAGATTGTTAGATGGGAGAGTGGAGGTAGGCTTGAAATAAGCCAAACCACTATAAACTCTAAATGCACTATTCTCTTTCACTTTTCACTGCTTATATTCATTACTGTTTTGTAGATATTGCTAGAACTTGCTCAAATCAACTCTTCATTTTACCCAATCATACATTTATCATTTTTGGTGCTTTTAATTCCTCATTATTGTGTTAAATTATTTGAAATTACCTATTAAAGTGTTTACTTTTGAATTAGAAATTTGTTAATGCTAACAATACTGGACCAAGTATTATTGAAGGACTAAGCAACACCATACCTCTCTACTTTGATGGGAAAGATTATGATTTTTAATAATAAAAAAATGAAAGCCTTCATTAGATTAATAGATCCCTTGATGTGGGATGTTGTACAACTTAGAGTGAATCCTACAACAAGAACCAGTGTTTCACCTGCATCCTCAAATACCAAAGAAACATATAATAATACACCTCCTATAGCCACAATTACTCTAATAGAGTGAGCTAAAAGAGAACTTTTAGATGCTAAAAGTCTTTATTCTCTTTATTGTGCATTATCTCATGTTGCATACAACCTTGTCTCTTCTTGTGAAACAATAAAGGTGATTTTGGGATAGACCTTAAGGTTACTTTTGAGAGAACTTACAAAGTCAATGAAACAAACATCCTCTTTGCCAAATATGAATAATTCAAGATGAAACTTGATGAGTCAATTATTGATATATTCAATAGATTCACTTATATGGTTAATGGACTTGCATATCAAGGAAAACTAATTTCAGTATAAAAAAAAAAAGTAAATAAGATTTTGAAAGAACTCTCAAAGGAATGAAACGACATCAAAACTTCCACTCGAGAGACATAGAGGATCATGCCCTTCATAGTTGATGAACTCATCTGGACTCTCATGAAATATGAAGCTGAAGGTATTGTTGATGAGGATGATTCAAAAGGTAAGACGTCAATTACTTTAAAATCTAATAGCTAAAGAAGATGAAGATGAAGATGAAGATAATGAAGAGTAGACCCTAATAGTAAAAAGGTTTAGGAAAATAGCTAGAAAGAAAAGATACTTCAAAGGAAGAAAGCAATCCTAGCAAACAAAGCAAAGGAAGACATTATACAACAATTTGGAAGGTAAGGATGTGAATGCTTTGAATGCTAGAAGCATGGGCACATCAAACTAAGTCATCCACTATTATAGAAGAATAAGGGAAAGTTTGAAAAGAAAAAGTAACTTCTAAAGGTAGAGGCATGGAGTGATTTTGCATTTGAAGAAAGTGAAGATGAAGTATATGCACACACCTTATTAATGGTAAACTCTGACTTAGAGAACAAATTTGAGGTAAATCATCCTAAAGTCCTGGATGAAGTGTCAAAGTATATTAATGAATTATGTTTAGATTATTAACCTACTCTTAGGAAAATCTTCAAGTTGTAAAAAGAAAATGAAAGTTGAGGCAACAGGATATTTCCAAACATTGAATATTTAGAAAAGGAAATTTTGGAAATCAAGGAAAGTAGAGATTTGATTTCAAAAGAAAATTATTCTATTAAAAAGGAAATTTCAAATGTTTCCAAATGATTTTCTCTTGATTCTAAAACCTTGGAGCATATCCTATGCAAGTCTTATATTATAACAATTCTAGATTAGGCTTTGAAAAGGAAAATGTTGCTCAAAATGAATATCCTAAGTTTAAGGAAATTTAGGTGTAAACTCTCTAAATTTGCTCATAAAAATTATTTCGAAAAGGCAACTCATAAAACATGGTGGCTGAAACTTTTCCAAGTGCTCAAACTATGGGAATCCAAATCACTTTAATAATGATTGCCATGAACTTTGGAGACCAACAAAAGGGGATTTCTTAAGAGTGGGAGAATCCTCTAACTCAAAAGGATACAAGCAAGTTTAGGTACCAAAGAAAGCCTTAATTTGCTTATATATTGTAGGTATCGAAGAAAAAAGCCCAAACTTTTTTTTTGTGGCCCCAAAAACTCAAACTTGTGCCCATGTGATACATTTATCCCAATTTTTTCTGTAATACAAAAAACGCTAAACTTTTTTTTTGGTAAATATGTCATATAAGTATAAATTTGAAGTTTTTGGTGTCACAAAAAAATTGGGATAAATGTGTCACACAAGTACAATTTTGAGGTTTTTGGTATCACAAAAAAAAATTGGGCTAAATTTGTCACGGTTGTCAAAATTGGCTTTCAACCAAGAATCAACAATACTTGGTTAGTGGTTGTTCAAGACATATGACTAGAGATGCAAGCAAATTTGTTCAACTCACCAAGTTTATTGGTGGAAATTTGTCCTTTGAAGGAAAAAAGAAAAGCAATATCATTGATGGAGGGACTGCAAAATAGGACATCTTACATTACATGATGTATCTCTCATGAAAGGTCTCAATTACTATCCAATAAGCATAAGCCAATTATGCAACATTTAGTTTAAGATAAGTTTCCAGGGGGATAGATGTTGTGGAGCTAGCAAGGATAACTATCAATCCTTTACTAGTGGGAGGCATAACAATATTTATCTCTTAGATATGGAAGTTGATGATATAAAGTACCTTGTCTCCATCAAAGATGAGACAAATCTTAGCATAGAAAAATGGGACACATTAATGTCAATTAAATTTCCAACATTCATCTAAGAATAAGGACTACTAAAGATGAAGTTTGAGAATTTAGAATTATGTATTTCTTGCACATTAGTTAAATAGGTAAGAAGTTCTTTTAAGTGTATTGATAAAGTTATTACTAACTGTGCCTTGCAACTTTTACACTTGGATATTTTTGGACCTACTCAAAGTCAAAGCCTTAGTGGTAAAAGTCAAATGAAGAAATCTTTCTTGAATACTCCACAACCAACAAAACCTCTTGAGTTTTTAACAAACACTCTCATATCGTGGAACATTTATGAATGTAAAGTTTGAAGATAGTCATTATCTTCAATTGGATATGAATGAAGAACATGAATATAATCAAGTGGCTAATCATAATCAAGTACTTCAAAAGTCTTAGTCAATTGATGATACTCAACAACCTTGAATATAATGAGCAAGCTAAATATCACAAGGATCCTACACATACTCAAGAAGTTATAGCTTAGTGACCATCCTGAATCTTCTAACAAAGAAAAAAAATCATAATAAAAGATTTGATAAAAACTAGAAACATAAATCTAGTCATCCAAAAGAGCTTATTCTTGGAAAGGTAGATGATGGTATCAAAACCTATTCTTTGTTCAAGGAAATGATGGGTAGCTTGACACTTATATTAAAAGATAGAACCTAAAGAAGTTGAAGAGTCAAAGAACTATACCAATTCAAAGTAAATGAAGTGTGGGAATTAGTGCCTAGACTAAAGCATCACCCAATAAGTAGAACCCGGTTCATTAGAAACAAGCTAGATGACAAGGGCAAAGTGACTAGAAACAAAGCAAAATTGGTGGTCAAGGATACTCACAAAAAGAAGAAATGGACTATTATGAAACATATGCTCTTGTGATAGGTTGGAAGCCATAAGGCTACCTCTTGCTTATGCTTGTTATCATAATTTTAAGTTGTTTTAGATGAACGTTAAGCGCGCCTTCTTAAATGGTTATATCAAAGAAAGAGTACATGTGGCACAAACCCTTTGATTTGAAGATCCCAGAAAATCTCATCATATCTTCAAACTGAATAAAGTTTTATATGGACTTAAATAAGCACCTTGTGCTTGGTATGGACAACCTAGCAACTTCTTAACAAAGAAAGGTTTTCATAAAGGTAAAGTTGCTACAACTTTCTCCAAAAAGAAGAAAAGCAAGAATATTCTTCTTATTATATATTAATGATATTATAGTTTGACTCTTCTACCAAGCATCTGTGCAAGGATTTTCTAAGATTATGTAAAATGAATTTGAGATGAGCATGATGAGAGAATTGAATTTCTTTCTTGGCCATCAAGTGAAGCAAACCAAGAGAAATATGCAAAAGAACTAGTAAAGAAGTTTGGAATGGAGAATGCAAGAAAATAGAGACTCCAATGTCATACTCCTCCAAGCTCCACAAGGATGAGAAAGGAAAATTGGTATATCAAAAACTTTACATAAGCATGATAAGTTCTTTATTATATCTTACTACTTCTAAACTTGATTTTCACTTCATTGTATATATTTGTGTTAGATTTCAATAAAATTCTAAAGATTGTCACCTTACTGCTGTTAAGAGAAATATTAAATATATTGCCACAAACCTAAATTAGGATTATAGTATTCCAAAGGATCTGATTTTAATCTTATTGGATATTCTAGTGCTGACTTTGCTAGATGTCATGTTGAGAGAAAAAGCATTTCAAGAATTTGTCCAATGATAAGTTGCATGTTGGTTTCCTAATACTCCAAAAAGCAATACATAGTTGCTCTTTCAATAGCCAAAACAGAGCATGTTACTCTTGGAAGTTGTTATGCACAAATTCTTTGGATAAAGCAATATCTAAGTGACTTTGTATAGATTCCAATATATATATCAAGTATGACAGCACTAGTATTATCAATTAGACAAAGAATCACATTCTTCACTTAAGAGATAAGCATATTGAGATAAATCATCATTTTATTTATGATCATATATGCATAATGGTGATGTTGATATTAAGTTATTGATTTTAAATACTAATTAATTTATATTTTCACAAAGCTCTTTTATAAAAACTCATTTGAATATATTCCAAATAAATTGGATATTATTAATCTTTGTTCTTAAGTTGAATAGCAAATAGATGATCATGTCCAAGACCAGTTCCCAAACAAGTGATCATATTCAAAGCCTCCACACAAGTGATCACATCCAAGATCAATTCACAAACAAATGATCAAACTCAAAGGCATTCAATTAAAGGTGAGGACAGATAGCTATATTCAAACTTGAATATGGGCAATTTCTACAAAATCCTATTTATTTTTAGCACGAAAGCTAAATTTAGCAAGAAAATCAGGTACATGTCCTCACCTTCTTTTAAAATAAAGAAAGTCATTTATTATTTCTGTGTTTCTATGTTATTAATTATCTCCTTCAATTATTTCTTAAAATAGTTTCTTAAAATCACTTATTACAATTTCTTTATTTAAAATTCCTAATTTTTTAAAATAATTGATTACAAGATTCATCTGAAAAGTAGCCTGCCAAGTAGTAAGTATTTCATCCACCCCTTCTCACACCAAGCTTGGGAGGCTACTATATTTTCCTTATCTAGCAGGTAGCCAAGACCAAAGTTTTAACGTGGAGTTTACTTTCCCCACTAAATGGCCTCCTAATTACCATTCAATCTTTTTCTTCTCAATTGAGAGGGAATTACGAGGTGTGAAATTGCAAGATCTTTCGTCCCAATGTGGATCTCTCACCTTTTTCTTCACTTTTGAATCTTTAAAGGATTTTTAAGTTCGAAAATTACTTATTACAATTTCCTTATTTAAAATTCCTAATTTCCCAGAAATTTTCTTTATTTATAGAACTAGTTTCCAAAATAGCTTCTACTTTACCAAAACTGAATCGTCGCAGCAGTACATCCATCGATCAAACCCTTTTGTCCCGACGACAGTTTTCCCCCTCTTTCAAAAGATTCAAGCTTTTCTCTGAAAATCTGCCCATGGCACCCAAAGCTGCTCTACTCCCTCGCAAAGTATACGCCGGTCTACGTCAATCACAGACAAGTGCAGCAATGGCTTCTGGGCCAACAATGACCAGCTCGACTCCGATAGACATCAGCTATCGACAAGCACAAGTCCTACCGCCAGTGAAAATCAAGCATCATCGACTCAGCGAAACGCAGAAATTCCTGCCTCTGAATCAGTTGCTATACCCACTGGTAAGGGTAATACTCCTCTTCTTGAGCATTTCAAATTTTGGAATGCTAAGCATATTCGGAACATGGTAGCTAGTCTTTGAGACAAAGAGGTACCTCTGATGAAATTATAGAACTGCTTTTGGAGTCTATTAAGAATTTTCCAGGGGTAGTTGAGGATGAAGCAGTTACTCATGTTATGACAGTGATGATTGAGCCTTCTAGGACAGAATTTTCTCGAAAGGGGAAAAGAAAAAAATTGGAGAATCATCAGCAACCTCAGGTGGCTGAAAGCACCCAAAGGGTTGTGCCTTCGGTTGAGATAACACTTAGGCTACTCGTAGCCCTGGTATTGAGAATACTGAACTGGAAGATTCTGAATGTCATTTGGAAGGGAAGAAAGATGATGATAAGAATAAGTTATTCAAATAAAAGAAACACTATGACTGCTCTAACCCTACGCTGGCTAGAGGAGTCATACCCAATAGCTATTGATTTTCATTATTTTGAGTCACACGGAATTTTTATCCCCACTTTGGTCTGAAATTTGAAAAATTCTCCACAGATTCTAATAATTTTAATCCTGCTCTCATTGCCTATTTCTACTCTAATCTTGCTTTTTATTCTCCTAACACAATCCAATTTTCTGTTAGAGATAATCTGTATGAGATGACTGTACATAACTTGGCAAAAATCATTTGTTTAGATCATTGTGCGTTTTATGCCTATCCCTGTTTCTCCAGAGATTGCTTGCAAAATCATCACAGAGGACTTAGATTTTTCTCGAGGTATTAAATCCTTTTTCTCATAATCTTCTTCCTTTGAAAAATAAGTCATTCACAAAACTCTTATTAGTTGTCTCAGACCTCAAGCTACTTCTGTCAATGATATTTTCAATTATGTGACTAAACTTCTCTGGGCTACACTTCATAATGTTCCTTTCTCTCTACCTCATACAATTCTTTTCCACATGTATAAAGCTGTGAGAAAGAATCAAGGCTGACTGCCTTATGGTTCCTTGATCACAAGAATCTTCAATCATCTGCACATCGAAATTCCCCTGGAATTGCATAATAAGACACTTCTTATGATATCTGGTGGGGAAGATGTGATGCTGAAAGGCCAACTATGGAAGGATTAAAAAGCACAAAGGATGAGGTAGTGAAGATTGGCAATAATGATGATAGGGACTTGAGAAAAATGCTAGAAACGGCTTCCAAAAACAGAGAAGCAGCCATCTGAAGCACAGGGAAAAGGAAAGGTCCAGTGATTCCTTCTTTCAGTGCAGTAAAGGGAGGAAAATCTGAGAAGCCCACAAAGAAGGAACATGCTACTGAGGCTTTGAAGAAATGGCTAGGAGATGAAATTGCTGGAGATTCTGAACAGACTCTAGTTGAAAGTGAAGGAATTGAGACAGAAGAAGAGGGGTGCTGAAGAGATAAGGAAAAACCTGAGACTGCAAAGAGAAGAATTGGAAAGGAAAGAAGAAGAGGAAAATAGAACAGAGGAAAACAGAAGAAAAGAAGAGGCTGAACGTCAAGAAGAAGAAGAAAGGTTTCAAGATGAGATTGAAGCTGAAATAAACAGAACTGTCGAATCTGAATATAAAAGGATTCAATCAGAAGCTGAAGCAGATAGAGCAAGGAGACAAGATGAAAGAAGAAAAGAAGAGGAGAGGACGAAAAGATTCAAAGAAGAAAGAGTGGATGAATAGAGAGATGTCGCTGTGGCTGATGGAGAAGCCAACAATCGAAGAGGAACTTGAATCGGTTCATGGTGATGAGGTTTTAGTTGTAGAACAGACTGAGTTTCTTGCATCCTCTTGAACAGATTGATGCATCTTAATAGAGAACTAAAGTTGAATGCAGTGAAGATGCATATACTCAGGAGGAGGACAAAGGAAAAGGACCAGAAATAACCCATGAAAAGGTTAATATGAACGAGGACATGAAAGCACTGAAGGGAAATATAAAGGAACAGATGCAGCTTGTGAAGCAAGAAGTTGGACATAACTTGTTTTGAACAAGCACGTGAAAGCACTGAAGGCAAATATGAATGAACAGATGCAGCTTTTGAAGCAAGAAGTTGGACATAACTTGGCTGTATTTGAGGAAATCTTTAAGCAATACATGCACAAAATTGATGCAACCTGTCACAGACTGCAGTGTTATGAGCTCATCTGAGTTCCTTTCGATCCTGCTGAAGACCCTCCTTTCTCATTAAAATGAATTTTATTTTATTTCAATTGATTTTGATATTTTCAGTTTGCCTTTTTGGTCTGTATTGATTTAATGTTTTGGGATTGCAAGTACTTCTACTTAATATTTTACTGTAATTATTTCAGTATGTATTCCCTTTATATCAGCTATGGTTTTATTCTATCTTTTCTGTGATGCTGACAAAAAGTAGGAGAAATATTCAGATGTAAGATAATATGCAGTATGTGCAGAGACTTGCAGATATCATTGGACTGATAATATGTAGAATACGCAGAGACTTGCAATATACAAATCTTGAAAACTGCAAAACAGAGAACAACTCTGATATCATAGCCAATATAATTATCTTCTAACTTTTAAACTCTGCAGGAAATAATGAGTATTAGTCAGTTTGAGCTCGATGTGATTATCACAAGCTCTTATATATATATTCAGATGTAAGATAATATGCGGTACGTGCAAAGACTTGCAGTTATCATTGGACTGATAATATGTAGAATACGCAGAGACTTGCAATATACAAATCTTGAAAACTGCAAAACAGAGAACAATTCTGATATCATAGCCATTATAATTATCTTCTAACTTTTAAATTCTGCAGGAAATAATGAGTATAGTCAGTTTGAGCTCGATGTGATTATCACAAGCTCTTATATATATCAGTGTATAAGAAATTGCTTTCTAAATCACAATACTTCACTAAGTTCTCTTATAAATATCGTGTTACGCTCTTTGAGTTTTTAAGCTTTAAAAGTTGCTAACATTGTTTTATTATCTGCATGGAAAGTTTTGTCAACATTAAAAATGGGAAGACTATTGAGAAAATTTCCTATAGAATATGTTTTGAAGTTGACAAGACCGTCCATGATTTATATCGTTCTTGATAAATGAAAGAGTCATTTGTGTTTTAGATAATGTTCCCTCTATGAGGACTTCTTACGTAAGTAGTAAAAAGATTCTTATTGACTTGAAGAATCAATGTGAAGCATATATTATCTTGGACGTACATAGACATTAAATTTATAGGATCTATATGTATTCATAACCAAAGTTTCTCTAGAAGAACCGTTGAATATATACAGGAAGTCAGATGTTGGTGAAGCGTCAGACAACGGCGACAATATTGGGTAGAGCAAAGAAAGACAAGATGACGAGACGCGAGGCAGCAATAACGAAGCTGCAGGTGGAGTTCAGCGACCATGGGAAAATCCTCTCGTCCTTTTTGCATTTCTCAATATCGCTCTTCCAATTGTGTTATCTCTTTATTCTCTAATACTGTGCATCTGTGAATTGAGAAAATATTGAGTACACAGAGGAAGTCAAGCCAGCAAATTATCAATTTATTCGTTAAGCGACACATATCATGACGGGTCACTTACATTAATTTTTCTCTCCTCTCTCTCCCCATTACTCTTTCCTCTCTCATCTCTCACGCTCGCTTCTTCCTCATCTTCTACCATGCTTTTTCCCGTGGAGCATCCATAACCATACACCCCAAGCTCCAACGGCCATAGCTTCTGCAAGCTTAAGCTTAAGTGACACCATGAGCTTAAGCTCATATGGCAATCATGGTCATGACTTTGTGCTCCAACTGCCATGGCCATTGCTAGTTTTGAGTTCAAGCTAGCATCTTTAGGCTCAAGCTTGAATATCTAGCGGTCATAGACGGGAGTTCAAAGCTTGGGCCACCATGGCCATGAGCTCAAAGTTGAAGTTTGGGTGGATGTTGCCATGAGCTTGAGGTCGAGCTCAAAACTCGAGTGGCCAAGCTACCCCAGGCTTCGGGTTAGAGGTCGAGCTCCATGGCCAAAGTAGCTATAAGCCTCGAGCTTGGCCTCGAGCTCTAGCCATGGTGGATGAAAAAGGAAAAAAGAAAAATAAGTGCTAAACAAAGAAGATAAGGTAAATGGAAGAGAGAGAGAGAGGAGAGGAGGAAAAAGTATCAGGGAGAGAGAGGGGGGAAAATTAATGCAAGTGGGTCCGACGTGACACATGTCGCCCAATAAATGAATTTGTAATTTGCTGACTTGACCTCCCTTATGTAACTAATATTTTCTCCGGTGAATTCCCCTTTTTTGAAGACCTTAAAGCCTCTATTAATAAGAACCAACTAGGGATTCTTGCCCCTTTTATTTCCTATCTTGAAATAAAAGGATATCTTCCAAGTTTAAGAATAGGAAAATTTAAATTTGATAATAAAGGGCTTAATTATTCTCTAAGTTTTCTTTTAATAAATCAATTTTCCTGGTGACATTTTAATTATGCAATTTCGGCCCCCCTAGTATTCGTGGACTTAGCTTAATGCTTTTATAGGCTCAGCCCAACTTATCAGGTTCAGAACTATTTATTTATGGCCACCCACGACTGATTCAATTTAAATATAATTATATGAGCCTATTACTATTAAAATAATGCTCCTTAAATCTATATGCAAATTTAATCAATAGTTTGCAAGAAGTCCTAAACTTATTGCATTTTTATCAATTTACCCTAAATCTTTCAATTTTGTCATTTAAATCCTAAACATTTTTACGTTTTGCCAATTAAAAATATTTCACCAACACATACGCTGGCAATCCTATGAGACACTAGCGGCATTGATGTGGATGATTTCTTCTTTCTTCTTTTTATTTTTTCTCTTTTCCTTCTTCACTATATTCTTATTGTGGTTAGAGAGGGTTGTTAAGTGGCAAGGGTCAAGATGCCATTGCCTAGCCTTACCTAGATCTGAACAAAGCTGCATCAGGCAAACCACCGCAACCTTGCCCACAACTATGATGGTTTGGGCTGGGCAAGGCCAGCCTCGTTAGATGCAAGTGAGGTAGCCTTGCCTCTATTTGGGCAATGCCATAGTGAGGCTGGTTGCCCACAACCGCGATAGCCTCGCCCAAAGCTAGGCAACACTAGGTGAGGCTTGCGACTCTCGCCCACAACCGGCGAGGGCTTCATTGCCCTTACCCAATGGCCAATGACTCTTCCTCCTGATAAGAAAACAATGAAAAAAGAAAAGAGAAAGAAAAGAAAAAAAAAAAATCAAAAAATATTTTTAAAATATTAAAACATTATTAAAAATTATTCACATTAACACTTGGCCATGCCACGCAAAATGGACAATGTCAACTTTAACAATTTTCGATCAAAATTGGCCAAATAAACTCAATTTGACAAAAACATGGAAATGTTTAGGACTCAAAACAAAATTAAAAAGTTTAAAATTGAATTGATTAAAGTGTAATAGATTTAAAGATTTTTGGACAATTTTCCCAATATTTTAATTTAGAGGCCAAGATCCATCTCTATTTTTCATTGCAATTAAATACTAAATAAGTTGTCAAAATTTAAGTGTTAACAACTTTCATCAATATTTCATGTTTCTCAAGTTCCATTAGAGGACCGCCGCCGCCTCACCACAATAGTTATAATAATAATAATAACAACAACAACTATAATAATAATAAATTTAAATGCGTTCTATATGATCGTCAGGTTGGGTGATGGGTTGGCCTTGGATTCAAGTCTACCAACAAAATAGTGATCCGCGGTTTTATTATATTCAACCACCTAATTCAATATAATACAACCCCTAACGTTAGATAGAGGAAAGAAATGTTTGAAGTACGTCACAGCTTGCAGGTACAGTGAAGACAACTTTATCAAATCCAAAACAAAAAGTTCAACGCCATTGATTGCATTGCCTTCTAAATAGCCTTAATATTACTAGCTCTTCTAGCTTTGAATGATTAAAAATGTACTAGTGTTTTCTATTTTACGAATGAATAGTCATTCCGGCTTTAATTATTTATCGATATAACCAACAAAATCGTTTCTAATAATTACACTTGTAATGCAACCAATTATTTTACAATACATTTATATTTGATTTATAATGTTGCATGTGTCGTCAATTTCTGTTATAAGCACAATTCATTACTACTTCATCAAATACATATTAAATGTTCGATACTATTTTTATCCAGTTTAAAAAAAATCATCCCTGTATGGTATGCCAATGACAACAAAAATATTAATTTTATTGCAAATCGAATAATTTGTCGCCTTAAGTGATGGTCATGGCGACGAAACTTACTTTTGTTGCCTTGGACATACCCACAGACGACAAAAATATTAAGTTTTGTTGACTTAGAGTTGACCAAAGGCATCAAAAATCATAAGTTCGTCCGCATAAGTCAGATCGAAAGGGGACGGAATACTAATCTTGTTGCCTTAGGTCTGACCCAAAGGCAACGAAAAAATGATATTGTCGCTAAAAGGGGATGAAATTTTATCTTTTCATCATAGGTTTAAAATCTCCCTCCCCAATATCAAAATATTTCAAATGTTGCCACTTGGGCCTAAACCTAATGCAACCATAATTTTGTAAGTTAGGATTTTGTCACTTTAAGTCTCACATAAGATGACAAATTTCATATTTGTGGTCGTAGGTTCAAACTTTACAATGACAAAAGTCTGATTCTGTCACTTTAGGATAAGACCTTAGCTGACAAATTACCTTTGATTGATCATAAAATCATGATTTTGTCAATTTAGGTCTCACTTAAATTTAAAATTTAAGGTGGCTAAACTTTGATTTTTAGGATTCACTTTTGGTCCGTCCTAGGGCAATTAAAGCTATACTTTGTTGCCTCTGGGTAACCCAAGGCGACAAAAATTTTGGGGTACCTAAGGAAAAAAATAATATTGTTGCCGACGTTTTTCTTGTAGATACATCAATTTAATGAAATTGGTATTTACAATTTAGTGGGTTTTTTTCTTAATAAGAAATACGGACGGAACATTAAACAGTGACCCCAAGTGTATGATTTGCATAAATGGTGCAGTCACAGCAGAAAATGACCAATAGGGAGCACGATCATCCCCGATGCTGACCTTCTTTTACTTGGACATTTTGGTCATTTGACCCATATTTTGCCCTTGTTTGAATTTTTTTACTAAATTTTCTCAATTAAGAAGCACATGCAGGTGCTGGCTTTCAAATCGACGCCTAAGAGATCATGGTGAAGAAGACACGACTTA
This sequence comes from Angophora floribunda, assembly GCA_014182895.1. Lineage (NCBI taxonomy): Eukaryota > Viridiplantae > Streptophyta > Magnoliopsida > Myrtales > Myrtaceae > Angophora > Angophora floribunda. The sequence goes on from CM024712.1 coordinate 30,572,248, forward strand.
TAACTTGAAATTCACTAACCATCTTCAATTAATATGAAGGTTATTGTCAATTAGAATCACAATGAGATTAAAATATATTCTCGAGCATCGTTTTCCTCAAAAATGGCCCACTTCAGATGGCAATTTGAAGACGAAACTCTTGTGTTCCACTAGATTTGCCAAACACAAATCCAGCTTATAGGTTCGACCATATCATAACCTAGAATAATTTCAACTTTACTCTCATGTTAGTATCATAGTGGGGCGAAAGTGACAGACTTGCTAAGTAATTGCTATGATGCTATGATGCTATGATTCGAAACCAAATATATTATCATGAGTGTGGAATCTTGATGATAATGTCATGTGGATCATCGATGCAATTCACACCTTCTTAGCTCTTTACGCATATTGAAATCCACATCCCATCTCTTTAGAATTTGTGCAAGCTCTTAAAGAAATCCTACATCAATGAACTTATTTTGAATGAGAAAGTTAAAATCATTCGACATAAACTTTATTTAAAATATTATAAAGTTCAACGACATCGTAATATCTTCTCATTGATTATCGATAAATTTTTAATTAGTCCATTCTTTAAAGCAGTCATATGTGAAGTTAGATTTTGATGATCGATGCTCTCTCTTCTTTCTTTCTTTTTGTCGACTATCATCGGTGTTCTAAACTTTGAAGGAACATCATTCATATTTAATTTAGATTGGGAGACGGACAGCTCTTGCCGCACATTGAAGCTAATTCCACTAGAGACTGGTATGATTGACTGTCTGTAAACATTTAAGCCCATTGGTAAATGCTTTGGAAATCGATGCCTCTCCCTTAATGGGTTGATTGTTGTCGCTCCCTAATTGCTCTAAAGTGGATTTTCCTCGCAAAACATTCTTCCATAACAAAATTAGAAAATCATGCATGTTCTGTATCTTACTTTATTAATGAATGACTTATCCTTATCACAACCCCTAATAAGATGAGCAAGACAAAACATTTGAAAAAGGTCAACCTTAATATAATTATTTTTTGGTACGGCATAATTCAACAAATAAAATAAAGTTATAGTAAAAGAAGGAAGAGATGAAGGGATCGACTATGGTGGTGTTACTCAATTATTCAATAATAAAGTATGTAGACTAAAATTACAACATCAATATAACTTCCAGTACAATCAAAATGAGGAGATTTCATATCAAACATCAATTAATAGCCAAAGTAGAACAAAAAGTAGCCAAGAAAAAAACATTAAGCAGAAAACATAATCTTAAAGATAAATCTCAATCAGGGATCAAAGGCCCAAGCAAGAGATTATCTTAGGGGAAAGAACACTAGGAGTGCTACAACTTTTGTACGGTGCTCATTTTGATACCAAAACTTTTTTTCGCTCACTTAAGTGCCACAAGTTTAAAAAAAACATTCACTTGAGTGCCACTCCACCGAAAAAGCTGACGTGGCCACCGGAAAGCTGACATGGCCGCCGATGAACAATATTTTAATATTTTAAAATATTTTTTTGATATTTTTGATATTTTTTTTTTCTTTTTTTTTTTTTTAATTTTTTTAGGGCTAGTGAGGGCCATCGTTGACCCTTTTCATGTTGCGGAACCCTCGCCCAAATTGGGCGAGGGCCCTCTTGCCGTCAACCGCAAAGGCCTTGGGTGAGGCCGTCGTGGCCTCCCCGCAGTTGCTGAGGGCTATTGCGGCCTTGCCCAAGGCCTTTGCGGGCCAAATTTGCACAAGGGCCGCCTAGCCTTCGTCGTAGCCGTTGCAGGTGAGGCCGTCGGGTTCTTGCCGACTGCAGGTGAGGCCGTCGGGGTTCTTGCCGACTGCTGGTGAGGCTATGTTGACACTTAAATTTTGGCGATTTTTTTTAGTATTTATTAATTACATTGGAAAATTAGAGATTAGTTTCTAATCTCTTAACAAAAATTTTTCATTAAAATTGCATTGCATATAGACATTAGGACCATTTGCATCACTAGTTTTGAATTTATAAAAATAAAAAAAAATATAAAAAAATATAAAAATTAATTAATTAAAAATTAATTAAAAATCGAAAATTTAAAAAAAATCGAAAAAAAGGACGGGCCAAGGCTGGGGCTGCCTAGCCGGCCCCCATGTGGCCCGTTCCCTTTCCTTGCACGGGCTTGGCCCATTCCTTTTTTTTCTTGATTTCCCGGCCCAGTCGTCCGTTTTCTTCTTCACGCGCTGCACCTGCAAGGAAAGCAGCAGCAGCAAGTCAGCAGAAGCAGCAGCAGGAAGGCAGCAGAGAGGAAAGCAGCAGCAGGAGGCCAGAGCAGAAGCAGAGGAGCAGGGGGCGAGTCAGAACAGCAAGTTAGAGCACGCGAGGAAAAAGAAGAGGGGAAGAGCAGAGACCGAGAGACCGAGGGACCGAGTAGAAAAGACCGGAAAAGGAAGAGAAGACAGGAAGGAAAAACGAAAAAAATCCAGAGTAGCGAGGAGAGAGGAACTCGGACAGGAGCCAAGAGAAAAAATCGGAGAGAGCGAGAGAGAGAGAGAGAGAGAGAGAGGGGGGGAGCTTCTTCTTCGACTCGGCTTTCACGGAGAGTGAGCGGCTGGTGGGAGGTTCTTCAGAGAAAGATCCGAAGCTGAACCCGAGAGAAAAAAACTGAGAGAAGGAGAGACCGAAAAGAAGGAAAACCGGAGAGAAAAAGGACGGGCAGAGCGAGAGTGAGAGCAGAAAAACAGAAGGGAGAAGGCGAGCTCGAGGGAGCGATTAGCGGTCGCTGGAGGCCCGTCCGCCGCCGTTGTCCGCCACAACCCTTCCTCGAACCAGGTAAGTTCGGCTCCGTTCTTGCTCCGTTTTAGGCGCGCCGGGCCGGAGCTCGCGGCCGTCCGGCTCGCACAAGCTCCGGCCCTCGTCACCCTGGCACTTCGTTTTTGCATCCCTTGTATGTCGTGTTGAGACCTCCGGTGCACGCTCGAGTCCTAGTTCGGCTGGAAACCTTAGGATTTTGTGAAGCACGCCAGCTGTTCGCATGAATGCCTAAATGAAACCTGCATGATTGTCTTCGAACTTTAGCCCATTCTGAGGTCCACCGTTGCTAGATATGTCTTGTAGCTGTTTTGCACGCTTTCTTCTCGCTTCAAGTTCACTTTGTCGTGATTCGAGTTTTCGGCCATACGTTATGAGTTGGGTTCATTTTCTGCAAGTCCTATCCCGTTCCTTCCCTTGTCCTCCTGGTCATAAGAGATTGGGAGTCGGCTTGGCGTCGGCCTGAGCAACGACGGTGTAGGCGCCGGCAACGAATGATGACGAAGCTTGTTCGTTTGGCGTTCGTTCCACGTTCGTTCGGTGGAGGAAATAGTCAGAAGCTGCATGAAGACCGGGAGCTGCAGGAACACGTGAAGAAGAAGACCATAAAAAATAGAAAAAATAGAAAAGAAATAAAAAATAGAAAGAAAATAGAAAAGACAAAAAAGGCCAAAAAAATAAAAGTAGGGGAAGAGGATGGGCTTCGCCGTGGGCCTGCTTCAGTTGGATTGAGTTTGGTCATGGGCCGGTTTTCTTAGTTGGGCTAGAAAAATTATAAATCAAAATTGGGCTTTTTTTTAAGAAATTCGTGTGGGCCCTTTTGTTTTGTTTTTTTAGTGGGCTCAAGGCCGGTCCGGGTCCTTTAGCCCAACCCGGACCGGCAGGGTCCGAATCGGGTCAGCAGGGCCGGGTTTCCTGACCCGGTCCGAATCATTTCCTTTAAAAATATTTTAAAAAAATCGAAAATTCAGAAAATCATAAAAAAACATAAAAAATATTAAAAAATCATAATAAATTCAGAAAATTCAGAAAATTCATGGAAAATTCAGAACCCTGAAAATTTATAAAAATATGTTTTTTAATTAAAAAAATCAAAAAATATTAAAATATTGAAGATTCCAAAAAAGATTTCAAAAATCCCGAAAACTCCAAGTTTGTTTTAGAGTTTCCCAAAAAGCTCTAAAATAATTCTTGGACCAATTTTCTCTAAAAAATGTCGAAAAATCATCGGCCTAAGATTGCGTTGGACAAGTCTTTACAGCTTCACCTTAGTGTTTAAATTATCTTCGGATACAATTGCCCTTGATAGCATGATTAGGATGCGATGATTATGATTTTCCCTTAGTTCAATTAGGGTTGTTATTATTTTCTCTTGCAATTTATTTAATGTTTTCTTTAATTGCTTATTATTATTTTGATGATTGCGCACCCGCATGATTACTCCACATGTTAGTGGTTAAGTCTAAAATCAATCCAAACCGCTGGCTAAAATCTTTTGAAATGAACAAGATTAGGTACCGAAAGGGCACTAATTAGTTAATTAGTGTAATCAAGTCCCCCGACCCTAGAATCTCTGTTACGTAGAAAGTGAGGCACGTTCTTATGCCTCGCTTGGTTTCTAGCCGACCCAATAGACTAGTGGCGACTCCTCATTTAAAGATTTTCATGAACACCCAACGTCGCGCGGGGTATGGGCTTGGGAGAGTCCATGTCTAATTAGGGTTCTGAACCCACCCTTTGGACAATACCCCTAAACCTATTTATTCAGATATTCCTTTCTCCCATCCGAGGGAGAAAAAATAGGTCGCGACAGCTTGGCGACTCCGCTGGGGACTTGGTTTTGAATCTTAGAGGACTTAGGCCTAAATTAATCTTGCTCACAAGTATTTTTGCTTGGCAGCGAGGATTCCAGGTACGCCACTAACATTAAAGGTGTTAAATGTTTTTGCAGAAATGGGAGGTATAAGGGGAAGTGTTTGCTCACCTTTGTCTTGTAGGGAGGTGTAGGAATGCATGGTTTATTTCTATGTACGAAGCATTGCTTGCTTATAAATTGTTGTGCGTGTATCATTTGCATTGCACTACACCCTAGCACACAACCCGCCGCCGGACTCCGGGCCGCATAGGATCACTTAGGATGGTGTTGAGATGTATGCCACTCCGACTACCATCATGTAGTACGAGTCGCCCATCTCAATTCCGAAATTCTTTTGATGTCGAGAGCTTCCACCCCGGCTTGCAAACACGCAGCATGGGTCGACTCTTTGACAAAGCCGGAGTCATGGGAACCCCGACCCAACCGCAATCATGTCGGTTCAGTCCGGTAATCCCGTGGCTTCATTGGAGCCATCTAGAATAGAAATCGACCCACAGTCCCATGCGCATGTCTATGTGATTGAAAAAGAAAAAATGGAAAAAGAAAAAAATCATCGCCATTGGTAAGTATGATTTCTCATTTTACTTGTTCATTTTTAATTGAAGCTTTCATTTTTGAAATTTGCGGAGATCAATCGAATGCCCTCGCTTCTAATTTGGAAATTTTGGCAATTACTTTTCATAAGCAAATATTCAGTGTCAATTTCAAAAATCTCTAATTTAGCTTTGCACATTGGATGATTTTGTTAAAGTTTCCAATCATGTGCTTAAAATCACATCTCGTAAAAAAAAAAAAAAAAAATTTCTTCCAATTCAAGATTATGTTTTGGGGCACACACAACAAAAAATAAAAATTGAAATCACACTTTTAATCAAATTCTTTCCCTCCCACATTTTGAGATTGAAAATTCAAATCACATTTTGTATATAGATTTCTTAAATGAAAGTCACGTCATTTTGGCGAGAGTGAAAGCATAAATCAGTCTTTCAAAAATAATGCCACGTTTTGCATATGAAACTTTTGGAATAGAGTGGGCATTCGATTGATAATCGCGGATTAATATTTTAATGATGTCTCCTCTTACGATCAAATCTTGGCAAAATACCTAAATCCCGCGATAAGGACCATGGGCATGTGCCGTTGTCTTGATTTCATTGTAAGATATGATATCATTGAAAGATTATTTTCTCATTCGCCTACTGACATTATTTCCTTCTTGCAGGATGTGAGCAACATTTACTCTTAGACATCTGCCTGACCATACAAATAAGTGGACTTTCAAACTTGGACAAGAATTGATTTTTACACTCATTTATTTTGACCCGCAAGATAATATTTTGAGATGGTAAAGTTGTGGTCGTTCCAGGGGAAATAAGAATTTTGGCCTTAAATGGAAAAAGAAAGCAACTCTGGACACCGTCGGCACCCTTAGCCTAGTGGTATCCAAGGAGGAATTCGCCTGGTACGATCGGGAGTTCGAATCCCGAAAGCGGCAGTGGCCGCATAAATAAAAAAGAAAAAAGAAAAAAAAAGGGGCGAAAACCAACTTTTTGTAACTTCTATTTTTGTGCCCTGCCCCCTCTCCATCAGCTGCTTCTCTCTCTCTCCCCAACTCGGTTCGGTTTCGACCGAACCCGCCACCACCGCAGCTTGTGATTTTCATGGATGATGTTTTCAATCCCAAGTTGATCATAAATCCAAGTGACTCATTTTTTGGGGAATCTCGAGAAGGACAATCTAGGATGGTAAAATCGTGATCGTTCCAATGGAATCAATTTATTCCGAAACTGATTTGTTCATACATTTTTCTACAGGAGAGAACTAAACAATTTTGACATCAGTACTTGAATTAGATCACAAGCAAATACTCTCAAAAGTCTTGATCTTGGAATTCAAAGAAATTAGAGTCCAACTTCGACATTTGACTCTGGGGCAACATCTCTCCTCCCCCATTGATGACATGTCTTTGGGGGCGAAAATTCATTACAAAAGGATGTATCGTTCCCAAATTGAGCCTAATTAAGAATGGAGATAACACAGTTCATCTTCTTTTATCACAGGGTGATCACTGACACAAGTCATCCGAAGCATGATAATTCACTCCCATGAAGCATGATGAAATTGAGTCATCGATCTGACGCCAAAAGGATGTATCATTCTTAAATTAGTCCAATTCAAGCTTGGAATGCAAGTAACCTGCTTTGTCTTTTGTAGAAAAAATGCACAATGACCGCGGGAGCAGCGCCTTCCACTAAAGAAGCATGTTAAAGCACAACCATCCATTTTGGCGTAAAGGATGTATTTCGTTCCTAAATGATTTCCAATTTAGTGTGGAAATAACATGCCCAATCCTCTTCTTCACAGGCGATAAATGGACCAAAGCATCCAAGAAACAATTCCCTCAAATGTTAAGACGTAAATGCTCATATTCGAAGAATAGAAACACATGAAGGGTAAATTGTATCGATTCCAATTGCTCATTTTGATATTGTCTCTAATATGATTCCCTTGTCCTTCAACAGGGAAACATCAAATGCTTGAAAAAAAAAAGGGGCAAGTGAAGGGCAATTTAGAGTTGCCAAATATCCAAAAGGGTGATGTTAGAACTCAAAGGATAAATGCGAGTGAGGGGTAACGATGCATCGTTTCCAATCTTTAATTCCATCAAGGTTCTTACACTAACACATGCTTTTCTATTGTTTACAGGATTGTTGCGTCGCCTCGTGGCAGGTAAGTACCCTTCTTCTCCAAAATTAGCGTTTTCTTGGAAAACAAACATAAAAAATGGAAATTGAAAAAAAAAACTGATTTTCTTTTTTCCACAAAGCCTTTGAACATTTTTTTTATCTCAAAATTGTCTATCCGTTTGGTGGATCACTCATTTTGAATCGAAATTCCCCATGGAGATTAATCTGCTTAGATGATTTTGACCAATTGAAATTGGGATGTTAATCGTGCCAAGCGAGAGACACTTAGGATGAGGAAAGGCAACCCATTTCCAAACACGTCTTTTAAACACTTTGAGAGTCGAGAGGAAAAAGAAAAGCCGTGTCATTTAAGGACGAGGGATTCATTCGCAAGCGGTACATGGACCAAGGTGAAAAGAGGAATTTCTTTCTGTGCCCTACACACTGCAAGTGACAATAGTCTACCCATTTGAGCCTGTAAATTTAGAGAATTTTCTACAAAATACCCATGTCAAGAACCCTGTCAAGAACCACCCCACAATGGGGCAGATTTGGAGGTTTCGGTTGACATCATATGGTGAGAAGAACGAGAAAGACTGCTTTGCTCTCACTTGCATCAATCTTTTGTAGTGACTTCGGTGGGTTCTTGTGGAAACTCGAGGTATCCCAAAATGAAGAAGAGCATTCATTTCTCTACCTAAACACTTATGCCCTTTGCTTAGCCAAGTTGAGCTTGAACATTCACTTCTAGAGCCCTTATCTCCCCCCACTGGGGCAAGGCATACGATTTATCAAGGCAATTGACATTTACATGAAAATGTGGAAAGTGTCTCGAAAGTCCAAAAGGCTAGAGAAAAAAAATCAATGAAAACTAGGGGGCATAAAAAAGCAGTGCGCCTGGTAAAAGCAAGGCCAATGCCCGATTTCAAAAAAAATGAATGAAAAAAAGCGAGGAAAGTTGCATAAAAAGAAAAGTGAGACTTTCTTGTGAAAGAAAAATTGTCAAAGTCAAAATGCATGCATTGGAAACTCATTGCAAATGCAAAAGTCATTAGATGAAAGAGCAAAGCTCTTATGTTAAGATGTTTAGCCAAAGGACTTTCGAGACAAAGTTAAATTTCCGAAGTCAAGTGCCTTCAAAAATTGGATGAAATAGTAATGATACCATAATGATCACCAACTCTCAAACCCCTCTTCAAAAAAATTCTAAGCCTTTTGAGCCTATAACCGAGCCAACATTACAACCCCTTCCCGAAGTCTCTTCAGATTGGAATGACTCGAGTGAAAGTAAGGACTTCTCAAAGAAGCTACTGCTTAAAGAAGTGAGAGCAAAGTTGTCTTATCTCTTGAGGTTTCTTGACTTGTAAACTTGGCGAAGATGTTGATCGATGATTATTTCACTTCATGACCAATGATGTTTATCCTTGTTGAAACCTTGACCAAGTCACATCATGACCCTTCCAAAAGACCTCTTAGATAGGTCAATGTGTACTTACTGCGAATGATTCTCAAAACCTTTGACATAGGTTATGTGAGATGGCCCCAATGATCAGCTATGCTTCCCACATTAAGGGATGGGACACAAATAGCCATTTTCTCAAGAGGATGTGAGAAGTCCTTTTTGACTAAGAGCCCTTGCTTGGCATGTTTAATGAATTCTTCTCATAAGTCAGGATCACTTTGATATGGACTTTTCTTCTAAAGGAATTTGAGAATTGATGATATCTTCCAAGCTCGAGGACAATTTTGCGATACTAAGCAGTGTCGTGTATTTACCAAATAATTGAATTAGCTCGATTTGCTCATGCAATCATCGCTTTCTCATCTTCAACGTTTCTCTGAATTGCCTCTAATGACACTTCTTTCAAGTTGATCTTGTCTGGCTCCCCCAGTAAAATAATGTATTTTTCACTCGGTTTGTGGTCCACCCTTAAACCACACGGTTCGTGGTATACCCTTAAACCACTCGGTTTGTGGTCCACCCTTAAACCACACGGTTCGTGATATACCCTTAAATCACACGGTTCGTGATATACCCTTAAATCACACGGTTCGTGATATACCCTTAAATCATTCGGTTTGTGGTCCACCCTTAAACCACACGGTTCGTGGTATACCCTTAAACCACTTGGTTTGTGGTCCACCCTTAAACCACACGGTTCGTGATATACCCTTAAATCACACGGTTCGTGATATACCCTTAAATCACACGGTTCGTGATATGCCCTTAAATCACATGGTTAGTGGCCTACCCTTAAACCACACGGTTCGTGATATACCCTTAAATCACACGGTTAGTGATATACCCTTAAATCACACGGTTTGTGGTCTACCCTTAAACCACACGGTTGGTGGTCTTTCCTTAAACCACGAGGTTTGTGGTTATCCGAAACCACACGGTTTGTGGTCTACCCTTAAACCACACGGTTGGTGGTCTTTCCTTAAACCACGGGGTTTGTGGTTATCCGAAACCACACGGTTAGTGATATACCCTTAAATCACGCGGTTCGTGGTTCACCCTTAAACCACATTTATCTTTCCTAGTCGAAACCTGTTTTTACACGGTGAGACCTCCCTTCCAGTTAAAACTAGTTACCACATAATAAGACTTTCTCATCTTGGTTTTTGAAAAAAAAAGAAAAAAAAGATCATGCATTCACATCATTATCTCATACACGCATTTTTTCCGATCATCATCGTTCATGGACAAAATTTAAGTGTCTCTCGTCTTTGAAAGGAACCTCCTTGAGCTCCCATTCAAAGAGGGGCAGCTGTTGACACTTAAATTTTGGCGATTTTTATTAGTATTTATTAATTACATTGGAAAATTAGAGATTAGTTTCTAATCTCTTAACAAAAATTTTTCATTAAAATTGCATTGCATATAGACATTAGGACCATTTGCATCACTAGTTTTGAATTTATAAAAATAAAAAAAAATATAAAAAATATAAAAATTAATTAATTAAAAATTAATTAAAAATCGAAAATTAAAAAAAAATCGAAAAAAAAGGACGGGCCAAGGCTGGGGCTGCCTAGCCGGCCCCCATGTGGCCCGTTCCCTTTCCTTGCACGGGCTTGGCCCATTCCTTTTTTTTTCTTGATTTCCCGGCCCAGTCGTCCGTTTTCTTCTTCACGCGCTGCACCTGCAAGGAAAGCAGCAGCAGCAAGTCAGCAGAAGCAGTAGCAGGAAGGCAGCAGAGAGGAAAGCAGCAGCAGGAGGCCAGAGCAGAAGCAGAGGAGCAGGGGGCGAGTCAGAACAGCAAGTTAGAGCACGCGAGGAAAAAAGAAGAGGGGAAGAGCAGAGACCGAGAGACCGAGGGACCGAGTAGAAAAGACCGGAAAAGGAAGAGAAGACAGGAAGGAAAAACGAAAAAAATCCAGAGTAGCGAGGAGAGAGGAACTCGGACAGGAGCCGAGAGAAAAAATCGGAGAGAGCGAGAGAGAGAGAGAGAGAGAGAGAGAGGGGGAGCTTCTTCTTCGACTCGGCTTTCACGGAGAGTGAGCGGCTGGTGGGAGGTTCTTCAGAGAAAGATCCGAAGCTGAACCCGAGAGAAAAAAAACTGAGAGAAGGAGAGACCGAAAAGAAGGAAAACCGGAGAGAAAAAAGGACGGGCAGAGCGAGAGTGAGAGCAGAAAAACAGAAGGGAGAAGGCGAGCTCGAGGGAGCGATTAGCGGTCGCTGGAGGCCCGTCCGCCGCCGTTGTCCGCCACAACCCTTCCTCGAACCAGGTAAGTTCGGCTCCGTTCTTGCTCCGTTTTAGGCGCGCCGGGCCGGAGCTCGCGGCCGTCCGGCTCGCACAAGCTCCGGCCCTCGTCACCCTGGCACTTCGTTTTTGCATCCCTTGTATGTCGTGTTGAGACCTCCGGTGCACGCTCGAGTCCTAGTTCGGCTGGAAACCTTAGGATTTTGTGAAGCACGCCAGCTGTTCGCATGAATGCCTAAATGAAACCTGCATGATTGTCTTCGAACTTTAGCCCATTCTGAGGTCCACCGTTGCTAGATATGTCTTGTAGCTGTTTTGCACGCTTTCTTCTCGCTTCAAGTTCACTTTGTCGTGATTCGAGTTTTCGGCCATACGTTATGAGTTGGGTTCATTTTCTGCAAGTCCTATCCCGTTCCTTCCCTTGTCCTCCTGGTCATAAGAGATTGGGAGTCGGCTTGGCGTCGGCCTGAGCAACGACGGTGTAGGCGCCGGCAACGAATGATGACGAAGCTTGTTCGTTTGGCGTTCGTTCCACGTTCGTTCGGTGGAGGAAATAGTCAGAAGCTGCATGAAGACCGGGAGCTGCAGGAACACGTGAAGAAGAAGACCATAAAAAATAGAAAAATAGAAAAGAAATAAAAAATAGAAAGAAAATAGAAAAGACAAAAAAGGCCAAAAAAATAAAAGTAGGGGAAGAGGATGGGCTTCGCCGTGGGCCTGCTTCAGTTGGATTGAGTTTGGTCATGGGCCGGTTTTCTTAGTTGGGCTAGAAAAATTATAAATCAAAATTGGGCTTTTTTTTTTTTAAGAAATTCGTGTGGGCCCTTTTGTTTTGTTTTTTTAGTGGGCTCAAGGCCGGTCCGGGTCCTTTAGCCCAACCCGGACCGGCAGGGTCCGAATCGGGTCAGCAGGGCCGGGTTTCCTGACCCGGTCCGAATCATTTCCTTTAAAAATATTTTAAAAAAATCGAAAATTCAGAAAATCATAAAAAAACATAAAAAATATTAAAAAATCATAATAAATTCAGAAAATTCAGAAAATTCATGGAAAATTCAGAACCCTGAAAATTTATAAAAAAATATGTTTTTTAATTAAAAAAATCAAAAAATATTAAAATATTGAAGATTCCAAAAAAAGATTTCAAAAATCCCGAAAACTCCAAGTTTGTTTTAGAGTTTCCCAAAAAGCTCTAAAATAATTCTTGGACCAATTTTCTCTAAAAAATGTCGAAAAATCATCGGCCTAAGATTGCGTTGGACAAGTCTTTACTGAAACTTCACCTTAGTGTTTAAATTATCTTCGGATACAATTGCCCTTGATAGCATGATTAGGATGCGATGATTATGATTTTCCCCTTAGTTCAATTAGGGTTGTTATTATTTTCTCTTGCAATTTATTTAATGTTTTCTTTAATTGCTTATTATTATTTTGATGATTGCGCACCCGCATGATTACTCCACATGTTAGTGGTTAAGTCTAAAATCAATCCAAACCGCCCGGCTAAAATCTTTTGAAATGAACAAGATTAGGTACCGAAAGGGCACTAATTAGTTAATTAGTGTAATCAAGTCCCCGACCCTAGAATCTCTGGTTACGTAGAAAGTGAGGCACGCTCCCATGCCTCGCTTGGTTTCTAGCCGACCCCAATAGACTAGTGGCGACTCCTCATTTAAAGATTTTCATGAACACCCAACGTCGCGCGGGGTATGGGCTTGGGAGAGTCCATGTCTAATGAGGGTTCTGAACCCACCCTTTGGACAATACCCCTAAACCTATTTATTTAGATATTCCTTTCTCCCATCCGAGGGAGAAAAAATAGGTCGCGACAGGCTACGATGGCCCTCGCTAGCTCTAGGCAACCGTCGCGACCCAATGCCCAGAGCTGGCGAGGGTCGTCACGGCCACGCCAGCGGTTGGCGAGGACTCGACAGCCTCACTCACGGCGACTATGGCAAGGGCCAGGCGGCCCTCATCCAAATCTGGCCGCAAAGGCCTTAAGCTAGGCCACGACTGCCTTACCGGCCTCACCTAGGGCCTTCACGACCAACAGCGAAGGGCCCTTGCCCAATCTAGGCGAGAGTTTGGTGGCTGGTGAGGGTTAACGGTGGCTCTCCTTGGCCCTAAAAAAAGAAGCAAAAAAAATCAAAAAAAGTAATTAAAATATTAAAATATTGTTTACTGGTGGCCACGTCAACTTTTCCGGTGGGCAAATCGGAAGTGGCACTCAAGTGAACATTTTTTCAAACTTGTGGCACTTAAGTGAGCGAAAAAAAAGTTTTGGCACCAAAGTGAGCGCCGTACAAAAGTTGTGGCACTCCAAGTGTTTTTCCCTGATTATCTTATAACGGCTAAAGCCAGCATCAACAAACAGCCTTTCCCATTCCTTTTTGCCCCTTTCTTTCCCATTGATGCCCACCATCATCATGTCAAAGAAGAGTTGCGTTTCGGTGGACCTATGATCTTTTGTTTGATTCCCCACTACTTTTTCTGTTAAAATCACTTTTCCGGCCTTGCCTCCACCCAACACTGCCTCTTTGCTTCGCTTCAATATCTTGATGCATTTTTCATCGCTCCAGCGTGCAATAGCCACTGCATTTGCACCGGTTTTGTTTAGATTGCTAGAGCTGAAGGCTCTTATTGGAATAGTAAATGCAAAAGCAAAGTAATATCAATAGGTAGTGTCTCTCCTTTTCACTCATTTACTGGGACCCAAGTTTTGCACTAAATGGATTGTCCGTGTGAATTACCAAATGGACATCCCATGAAATTATAGTCCATGTAGGAGTTAGACAAATATAATTGTACTCAGCTATACTATTAATTAAAAAAATCCAATGGCCACCTCAAACTCAAATATTTTGCTAAAGTATTCCATCGAAATGCGTAAGTATATTCGGATCAGGGAAATTGTCCAAAAGGTCATAAACTTATTGAACTTTTGCAAATTCAATCTTAAACCTTTTTACTTTTTACCAATTGAGTCAATCCGGCTAATTTTGCTTAGAAATTGCTGACGTGAATGGCTACATGTGGCATTTTTTTAATAATATTTTGAAGTTTTTATGATTTTTGTTTTTGGATCTTCAAATCTAGTCGGCAAGGGTTGCTAGCCAACCCTTATTGACCACAGATGAGGGTCGACTGACCCTCACTAGGGAAAGCGAGGGTGCAAGAGCCCTTGCCCAGAAACGGCAAGGGTTGCGACACCCTCACTAGATCTATTCAAGCAAGGGCTTGGCGGCTCTTGCCGGCCTTAGGTGATGGCCCCAAGTGAGATTGCTACCGTCACCTAGGGCCAGCGAAGGCTACTAAGCCCTCGCCTAGCCAAATTTGGTGAGGACATTGTGGCCCTTGCCATTTATGGGCAAAGGCTTGCTTGCGCTTGCTTTCGCTGATGAGGGCATCACGGCCCTTGCCCATAGCTAGTGAGGGGTCGGCCCTTGCCTATGGCCAGCAAGGTTTGGCCAACAACCCTTGCCAACTAGATTTGAAAACACACAAAAAAACCATAAAAAATTAAAAATATTAATAAAAAATGTCACATTAGTAATTTTCAAGCAGAATTAGCTGAATAAACTCAATTGATAAGAAGTAAAAAAGTTTAGTATTGAATTAGCAAAAGATGAAAAGATTTAGGACTAAATTGGTAAAATTAAAAAGTTTAAGATTGAAATGACAAAAGTGTAACATATTTAAGACTTTTTGGATAATTTTTCTACTCTAACAACACATAACAGTAAATGGACAAAATCTAATCAACGATTATTAAGATGATTGACAAGCAATCAATAAGTCTTTAATATTCAATATTGTAAAGTAATCCATAAATCTCTTACATTTCCTTTTAGGACAATTTAAATTATATTAGAAAAGAGGTACCAAATCTTTACATACTATTTTATTTGTTATGAAATTTTGTCCTTTTCCACAATCATAAGCTTACATAAGGAAGCGCTTTATGCACTTTTCATATTTGAGAAATATTTTTCTCTTCACTGCTACATACACGTGTTTTAATCCATTGATTATCCGTTTAACTGGGTACGTGATCAATCTTTCATGTTAAAAGCCTAGTATAAAGTTCTTTTGTGAATAACTACAAATTCAAAATAATTATTCCAAGAAATCTCCAATATATCATCATTTTGTTTCTTAGACCGTAAAAGTATACTCTATACAAGCTATCTCATAATATTCAAGTAAATCATCTAATTAGTCTTTCCGATCAATTGTGCCACTTAGAACAGTTAGCAATGACGGGATCGTCACATTAGAGATTTTCGACGAAAATTGACTAAAGAGTAATTAAATATTAAATAACAGTTTCATCTAATGTATAAATAATAAATTACATTTTTATCTAACTTTTAAGTTTTTAGAATAAATAACAGTGGTCCCATCAAAATCTCACATTCTATGAGAGCAAAATGTCATAAGTTCAAATCTTTTGAGGCTTGATTTGCTTTCCCAATTAGCAGATCAAAGTCCAACCTACATGGTCATTTAATATATGGGCCAATAGTCAACATATATAAGTAAGACCCAATCTCATTACTTAATGTGTGAATTGTATGAATTAACCTTAACATACCTAACACCTATTTATTAACTATAGAAAATGTCAGTCCGTCCTCCAAAAATACGCATAAAAATCATACAATACACATCCAATGCAATCTAAAACAATACTAGCATATTACACTACAAAATTTCTATAGGATCATTGAAAAGGAGACTCTTCTTTTATCCACGGCAAAGTGGAAAAGGGAAATACTCTTCTCATCGTCCAAGTTGTGAATTATTAGAATCAAATTCTTTGGTAGGTAGAATTTAACTGCAACCATGAACTACCTTTATCATTTGAGTTCCTAGGGCGAAAATGGGATCAGTCAATTTTTTTTTTTGGCCTTTTAACAAAGTTCGCCGACCGAACATATGGATGCATGATAATTACCTTGAGTAAGATTGCATCCGCCGCGGGAATCTCCGACAAACTTAAACCTTTCACCTCCGACCAGACCATCCACCACGTGCAGCAGATCGAACACAGTGCACGTCAAGTGCGGGAACACGTCCGTGATGGCCTTACCCATCGTCCCCGTCCCACCTCCCACGTCGACCACCGAGCTCGTCCCATTGAACACTCCCGCACGTGTATCGCCCACCAGCTTCGCTAGCCATGGCCTCGTGGAACAAGCCGCCAACCTCGGGATATCGCCTCACGAACTCCCACGCGAGTACCTCATGCGCCATCTCGAGCGCCAATGGGACATCTTCTCTGTCCCCCAACCATGCACTCAGGTACTCCCACGGGTCCATGGATTAAGGCTCGAGCGCGTGGAGCACGAAGGGCGCTACGGTCAAGGGGTTGTGCTTTACGATGAGTCGGGACGCGCCAGTGAGGGCATACCCGGCTTGGCGATCCGCTTCTTCGAGGTTCTGTAGTTCAAAGAAAGCCGGAGTGGACAAGGCGATGGATGCAATGGGCTTTGGTGGGTTGGATGTGGAGCGCAGAGATGAGTTTGAGGAGGGTCATGGGTCGGCCATGGTCGTGGATTAAGTCAGGTATTCCTAATTGAATGGCACACTTGAGACACATGGAGTTGATGAAGCTTAATATGCGATTCCATATGTGGACTTGAGCTCAGAGGAGCTCACTAGCCGTCGCATCTCCGTCTCCTTTAGCCAAATCCATATCTAACCCCTTCTTCCTCTATGATGGTCAACCTCTCACAACATGTATTTTTGGTACGTATATAATATATGGTGAAATAGACCAGGAAATGCAATCAATCATTAACCTTTTAGCTTCCAAAGGGGTGAAATTATGGGCACAAATGTCCGGCATATATGATATAAGCTAAGGGCAGTTTTGGTGGATATGGAGATGGGAGACACGTGAACCCTATTCAGATCTATCCGATAATGGTCGACGTACGGACCCCATAAGTGCCATAACTTGGCACAAAGGGACACTTAAGTGTCATAACTTATAAACAGTATACTTAAGTGCCAAAATCGAAGCAAAAAGGATCACTTAAGTGCCAACGGCGAGAAAATCCGGCCAAATTGCCACGTGTCCATTTTCCGGCGACTTCATTTGCTGACGGAGCATTTTTTTCAAAATAAAAAATCCACATGGCAATTTTAATAAAAAAAATTGTCCATGTCAGATTTTAAAAAATTTAAAATCGATTTTATTTAAAAAAAAAAAAACAGAAGAAGGAGGGGATCGGCGAGGGCTGCACAGCCCTTGCCGCCGCCCCACCCTCGCCGGGAAGGGCTCGGCGAAGGTGGGGAGGGTTGGTCGGGGTCGCTGGGCCCCGGCTAGTGGCCGGCGACCCCGGCTGGCCCGGCGGGCGAGGGCTGCGGGCCTTTGCCACGGGCCGGCCGGGGCCCGGCAACCCCGGCCGACCCTCCCCACCTTCGCCGGGCCCTTCCCGGCGAGGGTGGGGTGGTGGACGGCGCGAGGGCCGTGCAGCCCTCGCCGATCCCCTCCTTCTTCTGTTTTTTTTTTTTTAATAGATAAAATCGATTTTTTAATATTATTATTTTTATTATTTTTATTATTTTATTAATAAATTTTTATAAATCCACGTCAGCCAAAATGACGTCGTTTTGGCTGATTTTTCACCGATTTAGTATTTCCGGCGAGCCACGTAGGCAAAAAAATTAATAAAAAAATGCCACGTAGGATTTCCGGTAAGGTTTCAACCACTTGGCACTTAAGTGATCCATTTTTTTTGAAAAGTGGCACTTAAGTGTACCTTTTGTAAGTTGTGGCACTTAAGTGTCCCTCCATGTTAAGTTGTGGCACTCCCGCTGTACTTATGCCGATAATGATCGATCTGGTCGACTAATTTTATAAATTCGGCGGTCAGTCCTTTTCTCATTCCGTTTTTTTTTTTTTTCCATTATTCCGCTTTTGGAGACGTTTTCTTAATTTCCTTTTATATTTTTGGGTTCCAAATTGGCCATTGTGGAGCCACAACGTGCATTATTGTATAATAAAGCTTCCCAAGTGGGTGAAACGTAAAACTGCAATGACGCGATTCGGGTCATAATTTATGGAAATTTTCAATTACCATCCATTGTACTTTTGACTATTTAATCGTAGAAATTTGACTTTCGTCTTTTCAATACGCATTTACCGGCATTTCATGTTCATCAAGTTCCACATATTATTATTATTATTATTATTATTATTATTATTATTATTATTATTGATGTGTTTCAAATGATCTTCAGGTTGGGTGATGGGGTTGGCAACTTGGCAGCGTGATTCAAGTCTACCAAAAAGAAAACTACTATTTTTATTGCAAATTAAATAATTTGTCACCTTAAAGGTAGCCATGCGACAAAACCTACTTTTGTTGCCTTAAGCATATTCAAAGGTGACAAAATAATGATTTTTGTCGACTTAGAGTTGACCAAAGTCGACACATGAACTCCTTAGGTCATATCCAAGATGATGGACTACTAATCTTGTTGCCTTAGGTCAGACCCAAAGGTGACGAGAAAATAATTTTGCCCCAACAGATCTATCCTAAGGCAATGAATTTTATTATTGAGATTTTAAATTTTCCCTCCTCAATAACGACAAATTTTGATTTTTGTCACTTGGGCCTCAACCTGACTTGACAAAACCATGATTTTGTCATTTTAAGTCTCATCTATGGAGACAAATTTCACGTTTGTTATCGTGAGTTCAAAATTGAAGGTGATGAAACTTTAATTTTGTCATCTTAGGATAATACCTTAGCTGACAAATTTGAGAATTCATTGTATTTGATCAATCATATAACCATGATTTTATCACTTTAGGTCTCACCTAATGTGGCGAACTTTCATGTTTGTCATCGTAGGCTTTAAATTTAAAGGCAACTAAACTCTAATCATTGAGGATTCACTTTTGGTTGACTCTAGGGCGATTAAAGCTATATTCTATGTCAACTTTGGGTAACCTAAGGCCACAAAATTTTGGGGTACCTAAGGAAAAATATTGTCGTAAAGAATTTTATTGCCGCCTCTTTTCTTTTTCTTTTTTTGGTAAGGTAAGTTTGTATTAAATCAACCAGCGAACTATAAAATAGAGGGGAGGGGAGAACACGGTACCAACAAGCACTCTTCTGGACAACATGTCACTGGAGTATAAAGGTACCGCAATCACCCAAAGGAAAAGGAAAATAAGCAAAGTAGGGGTACAAGGTACAAGAGACCCAAATCTACCTACGCTAAGCCGAAGGCGGCTCCGCTCCAAAAATCCGGGGGTCTACCCCAGCTACGCTGTGCCACCTCTTTTCTTGTTGAGACATCAATTTAATTTGGTGGGTTATGTGGACATTAAGCGCTATTTTTTTAATAAAGAAATAGGGGACAGAACATTAAACAGTGACCCCAAGTGTACGACTCATGAAATATGGTGCACTCACAGCAGAAATTGAAATTTTGAGGATAAGAATGCAAATGACCAATAGGGAGCACTACCATCCCCGATGTTGACCTTCTTTTATTTGGACATTTTGGTCATTTGACTTGTCTGTCGCCCTTGTTCGAACTTTTCCTTGTTCTTATCAATTAAGAAGCACGCGCAGGTGCTCGGTTTCAAATTGACACCTAAGAGATCATGGTAAAGAAGACACGACTTATAAATTGAAATTCATTAACCTTTTAAATCCCGTTTATTTCGCAAAAAGTAAATAATTTAAAAATTTTTTTCCTAAAAATGATAATTTGTATCGCTTACAAAAATAAATGAATACAAAATATTATCATCGTCCAAGAGAATATTCAAGCCTAAATTGTTGTCGATAATTAAAACATTCTTCATTGGCTAATTATTTTAGTCTAGACGAGCCATCAATTTGACAAAAATATTTTACAAATTATTCATTTTCTGCAAAATAAACGAATTACAAATATTCAATTAATCTTCAATTACTCTTTAGGTTGTTGTCAATTAGCGTCTACAGGATATCCTTGACCTTGAGCATCTCTTTCCTCAAAGATGACCCACTTCAGATGGCAATTCGAAGACGAAACTCCTGTTTTCCACTAGATTTGCCTAACATAAATCCAGTTTATACAAGAAACTGATACATTTGACTTGACTCTGAGGATGTTAGACATGACTTTGACCGGAAATTATTCATAAAGCAATCGGTTCACGCGCTAAACTGCACCGGAAGGAGCATTTCTGCAGAAAAAAGTTCTTATTGCAAGATGAAAGAAGTAATCCTAACGCTTCATACAGTTAATTTCAATCTCTTGAATGCAAGCGATGGAACTAAGTCAGTAAAAACGATGGAAATTCAGAATCATATAAATCTATGAAATGTTTGGAGCAAACCACATGAGCAAACCACATGCGAAGTTCTTCATTTCGGCACTTACGCCCTTCATTTTGTTGTATATGACTGTAACATAAATTATTGTCAAGTTGTGGTCACTAGAGACTCAATGGCTTCCATCAGTAATTAAAGTCCAATCAAAATCAATAGTCAATTAAAGTGTCATATTTGGCTTCAAATCAAAAGTAAATGGATTCTAATATGCCTTGAAGTCTCAAAGACCTTGTATCATTCGAGCTACTTGAATAATGCATAAACGCTAGTTGGAAATAGTAAGGTAATTGCAACATGCGAATTTCTTACCTTCATTTTGTTTTATCTGACTGTAACGCAAATTATTGTCATGTAGTGGTCGCTAGAGACTCAATGGCTTCCACTAATGATTAATGTCCAATCAAAATCGATAGTCAATTAAAGTGTCATATTTGGCTTCAAATCAAAAAGTAAGTGGATTCTAATATGCCTTGAAGTCTCAAAGACCATGTACCATTTGAGCTACTTAAATAATGCACAAACAGTAGTTGCCAACAGTAAGGTAATTGCCACATGCAAATTTCTTCATTTTGGCGCTAATGACCTTCATTTTGTTGTATCTGACTGTAACGAAAATTATTGTCAAGTTTTAGTCACTAGAGACTCAATAGCTTCCATAAGTAATTAAAGTCCAATCAAAATTGATAGTCAATTAAAGTGTCATATTTGGCTTCAAATCAAAAGTAAATGGATTCTAATATGCCTTGAAGTCTCAAAGACCTTGTATCATTCGAGCTACTTGAATAATGCATAAACGCTAGTTGGAAATAGTAAGGTAATTGCAACATGCGAATTTCTTACCTTCATTTTGTTTTATCTGACTGTAACGCAAATTATTGTCATGTAGTGGTCGCTAGAGACTCAATGGCTTCCACTAATGATTAATGTCCAATCAAAATCGATAGTCAATTAAAGTGTCATATTTGGCTTCAAATCAAAAAGTAAGTGGATTCTAATATGCCTTGAAGTCTCAAAGACCATGTACCATTTGAGCTACTTAAATAATGCACAAACAGTAGTTGCCAACAGTAAGGTAATTGCCACATGCAAATTTCTTCATTTTGGCGCTAATGACCTTCATTTTGTTGTATCTGACTGTAACGAAAATTATTGTCAAGTTTTAGTCACTAGAGACTCAATAGCTTCCATAAGTAATTAAAGTCCAATCAAAATTGATAGTCAATTAAAGTGTCATATTTGGCTTCAAATCAAAAGTAAATGGATTCTAATATGCCTTGAAGTCTCAAAGACCTTGTACCATTTGAACTACTAAAATTATGCACAAACGGTAGTTGGAAACAGTAAGGTAATTGCGTGAAACTGAGCACATGGCTTACACTCTTAATAACTGAAATTGAACATAAACTTCTTAGTGGAGATATGACTGCATAGAGAGGTGGGAAACTTTAAAAAATACGATGTAAATATTTTTATAAGTATCGAAATAACGAAA
The DNA here is from genome assembly GCA_014182895.1 of Angophora floribunda. Lineage (NCBI taxonomy): Eukaryota > Viridiplantae > Streptophyta > Magnoliopsida > Myrtales > Myrtaceae > Angophora > Angophora floribunda. The sequence goes on from CM024712.1 coordinate 30,594,118, forward strand.
CCTAACCTAATTTGAATTTCACGTTCAGACTCATCTAAATCAATCTGTTACAAATGATCTTCTCATCTTCAAAATCAGATATGCTCTTCAAGATTTTTTTATGTCTTGAATGCTAATCAATCAAGTGGTGATATCTTTTAATGATTGATGCTCGTATCTTTAAATAGGTCATTTCCTTATGCATTCCGATCCTCCCCCACGAGAATTTATAATTGCTTTGACTCGCATTCTACTCGAGGGATAATTTGTAGCCGCTCCCAATTCCTTAGCAGCAATTATTTCTAGTCAATGGATCCTCCTTGATTCAATCTTCCAACTTGTGTAGCTGCTTTGAGCTGATAGATGACGGGCCCGTGCCATATACTCCATTTAAACTTTACCCATTGGAAACTTATTATCACTCAGCTCACCAAGTGTTATGCCCATAGTCTTTAAAGGTCAACTGTATTTTTATGACTTTCTTGATCAATAAACTTGTTAAATGTTCACGTGCGACCCCCAGGGTTTACTCCCCCGGCTGTCGGCGGGGTGCGGGGTTCCTTGGGTCATAAAAAAAAAAACTTGTTAAATGTTCCATCAGTTAGACCTTAGGCCGAAAAATGTATTGTCGTGGCCTAATTTCGACCATTAACTTCTTTTGTTTGGTCCCAGATTTTGGGCCTGGTGTCAATGATAATGCAGTAAGGAACGTAAAAACCTAACAAACACCGATGAAGTTGCAAAACACTTACGAAAAGACAAAAAGTAAATTCTCTAATGAGGCAAAATTTATCCAACTAACAATTGAACATGACAAATCTTAGTTTCTTTAACCCTTGGAAACTCTAAAATTATATTAACATGAAAATTAAATCTAGAAATCAATAAAAGAAACAGCAAATGAGCTCAAAACAATCCAAACTAGAAAACAATCCAAAACACATGAATATAATAAATTGGACATGTGGACCCCTAAAGTGTCAAAACTTGGTACAGAAGATACTTAAGTGCCAAAAGTTCCGAAAGGTATACTTAAGCACCAAAATCGGAAAAAAAAAAAAAAAGATCTGTTAGTGCCAATAGTGAAAAAACCAGACCAAACTGCTATGTGTAATTTTTTGGCAATTTTATTTGCTGATGGAGTAATTTTTTTCAAAATAAAATATCTACATGGCAATTTAAAAAAAAAAAACAGAAATTTTCCAAGTCATACTAGAAAATAAAATTTTAAAAATCGATTTTATTATAAAAAGGGGGGAGGGATCGGGCTGCTTAAATATTATTTAATTAATATATTTTTGAAATGTCACATCAGCACAAAAATGACATCGTTTTGGCTGAGTTTTTGCTAACTCGGCTTCCAGCAAGCCACATAAGCAAATTATATTATTAAAATAAGCTATGTCAGATTTCCGACGGCATTCACCGAAGTTGGCACTTAAGTAATCCAATTTTTTTTTTAAAAAGTGGCATTTAAGTGTACATTTCGTAACTTTTGACACATAAAGCTCCGCATGGCAACATTTTTGTTCCTCAATTTTTCTGTTTTTTTGTTCCTCGGAATAAAAAAGGAAAAAAAATCCATTTGATAACGTCAACTGATTTTTTTATTCCCTAGAACAGAGTTGTTCTCGGGAATAGATTTGGAGTAGAAATAAGAAGTATAAAAAAGTAGCTTCTTGTTCTTGGGAACAATTTCTAGAAACTTATTTCTTAGGGATTACTCGCTGCCTATAACACACTACCACCTGCCCGTTGCCACCACCCGATGGCTACCTGATATCGCCGCTGCCGATCGCCAGCCACCGGTCGCCAATCGCCACCACCTATCGCCGACCACCCCTGCCTACTTGCCACTGGTCGATCGCTAGCCGCTGGCCCCTAGCCACCGCCCTTCGCTCGACGATCGGCAACCTAGCATGACCGGAGGTGATGACATGGTGTGATCAGTGACCCAATGTGACAAGCGACGACCAACGACCCGGCATGACTGGCGACCCAATGTGATGGGCAGCGATCGGCGATGGCAACCGGCGGCGGCAGGCAACGATAGGCGGCGGTAGCCAGCGGCACGCAACAAGTAATGAGCGATGGGTTGCGGGCAACAATCGGCGACCGGCGATCGGTGGGCGCGAGCCAGCCACCACCGCTAGTTGCTGCCCACAACCCACTAGTCGCCACTGCTGCCTGCCAGTCTCGATGGCTATCGAGGAAAAAAGAAATAATTTTTTTTTGTCGGTACCAAACGCATTTCTATTCTTTTTCTATTCCGGAATAAGAAATTTTTGTAGTTACCAAACGTCTTATTTTACTAAAAAATTGTTCCAGGGAGTAGAAATAGAAAAGAACAATTTCTTAAAAAGAAATTGTTCCCACAAGTAGAAAATGTTATCAAACGCATCGTAAGTGTTCCCTTATGTTAAATTTTGGTACTTGGGATATTCTTTTCCCTAATAAATTGTGAGCCCAAAAAGGACCTCAGATGGGGTTTCCTCGATCAGAACACAACATTAAATTTTAAATGAGAGCTTCCCTATTTATATTACGAGCCTCAAAACTCTTTTCGTAAAATAAGTAAACAATGCATAAAATCTTTTATGCTCGGCTTTCAGACTTCTAGCTTTGTCTAAACGCTCCATAGACTTGGAAGCAACGGCATCCACGTGTCGAATGTGAACTTAATATGTTATGCCAAAATTATTTTAAGATAACAACTTTCATCGCCCTAAAAAAGAAAGAAAGGTTTTAATTAATGAGTTGTATATAATCACCTATTTTCAACTTCCCCGATATCCCAATGGCCATTCTTTTCATATGAGAAAAGGGAGGTGAGGAATTCAAATTCTTACTTTTTCAGGAGGTTGGGATGTAGATGATTTAATTTCAAGAGTAGGTTTCAATTTTTACGCCTTGCAATGAGACAAAGAAAAAGTCTAAGTATTAGAATAAAAGTAGAGTAATATTGACCAAAAAAATTTTCCGAATATGATTGCTTTTAAGAAGAAACCTTGAGAAAGACCTTTGAGAAAGAAACTACATGATAAAAGGTGAATAGTATAATTTCGACTATTATAATTATGAAAAGTAATTATTTGATTTAGGACATTTCGAGAGAATTGAACTCACTCGTATTCAAAAGTGAAATGATTAAAGTCATCGACTTTGAATACCCTAATTCTATGTTTTAGGCTCAGCGTACATTTCGCCCTATGATGAAGGGATGATGACTCACCGCTGATTTCGATTTTACTTATGGAGAACTTGAACGATATGTTAGCAAGTCACGCGTCGTCGATGGTGACCTTTTGAGGGCTAATACACTTAATCATTGTAACCAATACCAAACGCTACTTAACAAAAGAAACGTATACACAGCCCGATTCTTCATTTCTTATTTGTATTCGTATAGCATGTTTCTTTATATTTTTCACATCGCCGCAAAAAATAAAAATAATCATAAAGTTAGAAATTGGTGAAGAAACAAAACAAGATTATGGTCTATTAAAGTATCTCCTATTGCTTGCTTACGATCTGATGGGCTTACAGGCTTTTTATACATGTTGCCAAAAAAGTTACCAAAAAAGTTATAAACATTTATAAAGATGTCAATTCAGTTTTAAACATTTTAATTTAATCAATTTAATTTTAAACATTTTGACAATTTATCAATATATTAATTTTGGTCAATTTTGACTTGCAATTGCTTATGTGAATACTCGTCATCCTATGTGACACGGTTGACACTAACATGGATAATTTTTTCTATTTTTGAAATTTCTTTGACATTTTTTATCCTTGTTTTGGTTTTTTCTATTCTTTTTCCTTTCATTTTCTTTCTTTTTTGCCATTGTGGGTCAGTGAGTGTTGCAAGCCGACCCTCGCTAGCCACTAAGTGAGAGCTTGGTAGCCTTCACCAGACTTAAGTAGAAAAAAAAAGTAAAAGAAAGAAATGAAAAGGAAAAAAAATCAAAAAAGTCAAAAAAGTAAAAAGAAAATTACAAGATTTGTCCGTTTTAGCATTGGCCGTGCCATGTAAAATGGCCATATCCACTTTCATTGGAAAAACTATATTGTAAAATTGTCAAAAAATCTATGACTAAATTGACAAAATTGAAAAACTTATGACTAAATAAGCATATGTACAATAGGTTTAGAAATTTTTTAGTAATTATATTCATCTAGTCTCTCTCAATTTTTAAGTTTAAATTTTTATGTTGGACTTTCCATTGCAATATCAAAGCCTGCTCGGCCTCCCATTTGACGAAATATCACACATCTATTCCTAATCCAATTTGCATATAAAAGATGATGAGAGAGTACCCCATATCACTTATCTAATCGGTTAATATACTCTTTATATTCATGTAATCTCCCTCCACCTATATATTTAAAATTTTGTATGAGAATTTCTAATTTGATCAATTATAATTCATCCCATAGTTTAGGCTTAATTACTTTTGCCCCTCGTTATTTCATTTTCTATATTTCTAATTCACCTTTAAATTTGACAAATCAATTTCATTTAGCTTTCCATAATTTATAAGGATAATTGTCCTTGAAAGTTAGCCCAATGTGTAATTTGGTCCCTGAGCTTTCAATTTATATAATGTGATCCTTGAACTTTAGTTTAATATATAATGTAGTTCCTAAACTTTTAATTTCTTCAATGTAGTCCCTAAATTTTTGTACATATTCAATATAATCTCTGAATTGTATGAGAATGTTAACGTAGTCCTTAGTCTTGAATAAATGGAAAAGGACTATATTGAATATTTTTACACAATTCAATGACTATATTGAACAAATTAAAAGTTTGGAAACCGAATTGCACATTGGGCTAAAGTTTAAAGACCAAATTGAACAAATTAAAAGCTCAAGGACCAAATTATACATTAAGCCAAAGTTCGGAGACTGTTTGTATCATTTTTCCAATTTATACTGTCGACATGAAAGATGGCCATAATTTATCCCCAATCGAAAACTTATGTCCACCATTTCCAATCAAGTAGATTAACTTTTGCTGATTTTCAAAATTGTCATGTTAGTCTCTATAAATATAATGATGTTCGCTCGTAAGATATTTCTTTGATGAATTGCGCCAAAGATTAGAATAAGTATACTAAGAGAGCCATAACTTTATTAAAGTATTCACTTGAGCGTCATAACTTTTTTTCCGCTCACTTGAGTGTCACAAATTTAAAAAATTAATCACTTTAGTGTCATCAGTGAATTGCCTCATCAAAAAATTCAATGTGAACCACGGTTGTCCTATGTGACATTATCGATGCTGACATGGACAATTAATAAAAATTCCAAAATAAAAAAAATCCACATCGAAATCGAAAATTAATAATAAAATCCTCATATTATGATTTTTTTAGAATGACACTCAAATGATCGATTTTACTTCATCGTGGCACTTAAGTAATCGAAAAAAGAAGTTATGATACTTAAGTGAACTTTATACAAAAGTTATGACACTCTTGTTATCATTGTCCTAGCATTTTTATTTATAAGTGAAAAAGGTTGGGGAGAGCAAATGCAGCTATCCCTTTAAACTTTATTATAAGGACCCCACATAGATAAATGCCTTGCATTAATTAATTCTTTATGGGACATATTAATAGAAAGTGATACTATATATGTAAAACCAAGTACTTCTCATGAATGAGATTGATTGCATATAAAATCCAAAATATATTTTTTTTAATTTTCAGCAAAAATCGAAATTAAAATATCATCAAAACAATTATTATGTACCAATACTCTTTAGTATTAATTATAAATTACCTCATTTGCCTCTTCTTTATCTCAACTATTGTACAACCCTTGACTCTATAAATTCATCATACTCTCTCCTTATTTTACTCACATCAACTCAAATATAAATAAACAAGTTATGTTTAACATTTAAATGAGCAATTACGTGAAAAGAATAAGCGCATAAAGGCTCATGCTTTTTCCATCCATTTTTTGATTTATGATGCCTCTTTTATCTTAAGTTGATCATGATATCTCTTACAAGCCCCAGAATTAAAATTATATATTGCTATTTTTCTTCTCTTTTTTTTGGAAATTCCAATGCATTAAGACTTGACAAAAAAATATGTATTTATAAAATGTTTGATTGGATTGTCTTATAATGCAATTACAATTGTCATAATTTTCTTGTCAACAACTAATTATTCTACTTACTCAACCCTACTTTTAGTTTTGTCAATATAATTCTAAACTTTTAGACCATATTTCAATGTAGTCCTTCCCACCAATTGCCACCAAAAATCACTAATGTGGTGTCTAGTCATTGCCAGCTATCCTAAATGACATGCTAACATGGGCAATTTGTTGATTTTCTTGTTGTAATTTACCAAGACAATTGGCAAAAAAGTAAATTTAAATATTACGCCAATGTGTAGGACTCTATTGATGAAATTGGAAAGTTAAAACTGAATTGACATTCATATTATAGGTACAAAACTAAATTGATAATTTTCTTAAATATTCAAATAATCACTCTTTCAACAAACACATGTACAAGTATATTTGGGATAAATACATTAGGAGTGCCATAATTTTTATGCGATGCTCACTTGAGTGTTACAAATTTCAAAAATCGATCACTTAAATGGCATTGGCAATCTGCCATGCTGGAAAATCCAACATGGACACCGGTTGTCCTACTTGGCATCATTGGTGCTAATATGAAAAATTAATAAAAAATTCAAAATTTTAAAAAAATCCACGTCGGAATGGGGAATTAATAAAAAAAAATCCACATAGGACGATTTGTTGGAAGTGACACTCAAATAATTGATTTTACTCCAATATGACACTAAGTGAACGAAAAAAAAAATCATATTGCTCAAGTGAGTGCCATACAAAAATTATGGCACTCCTACTATTCCTACTCCTGTTTTAAGCTTCATTATGTAATAAAAATTCCGCGTACTTCATGTCAGCTGCAAAATATTGGGCCATATTAAGACAAGTACGCAAAATTAGGAGTTAGATTGAGAAAAATGAAAATAAAAGGGGGGTCGGAAGTGAAAACAAAAACAAAACTAATGTTTTGAGGGGTATGAATGAATCTTGCTATACCATTCGCTCCTTGGACAAGTGCCTCTCTCCCTCTTTATGTGTTAGATTGCAATTGCTCATTTTGAACTGTAATTCTTTAATCATTATATTAAGAAATCTAAATTGTTATGAGAATGACAATTTTGAATTTAAAATTCTAGCTCCATTGTCACAAGCTACCATTAGGACAAATTAAAAAAATCCGAGGAATGTGCGAATCCGATTCTTCTGATTAAAAGAGTGAAGCGCATTACGATTCACGAGTGAAATGAGAAAAGGAAATATCAGGAAATTAAATGCAAAGTTGACTTTCGTGGAATGCTATTATACTATTATTTCAAGCAGAGCCTTAAAAGTTCTTGCTTCCTTATCCTAAGGATAGAGAGACGGGGCTAGGTGGGTTGGCTTCATCAATCAGTGATCGCCATCTATTAAATGTTAAATGTTATAAGCTGATATGAAATCAATAAATTATGCTCGTTATTCGGAAAAAATATTGAAAAAGCACTAAATCTTTTTGCATATAACTAATTAAGTATATTTTGATCAATTTTAGCAAAAAATCACTTACCGAAAAGCCAGCTATCCTATGACAAGTGCTAATGTAGACAAATTTTAATAATTTTTTAATAATTTTTAATATTTCTTATTTTTTAAATTTTAATTTAATTTGTTTTATTTTTGTCCAGCTCATGGGCCACAGGTGACCACGTTGCAGCCCCTACCCAAATCACAATGCCCTTTGCTAGTCTGGACTAGGGTGTCGTGGCCCTCATCAACTAGCAAGGGAGTGCCTCCATGTCCTTGTGAAGATCTAAGCAAGGGTATGGGCCCTTGCCTAGATTCGGGCGCCTCCATTCACTTGCCAAGATCTAGGCAAGGGAGTTGGTCCCTAGTTGCCCACAAGTAAAGATCGTGACCCTCACAGTACTCATGTGGTCAATAAGGGTGTGGAGCCCTCGTCCAGCCAAAGTTGGAGAAAATTTGAAATAAAATAGAAAATATTGGAAAATATTATTGAAAATTTTTCACATTAGAAGTGATTATATCATGTAAGATGGTTGACGTTCATGTCAATGATTCTGGCCAAAATTAACCAAACGGACTTAATTAATACAATTAAAAGGTTTATAGTTGAATTGGCAAAAACATAATATGTTTAGGACTTTTTGGATAATTTTTCCCTTATTGCTCTCATATAATATGCAATCTGAAACTCAATAAACATATGTAATAGAACATGTGACATGCATTTAAAATAATTACATATAAAAGGATAGGATTTCTTATGAAGTTCGTTGGGTCAGAAGGAGGAAAATCGTCACGTTGACATTATTTCACAATAAGAAATCAGTGAGGTTAGAAATACGTCGATCTACAGAATAGTTTTATTCAACTTCCGTACGACATTTGGTATGGATGTTAGCGATAAAATAAAGAAGGTTGAGTGCGACCCAAACCGACTTCTTTAAGGATTCAAGAAACCCTGCGAAAGAAAAGCTTCTGCCAAACCTTTACTAACCTGCAAAAGATCGAGCCCCACAACATAGTACAATCATCCAATTCGACATTTTTGTCTTCTTCCAATCTTTACAGATGTGATCAAATAAAGTTGCACATCTTTGGCGATTTCCTCATGACATTATCTCTTCAACCACCGACCCCAAAATCCTAATACACGAAAGCATCTGGACATACAGAAAAAGAAAATAATTGGAAGCGAAGCCGGAAATGGAATCTGCTTGTTCACCTATGTGGACTAACACAGTCGTATGAAGAGCTACAGCTCATGAGCTCCTCCAAGTATTCCGGCCCCAGATCCTCCAGAACGACGATGTTGTCGACCCGCGGCACTCCTCTCTCCTTCCTCCTCGCGCCTGACATTTTCCTCCTCATGCTATGCCTCTTCTTGAGGGCCACCACAGGGGACGAATCGCAACCCGCCAATCTCATCTCCTTGAGCGACTCCCGGACTAGATCCGCAGGGAAATTCAGCACGGCGGCGCTCCCCCGCATTGAGAAGGCGGCCTGGTCGTAAGCCAGGGCTGCCGCCTCAGCGCTGTCGAAGGTGCCTAGCCAGACCCGGACACCGTGCCTTGTGGAATCTCGGATTTCCGCGGCGAACTTCCCCCACGGCCTCTTCCGCACCCCCCTTAAGGGCTTCCCCTCGTGGGGATCGTTTTGTCGCTCGCTCGACGACACTTCCTCTTCCTTAACTCGGGCAGGGGAGAACGTCTCCGAAGTCCCTCGAGACGCTTCGGTGAGGAGATCCAAGAGGAGCATTTCTTCGGAGTCATTCTCGTTGAAGGGAAGCGAGGCGGGGCCAAGGTTGAGGGCGTTCCACGGATGGCGGCGCTCCGGCGAATTGAGGGATGAGTTAGAGGAAACGTCGGAAATTGGAGAATGGAAAATGGAGGGATCCATTGAAACTGGAAGAGGATTTTGGAAGAAATTGGGCTTGAGGCTGATGGGGGAGCGAGTGATTTTGCTTTTCTTTGGGAGTGTACAAGTAGCTCAAGCAAGTGCATCCTCTATTTATACCAATTTGGCATATGAGAGGACGACTATTTGAAATTGAGGGCACTAAGATACTACGAAATGGAAAAAGAACGATAAGAACAAGATTATTAAATGTATTAAAAGGCCCCAAGGATAAAAATAATAAAGTAGATAAAAAGAAAGGACGTCACAGGACTTGTCCTTTATCGAAAGATCGAAAGGTCGTTCTTCTTTACGCAGGATTTGCACTTAGAAATGAACACATGGGTCAATTGACGGGTGGCCAGGTGAGAGGAGAATTTAGGGTGACGCCAGATTATGCTACAAAGGATGGTGCGCGCTTATCCCCTCGTCTTAGTTAGGGGGATGATGTTGATCTTCTAGATCGCCAGCACCACTCCCCCCCTAATTCCTCGTGTCCTAGGTTGTTAAATAACTGCCCTGCCCCATGAATTTGTAATGGGTTACTTTGAAAATCGGTAAACATAAAGACAAATGTTTATTTTGGTTCTAAATTTCGAAGGAATATGCATACCTATTAGAGACGCGAAGAATCACACTTTAGTGCGCTTTTGGACTTCTGAAACCTTTAGAAAATCGAACATTACATAGGGAACGAGAAGCCCTAATAATTATATCCAAAGAGGGTCGTTAACATTAGTCGTCCGTCTGCGTCCTTTAACTTGAAAAACAAAAGGGGACATGTCAGAAATAAGATTAAAAATTTACTTGAACTTTGTCGTTTTGTGTTTGAATTTGTATGTGTCGTTAGTGCACAATTTCCATATTAAAAATAATCATTTTTCGAAAACGCAAAAAAGTTACACGTGACACAATAATCAGCATAGTCAAATTCAGAACCCTCATACACTAGACAGAGAGATACTGTTGTGCCCTTTGTCGACTTTTGAGGGAATATTTTATGGGGATATATTTTGGGACAAACCTAAAAATGAGACCAACTCCTCTTTCCTACATATATATATATATATATATATATATATAACGACATGGTAATAAGTTTCTTGCAAAATTATCCTTGAAAATTCCGCACAAGATCCCAAATGGCACACATAGGACAAGAAAGTTCCGCAGAAGCCCTCATTCCAGAGCTAAGTGTAGCGTGTTGGAATCACTTAATATGGAATTGCGGCTGCGTTTTAGATAACATAAGCCTCAAGGGTTTGGTTAAGTGAGAAAACAATCGGATTCATGTTTATTAACACGTTTAAGAGAAAAATTACTCAAAAAGTTATAAATTTATTGTACGTTGATCAATTCAATATTAAATTTTTAATTTGACTGTTGATTAAAATTGATTGGAAGAATTGTATTGATAAATTGTTAAATCTTTTAGGATTAAATTGATTAAATTTAAAATTTAAAATTGAATTTGACTGTACACAAATAAGTTTAGAACTTTTTGATGATTTTTTGCGCGTATGAGGCCTTGACTATAGGTTCGCTTGCATGTGACATCCTAAAGGAAATCAGGAATTCGTTATGATTTTTTAGTCTTAGTGTGGATGGTCTGCTTTTGATCGGATCCAGAAGACCGACTTAATTTGATGTGTGAAACGGGATAACGCCACCGGATTCTCCGAAGAAAGAGCTACATTCAGATACATAGTATTCCGCTAATCATGCCCTTGAGTGTTGACCACGCGGCGCTAATGCGGCAATAGTACTGTTTTCACCACACGGTGATCGTTTCGTCTTTTGTTGAGTACTTATCCTCCCTGAAGAATGAAAGTCAAGTCAAGTCAAGTAATTCATTATTACCAAACTTGCAACAAGAGAAATCTAGGAGGGATCGGCATGGCAAAGGAGAATTCAATAGAAGTTGATGGTTATATGAATTTGGACAGATGGTTTGGCATACTATCAAATGTTTTGAATGTTGCACTAGTTCAATTTTAAAATTCATTTATTATCTTTCTAATTGAAAGCTACTTAACCGTTTCAAGACCCATTGGCCTGACAAAAATGATTTTAGAGTGTTGAAATATCTCACATTGCTCAATAATGGAGCTTATATACTATTTATGTATGCGTCTCTCTTTATTTATCAGTTTAATCTCTTAGGTCGTGCATTCTAATAGAACACAAGAGTCAAGTTCTACATTTTTTCGCATGTATGTCCACATTGTTTGTCAAATTTCATGTGTTACTCTTAATTCTAATTCAGTTTGCACATGAGACGGGGTGTTGAAATATCTCACATCACTTAACGATAGGGTTTTATGCTCTTTATATATGTAGTTTCCTAGCACATATTAGTTTAAACTTTTAGATTGAATATTCTAATATATAAAATATATCTTCAAACTTTTGTCGGCTCATTTGAATAATGTTTCACATTATAGGGAAAACTTACTTTATGAGTCATTGGCAAGTCACTTACGCTAGAATCAGAATATTTGCTTTACCAAGTGATATGAATTTGGCACAATGAAACAAGAGAGGCTATCATTAGAGGCCAGCCCTCGTTGACAATTAAGGCCTCTCTTCACACAACGTAGGACAAAATCCCCTGATTGTCGATGTATTTCTGAGTTTCTTGTGAAACCTTTACATGAAAAATCATAAATTGCTGCTGATTTAACGTGTCTCTCTTCTTCACTCTCCCCATCACTCCATCACAACGACTCCCCAAAATTCTCATATGCAACCTCCCACGGATGTTGAGACAAGAATCAAATCGCGATCACATCCATCGACTGGAAGAGGTTGGCTACAAAGGTCTTTGGATACAGATCCCCTAGCGCTTGAAGCTCAGAGGCAAAGTAAGAAAAAGGCAATAATGCACCAAAAGTCATTAAAACTCGGAGGTAGTGTTGAGGTTTTTGATGGTCCTCCAAGAAAAATGGGATGCTATTTTAATATTTTGACAGTGACATTTTCTCTCACGAGTCCAAATTGAGTTAGGCGACTGAAATTGAAGCCTCTAGGAAAGCCCATTTTAGGATACCTTTCAAGGCATCCCACTCAAGTTTGATTCGTCCTTCCTTTTGAGTAGATTGCCTGCAAAAATTTTCTGGCCTTCAATATTCTTGGAAAAATCAAATGAGAAGGGAAAGAGACAAGAAATTAATTCCATTCTTGACCAGAGACTTCAGAGGGAAAAATTATTTGACCTTTTTTGTCTTCGTGAACTTGGGAGTTGCTATTATAACTCTGATTTACGTGTGAATAATGCTGTGTCAATAAGTGTTATAAGTAGACCTTCTGTGACAGCCCAGATGATGGTGCGTGGGAAGGAGAGATGGTAGTGCGTCTGTGCTTTGGTCCTTAGACGTGCGCAGGGGAGGGAGAGATATGTCTCTTGTCTCACATCGCCTAAGGTGGGAGTCCTGGACTAGCTTATAAGCATATAAGTTATCTATTTGTATATACGCGTTTTCTAGAGGAACAAAACCGTGCGGGCCTTGACCCAAAGTGGACAATATGTATATAGTAACGAATCTAGGATGTTACACCTTCCAAGTCTAAAGTTACATCTCGAAATTGTAGAACATCTTGTAACTACTCTTTGTTTAAGTGTGGATCGTCAGGATGTTTCACCTTCCAAGTCTAAAGTTACATCTCGAAATTGCAGAACATCTTGTAACTACTCTTTGTTTAAGTGTGGATCGTCTCCAATGCAGTGCACCAAAGTAAGGGTTTCGAGGGGAAAAAGGTTAAGCGCCTAATGTTATTCATGACTATTTTAAAGATGATCTTTGGAGCACTTCTTGAAAGTAATTATATACATTTTGCAAATGTAAATTTTTGAGATAATGACACTAGTGGTTCTTGAACTTTTACTCATAATTTAATATCAACGTTTGAACCATTTTCTGTTCAATATTGTCCCCGAGCCTTTAAAAAAGTGGTTCAATGTGGTCATTCTGTTAAAATCGTTGACAAAATCTACTATTGTCAATGGAATATTCCATTTAGTTTATGATTCGTCATTGCTTTTGTTCAAATTCATATGGTATTTTGTTAAATTTAGTTCTCGAATTGCTCCCTTTTCTCTCAATTGTGCCATGTCATATTAGATTTAAATCGCAACCACAAAATGTTTATTATTTTTGTCAAAACATTAAAACCCAATAATAACAATTAAATTAAATGGATTACACAACGCACAACATTTAAGGGTCGATCCATACCTACATGCTTCTTGTTCATCATGATTATGCTTATTCAAACTTATCAACATGTGTAGTTGATGTTTTATCAAAAGGATATGGTAGAAAATTACTAGTCCTAGATAAGTGTCATTGAAATTTATCTTGAAGAACATTTGATGACCCTCACCGTGTTCAATTGAAGGCTATTAGAGAAAAAGAAAAACATAATAGATCAAGGACACCATCAAACAAACAAATGAAGTTCAAGGATAGAATCGAACAAAAGAACAAAAATTCAATAACTTTAATGCCCATGATAGTATTTCTTTAAGATTTTAATGGAAATACAACATTGAACATTTGGCCAACAAAAAAATTTGGCCAAAAAAAAAAAACAAAGGACGATATTGAGCAAAAAAAAAATTCATAAATGACATTGAATAATGAGTAAGAGTTTAAGAACTATTGGTATTTTTACCCTTAAAATTTTGCCCCATGAAATAAATAGCTTTAAAAATGTGTACGATATATAAACTATATTGAGAAGTATTTTCATCAGTTTTAGTAAACATAATTAGTGCCTTAAGGGTCAAAATTTGGTTTCAATCTTTGAAGTTATCATATTTGTGAGAGGTGGGCTCTCTTTTCTCTCTCTCTCTTTTTCATGTTAGGAGGTAAAAAATAAAAACCTCTAACTTACAAAATTGGTGCATTTGAGGATTTTGGTCACTAACACCACTAGTGCATTGATATGATGTGTTGTGAAAATTTTTAGCAAGAAATAAATTTTCCCCATTTTTGGTGTTTGTATCGCTTAAAAAAAAGTCAACAAAAAAATTTATGATTAAACTCAAGAAATGATTTTCTCTTTAAAAAAAATAAATCATTTTTCAAAATATGACTAGACATTAACACTTAGACTAAAACTTTGAGTTTGATCATAGGAACCCCAATGCCCATTCGAGAGCAAGCTTGGGAATAGAAGCTAGGGTCGAGTCCATTGGGTTGGGGCCTAACTACATTGAGGCTAGGCTTGGAAGCCTTGTCTCCGTTTGGTAACGCTCCAATTTCTTTGTTTTTCTGTTCTTTTATTCCATGAAATAGAAAAAAGAACATAAATCCGTTTGGTAATGCAAACTGATTTTTCTATTCCCGGAAATAGAAAATTGTTCCTAAGAATAGATTTGGAATAGAAATGAGAAATAGAAAAAAATAGCTTATTTTTTTCTAAGAACAATTTCTAGAAACTATTTCTTAGGGACTACTCACCGCCTATAGCACGTCGCCACTCGCCCACCGCTGCTCGCCACCAGCCACTGCCACCGCCGGTCGCTTGCCGCCTACCACTGCCACCGTCGATTGCCGTTGGCGATCACCGGATGTTGATCTCCACCACCTATTGCTGTCTACCCCCATTTGCTTACCACCGGCTGATTGTTGATCACCACCACCCGCTCGCCGCCCGCCCCCACCCGCTCGCCACCAACCGATTGCCAGTCGTTGACCTCTCGCCGTCATCCTTCACCTTATGGCCGGTGATCGGCGGGCGGCGGGGGTCAGCGATCGGTGACCGATGGCAGTGGGCAGTGACCGGTGACGGGCGGCGGCGGCGGCGGTGGCGGCGGAGACCGATGGGCGAGGGCAGCTGCAGGTGGTGGCGGGGTGCGGACAGTGACTGCCGGTCTCCATTGCTATTGAGGAAGAAAGAAATAAATTTTTTTATCCCTACCAAACTTATTTCTATTCTTTTTCTATTCCGAGAATAATAAATTTGTGTAGTTATTAAACGCCCTATTTTACTCAGAAATTGTTCTAGGGAATAGAAATAGAAAAGAACTATTTCTCAAAAGAAACTGTTTCCAATAGTAGAAATGTTACCAAACGCACTCCTAGTGCCTGTGCCAAAATTCCCGACACTCGATCCCAACTTGGGTCCACAAAGATCAAGCTTGAGCATTTGTGCCTTGGTCCTTGAGGAACAAGCCTTGGACCCCAACGTTTAAACCTGAGTCCATAGAAGCCAAAGTTGAGACCTTAAATCCTAAGTGGACCCAAGAACCTAATGCCTAAGCTTGAATACACAAAGGCCAATCCTGAGTTCCCAGAGGTTGTACTCGAGACCTTGACGTTTGTGCATGGGTTCCCGATGCTTGGGCCTAGATCCACAAAGGCTAGAGCCAGCATATCGATACATTCCCGACTCCCTGACACCTAAGCCTTGGTCCACAAAGGTCTTGCCCAAGTCTTAGTGCTATACTCGAATATCTAATGCTTAAGCACCAAGTCCACAGAGTCAAGCTTGAGATCCCGGTGGTCATGCCCTTGCTCTCCACAATTAGACCGAAGTCCATCGAGGTGGGGCCTGAGTCAATAAAGGTTAGACCTGAGACCCGTGTGCTCTTACCTGGGTTTCCAGCTCCCAAATTCAGGTTCTTTAAGGTCAAGCCCGAGACCTTGATGCCAGGGCCTAGATCCATTAGGGCCACGCCCGAGACTCTCATGCCCAATCCCAAGTTCTTGATGCTTAGGCTTGGGTCCATGAAAGCCAAGCTCGAGTCCACATAGGTCAAGCTCAAGACCCTCATGCTTGTGCCCAAGTTCCTAGTGACTGGGCTCAAGTCTATCAAACAGTCAAGTCCATGGAGATTAGGCTTGTGACCCCAATGCTCATGCCTAGATCCCCGACACTTAAGCCTAGGTCCATTAAGGACGAGCTCATGTCCATTGAGCTCAAGTGTGGAATACTCTCAAGGTCTCTAGCCTAGAATTTATGGACTTGGGTACGTCCTTGATGGCGCTCCGAGCTTAGGTGTTGGGGATATAGGCACAAGCACTAGAGTCCCAGGTCCGGCCTTTATAGACCCTAACCCAACCTTGCTGGACCCAAGCTTAAGCTTAGGGATTTGGGTATGGGCACCGGGGTTCTGGGCCTAACCTCCATAAACTTGGGCCTAGACTTGATGGACACAGGCTCGAGCGTCAAGGACTTAGGCATAGGCACATGGGTCTCAAGCCCAACCTTTGTGGACCTTGTGCCTAGTCTCTATTGATCAAGCTCAAGTGCTAAGGTCTCAAGCCCCGTCTTTGTGGAGTTGAGTTAGGCCTCAATGAACTTGGGCTAGAGCCCTAGGTAGCTCGGCATAAACACTGGGGTCTTGAGCTCGATGCTTGTGGACACTTGATTGATGCCTATGCTCGGATCCCTATGCCTAGAATTGGGTCAGTTGAGGCTAGGTCGACTCTACAGAGACATTAGTGCCCATGCCCCACTCACTAATGCCCAAATAGTGCGTGTTTATTTAGGAGAATAGAAGAGGATTTTCTTCTTCCAAACGATGAAAAATAAAATTTAAATTTATTTTTTAGATTTCAACTAAATACTGAAAAATATTGTCACTTTCCTGAAAATTAACTTCTTGGGAAATATTTTCAATAATATTAATTTTTTTACAAAATAAATCGAGCCTAAGTCAATAAAAAAGAATAGATAATCAATCGACCGTACTTTTCCCTCCCTCCATCGCCAGCATGCATACTCGTGCGACTGGCCCTTTGTTTGGAAAATGTTTTGAGGAGGTGTGGAAAATTTTATGGAAAACTAAAAGCGAAGAAGTGGTGACGAAGAAAATGATTTTTTCCCTGTTTGTCGGAAATAGAAGAGTGTGAGGTGGGGTTGGAAAGAGAGTGAACTTGACCAGGAAAGAGGTAAGATTTTGGAATTTTGACACTTTCCCCCCTCTATAATCAATGAGAATAGGGTCTTTTTGGTAATTCAATGACTAAAATGCCACAATATATACATTTTCTTCATGAAATCATGAAGAGTAGTTTTGATGGGCCCAATTAATAAAGTGAGGGAGTGCCCATTTAAATGTAATTCGCCCGTTATCGTCGGAAGGAGTTGCCTTACACAGAAGTCGCAAAATTCATGTGGAAGCACGTGGCCGAAGCATCACTGAAAAAGGCAGAAGTCAAATAACCGATTGTAAGATTGTACTTGAAGGACAACATTGCAAAAACTGAAAAGTCAGGGAACAATTCATAACTAATGTCAAAGTACAAGAGTTAAAATATGCCTTAGTCGTTGAATATTTTGGCAAGAATAACGTGGTACGACATAAATTGCCAGCCTGATGAAGCTTAAAAAGGGAAATCATATTTTCCTAATCGCACAATTATGGCAAGGGGCACATTTTCTAGAGCTTTTAACTTACCCCAGTTTTTGACATTGCATTGGCACCTTAGTGATGAGAATTGACGGTACTTGGAATCTTAAATAGAAATGCTACAGTATTATGGAAAAGTAAAAGAAAGAATGGTGATGATAAAGAGCGTGAGTACATTTAGTTTGATGATACCCTTTATGGTAAGTCGATCAATCATATTTCTAGCCAAAAAAAAAAAAAAAAAAAGTCGGTTACTGATAATCCATTGGATTTGCCTTCTAATTTTATTTTATTTTGTAGTTTCAATGGCAAGGTTAGAAATGAGCAAAAGCAATGATGTGTTGTAGAATTGTTTTTAGTCATTACGAACATTCGCCATAATCGAATGTGAAACAATTGTAAAAGAACAAGGTGGCACATGCCTTGGAAATTCACCAATCATCTTCGCCCAGCTAAGACAATATTCTTGATTCCTTAAAACCCGTCTTAGTTCCCACCAGAGAAAAAGCCTATTTGTTCTCATCTAGACTTAGGGATCACTTTTAGGCATAAATACTAATGGTTAAGCTCAATGTATCTGAGAAAAAAGGGGGTGATTCATTACCAAATCTTATCATATCATCTGTTGAAACTTCTGAAAAGCAATAATGGCTCGATCTGGTTATGGAGAACGACTCTGTATTCGAATTCTTGCGCTCGATACAATTCACCAAAGAACCGATTGCATCATTCAAGTCACGTGGTCAAAGTGGGATCCAATCGAAGAACCAAAAAGGACCCAGGATGTATAAATTGGACATGCGCTGCACGTATCGTCCAAGGTCTTTTGTGATCATTGACTAGTCCAATCTGTCATTTAGTACAATCCTAGGTTTCATTTGTCTCCTGTTTAAAAGCAAGGGCTGGTTATTATTATCGTGCTTGAGATTGTCATGCTTGAGAATGAGAAGTATCTTGACAAGAGTGAGAATGGCCCATATAACTGAAACGACCTAATAAATAAATAGTGCTTTACCCCGTTTTCTTCCTCTCTTTTTTTGTAGACAATTTAAACAAAAACGATAAACTGAAAATAATTTCAAAAAATTTCCCTTTTTAAGGAAATTTGGCAAAAGTTTCCCTTAGCTATAGATCATAAATTGGACATCAATGCGTCTCGGTCCTCTCGGATGCGGGGCTCACAAAGGGACTCAAAATCAACAAAAGAATTAAAAAGGGAGTGCAGAGCCGACCAATCATAACCTGTCAGCTACCAAGACATCTATCTAAAAGACCAAAAAGATACGTAAGATGCGGGTCCCAGATTACTCTTTCCTAATACTCGCAATTAACCCAATTATCATGATAAAAAAATTTCTTTTGTAACCATGTAATGTGTCGTACCCAATCGAAGTGAATCCCGAGGGAGCTAACAGATTGCTGGTCGGGCGCCAATAATCTCCTCACAATATGGCGCCTACACTTTGTACAAATTCTCTCAAACTCTACCAGTCTCAACATCATTTTTCTTTCTCATTCATGATTATCATAGAGTAACAACTAATCTGTTCAATAACTACCTATGAAACAGTACAAAAGCATCATGACTCGTCAAAGAACTTTGTTGTACCACAACATGAGACAACTATAAAATAATGAGGCAGCATGGTACATTAGTGTGTCTTAGAAACTCCCCAATACAATTCTGGCCCAATACAATATTCTAGATGCCTTGTAACCCCTGAGTTCACACAAGAGAAAAGCAAGTCTAGATCAAGAGTCACTTTTACGCATTAAGCTCAATGTATCTGAGGAAAGGAAAAAAGGTAATTGGTTTCAAAGGCTTATCAAACTTGCCGTGGAAACATCCGAAAAGCAATAATTGCTCGATCTGGTTACAGAGAACAACTTTGTGTTTCGAGTTCTTGCGCACGATACAATTCACCAAGCAAAGCAATTCCATGATTCAACTCACCGGGTCAAAGTGGGATCTTGTCGAAGAGCCAAGAAAAACCCATGATTTTTAAATTCGGTACATGCCGCGCGTGTTCTAATGGGGTTTGTGGGCCGTATTACCTTGGGATCCTCTTGATCAATCACTAAGTCCAATTTGTCATTTCGACATTCCTAGGTTTCATTTGTCTCTTGTGTAAAAAGCGACGTCTGGTCATAAGCAAGCATATGACAAGTTACTTTGATAGACCACGTCTGCGATGCAAGAATGGTCCAATTAATTGTGATGACCAAATCAATATGTCGTGCTTTATTCTTTTTCTTCCATCTCTTTAGATCCATCAAAATAAATCATAATCCATATCTTAACTCATATAGACGTTAAATAGTCTATAAATAGATCAGTTATATTGAGTAAATGGATCACAAATAACTATAAATACAATATAAGTAAGGATGTGTTTGTCAACGATTCTATCACTGGAAATAATTTCTATTAGAAATGTTTTTTTTATTCTACTCCCAAGAACAACTTCTAAGAATTTAAGGTGTTTGATAAACCGTTTAAAATTTTTATTTCGGAAATAGAAATGCATTTGTCAAAAATTTTGATCTTTTGATTCTTTTAATTTTTAATACTTTTTGTTATATTTTTCTTTTTCTTTTTTCTCTTTTCTCCCCTTCTTTCTCTTGGCCGCCGCTACAGTGGTGGTACAACAAAGTTCTTTGACAAGTTGTCTAGGGGCGCTTGCTGGCAGTGGCCTAGGGGCGGCGATGGGGGTGATGATGGGGTGAGAGGAGGAAAAGGAAGAAGAAGAAGAAAGTGAAGGGAAAAAAAAAAAAAAAAGAGAAAAAAGAGAGAAAAAAATTATTCTTAAAATTGTTCCCGGGAGTAAGAAGCAACTTTTTTTTGCTTATCGATTCTACTCCAAATCTATTTTCGGAATAAATTTGTTCTTGGGAACAAAAAACTTACCAAACGAATTTATGTTCCAAATCTACTTTCGAGAACAAAAGAATAGAATCAGTTGTTCTCGGGAGTGTTAACAAACATGCCCTAAACTTATTTAGACCCAACCCATTTTTATGACTATATCTTCAGTCTCTCTCGTCTTTACTTGATCCCACGCTCATTCAATCTGCACTCTCACCTTAAATTGGTTATGAGTTTCTACAAATTGGGTTAAATATCAAAATGTTTTAGTAATATTGGTTATTAGGTTTGCATTGTATGGAAATGAGTAAAAATGGGTTAAATTGATTTTTTTTGGATTAGGCAATTTATGATCCAATTGACCCATTTAACAGGTCAACCTTTCCTTAATAAAAATTTAGGCAAAAGTGATAAAATCAATATTTTTTATTATTTATAATCTCCTTCCCATCTCATCTGTCTATTTATTATTTTTAATTAACTTATTACCAACTCAATAAACAAAATTTTAATGGATTTTGTTAACAAGTAATGAAGGTTGCTTTTTAAGTAATCAAATAAAGAATAAAATTTTATAGATTTCAACGCACTACTATTATACTATATGTAATAAATATCTTGAAGATTGAAATATTCTTTATTAAATGTATGTGCTCGCATTGAGAAATCAAGGAAATTAATATCATTACATTGACACTGGAGGTGGCAACATGGGTAGTAATCCATTTTTTACCTCATATTTAATGGGTCAGATCATGAATGGGGTGTTTAAAATTTAAAACAGATTCAAATGGGTCCAACAAATAAATGCCTAACTACATATGGGCTTTTGTAGGTTGAAATGCCCATTTCAGGTCTATTTTATTGTATTCAGCCTTTTTGGACTTGCCTTTCATGTTCTCTCTCTTGGTCTAAATCAGATCCACTTCTTGTTACCGGTTGATATGCCCCGGGCCTTCGAAAAATATTAAACTTACCAACTACCAGTAGTATAAGGTAAATTCTTTCCACGGTGTAAATTTAAATTATGGAATTTTAATTGCAATTAGACCTAATGCATTTTCAGAAGTAAATTTTTCAATGCATTACTTATGTGATGGACTATGACATTAATTTTTTGGATGACATGTCATTACCACGCGAATCCACTGTCAACATTATGCTGAAAAATAGGCGGAGTTCCAAAAAAAAAGGCATTAATTGCAATACATAATTGAAAGTTTTAATACATTTGGTAATTGTAATCAAGATTCATAAATTTAATTGCAAAATCTTTCAACATCATTAACCACGGATGAAATTTATCCGTAAACCTTATCTTTTGAAAAACTTTTGCTTATTACGGTTTAAGAGTCTTATTCTTTGAAATTTTCATGTAAAATCAATATATTCTTCATGCACACAAAACACATACACGTGTCATAGTCCGTGATTCTCCTGCACTTATGACCCTTGTAAATGGAGCATGGGGTTATCAAGCGAAGAGCGATTGATACAAAGAGGATGAATACAAATAATCTATGGGAGTGATTTTAGGACATTTGATGCTAAAATTTTTAGGATGGCATGAATATATCTTTATGGAATTCTGAATGCGGGATTGACCTCTTATGCACAAACTAATCAGTAGCTGATGTCATTCTCTTAATGAGATCATGGTAGGTCAAAACCAGTTATTGAGCCTAAAAATGATATGCTATCTTTGATGGACTAGACGCCCGAGCTAAATTGGGTGTTGCATAATCTTATATAAAAAAGATACTTGCCACATTATTCTCTAAGATAACTATTGAACGAAGGCTAGTGTAGTGTTGTCCACTCACCAAATGTTGCACGAGCTATATTGCAGCCAAGGAATAGCCGCCCATGACAAATGGTGTCCCGACTTTGATAGTTCCCAAATTATTGGAAAAGGATTTAACGCCTAGTTTTGGAGCCAAATATTTGGAATTTGTGCTTCAGGGGTAAAAAGACCAAAATACCCCTCTCTAGAAGCTTGTTGGATTTTGTTTTGTTTTGTTTTCTTTTTCTTTTCTTTCCCCTTCCCCTCCGCACGTTCCTCTCTCCTCTCCCTTTTCTCTCTCTTCCGCGCAGCTTGCGCAGCACGTTCAGCCTCTCCCCCACTTGCCCACCTTTTCCTCCTTTGACTAGTCTTCCCCCTTATCTCTTTCTTCTTTCTCCCCCACTTGCCTGACACCCCACGTGGGCCTCTCTCTCTCTCTCTCTCTCTCTCGCGCAGCACGTTCAGCCCCCCACTGCAGCTGCTTCTTCTTCCTTTCTTCTTCTTCTTCTTCTCTTCTCTGCTGGCCGACGCTGGTTTGCTGCTGCTGTCCTTTCCTTTGCTGCCGCCGCTACTGGCAACCACCACCATCACCGCTGCAGCACCACCGTCCTGTCAGCTCGCCGCCGGTTCGCCGGTCTCGTCGTCCGCCGGCCCCGCGAGCTAGCTGCACCGCTCCTCCTCCTCTTCTGTCTGCGGGTGCTGCTGTCCTGCTCTAGTTCTGGTCGCCTCGCCGCCGCCGCTTCGCCGGCCGCCTTGCCAGACGCCGGACCGCCGCCGCGAGCCACCGCCCCGCTGCTTTCCGTCGCTGCTCTCTCTCTCTCTCTTTCACCCTCGGTTCTGGTTCGAACCGAGCCGACCCAGCACCGCCCGAGCTCCACCACCTTGCTGCCGTCCTTCGCCGCTGCCCAGTCGCCGCCCAGCCGGTCGCCGGGTCGCTGCCGTCCTCATCCGTCATCGCCGTGCCCTCTCTTCCCCTCCCGGCTCCTCTGGCCGTGACCAGGAGAAGCGGCCAGCAGCTTCGCCGCTGCCCGCCGCCGCCGGTCACCGCCGTAGGCCCGCCGGAGGACAGTTCCCGAGCCCCCCTCCGCCGCACAGAGCCACCCCAGCTTGCTGCCATCCCCCTGAAACCAGTTGCACCACCTCCCTCTTCCCTCTCCAGCTTCTGTCCAACCTCGCCGGAGCCGCCGCTTGGTCGCCGGAGCTGCTGGCCGCCGTCCGGAGCTGCCGGGCCGCCCACCAGCCAGCCTCGTGCCGCCACAGCCGCTGGTCCCTCTGATCCTCAGCTTGTCGCCGCGTGGACAGCCGCCCTCGGCCGAGACCCGGTCCCGGGCCGCCTTGTCCCGACGCGCCGGAAGTTCCCGAGCGTTCCCCTTGCCGCCGCCGTCGCGCTCGTGTCGTCGGAATCGCTAAACCGTGAGTCGATTTTCTAAACCTTGCTTAGGGTGCTAAACTCCCTTAGGGTGATTAGTTTAATATTAAGCTTGATTAGTGCTTTTGAATGATGGATGATTAGTGTTTTAATACTATTTGATTAAGCTTGCTTGTGTTAATCATGGTTAGTATTAATAAATGTTATTATTATTATTTTTGGAATAAATAATAATCATTTATTATTTTCGGAATTATTAATTATTAAATTAATTTATAATTTCGAATTATTAATAGTAATATTGTTATTACTATTCATTGATGAAAATTAATTATTTTTGGAGAAAATAATTAATTGTGATTATTTATTTGGAAATGGTTTTAATTGGTGATTATTCATTGGAAATGGTTTTTATTGGTGATTATTTATTGAAAATGGTTTTTAATTGAGTAATTTTGAGGGAAAATTACTATGGTCTATTTTTCCAAAGTCAATAGTATTTATATACTATATTATTAAAGGACATTGGTTTATTAAAGAATGATTTTATTAAATGGAATTATTTGGGTTGGATAATTAATTATGGGATTGAAAAAAATAATTACAAGTATTTTGTGGGAGTAAATTATTTTATGGGAACAATATACTATATCATGCTTCTTAAATGAGTATTTTTGAGTATAATTATAGTTTGGATAATTGAATATTGAGACGTATGTTTATTTATTATTAAATATTGAGACACGTGGTTGGATATCGGAGTATCGTGATGTTGATCGGTCGGAATTGATTGACAGACTGTGACTTGAGTTGTTCCCAAGAGTTAGGGAATGTGTGGGATTGAATGCTGATTGTAAATTGAATTTTGGAAATTGTCGAGTGAGATCGCATGACATATTGCGTGGGTTATCTGAAATGGCATGTCGCATGAGCATGAGTGATATTTCATTCACGACAGAGCAAAGATATAAATGGATTACTTGATGATGTGTTGCATGGTCACATTAAGAGGAGAGCCCGGCGTTGCCGGAAGACCGTCAATCCCTATGGGGTTGTGCCGTGGCCAGTGGGTCGCCTGACTTCGATCGGATGCCTGACAGGGAGGGGTTCTATGTGGGATCGCGGTATGGGGGCGGGTCCCGGGCCTCTGTCAGTAGCGGGACTGCGGTAGTGGGCGAGTCTTGTGCTCCTTCGGGAATGTCGTCTTGGGAGTGAGCCCTTGACGTCGCCGTGCCTCGAGGTAAAGAGGACGAAGCTGGTTTAGCTGTAACCGCCAACCATAAGGTTGTGCCGTGGCCCAGGAGGAGGGGTCGTAATAATCGGAGCATGTGTGAGTGTGAGACATGAGAAAGTTGTGTGAGATGCTTTGATTATTCGCATGCTCTTAATGTCGTGATGATTGAAATGACAGTTTCGCAGGCATGTGCCAAGGCCGGGTAGGGCCGCCCGATTGCGAGTGTTAACGTTAATAATCGCATATGAGCCTTGGGTCTAAGCATGCGTCTCGTTAATGGTCGATTGAGTGTTATTCTTTGTTGAATTGTTGGCGATAGAGACATTGCACGTCGTGGCGCACTCGAGGCGAGTAGGTCTCCTAACCGAGGCTTAGGATTTTGACTTGCCGAGATTTATCTCACTCGGTTATTGAATAACCATTGTCGTGTCCTTAGGATGGAGGATCGACGCGTGTTTCGGTTCGTGGCCGTCTTTGAAGGCGTAGATTAACCCCGGCCCGTTGGTCTCATTGGCTCGTTAGGAAGATGCCCGTGGTAAGGGCTTGTATTTGTAAACTTCCTAGGGTTAATCGGTTAGTTAATAAAGCGATACTTTTGATGTGTTCTTATTGAGTTTTCCTGCTATCCCTGTTTTTGTAATTGACCGGGGATTGTGTTTCGCTTCCGCATGCGTTTAATCAAAAGATAAAAATAACGGTCGGCGACGGATCCTGGGGAGTCGCAAATCAAATGACCGCAAGTGAACTGGGGTTGCCGCGTGCTCGAGGGTCGGGGCGTGACAAATGGCATCAGAGTAGGATCCTTCTAGTAAGTGAGTTGAGTCGGAGAAAACCTATGGTCTATCCAGTCTTATGAGGGTGGGGAGTGAATCGCCAAGGCAAAAAGTGCTTGGACAAAGCGCAATTCTCAACCAACTTCTAGGATGACAATGGGGGTATGTGAAAGATGTTATTCCTCATTGAATAGGGAAAATGCTCTTGGATCAATTAGGGAGTCTCAAAAAGAGTTCTATCGCCATGTTTTCAACAAGGAAAGAGAAACCTCCATTGGTTTGTTGGGATCAAGAAAATCTTAGTAGGCAAAAGAGGGTTCTGCCAAAAGTTGTAGTTGGTGAAAAATGTTACACTTGCTAGGAAAAGTGCAAGTGATCAAAGGGGCCCAAACAATTGTGATCAAAAGAAGTTATTGATGGAACAATGTTTTGTTGAGTGAGCATTGCCATTCAATGTATGATCCAAAGTGACGTATTAATGGTTAAGGAAATATAGGGAAGTGACAAAATAGCTCGTAACGAGGGTGTTGGCCAATTGAATGGGGAAAAATGTCACGGTCCGTGATTCTTCTACACTCATGACCCTTGTGAATGGAGTTTCAAGTTATTGAGTGAAGAGTGAGTGATATAGAGGGGATAAGTACAACTAATTTGTTGGAGTGGTATCAAGACTACTGATGTTAGGAGTTCTAAGATGTAACGAATATATCATTATGGAGCTCTGAAGGCAAGATTGATCCTTTGTGCACGAATTGATCGAGCTAATACCACTCTCCTAATAAAGCCATGGTATGCTGAAATTAGTTATTGAGCTTAGAAATGATCTGTTGTCTTACTCAATAAACTAGACACCAAAATTAAACAGGGTGTGGCATGATCTCATATAAGGAAGATATTTATTGTATTGTTCTTTGGGACAACTATTGAACAAAGGTTAGCCTGGTGTTGTTTGCCCACCAAGCGTTGCATGGGCTATTCCACGGCTAAGAAATTGCTAGTCCGTGACACACGCACACACAAACACACGGAGATATTAATTCTAAAGACGGAGGTGATGGTTTGGGGATTATTCAACCAAGACAATGGCTTGGCTTAGCCATAATAGCAACAATACACCGGCAAAGACAGCTCGTCGATGGTCGCGAGAAATTTTGCAGGTCTTCAATGGTGAATCTAAGTAATTTGACGCTTCCTTTTTTAGACCCTTTTTTTCATGTAATATTTTTTATATATGCTTCAGGTATGCTTTCTTAAATATTAAAACAAAAACATCTTTTAATTTTCTTTTTTAAATTATATGTGCAGTCACATTTTTTTCCATTTTTAAAAAAATAAGTAAAGAAAAAATCCTTTTGAAAACAAAATTAGATTAAACTTTCAGCACCAAGCACATTATTCATCAAAAAATTTATTTATTTCTTATTTGCTAACCTTTATATGCCTAATTTTTTTAATTGATTATTTTTTTTAAATATGCTATTTTCCCTATTTATGGGGAATAGCTATTAAAGATCGAAGCACAGGTTGGGTTGAGGTATTATTTGAGTATAGTTAAATTGAGCATGAGTTGCTAAAACTGTATTGTATAAAATGAGTTAATATGGATTAATTTGAGTCAGATCAATTAGGACCCAACCCACCATTTGACGGGCCTGCTTATGGCATATGATTGCATGAGATTTCGGGAAAGTGGGGCGTTCTTTTCCGGCCTTTTTGTCTGGCCATGTGTCTATCGGGGTTGTCTTAAAATGGCTGAAGGTCCAATAGTGCCCACCTTTGCCATCGAAAAAGCAGAATGGCCTTGGGCCTTATGGCCTATGGGCCATGATGATGTTTCCTATGATTTCCTGTTGATCCGTTCCGGATTAAAGGAGAAATGGCCCACGTAAGTTACTCAGCAAGCCCTTTTTCAGAGCCACCTGTTGGTTCAATAGGAAGAAATTGAAACTATTAGATTTAAAGCCCCAAGAACAAAATTGATTATTGCAATAATTGCAACTGATTTATAATTGAGGAAGGTGTTTTCTGAATATTGGCAAGCGTATGCGCCTCCTGAGCGCTACCACTGGAGTTCTATAGCGACGGCCAGAATGTTCGGTTTGAGCAGCAATTTCTGCTCGATTTTTGCAAGCCTGTTACTGCTGCACCACCAAAAGACTAGTTAAGATAAAACCAAAGTTATCATATGCTGATATTTAAGTCCAATCTACGCCATAGACGGACTGGGATTTCTTGATTTAGGAGTTACAGAGAGATTCCAATTTGTGATCGAGAAGGTTATAAATTAGCGGTGCATGGTTCAGATTATGCCTTGAACCAAAGAATCAAACCGGTAAAAACCTATCTTGTTTTAGAACCTAGATAGGTTCTAAAAATTGAAAACATTATTCGACGGGTAGATTCTAGGTTTTAGGTTGGTTGAACTTGAAACTTAGAACTTCGTATTTTTCTTTGTCTATTTCCTATGGTATTCCACGCACTCTGATGATTAATATATAATTTGGGACAACTAGTCTAAGCTTCCATTTTTACTTTGTTAATAATCATATTCTTCGTGTATATAAATTTAAGTTATGGTCAATGAATTATAGCGACGAGTGATGGTCATTAAAGGTAATAATTCTCTACAATCGTTAAATTAATAATATGATGGAACTTGGGTAAACCTTGGAACTTGTGACATATTAGGTTCTAGGTTCCAATGTATGTATGATAGGTTCCAAGTTCAAAAAAATGATAAACCTGCTTTTATGGGTAGATTCCATGTGGAACTTGTATGGAATCTAGAACCACACACTCATATTATAAAGCACATGAAAGTAAATCTTATCCTATTCAGGCCAACCACCCCACTGGTCTCAAGGAAGTTGCTTGTAATAGCCTTTAAGGGAGCGCATAATAAAATTTCTATTCTAGAAATCAAATTTTTTTATTTCTATTTCTCGAAAGAATTTTTAAGGCAAAATTGGCGTTTGATGATGTTATAAAAATTCTGTTTTTGGAATAAAAATTCGTTTGACAATATTATAAAATTTCTCCTTCTTAAGTGGTGGTGACCGACAATTGACGACCGGCGATCGACAATAGTGGGTGGCTGGCAATAGCTGCGACCAACAACATCGAGTGGGCAACACCGAATCGACAGTGGTCGACAACAATCGAGCGGCGTGAGTGACCAGCAAGCGATAACGAGAGCGACCAATAAATTGTTTATTTCTTATTTTTATTCTAGAAATTGTTTCACTTTTGTTCCAAAAATAAAAAAGTAAAAAAAATTAAGTTTTGATTTCTGTTCCCAATCTATTTTTAGAGTAGAAATTTGTTCCAGAAATAGACAAATGAAATTGCATTACCAAATGGATTTCTATTTGAAACCTATTCCCCAAAACAGAAAAATAGAAAAATAGAGAAGTAGAATTGATTTCATGCGCACTCTAAAAATGTGGTGTTGGTTCATTCAAATGTGAGCCTTTTGAGGTACCTATTAATAGCACGTGCAAATCTATAGTAGAAAATGCCAAACCCGTTCAATGATCACGGCCTGATTTTCCATTCTAACATAAGGAAAATCACCACATTGATAAAAAGAGCACCTCTCAAGGAAGCGAAGGGTTTTGAAACTACATGATTATGAGAGAAGGTTTTGTATTAAGATGGTGGGAATTGTGATCGGAAGCAAAGTTAAAAGTACAGTCTCATGAGTCACTTTTTTAATGATCCCACTGTTCAAAAAGTTCTAAACCTATTACATTTTTACCAATTTCAATGATAATTTTTTTAATTTTATCAATTGAGTCATAAATATTTTTATATTTTGCCAATTGAATCTATCTAGTCAATTTTAATTGATATAGCTAATGTGAATGTCTATCATTCCACGTGGTATGATTAACGTTGACGTGTATAATTTTTAATAATATTCAATATTTTTTTATATTTTTCTCTCCTCCTTGTTTCTTTCTTTTTTATCTTTTTTACTATGGTTGGTGAGAGTCACTGGGCCCTTGCTAGCCACAATGGCCTTTTGAGTGTGGGTGGCAGCCGGCCTTCCCCAAATTTGGGTGTGTGGATTTTTGGCTTCGACTTTTTCTATTTGTTGTTATGCATTTGAGAGGTAAATGAAATAGGGCAAGAAAGTTCAACCAATTCCCATCAAGCAAAGGAAGGTGAGATTTGAAGTGCTAATTTTTGCAAAATTGGGAAGTGAATAAGGAACACATGAAGTAATCTCTCCTCCATGTGTCGTTTCTCCCCCATCAAGCAGAGGATCATTCATGTTGCAAAGAGGAAGCTTAAGCCGAAAAGCCATGCATCTAGATCTGGGCGAGACTAGCTACAAAACGCATCTAAAAGGCCATCAAAATAGTGGGCGAGGGTTGCAAACCCTCACCCACAACTAGTAAGGAAGTCACAGCCCATGCCAACAACCAGTAAGGGCCTAGTGTCCCTTGCCTAGTGCCCAGTGAGGGCCCGGTGACCCTTGCCAACCACAATAAAAGAAAAGGGGAAAATTCCAATTAAGGCGATGGAGTATCCTCATTTTCTTAAAAATATCCTAGAGTAGATCTTATTTCAAATAAGTGTCTGAAGTGTCCAATATTGTTTCAAATAAGGGCCTAAGGTATCCGATCTTATTCCAAATAAGGGCATGAGCTTGTGATATTTCCAGAGATCGGAACGACATTTTTCCCAAAAAAATTTCTGAATTATAAAATTCAAAACTTTAAAATTAAAAATCTCAAAATTCACTTTCTCTTCTTCTTCTTTCCACTTTTTTTTTTATCTATTCTCCAATCCCGTTCGTCAACAACCCTAAAAAAAATAGAAATACTGGAACAATAGACGGGCGTTGGTAGCTTAAATCGAGGAAGTGACGTTGCTGCTCAAAAGGTAAAGGATTTTGGAAAAAACTCCTCCTGACTCTCCAACCCATGTTCTCTTCTCCAATTGCTACTTTATCTTACCTCATTTACAAGTTTCGATCCTCATTGGTGACCTCTAGAATGTATGTGCTTCGATTTTCTCATGATTCTGAGTTAGAAGTCTAGTTGTGTGAAGTTGGGTTCCACATATGCTAATTCTTCAAGTAGTGTTAGTTTACAATCTCATATGATTGAGGCTGAGTTGATGATTAAAATGCATACATGCTCTTATTGTGATGGATTGAAATGAGTTGTTGATTTAAACTTGTGTATAAACTACACCGCATGCCAC
The DNA here is from genome assembly GCA_014182895.1 of Angophora floribunda. NCBI lineage: Eukaryota > Viridiplantae > Streptophyta > Magnoliopsida > Myrtales > Myrtaceae > Angophora > Angophora floribunda. The sequence continues at coordinate 30,625,196 of CM024712.1, forward strand.
ATGCTCAATGGAATGCTTGAACAAGATACATGTTTGCAATGGCCTATTGGTTGCGTTTCACTCTATGTTCCATTTGCTTCGGTCATATTGTGATTGTGTGTACAAGTGTTAGCTACAATCCGTAGCTAAGGGCTGGTGGTTGTGATTAGAGTTGGATGTTAGTGAAGCTCGATTTAACACTCAAATGACTTAGATCTTTGGGGAAGTCTTTGGTGAGTATTTTTTGTTGAAAACTGAAGACTCTTTTGAGGTTCAAAAGACTTAACTAACTATGGCTCTTCTAACCTCCACAAATTATATACTCTCTAGATTTATATACCAACTCAAATGATTTATAGTGAAATATTTTACTGAGAGTCAGTTCCTAAACTTGCTCATGTTTTGAATACGTGAATGACACATCTCTCTCTCTCTCTCTCTCTCTCTCTCTCTCTCTCTCTCTCTCTCTAGAAAATTGGAGAAGGTGTGAAGGGTGTATACATATCTATAGGTGACTAGTGCAGGGCCATGGCATCTAGATATACCGAAGAGGTGGAGATCCATCAAAGGTTTACAAACTGAATTAGGAGCCTGAATATCTAGGTTGCCAAATCATTTTTGGTCTCTTGTGAAGAATAAGATCAATGGAAACCTGCCTTCAACAAAGCAAAAAGAGAGGAATTTGTTTAGGTGCTTTGATATTGTATTATCTTTAGGAAGATGTGGGAGGGCTATGATTAGTTATAGTTTGCGAGTAGTAATCGATGGAGCTTTCTATTGAGTATTGTGTGGTGAACTCACATTGGAGTTGTAAATTTATATGTTGTTGCCTTTTTTTTATAATGCAAATAGTAAAGTTCAATAAATTCAAGTGCTTAAGATAAGTTGTTGATGATCAATAGCTTCCTTTCGTTTGTTCTAAATTCAATGACTTCCTTTTGTTTGTGTTAAGTAACACATACTTCACATATTTCACCTGTGCATTCTTTTCTCGATTTGAATTCAATGAAACCTATGTTTTGGCAATGCTTGTAAAACAAAATGAACAATATTGCCAAACTGGGAAATTCATTTTCAAGTACTAGGCTACTTTTTGAAGACCTTGGATATTATTTGCAAGAGAATGCAATGTCGAATATATGTTAAATCCATAATCGAGTTGAGTAAAAGATATGCAAGAAATATATAGCACTTACTTGCACGTAAATATATTATCCATCTTCACTTGCCAAACTATCAATCTCACTAATAGAACAATTCTATGTTCTCATACATACTTCACATATAGAAGAAGCATGTCTTCTACAATACCAAAAGTACTTGTATATAAGTACATCTAGCTAGCATTCCTCCTATACACTGAATTACTGGAAAGGGAAAAATCATAATTTTCTCACTGGGAGTTGAGCGACTCAATGGTAAATCTTCAATTTCTTCCCTTGCTTTAGAAATACAAAAGTGAGAAAACGATCGTGGTGCTATAAAATTTCAAATGGCATGTAAGTAAGTTACTTGGAAAAGAATATTGTTGAGCAATAGGAAAATTGAGCCTCCTCGAACAAATCACTTTCACTAAAGTTACCACTACAAGAATGATTGTGAAAAACCTGTAAATAAAGCATCACATCTTTAGTGTCTTGTGGGATGTGTAAATGTTTATTTCACCGATGTTACAAAGAGTAGAGAAAATTGTCACTTTGTGTAGTCATACAATGTGTATGTTCCAAGTTTCCAAGCCATCAAGAGATGCTTTCTCTTCATTATGCAAGTCATATGCAATATAATTCAAGTGCATAACAATTAAAATGTGCACAAATAGGTTCCTATAGCTATTTTAAGAGATTCTTGGCATTGAAAATAGATCTTTAAAAGAAGTTTTCAACATCATAGATTCTCGCTAGCCATTTAGAGCTTACTTGATGAACATGTAGAGCTCTATTACATTTATATGCAGGATTGAAGGTTTTGACATGTAAAGTATGCTCCCTCTATACTTTGAAAGTATATATTAGCCAATCACAACCATCATAACACACTACCCTCAACCTATTTGGTGCATTCTTAGCAAACCTTACCTGTCTACAATTTTTTATTTTATAATTCCCAATTGCTTCTTTAAACTCCTTAGCATTGTTAAAGCACATCCATAACTTAAAGGCAAGATTCTCCATGTTCATGTTAACATTGAACTCAGGATGTATATACTCAAATTGACTACCCATATTCAGAAAATCTACATTATCAGATAATGTATTTACATACAATATGATGTCTCCAACGTTCGTATCCCTTTGCATTGAAGTACCTTCTATCCATTGTACATTTCTTCTACATAACTCATCAAGATCAATGATGGCAAATCCATCTTCTTCAACACCCTCGACACACCTACTATTTGACATGGCATAATTCACTTCTTCACATCCCTTGCTTGGTGCAATGGAAGCAAAATAAAATGTCAACATGTTTTAGGAACCTATATAAATTCAATATAATCACACCAACTTAAGTATGTACACAGATAAACACAAGATTCAATTACAACAAACTAAAATATTTGGACCACAAACAAATATTTTAGCCACATGAATCATGGAACACACAAAAAAAAAAGGAAAAGAAAAGAAAGTAGTAAATAATGGACCGCGAACAAATACTAGCATATGTTAATGACAAAAAATATATAAAATAACAAAATGAAAACAGTAAATAATTGAGAAACATGGACCATGAATGACATGTAGGGACCATGACTTATCACATTCTAGTTAAGTCGACATGTTGGATTCCACCACTTGCCATAGCTGCTGTAATATGCAAAACTAATACAACTTGTCATTAGAAAATGAAACTCACTATCATCATTGTTGCCATCAATGTCGGATTCCACCACATGTCAACTACTTACAAACATGTTACTTCAACAAGTGTAATCGTCTTGTCTTGGTTGAATGAAGTACCAGTTGAACCAACTTAAGAAACTAACCTTCATGAAAATAGAAAAACAAAAAATAGATGATTTTAAAAAATTAGGGTTTCGATTCAGAGCTCCACTTCAGAAAACTGACCTCAACTAAATTGCGGAAGCAAAATAAAATACACAATCAAAACAATTTTGAATTGGGAGGGTGAAGGCTTTGTGCGACCCAAGAGAGGGGGGTTCTTTTCATTAGTTTCTTTGAAAATCCTTCACCCTTTTATTGTCATCACCATGGTCATCACCCGATTCACGCTGCAGCCTAGTTGCATGCCACCAACACCCGCCGGTGCTTACTCTAGTGACACTTCATTGTTCAAGCTTTACAATTTTTTGAGGTTTGTTGACAAATGGTGTTGAAGAACAGAAGAAAAGAACGTGGAGAGAAGAAGAAGAGAACGTGAATTTTTAGATTTTTAATTCTAGAGTTTTGGCTTTTTTTTAATTCAAAAATTTTCGGACAAAATTGTCCTTGTTTTGGTCATTGGAAATATCACGTCTTCGTCAGTTGGCAAACATTTGACTAGTTGGTAAGCTTAGGCCTTTATCTGAAACAAGGTTAACTCTGGGCCTTTTTTGAGAAAATGAGCACAACCTCGCCTGCAACTGACAAGGAAGTCATAGTCCATGCTAGTGACCAATGAGGGCCTAGTGACCCTTGCCTAGTGGTTGGTGAGGGCCCAATGACCCTCACTAGCCACAATATAAAAGATAAAGAAGGAAAAAGGAAATTAAATAAATATATTAAAATATTATAAAAAATTGTCCATGTTAACGCAGGCTGTGCCACGTAGAATGGACAATGTCCACTTAGTGAATTTCAACCAAAATTGATTGAATAGACTCAATTGGAAAAATGTAAAAATGTTTAGAATTCAATTGACAAAATTGAAAATTTTAAGACTGAATTAATAAAAGTACAAGAAGTCTAGAATTTTTTAGACAATTTTTCCCATCTTTATTTGCTTATCCTCTTTTAAACTTAAAAGGAAATATATGGTTTTTATCTTTGGACCTCTCTGTTGATGTAATTCGGGCATTTTATTTTTAAAAGCACATTGATTGCATATTTTCCTCCATCTTTTGATTATTGGAGTCAACCTAAACAATTTAGAAAGTAAAAAAGAATAATGGGGTCAATTCTACAAGGAGACATACATGCATATTTTTCCTTCTTCTTTTGATTAGTATGTGAAGAACATGAATGTCACCAATCGGTTCTTCGTTAAGTTTGCATGGAGGAAACACATCCCTATTAAAAGATCTTACTAAAATTAATTTAGGAAAATAAAGAAAAGGTCTTACTAAAACTTTTTAAGTAACATAATAATGTTGTATTGGGTGTGTTAACAAGCTAATCAATACTAAAACTATTCAAGCAACAAAAAAGGATTTTACTAAAGGATTTTACTAAAACATTTTAATTGTTGTTCCTCGAATTGAATATTTTAGGGCTAGCGAGTATAGGACTCTTATTATAATCCACATAATTATTCATTTTTTGAAATCTTCTTGGGGGATTAAATTATAATGACTAAAATTCTATATTCCATGACAAGGTGGAACACTTGTAAATTTAGGTTGCGGTGCTCGTCGCACATTCCAATTTTTTAACTCTTAAAAGATAGATCAATCCCACAAAAAATCTAAAACTGATACATTTGTGCATTCTTTTTTTGGCCTTTTCTAGCTATATGTCTAACAGAGAGCTTGTTTTAAGGAGGCCGAGGAGGTCCAATAGTGCCCACCTTTGCTGTCAAAAATAGCAAAATGGCCTCGGGCCTTATGGCCCATGGGCCACGACGACGTTAGTTACGATTTCCTCTTCACCCGTTCGGATGAAAAGAAGAATGGCCCACGTGAGTTACTCAGCAAGCCCTTTACAAAGCCACCTGTAGGTACAATAGGAAGAAACCGAAACTATTAAATTAAGAGGCCCGAGAACGAAATTGATTACTGCATTAATTGCAACTGATTTATAATTAAGGTGTTTTCTTATTATTGGCAAGACGGGCACTAAGGGACCACTAGGGTAGAAGCGCTACTGCTGTAGTTCTATAGCCACGGCAAGAATGTTCGGTTTGAGCAACAGTTTCTGCTCAATTTTTGCAAGCTTGTTACTGCTGCACTACCATAAGACTAATTGAGTTAAAACCGGAGTTATCGTATGATTAATATACAATTCTAATCTACGGCATAGACGAATCAGGGTTTCTTGATTTAGGAGTTATAGAGAGATTGGAGCTTGTGACCAAAAAGGTTATAAACCACATGAGAGTGAGTCTTATCCCACTCAACCATCTCGTTGGTATCAAGGAAGGTGCTTGTAATAGCTTTTAAGAATGCGTTGATGATTTGTTCAGATGTGAACCTTTTGAGGTACCTGTTAATAGCATATGCAAATCTATCCCAGAAGATGCCAAACACGTTCAATGATCAAAACATGATTTTCCATTCTAAGATAAGGAAAATCGCTGCATTGACAAAGAGAACAGCTCTTGAGTAAGCGAAGGTTTTGAAACTAAATGATTCTAACAACAGGTTTTGTACTTAGTGGGAATTGTGATTGCAGGCAAAGTCCAAAGTTGCTTCTACTTTATTTGCTTATCCTTATTTAAACTTAAAAGGAAAAATAGGGTTTTCATCGTTGGGCCTCTTTGTTAATGTAATTTGGGCTTTTAAGGTTAAAATAGAGTCACATTGATTGCATATTTTCTTCCATCTTTTGATTATTGGAGTCAACTTAAACAATTTAGAAAATAAAAAAAGACTAATGGGGTCAATTCTAGAAGGAGACATCGATGCATATTTCTCTCCATCTTTTGAGTAGTGGGTAAAGAACATGAATGTCGCCAATTTGTTCTTTGTTAAGTCTGCATGGAGGAAACACATCCCTATTAAAAGATCTTACTAAAACTGTTTTAGCAACAAAAGAAAGGAAGAAATATCTTATTAAAACTTTTTAAGTAATATAACAATGTTCTATTGAGTGCGTTAACAAGCTAATCATTACTAAAACCGTTTAGGCAACACAAAAAGACCTCACTAAAACTTTTTAAGTGATATAATCTTCCATATGTTTTACCTACGTCCTGTCAGATTAAGTATTATTACTTGAATTGACTATCTTAGGGCTCGCGAGTATGGGACTCTTATTATAATCCAAATAACCTCTTTACCTTTTTGTAAAATCTTCCTGGGAGATTAAATTATGATGACTAAAATCTTATAGTCCATGACGCGGTGGAACTCTCGTAATTTGAGGTTGTAATGCCGGTTGCACAATCCATCTTTTTAACTCCTATAAGATAAGTCAATACCATAAAAAAATTCAAACTTGTATATCCATATTACATTTATCCCAAATTAATTTTCATATCACAAAAAAGTCCCAAAACGATATGCATAACCCCAAGAAACTTTCGCATCACAAAATCTCAAATTACTAGTCCAGTGACAAATCTACCAGAATTTTAGGATAATATCATAAATATAATAGGACTACATCACATTAAAACTTGATGTGACTCAAAAATTAATTTATGGTAATTTGATATAAATGCACAAATTTGAGATTTTTTCCAATATCAAAACTAATTTGAAGTGAATACGAAATGGATTCATCCATTGAAATTATATTTCGGTATTGACCCAAGACAAGGAAACGTCAATCTTGAACTTCTGCTGGACAAATAAACGGCGGGACCCCTCTCCGCCTTGGGTAGTCATCATGGGGGGCTTGACTCTTGAACCGTGACTTGAGGTGACGGGCTTGCCGACGTCTCCGTGGGAGAACTCGAGAAAGTCAAACAGATAGTCGAACCCAAACTTTGGCTTTGACTCGTGGGTCTCAAGCCACCGTATTAATTTTTGTAAATAATAATCGTTTTCACCCACAGAAATCATCCGTGGGATTACTTAGATCCCACGCAGTTCTAGCCCAATCTAGAACGTTCCGCCCACCCCTTGGAATAATTACCAACACGTGGGCAGCACTTCTGCACTTGATTTTTTTAATGTCGAGAACTTACAATCGAACTTCATAATTGCACGACAATTTCTAACATTCGTCAATTTCGTATGGCTAAGTTAGAAAACTTTCGTTTCAATTTTTCCATCAAGGGAATGAAATGCTGAAAGTGCATTGAAATTGCAAATTGTAAAACTTAAATGAATAAAAACAACCATTTTAGGACTTAATTGCATGAAAGTTGACTAGTTTAAAGACTCGCATTGTAATTGTAATTAGTCAAACAAGAAAAATTTATGGGTTTTTGGTACATTATTTTTTTCAGTCTCATGCGTAGTTAATGCTTCGAAAATTAAAACCTTTTTATTAGACAAGTTTGATGAAATTAATGCTTCATGGATTCTTGTTAATGATACCTTCTCATACTTTGCATGACTTTCTATGTTAAGTATAAGTTTCTTTTCCTTAGGACGAGGACAAATCTGATTTTGTATTCCTTAAATGCACAATCCACATTGTAGAAGCGTAAGTGTTTTTTTATTTATTGATGAAAGGGTGGGAAGGGTGACAAGTACATACGAGGGTGAGTATAATTCCAGGGTAAAATTTGAAACCTAAAAATCGGATTGTTGGGATCAGTCCAATTTCAACTTCTAGAATATATAAGGTAGGTTCTAAGTATCAAAAATTGAAATATCTATTTCAATAGGTATGTTCTAAGTGAAACAAGTTTTTGTGTTTTTCTTATTTTATGTCTTCATGTGATCTTACGGCATTTCATAGCACCCAATAATTAATGTGTAATTTAAAACCACTAATTTGAACTTCCAATTTTAGCGAATTCATGACTGAGACTTTTATTTTGTTAATATTTCATAATCTTTGTATGTTTAAATATGAGTTGTGATTATTAAAGGTGGTGATTCGCTATAATTGTTCAATTAAGAGTATAGATGGAACTTGAATAAATCTTAAAACTTGTGATAAGGTAGGCTCCAAGTTCTTAGATATGTAGAATAGATTCCAAGTTTCCAAAATTATAGAACCAATTTCAATGAATAAGTTCCAAATTCTAGCTGGTACTTAGAACTGTTTACCCGTAAGCAGCTAGTCTCTTAAGGCACCTCACATACATTACGGAATATTCAGTTTAAGCAATAACTATTTAATCTATTCGTAGGTATACAAGCTTAACATTGTAGCTCCATTAACGTGTTAGAAGTTGGGAAGTTTCTTCATATGATGAAGTAAATGCCTAAGAGCCATACGGAAGACAGTGGGATCTCCTTTGCTGCTGGAGTACAGGGGGACCTCCTTTACCGCTGGAGTACCACGCTTCACGGCAGTGGAAGCACAAATTAAAGCTCAAGTAAACAGATCAAAACTTTTTTAGAGAATTGCACTTGGTGAAATCAAAGTTGATCATATTTCTGACACATAAATCAGTCGATAAAATCGCCCCATCAGCTTAAAAGAGTCGATAAAATCTTTTTTTATTCACAAATTAACCATGGTTCTTGAGCACAAAGTTATGTCCACGGTCCAAGTCTCATTCACTTTCTTCTTCTTTTTTTATCATTCTTTCCCTCCCCAATTCAGTACAAATTTCGGGGCTGCATTTGATTAGTAGCTCAGTCAAGGTACCAAGCCAAACCCTACTCCGCTTCTTCACATGTCTGCTCCGGGCACCGTCCAGTCGATATGCCTTCTCTTGGCTAAGTTCATTGCTTGTTACTAATTTCTTTAGCTTCAAAGATAAAATAAAGAAAGTTTTTTCTTTGAGACTTTGAGGACTTAAAGCATGAGTTGTCAAGAAACACTCCAAACACTCTTCTAATATACCTAATAAGAAGATATCCCATTCTCAAAATTAATCGAATATATCACAGAAAGAAATTGGAATGGTTCAGTATTTAGTTGCTTCTTTCACTAAACATGTGAATAGAGAGCCTTTTGGGATAATTACCTAATCAATCCTAAAAAAATTATATAGATACTAATCTAATTTTAGATTTCTCCATTTTGCCAACATAATCCTAAATTTTTGTGTGAAATTTCAACGTATTCTTTTTGGCCAATTGCCCTAAGAAATGGCTAATGTGTCATCTAGTCATTGCTATGCCGTCATACATGACACGCTGATGTGGACAAGCTTACTCATGCCGACATCAATGATTTTTAGCAGTAATTAGTCTGAAGTACTAAATTGAAATTATAGGGAAGTTTGTTTAAAAAATCATAAACATATTGCACTTTTGTCAATTCAGTCGTAAATTATTAATTATGCCAATGTAGTTTTAAACATTTTCACGTTTTGCCAACTAAATCCATATGGCCAATTTTGGCCAAAATTGCTAAAGTGCCATGACCGGTGTTGACGTAGATAATTTTTAATAATATTTTTTCAATTTTTTATTTTTTATTTTTCCTTTTTTATTTTTTTGTTTTCCTTCTTTTTCCCTTTGCCAACCACCACTAGGCCTCATTGATGCCCGATGGAGGTCGCTAGCCTCAAGTGAGGCCACCCTCACTAAATCCAAAATGAGAAGGCCGACATCGACTTTGGAGGAGGGAAAAGGGGAAAATGAAAAATAAAAAGAACAAAAATGAAAAAGTAAAAGGAAAAAAGGAAAAGGGGAAAAAATAAAAAATAATTTTTTATTTTGAATATTATTAAAAATTATTCATGTCAACATCGATTATATCATATAAGATAGTTGATTGATATCCACGTCAGCAATTTTCAACTAAAATTAGTTGGATGGACTCGATTGACAAAATGTTAAAAAGTCTATGACTCAATTGGTAAAACTAAAAAGTTTAGAATTGAAATAGCAAAAGTGTACTAGATTTATGACTTTTTGGATAATCTTTCTTGAAATTTTATTTAAAGGTTTAAAATTACGTTGACAAAATTGAAAAGTTTAGAAATGAATTGACATATATACAATAAGTTTAGAATTAAATTGGTTATTTCCCGAGCCTCTTTCATAACCCTTAATTGCTTCTTTCATGGCTTTAACTATTAAAACTATTATAAATGACTGATATACCCTCATTATTTCTTCCACCTTCCGGCATACCCTTGTTGCCATTCTTATTGTTCGACTATACATTCTTTCATTAAATATCAAGATTTTAGCTAAGTGTATGTTGATTTAAGTTCCTAGATCATGTACTAGGGTTGTAGATGGATTAACTAAGTCTATTTGGACTTATGTACTATTATCATGTACGTATTAATTGTAGTTTCCATATGATCACCAAAAATTTGAGTTCGTAATTTCTTCGGGAAAAAAACAAACAAACCTTATCAAAGTGAAAAGGAAGAGCTAAAGTTAGCAATTCCGCAACACTATGCACATTTTTTTTGTATGTTCGTGAGTTTAAAAGATAAAAGCAGATGTGGGCTACATGGATATGGGGGCTTGAGCATTGGGAGTAACATTCTTAGACACCTTAGGCGTCATTGAAACAGGAGAAGTACCGTCGAATGCTCTTAGTAGAAAGTCAGGAGCTGAGGATGTGATGCTCACACTGATATGCAATTAGGGGTAAATGGTTTCAGAAAGGGTCGATTCCCACTTTAGAATTTCAAATTGGTGTACACTGTATTGGTTCCCTGTTTATGAAATCAAAAACCCATGCTATTATTTTCTTTTCTTTATCCGTTTTTTCCTATGTCTTGACTTGTGCACCATAGATGGACACCCACACGTATGTAGATACAAAGAAGACAATAAACTTTGAGAATTTCGCTCTGATACAAAGCAGACAACTAAATCGCATAAACTAAAGCCATTTGACAACTAAATCACAGAATCAATTTCTATGTTCATGGTAGAATCCCTTATGTGCAATGTGCCTTCTGCAACCTGTGTCCCGATTCTATTGATCATTTATTTTTTGAATATCACATCACAAATTCCCTTGCTTCTTTTTGGGCTGCAAAATGTAATCTTCCTTAGAGAAATTGAGGTTGGTCTGATAACCTTCGATGGGCAATGCATACTTTTGATGGTAATGGCTTCTACTTTGATATAATCTGGTTTTCTTTTGCTGGCCTCTGCTATGTGATTTGGAAGTCCAGGAATGATGTAATATTTCGAGCTACCAATTTATATGTTCCGTCAATGAAGTTTCACCTTATCAAAGCGGTCAAAGACAAAGCTCTATCGTTTAAATCTGTGGTAGCCTCTGCCCGGGACAGAAGACTATAGAGATGTTGGGGATTTGATCCTTGAATTTTTTGTGAGGAGATGTGACAGGAGCGAACCCATCCGTTCTAGTTCTTTTGTAAAGCTGCTGTGTGTAGCAGTTATATCTTCTTTTTATTGAACTTGGTACCCACCCACTTTAGTGTCATGTTGTCTTGTTGAGTGTGTGCTGGTGCCGAGTCTCACCCTTTTGTAAAGTTGATTGTCTGATTTATATTACTTACCTTTACCAAATAAAAAAAAAAGAAATCTCAATTCGAGTAATCAACATAACAAGAAACGATGGTGAGCTATTTTTCCTCGGTCCACCATGCAAGGTGAGATCATTCTCAAAATCACCAAACATGAACTTGACACGGATATCTCGACTAAGAACTCTGATCAATCGTGTAAATGCTCGCTTAGGTTACTTACAGGAGAAGCACTTTGAAACCTTTTTTGTACCTCTGCTCGGTCCAGCACTCTCTAAACTTGTCATCCCGCTCTCTAAGTGCGAGAGGAACAACGGAGAATGAGACAGGAGAGCCACGGACTGAAAGAGGGACTTGAGAGGCGAGAATGAGAGCGACAAAGCGATGGAGGGTCCATGAGAGAGTATGAGAGCTAAGAGGCCAGAGCTAGAGATGGAGGAGAGAGAGAGTGATGCTATGATCAACTTAGGGTTTTACTGCTCAAACTAGTATGCTTTACTGGAGTCTAGAAGGAAAAAATAAATAAAGAAAGCGAGGCATGCAGGTCCAATTCTGATGATCCGGTTCCACACAAGGAACCAAGAACAGATTGGATTATTACTGATTTCAAATTTGTGGAGCCGGGATGCAAATCAATTCCCACAAAAACTGCCTAGAATCAACTAGTTCAGTTCAGTCAAGTTCAGTTCTCAAATTGGATTAGGACTGATGCACACTCATACTTGCAATGACCAGTTTAGTTGTGGAATTTGACCAAGTATACCCACATTATAAACCCACTTTACTATTTCTTTTTGTGTATGTGTTAACGTCAAAAGAAGAGTTTTAGTAATTTTATTTTCGGGAGATTGTGAGACAAACGCTTGATTATCAATTAATATTACCAAAGCTGGAAAAGGTCGACACTATGTGAGTGATATTAATGTGGTTCTAATTTCTTTTCTAACGTTTTTTATAGTGAAATCTTCTGTTACTCTTCTTGAGGATGTCACTTACTCCAATTAAATCACGTAATTCGGTTGTTTTTTTCTCTATTCCTCTGTTAATTTGCATACAAACGGTCATTGAAAAAAAAAAAAGGCTAATCGCCCACGTGCAAACAAGCAAGGGTCAACAATAGAGTTAGAGTTCTCCTATTTAGTTTTGCCATAAAAATCCTACCAAATCGAATAGCAAAAAGCAGTAAAATTAGCAATTGCTTTTAGCAACATGAATCTAGAACACTAAAGTTGGAGCCAACTCTAGGAGATTGACCATGGATCATCTTTCTCTTTCTCATGTGAACTACAAATCTAACGTGCATGATTTGGCGTTGCAGTCAATACACCTAATTGAATTGAACTGGAATGATTGCAAAATCATCCCACTTTTTGCAGCCATATCAACTTGCATCATTACTTTTCAAGTTCTACCATTTGTATCTGGAAACAAAAACTCCAGTTAAAAAGACCCATTTGCCCTTGTGCATACCCAACCTCCAAGTCGTCCCCTATTCCCTCTCTCCCCTTAACCATTCTCTACTCCTCTGCTCCACCTCTTTGTCCACTCTTCCTCCACCGTGGTCAGGTGCCACTTCTGTTGCCTCAGGCAGTCATCCCCGCCTCTCCTCCTCTCCATCTTCAGCATGGATGAGAGAGCGGTTGAGAAAGCAAGCATGCATAGGTGACGGATGAAGCTTGTAATAAAGAATTAAATCAGGGTGCAGATTATAAATTTCTTAAATTGAGGGTGCCGATAGAAATGGGGTGCCAAAAGTGGGGATGGTGTTTGCAATTTTACGAATTCAATCTCATTTGGAAATTTAAGTCACTAAGTTATAAACCAATGACATGTGTTAACGGCTTTTGTTTGGTACATCGGCGGTGCAAGAAAACATCATTACACGAGCAAGATTCAACCATCGTAATGTATACAATTTTTATATAGGTACATGAATTCATCTAGATAAGAGTTTCCATTTCATGATTAATTACATCGGAACTTGCACGTAACATATCTTTCCATTAACGCGTGAGCCTGCTCTTCGGTCCAATTCCCTCGCAATCCAAGCTAAAAAACTTTACTAATTAGTTCCATATCTTTCCTAACACTTTTACCGACAAAACCCACGTGGAAAGAAAAGGCAAAAGTTCCTTCCCGGAGTGTCCTAGTTCACCGTATCCTCCATGTATAAGAATCTTCCCAACCTATTTTTAAAATTGTTCCACCCAATTCCTAAGTACATACTTACATGGCACGGATTTCCTTTGACAGAGAAAAAGAAGCCCAATGCATATTTTGTTTTGTGTTTCAATCTATTGTCTGGTCAACGTTCACACAACTATCCCGCAGGACGTAACTTTCGGGAGATCTGTTCGGCCATTAGAAACAGGACCCCTCCCCAAGTCGCACAAAACCTCGAGAGGTCACATAAATTCGAAATTTTAGTAAATTGGACAAGAAAAGATTTTAAAGACCCCGCTTAATGTTTTTATTTTCAGTATATGGAGACCACCAGATAAAATATTCTGATTCATAATATTTGTGGGACCTCGCGTTGCTTTATGGTGATATGGATTGCGATTGTCGAAGCGGAAAAAACGCGAAGGAAGCTTCTGTCCCGTTCTCTTTGCCCATAATTTAACGGGAATATGTTATCACCCCACGACCACGTCAAAAAGCAAGGCGCAAAGATGTGAATTCGGACGACGCGATCTAATATGATTCGAGAATTCCAATCCCGAGAGACAAGGTGAAAAGGGTAAAAAAAGGATTCCGACCGAGGCTTGCCAAATGCCTCCGTGCCATTAAACTTCGAATGGGGGTTAACATGAGAATTTCGCTTTGAATTATATGATTCTTCATAGTAATGGTCGAACAAACGAATTTTTAATTTGCCATTGGAAAGAACCTGCCGAGAAGGGCAAGGACGATGCAGCAGTGTTCCTCATCTCTCTCTCTCTCTCTCTCTCTCTCTCTCTCTCCCCCCTTCGTTTTCATTTGATTATTACCGAAAGCCCCAGCTTAGTCAAACGCAAGTTGGTTGGGACTAAATTTAATATTAAACCCGTCGAGGCTCACGCATCAGTTATGAGGTTAGCACAGACAAATTCTGAAACCTATATATATATCCCCTACTGATGAAGATGAAACATAATCATCTCCCTCCGAACCCCAAATTTCAATTTACTCTCCAGAGTCGTAGACCTTCATTCGCACAATGGAAGACGAGCACAACAAAGGGAAGAACCAGCAAGAGAAAGAGCAAGACGAGGTGCGGTACCGTGGAGTGAGGAGGAGGCCGTGGGGGAAGTACGCAGCTGAGATCCGAGACCCAAATAGGAGCGGAGCAAGGTCGTGGCTTGGGACATTCGACACTGCGGAGGAAGCGGCCCGGGCTTACGATAGGGCAGCTTTCAGCATGAGGGGCCACATGGCGATCCTGAATTTCCCTCACGAGTATTATCCGAAAATCATGGGGTCGCCTCCATACCCACCTGGGATCGCGGCTTCAATGGCTGGCTCTTCGGGGTCGTCATCTTCGGGAAGTAATACGAAAGAGAGGGGGAAACAGAAGGAGGTTTTCGAGTTCGAGTACTTGGATGATAGGATATTGGAGGAGCTTCTTGAGCAAGAAGAAGCGCGCAAGAAGAAATGACGATCGATTGTAGACGTTTTGAGTTTTGTATGCGCTGTTCTTCCGTCTTATCTTAATTTGCATAAAAAGGTCTATAATGTTTTGGCAAGCAGAAGTTGGGTACTTAGGGTTTTGCTATGAACTACCAAAATTTTAAATTATTTATGTATTTACGTCCAGAAATTAATTTTGGACGGAGTGCCAATAATGTGATCTGGTAAAGCCATGCTTTACCTGATCAAAGAATAAAGTTGTTCGAGGATTTCAAATTTTGACGAACTATTACAAATACTTTGATTAATATAATTATTGACTTTTCTTTCTGTTCTTGTATGCGGTTTACTTCTTTTGGGCAAAAGAGTTTATTCCGTAGATTTTGAAGATTTTGGACAAATGACAAAGGGAATATCTAACGAGGCAATGCATTCTGTTTCAGATAGAGATCAATTATTCCCGAGCGACCGAAAGGGAGCCGTGACGCAAGAAGATGAAGGTTCAAAGACTAACTTGAGCCAGTGATTGGAGCATCTAAAGACTATTCGGCCATCAACATTGCTTAGAATCACTAACCACTCTATAATTTGAAAGAATATGTCACTTGGATGAAATTATTATGTATCAAAGAATATGTCTCCCCAAAGCTACTGCTGACTTGTGTCACTTCCTACTCGGAACACATTTTAAATTATTTCAGCTCGAGAGGCATGTACTCATAATAATTCTTGGAGCTTCTTTTTTCGGGGAAGGGTGCAAAAAACCTATTTTCACAATGATGAGTTGCAGACGTAATCATAAAAATCTCTAAACTTAGCTTCGATATTCAAAATCTCATCCCAAAGATGACAATTTTAGATCCAATCGTATCACTGAACTTTTTATAAGATTATTCATCATAAATTTTCTATGTGAAATTTCACTAGTTATCCCAAGGCAAACTACTAACTTAGATGTGGTTTTGCGAGACGTGACATCGACGTCTCTGAAAAAGGTCGCCATCACTCGCCTTCTACATCTCCGCCCACGTCTATGAAAAAGAGAGCCATCGTCGCCCTCGTCGTCCACTCTCTCTCAGTCACCCTCTTTCTCTCCACCGTCGCCTACTCTCTCTCTCTCTCTCTAACTGCACGCGTGTGCGAGAGAGGTGGCAATCTTGAATAGAAGATCTTTGGGTTGAAGAACACAAAATCTCTAGGGAGAGGTTGTGACCTCGGATCTTAAGATAAACGACAGTTCATCCGTACGAGAGGTTTTGTGAAAAAGGAAACCCGCGTATATTCTTCCAACTTGTTCTCAATTATTAGTAGCCATATATTCCCTCCTGAAGAAGTAAGCGCACAATCATCTGAAGATCACCAAGTGATCAGAACCTTATCGTTCGAGATTATGTTCGTATTAGAGTTGAAGCAATCGACCATAACTTGGAAGATTCTTCTCATCTGTTGCGCTACTCCAAGTTAATACCTTATGTCTATATCTTATAAGGTCGAGTGCGAAATCATTTATTCTAAGGGAAATCCTCCATGACTTAAGACGATTAGACTCATCCTACTTCATAACGAGCTAAGACGATTTGTCAAGTAAAACCATGAAAAATTTGTGAAAGGGTTTTCATGGAGAGAGCGTAATGGCTGCTGAAAATGGAGAGATCACGACGATGGCTGCGAAATGCCTAGGCTTGTTGATACGATTAGATTGATGCTAAACTCCCGCGACGGACGCCTAAGACGACAAAGATTGGAGGTGGAAAAGATGGAAGTTCTGGCCACAGAAATTTTTGTGGCTAGGAATTGGAGAGAGGGCTCTCTCAATTTTCTTCTGACTGTGACTAAAACTGGGCTTTGAATCCATTGAATGGAATCTTAAGGCGACTTTATCGTTCTCTTTTCCGAGGTTCATCGTGCCTTTTTCTTCGTGATTTTGGCCAGAAAGATATCATCCGGAGTTGGTCATCGTTGCCCCATGCCACGCGACAAGACCCCCCTTCTACGTTCTGGGATGGCTTCTTTTGTTTTTGTCTCGGTCTTCAGAGCACCTTAGTCTTCGTAATGTCTTTATAAGCTGATAAGTCTTTTGTCATTTCGATGATATATTGACTCAAGAATTGATTGGCCAAGAGCTTTTATTTGAGAAATATTTAACAAAGGTTAATGAAACATATTTATTAAAAAAAATGCACTAATTCCATCAAAAGTTCCAATACATTGATGCCACATTTACCTAAAGCCAATTTTTATGTCATAATAAGTCCCAAATTAGTATATGCATGTCACATCTACTACATATTGATATACCCGTGCCACATTTAGCCTATATTCTGCTAATTCTTGGATTTTTTTTGGGGTAAATGTGATATAGGTGTATCGATTTAAGGTAAGTATAGCACAGGTGTACTAATTAAGGACTTTTACAACATAAAAATTTGTTTGGGGTATTGTGGCATTGGTGCACTACTCCAAAGTAAATGTGGCATGGGTACGAGTCTCTGTGAAATCAAATTAGTGTGGATAAATGTAATATGGACGTATTAGTTTAGGATTTTTGTGGTATAAATTCAAAAAATATGATCAGGAAAGTCCGTGTACATGCGCCATTTGTCGTTGGACCTCTAACTAGAACCACATAGGCCAGGTTCATAACTACCGCACAAAGCCTGCTTTCAACAATTCATCAGTTTCCTCTTTAATAGCGTGTCGGTGGTCCAATCTAAACCATCGCTTCTTGTATCCTCTCACAAGTCTGTACTCCGGCGAGACATTTAATCGACGAAGGGAAAATTACAAAATCAATCCTAAACTTATGATAAGAATGTTACTTCAATGTTAAATATTTCAATTTTGCCAATATAGTTTTAAATCTTTGTGCGAAATTTCAATATAACCCTTCCTGCATCAATCCGGGCAATTGCTACAAAAAATTGATGATATGGCACCCAATCATTGTCAATCGTCATACATGGCATGGTGATATAGACAACTTTACTCAAAATGATGTCGTACATGAATTGCCTAAAATTGCTGACATAGCTTCCAATCATCGTTAGTTGTCCTAGTGGCAAGATGATGTGGACAACTTTACTCAAAACGATGTACTACATGGATCGCCACATTAGTGATTTATGGTGACGGTTGGTTGAAAGGACCACATTGAAATTTCTTGCAAAGATTTATGATTATATTGACAAAATTGAAAATTATAAGACTAAATTGGCATTTGTACATTAGATTTAGGACTGAATTTGTAGTTGATGAGCTGTGGCCGAGGACTCCATGCCAGGCATATCTGATGCTCCCATGCAATAACATCTTCATTGTCTTGCAAGAAATTGATAATTTGTGTAGGCAAGGTCGATGGCAGGTTTGTCCCAATTTGTTTGTTCTTTCAAGGATAATACCGTCAGCTCTCTTGGAGTAGAGTGATTATAGACAAACATATCTTTGGCATCCGTCCCCTACCGTCATAGGGGGAAGACATTATAAGTGCCGTAATTTGTGTACGACACTCATTTTAGTGCCAAAAGTTTTTTTTTCGGATCATTTGAGTGCAAACTTCGATCTAGGTCGTTGGAAATCTGACGTGGTTGTATTTTATTAATTTCTCAATTTTATGTGATTCGCCCACATGCCCAGTCGGCATATGATGCCTAAACGACGTCATGTTGCAAGTTAAAAAAATGATCACTTTAGTGCTAGTCATTGTTAAAAAATGATCACTTCGGTGCCAAAAAAATGTTGCCTTCTATAAAATTTATAATTATAAAAGTCACATAATTTCTCTAATTGGAATTTCTTGTTGGAAGCACTTAAATTATCGTTTTTTCTTGGATTTTGGCATTTAAGTGAGCTAGCGAAAATTTTTTACACTAAAGTGAGCACCATACACAATTTATGACACTTCTAATGTTCTTCTCTCTATCGTCATGGTATGGTCGGCATCTTCGCCATTCATTGGCGCCATGTAAAATTGGCGAGCTTAGTCACATACACCTCTCCTACACCATTATTCATTTTAAATTCCAAGTAAAAGGCGACTAGTCGTGACAACACAAATAGCACCAAGCGGTGCGTGGGTTGACCACTGACACCGTTGTCCGCTGACGGACCAATAAGAAATCAGTCCGTAGGCGGACTTGTCTTTGAGTTGACCCGATAACAATCAGAAGGCGCACTAATCCCTCCATCCTAACCGCGTCACTAGAGAATCCTAATGTTCACTTATCTTTTTGAAGGCATTGAGATAAAAGAACATTCGTGGGACTATGCCGAACCTCGCCCTCAGCTACTAAACGCTAATCACAAGAAAATCGTGACGAGGGACTTGCGTATATTTTATATCTTCGTCAATTAACACAATTTCCAAGGATTTGTCTGATATTCCAGCTCTAAGAAAACATACAACCATGAACGCAGGTTAGATTGTCTGAGCTCTTATAAGGATTCCCCCCCCCAATACTCAAAATCAGAAATTAGGGAGGGAGAGGCCATGTTTATTATTTAGATGAGGGTCAAGGATTCGAAAACCTGTTTTTTCTCAACTTCTAGATAGCTATTAAGAGAGTTCTACAATTTAACCTGTCGGGTTAATGTCGATAAATGGTCATCAAGCTATGATACGTATCGCTGGTTGCGACAAATAGCAATACATGGCGATAAGTGTGATATATCGTGTCATAGCAATCAAACCGTTCATAGAGTCAATGAGTATTTGGTCTTTGAGGTAGGGACCTTACTGTTCTCTCTTCTAATAGAATGACTCATGAGTGGTGGTTTTGTCAATGTGTTCCACGACTGGTTGACCACCACAACCAATTAATTTAAGTCATAAGCTTTTTCAGTCATCCTCCCATGGGTTTAAGATACATTCATTTGGACAAGTGTCCAACACCTAGTGGTTTTACCAAATTCGTCAAACTTTTCCTTCACTCTGATCACTACCTCCATCTTCATGAAGCGCAATACCACTTTTTACACGCCCAGCCACCATAACTATGCCACCGCCGGCACCATTTGGAACGTTTATCACCAATTGCTCACAGTGACAGACACGTTATGTATCAATCCAAGTCTCGCATCAAATATTTAAGTCCTTATGGTATCCACAAGTATGATTCACCCAAAAATACTCAACACCTTATAAAGTTATTCAAACTACTCATTTTAGTGGTTTGAATACTCAGGAATTTGTCTAATCCGCCTCTGAGCAAACTTACAACCGCAAACATAAGGTAGGGTGTCCGAGTTCCTAAAGGGAATGAACCTCCTATACTTAAATTAGAAATTGGGGATAGGAGTTAATAGATTCCAAACCTATTTCTCAGCTTCTAAATAGCTATTTACAGAGTTCTCCACATCATCTTATTGGAGTAGTGTTGACAAATACTCAGTGAATTATAACAAGTGTCGGCTTGTTATGACGAATGGAAATACATCGTGACAAGTATGATATATCATGACATGAAGTGGTCAATCAGTTAACAGAGTCAATGTTATTTTATCTTTCAAGCATTGGCCTCACCATTTACTTCTCCAATAGAATGACTTATAAGTGGTGGCCTTGTCAACATGTTCCCAAGCGAGTAGACCCGTCGCGACCCAGCAATTGAACTCAAAAACATAATTGAGTTCGGCTGCGATCAATAAGTTGACTTCTAAGTGGCTCATAAGTAATTTGATCTAAATACACTAGAAAATTAGTGAGCCGTATAAACTACTTCACTCATTATATGAAGAACTCCTTGTTCAAGTTCACTTCTATTAAATTATGTTTAGACGTTGACTCCGAAAAAGAAACTTTTGTTATTTAAATAGGTTTTTTAGTATTGAGACTGAAATTATTGTATATTTTTATTAAGTTTAGTTGGTACCCAATAATACATTATATAAGATTTACTTGCAAGAAAAAAATATATAAAATAGAAAAATTTCCAATTCAGCCCTAAACCTTTTATTGGGGGCAAATTCAGTCCTAAACCTTTTACAATTATGCCAATTCACTCCATCCAGCCAATGTGACCAGTTGGTGCTGATTTGGACGCCAACTGTTCGGCTAACGCTGATGTGACCAATATTTTAATAAGATTTTTATTTTTTTCAATTTTTTATTAATATTTTATTTTATTTTCTTCTCTCTCTCTTCCCCTTCTTTCTTTTCCCTCTGGCCGCCGATGATCGGCGAAAGGCCGGGTCGGCAAGGGACCTTGCCGGCCTCGAGGAAGCCTGGCCATGGATAGGCAGCCTTGCCTAGGCAACCCAGTAGGTTAGCGAGGTTCGCACTCACTGAATTTGATGAGGGTCGAGCCTTGCCGGCCATAAGGGCTAGGCCCGACCTTGCCAAAGGCCGCGACATCTGGCAAGGGCCACCAATAGTTGGGCAAGGCTTGCCCTCCCGGATCTGGCAAGGATTGAGCCTCACCAACCATGGGCAAGGATTCTCGGAATGAAATTTCTCTAACTAGAGATGTAACATCCTCGATTCTAATCGTGTGAGGAACGGCCGTAAGGTCTGGAACGGATTGACCATGGATCATGGAATTGATCAATTTGACCAGTGAGGAATCAATGATCAGTCATAATTCGACCAATTGATCGACCATGAATTGGTCAAGGGATCGACTATGAACCGATCATACAAGTAGGTTCAAATCACTAGCTCATAAGATGACTTTTGGATCATGATAATTGATCACATGATGATCATGGACTATAATGGATTGGTGGATAGTCATGGAATGATCCCAACCGGTCATGCTTGGCAACGGGTGATTCCCCTCAACCATGCTCCGATACATAGACGATCCAACTCAACTAGATGAAATCGTGTTCCAACAAAAAATGCATCATTCCCTATTTAATTCTTAGTGATTGGTAGGGAACCATGAATTAGATGAGTTTGATTATAGATGGTCATGGATCAGCTATAGACCCATGCGATAGATTGGGGATTGATTAAAACAAGTCCTAAGAATTGACCTAATGATTCCATCACGAATTTCAAGGTCCATGAGTGCCTTGACTTAGTGCTAAGTCATGGATAGCCTTGGAACCATCCTTGAATTGATTCGTGAACCACAGATCGAACAAGGGATTCAGTCGCGGGTAGGCCCTATGATAGGCTCAAGGATTAGTTCGAGGGCTAGTCCCGGACCTAAATGAACATGACCATGTTGCCCAAGGACTGGCCATGGTGCCGACCTTGGTGCCAACCCACTAAGCCAATTGACCGCCCAAAAGAGTGGTTTTGGCTCACAAGGAGCACGATGGTTCAAACCTCAAGCACGTGAGAATCAGTTATTCGAGGCATACTTTATGATCCCTCTCTCGGCCCCAAAAGCAACTCAAACAAATACTTTCTTGGATTAGCCACCTTCATGAAGAAATAGACAAAATAGATAATTCTAGAGAATCCTCATTAAATGATCATGGTGAGTCATCCTATGAGGTGTCCCATTTGAAGATTTAGTTACAATGGCTTGGGATTTTACTTGAGAACCAAGACGGTAAGTTGATGCACAAGTGGGCCAATTATAGTGCAATTCTAGAGACTTCTATTAAAAGCCTATAAGAATAGGCGCCATTTTAGTCTATATAGGTGTCACCTCTTCAAGAAGCCTTAAATGACATTTAATGAGGCAAGGTTAGAAGACCCAATAAAGAAGGAACAAGTAGACTTCTAGAGAACTCATTTGAGCCCTAGACTGCCACTTAGATAATTACGCATGCCACCTTGCAAAGAATAGCCTTGCTTACTAAAGCAAAGTAGGCGTGCCACCCCTTGAATTATGATTGGTCCATTTAGTCGAGAAATGATGGGAATTTAGGCTATAAATAGGAGGAGCTCTCCTTCCTCCTCACCATTTTGTTCACCTTGCTCCTCACTCACCTTGGACGCCCTCTTTTCTCTATCACCTCCTCTCTCTCCTTCGGCCAAGCTAAGCCGCCCCTATCCCTCAAGTTAATTTCTTTAGTTTCTTGAGGTTCATCCAAGTAAATAGTCTCTTACCTCTCCCTAGTAGCAACCACATCATCATTAAAGCTAGACAATTCTCTCTTGACAAGCCGTGGATTGGTTGATAAATTATGTGCATGGTCTTATGCTTGAGAGTCTTGTTCATATACTTGAGTCCTTACATAAGTATAACGAAGCCATGATTCATTGCTTATGTCCAACACAAGTTGAGGGTCACCCAAAGTCATAAGATGTGATTCGATATTGAGGTATACCAAGTCCATGTCTTGAATTGGTGCAGGGTTTCTTTATACTTGATATTTGAGCTGAGCCTTGGGCTTAGTTCCGTTCATGGTGCTGTTGCTAAGAAATAATAGGATTCATGGCACATACATAATGCTTGAGTTCGCCTTCATGAAGTGTATGAGTGCTTAAGTAAATTAAGAAAATATAAGAACTGGGTTCGAGTCCTGGAAACTTAGTCAGAATTGGATTCAAGTCCCAGAGGCTTAGCAAGACTTGAGTTCAAATCCCGAGCATAATAATTAGGTTTGAGACATAGAAGCTGGCAAAAAGCTAGAAGCCGAGATAAAGCCTAAATTGAATTGTGTTTGAGTCCTAAGATGGCTCCGGGAATACTTGGGTTCAAGTCCCAAGCATAAGAATAAATTGACATATACATGGTGCACATGAGTTAAGGCATGAATGCTGATTTTGCATATGCTCATCATGTGAGTCGTGCATTAACCAATGATCCCAAGGATTGATGTTTACATGTGATTAAGGCATGGCATGCATCATTGCTACTGATTTGCCTTTGACACTATTTGCATGAGATGTCTTGGCTAGCTTTAAGGATGATGTCATTTGCTAGTCAATGGAAAGAAGCTATACTTATTGAGTTTCAAAGACTCACTCTTTTATTTTTTAGGGGTAATTAGACATGGCTATAGTACGTTATGGATATCTTGTAAAAACGGAGGCGTCTACTACAGATATCATAGATGTAGATACAAAGATCACCTATTGCAAGCTCATGTTTACTGTGTGGATTGAAGAGGGACTAGATGAATTGAATCCTATTCACTTCGAGGCTTAGTATGCATGGTTCGATGGAGATTGGGTCAGTCCTCTTCATGGGTTTGATGGTCTTACTAACATCGATAATAGGGCTACGTTCAATAAATCAAACTAAAGTCTCTAATACAGGCCTAAAGCTAAAGGGTTGTCAATTTTGAGAGTCACCACTATAGTGAAATTAGGGATACTCGAGCCTTTTGATATCATGTAAAATAGAAATAGTCGAAAGGATGTTATGTAATATGCACTACCAATGTAATACAAGTAGTGTGTTTATAATGCTTAAATCCCATGTTTCCAGTGATGTGTGTGTTTGGAATTGTATGTTCACATATTCCACATGCACATAATTACAAGATGAAATAAATAAGAACAACGACAAGCTTAGGATGTCGCAAAAATAACCCATAGCTCAAACCTTAGTCGGGGTTGTGACAAAAGAGCTCCAAATTTTGGTTTTGGTCGTGCATAGAAGGTGGGGATCGAGTGCTGGAATGAGGTCAATGACGATTGAAGTCGCTTTGCATATCTATGGCCAGTGAGGCTTGACCCTTGCTAGATCCAACGAGGGCAAGGCTCGCCCAGCCACTGGCAGCCCTTGCCGAAGGCCACTAAAGGTCAGGCCTCACCCCTATGACTAGTAATGGAGCTTCGCTATCCCAACGGGAGGCCTAGGTGAGGCTGCCTAGCCTCAGTCAAGCTTCCCTAAGGTTGGCGAGAACCTTGCCAGCCCTGCATTTAGCCGATTGCCAACGGCCAAAGGAAGGAGAGAGAGAGAGAGAGATTAATGTCAACCAGCCAAAATTGACCAAATGGACTGAACTAGCACAATTACAAAAATTTATGATTAAATTGACAAAAAAAAACCGTTTAGAACTGAATTGGAAAAATCACAATAGGTTTATAATTGTTTTGGTAATTTTCTTGAAGATAAACTGCAAACTAAGCTATCGTTTGGTGAAGCAATCACATACAAAGTAGAAGTCCACTCCTACATGGTTAGTATGAGCATGGAAAATCATATATGCGAACAAATCAATATTATTACACCAAAGGATGGGAGAACCTTGAAGAGGGAACCTAAGCTCTTGAAAAGTGACTCAAGTCAAATGAGTTTAATGATAGCATTAACAAGGGCTTTATACATAGACTCAATGGAAGAGCATGCTAGAGTTTATTGTTTTTTCGAGCTCCAAGAGATCAAGCTAGTTACAAGAAAAATAGCATTCCCTCCAATTGACTTCCTATCGTCAAAGTTATCGACCTGATCTACATCGAAAAAGGCTTAGAGTGAGAATAATTGGATTGGCAAAAAAGAAAATCAAATTCTTATATGTTTGAGATAGCATAAGATGTGTTTCACCATTTGCCGGTGGTCTTTAGCTAATGCACACATGAATGGACAAGCTTTATTAATAGTAAAGGAGAGATCTAGTCTTATCAACGTCACATATTAGAGGGCACCAACTATACAACAATAATAGCATCCTCTTTCTTAGATGGTTTTGTAATTGTGGTCATAGGAATTTGGACAAGCCTGCACTCAAACATCCCAAATCAATGAAGATCATCAATATAACGTCCATGAGAGAAAAGTAGCCCTCTAGAGTGAAAGACAACCTCTTTCCAAGGAAGAAGTTCAATGGCCCGAGATCTTTAATAGAAAACTCTATGGATAATTTTTATGAAATTGCATTGATAGTAGAAGATGCACTATATGTAACTAGAATGTCATTGACATAGATAAATATATATAAATGACATCAATGCTTGTTTGATAGATAAACAATGAGGATTCTATCTATGACATCAAGAATTTCAAATAAAGAAAAAATTATACAAGTCATTGAAACTAAGCTCTTGGAGCTTGCTTAAGACTATAAAGAGAACAATGCAACTTGCAAATACAGTCACAACGAGTTGGGTCCTCAAACCCAAGTGGTTGCTCTATATATACCTCTTCAAGGAAGAACCTTATGTAAGAAGGCATTGAGCAAATCCAATTGTCGCACTTGCCACCCTTGAGAGATAGCAAGAGATAAAATGGAGCAAACAATGGATAATCAAAGCCATGTTGTTGATGAAAACCCTTAAAGACCATGCAAGTTTTATAGCACTCAAAATTGTCATTCACTTTGTCCTTAACTTTGTAAATCTATTTACCCAATGAGATTCATCAAGGAAGTGCAAAGGACCAAAGACCATGTACCTATTTTTAACAAGGCATTAAATTCATTGATCATAACTGCATGCTACTTAGGGATTTTGTTGACTTAGGTGAATAATGCTAGTTTGATGAAAGAGATAATGGTAGTATATCTTGAGGAGGACGAGAGCAAAGTTGCATGGTGTAGGTACATGTTGGCTGAGGTGGGGGGAGGTGGCGGCGATCCTAGAGAGGCCATTGAGGAGAAGGAATGATAAAGGTCATGGAGGGGGCTAGTTATTATGGTAGGATAGGTGGATGAGTCAATATTAGATGACACCAAAGGGACCAGTGTAGGATTCTATGATGTCAATTTAATGGTATGGGGAGGAACGTCAATAGAAACAAAAGCCCAAGGTATCGGGATAGGCATAGGAAGTGATAAATTAGGTGATGAACTGAGAATGGAAAGAGTTGCAAAGGGAAAACATGTTTGTTTGAAACAAACATGTCGAGTAATTGATAAATGATTAGCAACATAGTCAAGGTAGCGGTACACCGTGTGAAAGGTATTGTATGCCAAGAAAATATAGGGAATCAAGTGGAAATTTATCTTATGGATGTTATAAATGCATAGATATGGAAAACAATGATTCCCAAAAAATTTTAAGAAGGAATAATCTAGAGGGTAATCGCAATCATTTGAAAGGGGGAGATCCAATACGTGACTTTACACGACATCTGATTGATGAGGTAGGCCCACGTAGTGCTAATATTTGTGAGGGACAAAGTCATGAGCTATTAATGTTAAATTAGATTCAACTATGTACCTATGATGATGCTCAACCGCCCTTTGCTATTCATTGGTATGATAGGCAGAGAGACATTGAGCAATACCATTTTTTTTGCAAAATGAGGAAAGGAGAGTACGAAATTCCCCACCCCAGACTATTTGAACAATTTTTATTTTTCATGGAAAAATAACGTTTGAAAAGAATTTGAAACGTAAGACAAACAAAATAAACATTTGACTTTGCTTTACAAGGATAAAATAAGATACATTTTGTGCAATCATCAAGAAGAATAAGGAAATAGAGATGACCATTAGTTGAAACAAAATGAGGGCCCCAAAAATCACTATTAATTTAATATAATGGAAACAAACTATGAGTTGGAGATAATCTTAAGGACTGATGACTTGCTTTACCCAATTGATAAGCAGTACATAACTAACTCGACCATGTGGATTGATATAATAAATTATTCTCTTTAATCATAAACTGTAAGAGATGGTCATGAGGATGGCCAAGATATTGATGCTAGCCATCCATAGAAGTCTATTCCGCAATACTAGTAGTATGCATTGAAGGTTGTTGTGGTGTGGTTTCTAGTCCACCACTACTCAAAAAAAAAAAAAAAAAAAAGAACCAGCTTCGTCACTAGATCCTTAACAAGAAAGTAGGTAGGATATAATTCAAAGAAGACATTATTGTTAGTTGCAATTTTTTGGACCGAAAGAATACAATTAGAAATTTTAGGGACACGAAGAACATCATTTAAACATAAATAAAGATTTGAAATAGAGAAGAGAATAATAGAGGTACCAACATTAATGATTTTGAGACCTTTACCATTTCTCACATATTAGTTGATTTGATCTACTATAAATTTTATAGGAAAAGACGAATTGTACATCAAACATGACATGATGGGAGGTAGTCATGTTAGGGTATCAAGGTAGGGTGTTGGTAGGCGAAGGTAACAGAGGGGGAAGGTATGGCTCAAGTTAGCATTGGGAGAAAAAAAATGGCTGATAAGACGAAGTTTATGAAGAGGTATCTAAAGGGAGCGGGTAATAAAGCATACTAGGAGGGCAATAGTAGCATGTGGTAGCAGGATGGTTCATATGTTGACTAATAAAACACCATAACCAACCTTGTTAAACACCATGGGCACCGCAATCATGGCCTAAGCAACTAACGTGACTCCTATGACCTTTGGACTTACCTTAGTTTGAGAAAGATGAACCAGGAGGGTTTGAGGTAGAAATAAAGGAATCTCATTGAGTAGAATTAGCTATAGAAGAATTAGCTTGAGAGGAAGGCTTGAAGATTTATAGTTTTTGGAAGGCCTTAATACTCTCGTGACTAAGCTGAAGACCTTGAAGATTCATAAATGAGATTGGTTCAAAGTAGCCAAGTAATGTAGGAACAATGTCCTGGAGATCATATCAAAGATCACGGAAGATGTGGACATTGAAATCTTCTTGCTCAAGAAAGAGGTAGTGTTATTATACTTATTCATATGGGTCAACAAGCTTTGTGATGTCCTGGATTTTCCGACCTATTACAGATTTAATAAATGCGTAGTCATCAATGCACTGCTAGTCGGTCTTACTCTAAACTTATCACTCATGGGTTACTATTCGAAAGAAAGAGGCTACTAAAGACTTCACGAATACGAGATTCTTGAAAAAGCCACCCGTTAGACTAGACATGCTAGAGTTGCGATTGACTGACTTGGCCATGATTTCTATCCAAATTCGGTTGTTGGACTTTTCAGATGTTGAGATTGATTATTGGACTTTTGCCTCATTATTTCCCAAAATTTTTGTGTACTCGGAAACGTTGGACATAGGACCACCGAGCCGAATTTGGACCCGAAACCCCATCATTTTCCTTCCCTCTTCTCTCTCTCTCTCTCTCTCTCTCTCTCTCTCTCCCTTTCTCTCTCCCCTTTTCCCTTCTCTCTTCTTCCCGTGCACCCCTCCATTGCCGCCTGCCCCCTTTCTCCCTCATGTCCTCTCCCCTCTACTTTTCTTCTTTTCCCCTGCTTGCTGTCCTTTTTCCCCCTTTCTCGTTTGGTTTGACTTTTCAAACTTTCTCTCTCTCTCTCTCTCTCTCTCTCTCTCGACTATTTCTGCTGGGCATGCAACTACTGCTATTGTCCTTCTTTTTCTCCTTCTAGCTTCCCACCTCGTTGCCAACTCCGTTGCTTCTGCTACATTTCTGCCCTGACACCAGCTTGTCGACAACTAGCATCGCCCCCGCCATAGCCCAACAATCTCATCGACATGCCATCGAGCCATCGGCGGGTCGCCACCCGTGGCTGAACCACCTCCCATCCTCTTCCTTCTCCAAGTCCCTCCTACTACCTTGCTTTGGTTCTGGTCACGCCACCCCCGCCTCAGCTTCACCACCTCATTTGCTCACCGCCGGAGTCGCCTCGCGCCTCTGGTCAACCAGCCACGCCACCAAACTAGCTCACGCCACCGTTTTCCTCTTCTTTGTCTCGCCTCTCTCTCTTTGTGGTCTCTCACAGAACGGTCACCGCACCACAACCTCCAACCACCATCACCATATGAGCTGCTTGTCGAACCACGAAGAACCAGCAATCCACCGCTTGAGTCACACGAAGCTACCAGCCACCGTAGGACCCCTCCTCTCGGCCCTCTCCCTCTCTTGTCTCTATTCTGGCCGGGCTAGCCGCCACTATGCCACCAGCCACCTGGCCGTCGGAGTTGTTGGTCGCTCATCAAGAGCCGTCAGTCCGTTTGTCGACTAGTTCACTCGTCACCGTCGCCGTCTCTCTCTCGGGTTTCGGCCAAAACCGTACCAGTAGCCTCGCTACTTTTCACAGCCGCCAGATCTGGTCGCCAGAGCTCCTGCCCGGTCACCGAAGCTGCTGGCCACTATCCAGACGTCGCTAGAGCGCCCACCAGCCAACCTCGGGCTGCATTGGTTGCTAGTTCCTCCGTTTCTCGGCTTCTCGCCACACGAACAGCCCTCCCTCGGCTGAGATTCGGTCTTGTGCCACCTCGCCTTAATGCGTTGGAGATTCCCGGGCATTCCCCTCATCGCCACCGTCACACTTGTGTCGCCAGAAACGCAAATTGGTGAGTTGTTTTCCTAATTCCTTAATTAGGGGATAATCATGGATTTAATTAGTGTTATATGTCATTAGTGACTAATGGGGATTAGTTATAGTTGATTGTGTGTTATATGCCATAAGTGGGATTTTTATAAGCTAATGGTAGCTTAAGATGATTTTTTCTAATTAAATCAAATTATGGTTAATTAGCATTATTTTATAGTACTAATCCTATTTTTGGTTAATTAATTTGGTTAAGGAAGGATTAGTAGGAATTTTTTATGATTAATTATTTTGGAGGAATAACTAATTATAATTATATTATTTTATGGAAATATTATATTTTGTGGAAATTAATTAATTATTTATAATATTAATTAATTTTGAATTATTGGTTATTTTGGATAATTAATTATTTTAGAGAAATAATTAATTATGATTACTTGTTGAGGATGGATTAAAGTGGGTAATCATTACATGTATTTGATTATTGCTTATGGATGAAAGGTTGATAGTTATTTATAATGGTATGATTTGGACACTAAATATTCATGGAATATTTTATGGAAATGAATTACGCTTGTTAAGTAATTACTTATGGATTTGATAAATAGTTATGAATATTTTGTGAGAGCCATTTAATTATTGGGATAATTAACTGAAGTGTTTTTCCTGGGTATTGAGATGGATTATGAGAATCATGGGAGTTTATAATTATTTAGTTATAGTCAATTCTTTATGGGAATAATTGGCTATGATTAAATAATGGAGGTATGCAATTGTTTAGTAAAGTACGTATTTCTTGAGAATTATTTGTACTCGTGTGATTGCGTGCTGAAGTAATCATGGGTGATTACTTAACTGTATTTTCTTTACGTGTGAGAGTTGCGATATTTTGATATGTGCGCACAACCACGCATGTATTGATGGATGAGGAAAGAGGAAACTGCCATGAGGGGTAGATGTGCTAGTGTGATCACGTAAAGGAAAACACGACCAATGGATTTTGGTTACTTAATGAATTTCAGGGAGAGCGTACCAATGGATTTTGGATACCCGATGGATTTCGGAAGACGTGATTGATGGATTTCGGCTTACTTGATGGATTTCAGGGAAAGCATTACCAATGGATTTTGAATACCCGATGGATTTTAGAAAACGCGATTGATAGATTTCGGGAAAAGCGTCACTGATGGATTTTGAATTTGACCCTAAGTGGAAGTAGTAATTTGGATACAAATAGAGACTCGGAGTATGGAGTCAATTTGATGTGCGTTCTAGGTGATTGAATACATTTACTACATAATGGTTGCCTAGATTCATGCATGTACTGAACATATGAAATGTTAGATGCCAGGGAAAAAATGATAAGGTCTTGGTGTGTGTTTATGCAAGGAGATGCATGATTGGAACATGCCTAATTAGTATATACTTGGAATGCTATATATGCAGTATTCTAATTATGTGAGTATTGATTTGCCTTTGTATAGCCCGTGTGACTAATATCGTGCAGGGTATATGCAGCCACAGGGTAAGATTGCTTGTGATTAGATTTGATTGAGGTTTCATTGCATGTTATAAACAGAGCAAAGCGGTGGCCACTTGGCTTTTGATTGGTCATTGTTGATAGGTTGCATGATTAGACTGCACTCGAGGCGAGCGAATTTCCTAACTGAGGCTTAGGATAATAACTTACTGAAATTTTATCTCACCGATTATTGTATAACCATTTTCAGGTCCCTAATGGATGCGCTTGGCTATTGGTTGTTAGGGTTGATTGGACCTTGAACCCTGAGGATAAGGAAGAAAGTAGATTGACAATATGCCCTTATACATGTATTTTGTGAGCCTAATATTAGGACCAGGATGAAACGAGGTTGTTGTGAATTGTCTATTTTCTGGCTATCCCTACTGCTGATGTTTGACTGGGGTTTTATATTTGTTTCCGCATGCATATATTTCTAAGATAAAAAGAATGGTCAGCGACGCATCCTAGGACATCGCATTCCAATAACCGCAAGCGAAAAGGGGATCGTCGCACGCTCGAGGGTTGGGGTGCCTAGCGAGTGGAATTAGTCGAGCCAACCTTCATTCATTGGTTAGCTTCCTTATACATGATCATACCATGCCCAGCTTCACTCGAGCATCTACTCCATCAAGTGAACAAGCAAATCACTTTAGGCTCAACAATTGGTTACGGCCTGTCATGGCTTCGTCAAGAGAGTGACATCAGCTCTCGACCAGTTTGTGCAGGGAGGCCAACCCCACTTTCAAAACTCCTAAGAGATATATTCGTTCGATCCTAGAACTCCTAATACTAACCATTCTGACGCCACTCCCATGGACCAGTTATATTTATCCCCTTTGCATCACTTACTCTTCACTCAATAACGCCAAGCTCCACTAACAAGAGTCACGAGTATGGAGGTTTCATGGACTATGACATATGATATGTGGTTTATCGCATATGTTTTCTATGAGTGGTTGATTAAATGAACTTAGCTTGCTTAAAAATAACGTAATTAAATTGTATTAATAAATTATGCACAAGACAAATTTCAATGTAACATGAGATTTATGAATCACAACGTAAATGTTGCATATAATATGTTACATGCATGTTTAGAACTTAAGGCACATTCATAAATCATAGTTAGGTCAATACATGTGAATTTTAGAATTTAGGTATAGCAATAATGGGTCTCATAATATGCATCACTTAATGTGCGTCATTTAGTAAGTTGCATGTTTTAGGGTCAATATTTTAATAATAATATAATGTAAAATAATAATTGCATCTCATGCATAACGTATAGTTTAATTCTTATAAAAAGAAAATACTAAAAATAACTAACGTCGCATCATTAGGTCATGTTTAGTGTCCTAGAGTTTAGTCTTTTATCTATTAAAAAGAAAACACAAAAAAGAGTCTCACTTGTAGTTAACAATAGTTAATCATACTTCCATGTCATTAGAATTACATATAGGTTGCAACAGTACACATGCCATTTAGATTTCACGTCAGTTCGTTAATACATGCTTAGATTAGAATTCATATAGTTATGTTATTCAAATTGAATCATGGTCATGTTAAACAAGAAATCAAAATAATTAATTGATATTTTGAGTCATCCATACATTGCTTGGTTTCTAGTTAACACTTTGTAGAACACTTGATGCATTTGACACAATGGAGTTCTACTTTTGATCGCTTAGCACATTGACATTACCTCATTTCTTTGAGTAGTTATTTCTTGCTTTGATTCATTGAGCTTTACATTTTTAATTATGCACCCACCTGATCACTCATTGCATGTTCGTGGCTTAGGATTGAAACTTACCATGATTGCTTGCTAAGTACTTTTGAAAATAAAGAGAAAAGTCCAAAAGGGCGTTAGATCAATTTTCTTAATCAAGTCCCTATATTCCTTAATCTCTAGTTCACAAAAGTAAGATGTTCTCCCACATGTTACTTAGGTTACAATCAACCCATAGTAGATTAGTGGCAACTTCGAATTGAATTAATTTGTATGTTTAATTGATTAAATTAAAACCCAAATTTGCAATTGGTATGGGTTTGGAAGAGTCCGCATTAAATCTTTGGCTTGGTAATTCATTAGTTTTCCTTTCAATGGTTCACCTCTGGGAAGCTTGTGACAGATAGGGTTTGCGATTCAATTATGAGTGAAGACGTCCATAGAAGAGAATTTGATGAACTTATACATGCTCCTTAAAATAAAATAAAAAAGTAGTATTCATATTAACAAGAGTAGTGTGAATTAGAATAGACAAAATTAGTCTAGGACTGATAGTATTGGCTGTTGGAGTTATGGTAAGATAGGGCATTTAAGAAGAGATTGCCTTAAGTTGAGAATAATAGGAGTAAGGGAATTAAAAATTAAGAAGATATTGCAAATGTAGCTTACTATAATTTGAATAGTGCTTGTTATGTATTGTCTATCACTAAGGATTTGATGCTTGACAGATGGATTATGGAATCCGGTTGTTCATTTCACACAACTTGAAATAGGAATTGGTTTATTACTAATAAATGCATGGATAGTAGTAAGTGTAGTTGGGGAACAACAATGAGTATAATGTACGAGTGTTGGGGATGTAAAAATCATAATGCATGAGGACATTGACTAAAGTAAGGTATGTTACAAAATTGAAGAATAACCTAATTTCCTTGAGTAACTTAGATTTAGCTGGGTGCCAATATATCTCAAAAGATGGAGTTTTTAAAATTGTTCAAGGTGCCTTAATGATAACGAGAGGAATCAAGCACGGTGTCTTATATAAACTTCAAACTAAAACATGATGAATTTCACCATAGAGATGTCAAATGCATCTGTTTGGGAGTCAAAATCATGACATATGCTTTCGAGGCACATTTGAGAGATATGCCTAAAGATTCAAAGTGAAGAAATCTATTTTATGATTATGTGGATGATAAACTAAATGTATGAAGGTGTTATAACTGAAGCAAAGAATCAAAAGTGTAGTTCAAATCAACTATTAGAGAAGCTATGAAGATTACAGAGTTAATTCACTTGGATATTCATAGAATATCATGGTTTTCTTTGAGGAAGAGTGCCAGATTTATGCTAAAAATTATACATGAGTACTCAAGGAGGACCTAGATGTTTGTGCTTAGGCACAAGTTTGAAGTTGTTGCCAAGATCGAGTAGTTGAGAGTTTTAATCGAAAATGAGATTGGTAAGATAATCAAGTTTGCGAATTGACAATACCATGGAGTTTTGCTTTGGAGTTGTTAAATAAATGCATAAAGGAATGCATAGTGAAGCATCACACTAATGCCAATAAACCACAACCAATTATAGAGTTCATGAGCAAAACATTACTAAAGATAGCCTATAAATTGCTCTAGTACTAGTATGGCTAGGAGATTTTTGACGTATGCACTTCGTGCAATTAGCTACTTGATAAATAGATCTTCATCAACTACAATTGGATGTCTGACTCTTGAAAAAGTGTGGTCATGTAATATCGTTGATTATTCTGTTCTTGTAAAATTTGGTTGCTCGTGCTTTATTCGAATCAGAGATGGTAAGCTCAATGGAATGGCAAAAAAGGACATATTCCTAGGTTATGTTCAAAGTGAGCGAGCTATCGATTATGGTGCCTAGAATTTAATTTAGTAGAAAAGTTACATTTGATGAGCCTTTAGTAATTTTTGGTAGGAGTGATTATGTCAATGTTTATACAGATCTAGATGGTGTTAAGCTTGAGGTGGATTGCAACCAAAAGCACGTGAGATAGTGTGTATTTGCACAGTAATCAACACCGATGGTGCTTGTAGTGAATTGGAACCTATAAAGCCAATGATTACTATAACTATTGAGTTTGACAAGATAATTATTTGATCTTTTGACAAATATGGATGCAATAATGGTTTTGTTTTAGTTGTGGTAGAATAGATTATGTCAGAGAATCCTTAGAGATTTGTTAAAGGTACAAGTGGAGTTGCTGTTTAGATGAGATCTACGATTATGACAAAATCAAGCGTGGCTTAAACTTGTAAGATGTCTGTGGTAGGAGTGAGAAACAGGAACTGCTCAAATCAAACTAAACCAATCAGTCTTAGACAATTCCAGATTCAAAGTGTAGAACTGCCTACTCAGACTAGACCAATTTTTTTTTTATTAATGTGGAAAAATCATTAATATCTTTATATCTCTTTCATGCCTCTTTAGTTTTTCTCAAATTTGAAAACAATACCCTAATCCCTCTCATTCACGCCTCCTTCTCCTCCACTCACTCGATGAATCCGTCGTGTTGCCTCACTCCAGTGAGGAGGACTCGTTCGGTTCCATCACTACTTGAACGCATCAAGGCTATCTCAATTCCTTCTTCCCTGATTGAACACAGAGAGAGAGAGAGAGAGAGAGAGAGAGAGAGAGAGACGAAGCTAAGACCGAGAGTTACATGGCAGGGACGGCGAGAGCTCAAAACAGAGGGAGCATGGGAATGCGATCGTTGGAAAGTGGTGCTCTCAATAAGTGAAGAAGAACAAGAAGAACAAGAAGAGACTGAGAGTCACATGGAAGGGACAGCAAGAGCTCAAAATAGAGGGAGCATGGGAATGCGGTCGTTCGAAAGTGGTGCGCTCAATGAGTGACGAAGGAGAGAGAGAGAGAGTTGGAGTCTAATTCCAGGACCAAATGGTCCAATTACAAGTCTCCAAATGGCAATCGGACTACCCAAAAACTGATCATTCTCAATTTGTGGTGGTTGAGCTCGTAGTGGACTGTGGCAGAGTAGCAACAAGATATGGGTTTCAGCAAAACGATTGGCAATGACGTCGTGAATGCACGACAAAGGATTACGCTAAGGATCTTAATTACCAATCACAGCCACTTGACCTCATACGTCATTTCAATCCAAACAAAGCCCTTCGAAACGACTCCTACTTCCACACCGACAGAAATAGCATCAGACGGGATTGTCCTGGACCAAGTCTAGTTACGGCATTCACTGCCCTAGACGCGTAGTCCTCGTTCGTGACATCAATCTCACGAATGAACAGACTCTCATTGATGCGCACAACCACAGAATGATAACACAAGAAACTTGCTATAATTAGATGTTTTCGCTATCATTGTTTTGTAGCATTTTCCTAAATGCTTCTGACACGTACCCTCCTAGTTTTTGGCATATTCTCTCGATTGGTCACGGATGAAAACGAGACGACAGAAAAGAAGAGTAAACCCCTATTTTATGGGGGAAAGAACAACGATAGCTATCCTACTGATTTGACAGATTGTAATAAATTGTTTAGCACGATCAATTTACTTCTATGCCCGTCACGATCGTGCGCATCAATTTGTAAACGAGGTTTTGTTAACGAGTTATCTCATCTGGGGTCACAAAATGGCCAAGAATCAAAGATAAAGGGGGTAAAGAAACCTTCAGAAACGCCTTGAAAAGCCACTAAGCGATCGCAGCAACTTGGGCGCGTGACCTGAAGAGAAGTTCGGAGAAGCGATCTTACTTCTCTAGAAGATAACGCCTAAGCATTGAAGCTGTGAGCTTTTGGACCCAAAAAGCAAAAAGAGAAAAAGAGAAGGAAAAGAAATAAAATAACACTTAAGATACATAATCAAGAAGATATGGTTTTCGGTTTATCTTTCACATCCAATCATGCATATTTTCCTGTAGAGAAAGGATGCAAAACTTATCTCTCAAGTTTCAACAGCACAACGAAAATTTGAAACAGCAAGCACCCTTCCCTCACTTCTTGCCCTTCTTCTCCTCGTACTCAAGAAGCTCCTCCAGCAGCTTGTCATCGTAGCACTCGAACTCGAACACCGGCCTCCCCCGCTGGCTGCCGCCAGCCGGCTGCCTTGCGTCCCCCGCCCCCCGTGCTGAAGAAGAAGAGGAGGCAGAGTAAGAGGCCGAAGAAGCTGGGTTAGCTGATGAAGGGTACTCGTGGGGGAAGTTGAGGACTGCCGTTTGGCCCCTCATGTTGTAGGCGGCCCGGTCGTAGGCCCTTGCCGCCTCCTCAGCGGTGTTGAACGTCCCCAGCCATACGCGGGCCCCATGGCGGGCTGAGTCCCGGATCTCTGCGGCGAACTTCCCCCACGGCCGCCGGCGCACGCCCCGGTACCGGACCTCTGGCTGCGACGACGATGCCGCGTCCTTCCCTTTCGGGTCCTCCTCATCCATGCCTCTCTCTCTCTCTCTCTCTCGCTCGCTCGCTCGCTCTATGCGCCTGTGTGAAGTTCTTTCTTTGCTGCTTGTTGCATGGGGGATGCTAGTGAGGAGTGGATTGGGTCTTGGGGATATATATATTTGGGTCCGCAGAAAAGCCACACCGGGTTTGGCACAAACGAAATGGCTAGGTCGCACCACGTGGCGGGATCTCCGAGCTCCTCGAATAGCTTGCACGTGCTCAGGAGGAGCTAAAGCTGAAGAAGCTTCGATGGGGACCATAGCGTGCTTGTGCAATGTATCTAGGCTGGTCAAGCCGATGGCTTTGGGAGTGCTTAGAAGCCTTCTCTCTCTCTCTCTCTCTTTCTCTCTCACTCTATCTCTCTCTCTCTCCGAATAATTCCGTCACTTTTTTGGCTTTGAATCAAATGAATTGTATAAAATTAATTAATGGGTTCTCTCTTTGGTTATTGAATTTTGGCGGGTTTGGATGGGATCAATGTCTCACGTGCTCGAATTCTTCGCATTATTCCCGTGAAATCATTTTGACCATTCAGAGACCATCTTCAGTGGGTCGTACCGTTTGAAATCGTCAAAAAGGATCACTCCTTTATGCTTGTTTTCTCGCGCTCCGCTCTCGCCCGTTCATGCATTTCCCCTCGCTTATTGTACCAAATCGATCTTTTCGTGTAATGGGGAGAGAGGGGAATCAGTCAATCCCACCACCAGAAGAATGTTGACCGAGGGGCTCGCCTAATTCGAGATTACGTTCTTTCTCTCCTTTTGTGACGTCATAAATGGCAGGTTTTAGCGACAGGAGGCCCGAGCGCACGGAGGGACACGTTGTGGAAAGTCCTAGGACGAGTCTTGGGTCAAACGGCTGTTGGCCCCCTTGCGTCTTGATAGAGAAGGCTGCGGGCCATCGTCGGCCTAATGGGACAACGTGGACGAATGGCGCCCTTGACTGGATTTTGTGGATCGGTCGTGAACTTGCATGTCACGTCCAGGTTGGAACCTACTTTAGACTTTTCAAGAGGCGGACGTGGCCAAAATGTTGGTGGATTGTACCATAAATTTATGATTTTTTTCGTGCGAGAATAGCGTAGGAACTGAAACAATAAACTACCAATCCTAAAAGGACTAAGAAGTGGTGCTGAAATTAAAGAAGTCTTGCACCATCGATCGATGGAGAAACAAAGAAGTCACTTTCGGTCCTCAGACTCGAAAATGTTATGTTATTTGAATCCTAAAGTGTTTTTATGCTACGTGTTCTTTAAGTTTATAATATGCCATGTAAGCGCCAGAAAAAAAGGGGGTAAGTAAGAGCTATACAATAGAGGTAAACTTGACCCAGTACAACAAAACATATTCATTGCTCAAAAGAATACATAAAAAAAAGTACATAATCTTTATGACAAAGCAAATCTAACCAAAGTAAGAATATTGAAAAGTAAGCTAAATTCAGAAAACAATGAGGATCAATGGAGTACTGGCAAAGTTATGTACAAACTCGTTCCATAAGAATAGATCTAACAAGCAAAATAATCGGTAGCCGATCACTGAATCCTATGTCTTTGGCAATAATAAGCACATGCCAAAAATTCCTTCTCCATACCTACAACGTTGTCAATTGGTAGTATGTGCCTAGGTTTGGCTTCCTTTACATCATTGTCGTACGGAGACAACTAAAATAGGTTAAATATATACAAATCTAACATGTGAAAGAGTAAATCTTTGTAATTCAACAAGATACCAAAATTCTTGTGATTATCATTGAAGCTGAAGGCAAATCACCTATACACAAACATAACAAAAGGGTATCAAATCCCCAGTAGCATATTTATTTAACTCTCAGATCTAAATTGGGAGAGGATAACACCCAACTCTTTAATCAAAAATGAAACTTGGAAAGAATATTTCACAAATCTAAATCAGGAGAAAAAAAAAGTAAGATAAGAATGATAAAATGCAAATAAAATCAACAAAAGAGGGAGGGAGCGCAAAACTAACTCAAACCCTCCCCATAGCTGAAGGTTGAAGAAGGCAATTTAGAGAAAAGATAGAGAGATAGAGAAGACTTTTCGGTTCCCTGGCCTGCTTATTATTGGTTCACTTCAAATCAATGGTTTAATCATCACAATATGGGAGAAATGTTTATCCATATGTGGTAGCACCAACCTATGTTTTTTGTACTTCTATAGAAATGCGACACGATCAATGTGACCCAAGTGGATCAGGTCAGGTATAGGAGTTAAAAGTCATTGTCCATGGCCACTCAATGATCCTAGTCTTTCTTTATATGAAATGATGGAGGCTGAGTCGGCATAAATTGATGAGCTTGGGACCAATAAGAAAATTATTCACGCAAGCCTACCTAATTTGTACTTCTCTCCTAACGAGGGTGGGCTCATTAGGCCACTATATTAAGATCATGACACCCTAGCTTCTACTTTTGAATTTCCATTTCCTTTCCTTTCCCCTTCACACCCGTGATCGCATTTTATGTTTTACTTGATGATAATCCACATATGGATTGCATCGATGAGTTACAAATATAGACACCACCCAAATTAATTTTTAGTTAAATTAATATGTGGTTGATGTCTATATTTCTAGTAGGTTCTTGATCAAGAAAAGTACAAAAAAAGTTCTAAATCTATTGCATTAATACCAATTTAGTCATAAATATTTTAATTTGGCTAATTTAATCATAAACATTTTCACATTGATATCAATCTAATCCATTCAACCAATTTAAGCTGAAGACGCTAACGTGGACAACAACCATCTTTTTTTCTTTTCTTTTCCCTTTTCTTTTTGTTGGTAGCTTGTCTTTGGCCACAAGCCATGGCTAGCGAGAGCTAGCCTCACCTAGGCAATGATGACTCTTTTCGGCCAATGGTGAGGTTCGGCCTCGCCAAGGCGCACCTAAGCAAGGTCTTGCTAGATTTGGTGAGGTTGACCCTCACCCAGGCCAAGGCAACCTCGTCGAGCATTACCTGAGCAAGAGTTAGCCTCAGTGATGCTTGGTGAGAGGAACCAAAACCAAAAGCAGAAATTATTGGTGATGGGACAACAAAGAACCAAAAGTTGGGGTGGACATCTTGAATTGCATCTTTGGCTTCACAAAGATGGCAGTGACGAAGGGTGTTGTTGATGTAGGTGATAGAGATGGCTCATCGAGCCTCGCCTTTGCTCAAACGTCGCCCGGCAAGGTTGACCTGTCCTGGTCCTAGTGAGTGTTGGCCTCGCCAAATCTGGCGAGAGGGGCCTCACCGACGCTCATGCTTGCCTAGTTGCAGCTTGGCGATGCTAACCCTTGCCTATGACTAGTGGTCAATGCCCAGTCACTGGCAATAAGAAAGAGAAAGAAAATAAATTAAATTTCATAAAATTCATTAAAAAAAAATTGGTACTTTTCCTATTTTTGGTCCACTTAAATTGCCTTGAAATGATGGGACGTCTTTCTGGCCCGTAATGGAAGCAATGTCCCTCAATTGAAAGGGGGAATGCGAGGACAACTTCCACTCCAATGCAACTGATTGAGTTATATAAACAGAATTCATCGACAGTATAACCTTTTTGGAAATATCATTAGAAAAAATCAGATAAATCATGTCCATTGCACTCTTCTCCTTCTTCTTTTTCCTTCTTCCTCTTTTGCCCCTTGCTTCTAAGGCTAAATGATTGTTTCCGATGGTCGATTAAATAAATAAAAAAAAAAAAAAGAAACAAGACGAGAGATGTCCAAGGGCCCATCTGTTCCCGCACCAAAAGTACCAAACCAGTTTGACATTTCATTAGGCTGCTTAGCAGCCCTTTTTTTTTTAAATTTTAGCTTCCTGTATACATCGCGCAAAGCTGGACGTCGGACCCCAAGTATCGGGTAGGGTTAATAGGCTGCGCACGTTTTAAGTAAACAAAAACAGAAGTTATACTAAGCTGTCACAAAATTTTTAATTGTGTGAATTAACCATCATTTCGCATTTCGACTTTGTCTCTACTGATCACGCTAAGAATATAACCCTAATTTACTATCTTTGGGTTGGTCGGAAACCCTTGAAAACCCATTTGCGTATTTTCGACGTCTCTAGGAAAGATTAGAGGCGACAAATCAATGGTGCCCTTCACGGAACTCATATCATTTTCGTTTTAAAATAATGGTAAGAAAAGAAAAGAGAACGGAGGTGAGTTGCCACTTACATCATGCCTTGAATTGTCATGGCCTGCGAATGCGTTGCATCACTCATGATTCGAACCCCAAGTGCACGGTTGTCTTAAATGGAATCTCCTCCTAACCGATTTGATAAATCTTTCTTTCTCATAATAAAAGATCATGATTGGATTCTATATTGTTGTCTAGAACTTGGTAATGGTTGACTTATCCCACCAAATTTTATTCTTTTCTAGGTGACCTGGGATTCCGTTAGCATCGATTGAAAAGCATCGAATCATTGGAGATGGCGAAGCCCCACTTTGATTCCCCCCTTTCCTGGTTTGAGATTGAAAGGTATGTTTTGCAGGAGCTGTGCGCTTGAGAAATGTTAGTCGCTCGCAGACGGTCCTATATGTCGTCGGTTGGACCTAGTGATGCCTAACTCACCAACCATGCAAGGATGCAGAGACCCCCCGTCGCTCGTTCCAATCCCATCAACCGATTTCATCGTCGGTTGGACCTAGTGATACCAGAGCTCGCCAACCATGCACGTATGCAGAGACCTCCCCGTCGCTCGTTCTAATCCCATCAGCAGAGACGACCCCACCCAAAAAAAATAAACAAAACCCAACACGGGAAGTGGGTCATCTATCACGACACATGGCCCATCATCTACCGCGCCGTGGGATCGCGGATTCTTTTCATGTTAAAGTGACAAAAATCCAATCCCTTTGTTTAGTGGCATTTGTAGATTGACTCTAATGAAGGTCTACTTTTTGGAGCCCTCACTTTTGAAATGAAAAAATGATATGACTAGTCCATGAACTTTAATCTTTGAACTTTTAATTTATTCAATATGATCCATAAACTTTAATCTAATGTATAATGTCTTTCTTGGACTTTTAATTTATTCAAATATGATTCAAGTTAGTCCATAGACTATATGGAAATGTTCAACGTTGTCCCTGAACTTAAAATAATGGAAGGACAGTATTGTTCTCATATAATTTAATGACTATATTGAATATGTAATAAAAGTTTAGAGATCATATTGAACAAATTAAAATTTTAGGGACCACAATGCACAAATTAAAAGTTCATGGGATATATTACATATTAAACCAAAGTTCATGGCTCATTTGTGTCATTATCCTTTTTTAAATTTCCTTTAAACTACTCGAACAATAACAAATTCTTCTTGCTAACATCATCCCTAGTCGACATCTATCTAGCTGCTGAACTATTTAACTAAGCTCTACCACACGAATCTTGTCCAGATGGATTTAAAAACAGCCTTAGATAATGAAGCATCTCAAGTGGACGGTTAGCATAGCCTGCGCAATTAAAGTATATAATTGGGAAAAAAAAAAAAACAGCTAC
Source organism: Angophora floribunda (assembly GCA_014182895.1). Lineage (NCBI taxonomy): Eukaryota > Viridiplantae > Streptophyta > Magnoliopsida > Myrtales > Myrtaceae > Angophora > Angophora floribunda. Next base: position 30,668,393 of record CM024712.1, read on the forward strand.
ACGATTCGTCAGCTTAACGAATGCAATTGCGCTTCATACTGTCCAGATTTGACCGTGTTGACTGACCGGAGATTTGGTTTTACTTGGACCACGACTTTCTCGCATGGGCGGCAAGCACAACACGTGAAACCACGTGCCGCCGGGAATTAAAAAATCCGAGGGAAAAATTCGAGTTTGCATAGGAAAAGAAAAAACCTTTCTTGCAATTGACCCAGTCCTACGACATCTCTATCTTGTGGCGGACGGTACCGGTAGATTCATGCCATTACATAGACAATCTTATGGCCAAAAGGAGAAAGAAGAATGAGCTAGTCAACTTCAGAACACATGCCTTGTTCAAATCAAGTGCAGTAGCTCTCCATTAACCATTCATGCTATCGTTTGTTTTATTTAAAATACAATGAATCTGAACAGATGATAAAATAATTCTAATAACTGCTTGAAAACCACCTCCATTAGCCACATATTTAATGTTTTTTTTTTGGGAAAGTGGGCATTTCTAGAGCCCATTATATGTGATTTATCGACAGATAACACAGCTAAAATGAATATCGACTCACAAAATAGCCAGAGACTTACATGCATGGAGAGAAGTTTCTCGATTCTCTATATTTTATAAAAGAGGCAAATTGAGTATTGTGATAGGACATAACAAAATCCTTAGCTTAGGAATTTCTAAACAATTCTTGAAATACCTACAAATAAAGTTGCAGAAAAGAAATAATGAGGAAATAACAAAAAGGATGAAAAAATAAAACAGAAAAAAAGGCCTAAAATAAAAGGTGCTCCAAAACATGGCTAATTAATTGATTTTAAGACCTCAAGCAATTGCATAGGAGGGATTGTTTGGCCTTAGTATAGTGCTTGGAATGAGCTTTTCGAATTGATATTATGGACATTGCAATTCTAAAAGTGAGGATTATTTTATCACATGCTGCGTGTATTCTTGTCTTGGGCCTACTTATTGAGTTTTTAATTGTTCAAACACTCAAAAAAGCCTTCTTAAGTCGAGTCCATCTCAACAAATAAAAACTTGAGGCTTGAAGTTTACTTAACCGCCATGTACTCTTCAAGCACAATATTGAGTCAAAGAACAATTGGAGCATGGTATCCAACTGATCCATTATGAGATTCAATTGTTCTATGATTGATCCACGACCATCATGACCTTGTACTTTAAGACCTTTGTCATCTTACAACTTTGTAGGGAGCATGCTATGATATAAAAATTTTGTGTTGTCATTATGTGACTGGTTAAATTTCAATAAAAATTGACTATACACTCACTTTTGCATGCACAAATATTTTGGCTTAGAATGAATAATCATCTATTGTTTAATTCTATTCTTACAATCTCTAAGGGCACGAGAGCAGAGACCTCGATAATTAGGATATATAAATGTAGTCAACCGAAATACAAATATCTTTTTGTCATCTGGTAAAATGGTGAAGAAGAAGAAGAAGAAATTAAAGATGAAGCAATTAATAGTTGGTGAACATTTAGACAGAGAGTCAAACTGACATATTTTAGTACGACTTGCATTAATATAAAGACTTCTGACTTCGATCCTGTCTTCAAACTCCTCCCCCGAGTAAAACTACGTATCAAGTGTAACCCTACAGCTGTTCCTTCCTGCATGAGCAATCTTTAAAACACAACTGTTTTAAAATAATAGACAAAACTATCCGTACTTTCCTTTTTATTTGGCGGTATATGAACTTCCATTTGGTGACCCTCTACCCTAAACATTTTAAAGTGTTCAAATAATTCCCATATTTTCTAAGAGTTTGAAAAAAAATAATTACGGGACAATGTTATCGTTGTGCCTCTATGCTCCCTTTCTCTCTCTCCAAATTTTATTTCTTATGTTGTTGATGCGGGTTCGATTTGGTGGTACAAGTGAAATCGACGAATGAAAAAGCAATATTGATATTTGACTATTTCAAATAAGCACTTTGGAGCATCCCAATGAAATTACATGATGAAGGGCAAAATGTAGACGTTTTCAAAAAGTTGATGGATATTTTCAATCAAATGAAATTGTGGGGACGATTTATAATCCTCAGTGAGATTATAGGGACCGGTGGTGCATTCCTATTAGCACTGAAATTTTGACAGTGTTCATCGTCCAAGCTAAAGAAGAAGTTGCGGATTAGGCCAAGTCCATAGCGATGAGATGAAACCAATAGCCCATCGATTAATCAAAGGAAGAAGGTAATCGCGTGCTTCAATAATGATGAGGATTTGAATTTATTTGTTTTGCAAAAACTAAATGATTCAAAAAAATTATATCGATTGAAATAATTACTCAATAAAAATATTCTTATTATCGATATCAATTCATATAAAGATTCAGTGGAGAATAAAGAGGACACACAAAATCCCGAAGAACCAGATTTTTACTCTCTAGTGGCGCAATTTGTTTCTAATCTTTCCATCTGTCTACTTCCAGTCAATCTTGTTGTTTGTTTACTTTGCTCAATGAAACACTTGCTCATGTTTCTTTAGAAAGATCTGTGCCATCGTCAACAAGCTCATGTCCTCAGTATTTTCGAACACAATGCTCTAAGCTCTTGCTCCAATCTCGAACGCTGCTGTACAGCCGTCGATTTGAAAGTAGCAATCCTCATGTCGGTCGAAATGAGCTATGCGCCTTATTGGCATTCGGCCCGTCCTCGTATGACGTGCACGACGCTCTGTCCTAAAACAGTTGTTTTTATATGAGGTTTAAGCCAACCAAACTTGAAGACCAAGGCGTGGGCGGCTTCAGTCAGATCAGAGAAGGTATGTGAAAAGGCTCCAAAGAAAAGATCAAATTAACGCCATCTATTCAGAAATTAAAAAAGTAACCGAAAGTTCACGAGGGAATATCTTAGTTCCAAATAAATAAAAAAATAGAACTTTCTTCGTTCAGGTGGAAAAGCTCCTTTCATCTGAATACGTGTAGACGTAAAGATTCCAATTTGTACCCCAACGCAGGAGTTATCAATGTATTTAACTAGGTTGCACTCTTCCTGAAAGATCTTGATGACATATACCAGTCGAAGATGGAGATTTATAGACGTGACACTTATGATTGGGGCCTAATTCCCTAAAAAAAACCCTCAACATTAGGTCTAATCTCGATTTTACTCCAAAATTTCTTTTATCTCAAAAAAACCCTCAACTTTAGGTGTAAGCCTAATTTTGCCCAAACTTTTTTTTCATAGGACAAACCCCAAATTTTAAGTATAATTCCAAGACCACAACAAATTTTGTTTTGTCTAAATAAAATCATTATCTTTCAATCTATTCTCAAATTTACCTCGCAATCTAGTCTCAATTTGATGTGGCATTTTCACGTTGATCTAGATTTGGGATTGGCCCTCAAGTTGGTTTTTTTTTTTTCTAACAAAAAAAAAGTTCAAGATATATTTGGATTATCCCTAAAGTTTGAGGTTTTCTTTAAACAAAAAAAAATTCAGGACAATATACCTAGAGTTTGGGATTTTTTAGGGAATTTGACCTTATAAATAGAGATATCCGATTGTTAAGAGCTTGTAGCTTCATATTCCAGTATATCTTACAATCAAATACCCTAAATATAGATTAGCTTTTTTAGGGATTAGGGTTTCTTATTCCGGTGGAATTTGGCCTCCGAATATCGAGGTCTTGCCCGACCACGAATAAGAAAGAAGAAACATGTACCATAAAAGTCTCTTATCACCAAGCCATCGTTCCGCATATCTTGCTTCCTCTTTGATGAAAGTGAGCCACAAAAATGACCCGTTGCACACGAATTCAATGGCTACGCCATAGCCATAGGAACATGGTACGTACATCAATTATGCACCACCACCACCACCACCACCACCCCAACCTAAGCTACTCTAGCATCCAACAATAAATGGGGCTATGGCCATAGATTCTGCAATGCGTTTGATGTGAACAAGAGCTTGAGGAAAAAAAGCTTTGGCAAGTAGAGGCCCCCTCTGCCTTTGACTAGAGGAGCGAACGCTTTCTAAAAGCTAGGGCTACATTTTTCTTACCCATCTCGAGCATTGGCCTCGTTTGTTCTCTCTCTCTCTCTCTTTCTGTCAACGCGAAAGGAATGGAGATGGACAGTGTCGGTTCTCTTTTCTTGTGTTTTTCTAATCTTAGGCTAGGAGCCACAATGTGGATTTGACCTTTGGTACCACAGCTGCCCTTATTGACAATTCCTCATTCTTTTCATTTGTGGGTCGGTCCCACTAAAGATCATGTCGAAATGGATGAATATATCTTTGTCCCTTGACAACATCTTATGTGATTGGGAAAAGTATCTTTAATATACTAACCTATAATGACAATCAAAGTTTAGGACCTGAAATTACCCAATCAGTCCAATACTAATTGTGTGAATATGCCAATTCAACTATTAACCTTTTAATTTTACCAATTTAGTTTTAAATTTGTATACAAATTGCCAATATAGTTTTTTTGATGAATTTTTGCCAAAAATCGCTAACATGATGGTCCGGTCATTGCCGGCAAACTTACATGACACATCACCATGTCAATGGTTTATTGTGTATTGGAAATTCACATAAATATTTATGACTAAATTAACAAAATCGAAAAATTCAAGATTGAACTGACATGCATACGATAAGTTTAAAATTGATTGAATAATTTCCTCTAATTTAGAGAGTAGGAAGTTACATGAAATCATTGTACTGCAAATTATTTGATGAGCCAATTCGATATTTTTCCTTTTCTATAAGGCACTTTTTAGTAATTTTGATTAAAAGTGAAAAGATTCCTGATGACTTTCCTAATGGCTGTCTTAGTCTAATCATAACCATTTAAAGCCCTCTCTCTGTCCCTCTCTCTCTCTCTCTCTCACACACACACACACACACAACTTGGATTCTATCACGAGTAGTAATGTTCATGTTATACAATTTCTGGACCATTATTGGGTAATTATAAGTTGATATATACAGCCATGCAACTTTTTGTTTATATTAGATAACATACAGCTACCGACCACAAAAAAAAAAGGTAACATTCTGCTAAGACTTTTTCTTTTCTTTTTTTCATTTTTTAAAAGAGAAAATAGATTCACATGGCATTGGGCAAAAGACATTTTTTGAATTGCACAAGAGGGAAGCGATGCAAGTGGTCAATGGGAATGCTAACTCAATCGTGCATATTTTGAACTTTTTTTTGGTCAAACATATTTTGAACTTTAATCATACAGATCATAACCAAAGCAATCAATCTCACGGACGGTGTCATGTGCTTTTAAGGCTTTTTAAGCTTTAGCGACCGATAATTATTGAGATTGGATGAACCTGTGAAAAGTGGCTTTTATGTGTATATATATATACACACACATATGCACATTATTTTATTTTCTTTTACGTTGCATCAGAAAAGTCAAGGTTTTTGACCCATGGCCTCATGTTGTATAGGCTTTGACTAATTTTTTTTATTTGTTTTGTTTTAGCTCCTATGCAATTGCATCTTGACATTTTCGTAGATTAATTACTATTAATGACTCGTCCCCTCGTACGTAGTCCTATGAATAGAGTAAGATGGTGGAATGCTTAAAATCTGAAATCATTGCTAACACATTAATTCAGATGATGGTACTTCAAAAGCAAAAGAAATTACATTTATATTCACAACTAGTATAAAAAAAAACTACACGCGCTTGAGGGATCTTTCGATGAACGCCAATATTCCCCAATTTGCAAATAATTCCATGTTGACTAGTTAAAAACCGAGCTATAATATTTATATACACTAGTGTTTTTCAAATACCATTGACTGTATATAAGCTCGAAATGAAACTTAGAGCAACTCTCCATATAGGATTTCAGCTAGAAAAGTTGTTTATATAACCTATCACTCGGCCTGCTTATTTCATGGATAATTATTCATATAATTTTTTTTTAATTTCACTTGCATACATTTTCTATCTTTCATATGGTGCTGATTAGCTAGATTTTTTCATGTTTGCTGGAATAGATTATTTAAATACGATCTATTGAATTATATAATAATCATTTCTGGAATACGTAATGATAGAAATATTCGATTAAAAATGCTCTTGGGCTATAACTAAGTTCACGTTGCCCCTCATTAGCAGTAGTAAACAATTAGGCAGGGCTGTGACGATCTGACAATTATGTCGGATTACAAAATGGATTAGTGACTACGTACTTGGCCTCCACTAAGTTCGATCGACAAGTACGTAAATCTCGACATCATCCGTCTGCACGATGCTTGAACATACTGCATTTTCTCCCTATAAATAATGGGCATGCACTTTTTTTTTTTTTGGTAATATAGTAAGGTACGAACCACTTTTAATTACCCGATTGCATCATTTAAGACTACAATCATCGAGACACTCCCACGGAAAATAATTTGGTGGTAGAGAGAAATCCTGAATCGACCACCTGCTACACGCACTCCCTCTCCCTCCCTCCCTCCCTCTCTCTCTCTCTCTCTCTCTCTCTCTCTCTCTCTCTCTCTCTGTAATTAAAGATAGAAAATGATTAAAGAAATGAATAGAACAGGTCATCACTTTTCTTGGCAGATTTCTCAACTCTCTCCCTCATTTATATTCCCTCCTGGGTTTACTCCCTTCTTCTCTCTTCTCCATGTTCTTGCCTCTCTCTCTCTCTCTCTCTCTCTGTGAACATCTTGATTTCTCAAATCTCTCTGCAGATCTTGGCCAAATCAGAGAATTTGCTTCGACCCTCTTGATATCATCTTCAATCGACCAGTACCCTCGATTTCTTTCCCATTCTCGAGTCATCATCGAGTGGATGTTGTTGTTCTTGTCACCTACACGAACAGAGAAAACTCTCTTGGTTCCTTTCTTCTGGGGTGGGACATGGATCTTGTGACCAAGGCCTCACTGATCCATGTCTCTGAGAGCATCCCTCCTCCCGTGAGTGAGGCGACCACCTCGCTTGCTCACACTCCTCTGCACAGCTCGGGCCCGGGCTTCCCAATCATGGCCATTGCCATCATAGGCATCGTAGCCACAGCCTTCTTACTGGTCAGCTACTACATATTCGCCATCAAGTGTTGCCTGAATTGGCACCGGATCGATGTCCTTAGCCGGTTCTCCCTCTCGCGGAGAGGCCGCCGCCCCGAAGACTCCTTATTGGTGTACTCTCCAGCAATGGAGCCCCGAGGCCTGGACGACGCGGCTATCCGATCGATCCCGATACTCCAATTCAGGAACAGGGGAGGCAAGAGCAGAGATTTTGGGGAGAGGAGCTTTTGTGAGTGCGCGGTCTGCTTGAATGAGTTCCAAGAGGACGAGAAGCTCAAGATCATCCCAAACTGCAGCCATGTGTTCCACATCGATTGCATTGACATTTGGCTCCAGAACAATGCCAATTGCCCACTCTGCCGGACAAGCGTCTCTAGCGCCACGGCAGCAGGGATGCTGCCTCCAGTGTTCCGGCCTGACCGTATCATTGCACCTAGCTCAACCCCGGAGGACACGAGCCCCTACGACGGCAGGGCGACAGTCGTCGGTGGGGACGAGGACTTCGTGGTGATTGAATTGGGAAGGCCAGAGGATACTGATCCCGAGCGGCAGAGCCAGAGCCAGAGCCAGAGCCCGAGGCTGTGGACGGGGCCCGAGAGAGTACAATCTGGCGGGTCATCATCATCACCAGCTCTGGCCATTAGCCCTTCACTTGGAAAGTTGGAAAAGAGCGGACTGGCCAAGAAAGGGAGGGCAAGGAAGCTTCACAAGATGACGAGCATGGGCGATGAGTTCATCGACATTAGGGAGAGGGATGATGAATTCTTGGTTCAGCCAATTAGGAGGTCAATCTCAATGGACTCATCTGCTGATAGACAGTTATTTTTGGCAGTCCAAGAGATTTTGAAGCAGAAGAGAGAGGATGCGGTCAGGTTCAGTGAAGTTAATAACTTTAGTCCTCAAAATCAAGAAGGTTGCAGCACCAGCAACAGCAACAGCAACAGAGTGAGGAGGACATTCTTTTCTTTTGGCCATGGTAGGGTCTCAAGAAGTGCAGTTCAGCCGGTTTGCCTGGAACCTTAGGAAAGAGGGAAACAAACTTCTTCTCCCTTTTTGTCAATTTCTTTTTTCTTTTAGAAATTTCAGGCTATTCGCTCATAAGTTCTTTTTTTTTCTTTTTCTTTAGTTCACATGCACCAAAAAGTATAGGACTTCAATAGAATTTTTTAACTGGGATTCAAATTGTGAAAGGCTAGCTGGATTTAATTTATGGGTTGGTGGTGCCATGACATCATTTGGTGGAACCACTAAATCTAATTTAAGCATTTTTTTCCCTGGTTGTGCTCCTTGATTTTACATATTCAGAAAATAATTGCATGGTCTGGTTGTTGAAATGGAAGGGTGAAGGGACCAAGAAAGAAAGAGAACAAAAATATTTGGTAGAACAGGGGAGAGGGTGGGGGTCCATTTTTAGCTGCCTCTTTCGTGGGAAGAAATGGAGAGGCCCCTTTTCTATTTGCAATAATCAACTATCCACCAACCTAAATTTGTCAACTACTAAGAATGTTGGTGAGAGGAGGTAGGAATTCCATCACTTTATCGTTAATGAAATTTTCAATTCTCAATGCTGGAATCACTGTAGTTCCAGCACATGGGAGCACGAGAAAATTAAAATTTGTTGTATAGGTGCCATGCCTCATGAGTTTCGTACCGAATTCAGGAGGCTGTGTGAAAGGATCGGTAGACAATGAAATAATCACTGATTTGATCATCACGCTAAAAATAGAGTATGACATCTTTAGTAGCTACATGGTTTAAAAATGGATTGGACTCCTAGCTGATCCACAAGAGTTGGGAGGTGGTCTAAAAGGTTCAGACAATATGTAACTCCTAACAGACTTCCAAGATGACAAAAGGGAATGAATTAAGTGAATGAATTTTGTAATACAATATGGACTGACATGTTTGAAGGAGTTTATACAAGTCCAAGTCTCGAATAGATTGAGAGACCTCTGAAAGGATTTACAAGTAAAACCCATCTCAAACGGTCATCAATCTGAGTATTTTTTAAGGACTCCACCCGTGTGGAGTGAATTAGATTATTATTATGTGTAAGTGATGATATGACTAAAAGGATTGCCATTTCATTTTGGAAGGCCCAATCTTTTAAGTGTAAGTCACAAAGAAACTAATTGGCGAGTCTTCTAATTACGACATGGATCGCCTGCCCTTGAGCAAGTTAAAGAAGCAGCCTTACTTTGATATAAAACAAAAACAAAAAAATCATCAAAAGTACCACCAGATCATAACATTAAAGGAAAAGTACACTAAGTCCTAAAATTAGTAGTGAAAGATCATCAACATTTTAAATTATAAAATAGTGGAATTAAGTCTTAAAATTAATTGTTGGCAAAAAAAGAGTATCAAAACTTATTATAGAAATGCAATCAAATATTTTCACTAGTTTTGTCAGTTTTAACTAACTATCCTAATGAAGTTTTAAATTTTTTGAGGACATGCAGTGGCGTCATAGGAGCAAAATAACCTATGAAAAGTTTAAAAGAAAAAAGAAAGCAAATTGAATAGAGAGAGACAGAGAGAGCAACAAGAGTTGAGAGGATAGGAGCAGCGATGATCGATCTGCCTTGTCAAATTCACACGAGGATGGCATCCATCATTGTGATTATGTGAAGATGTACTTACCTCACCCTTACATTCTGTCCTCGCCCAGTGGTGGCGAGGTGATGGCCTACTGCTTGCCACCGCCTCATGAGGATCGATCAACTCTCTATGTAGCTAGAAATAGTTGTTTGACCTCGTGCAAAGGTGCCAAGAGGTGGTGCCACCATTATGCAAGGGCTTGTTCTTGTCGAGGGCTAGTGGCCCTTTTTAGGGCCAGGTAAGGGTTGCTGGCCCTTGTCCACTAGGACCCGTGCAAGGATCGTTGATGGCCCTCCATGACCCCTTGCTCTATGGTCTCTCGCTCTCTCTATAGCTTTCACTTTTATTTTTTTATTTTTCAGTGTTTTTCGAATGTGGCATCCACTAGAAACCACTTCAGTGCTCACTATGCTTAGATATTTTTGAAAAAAAAGCCATGCGAATTCTTTTCTATCACTCATGGTAGATGGGAGTCAACGGCATTACTTCCTTGTGACTTTTTGAATAAAATTTAAAATTTGATTACATTATTTGATCATTTTAGAATTTAATTATTTTTTATCATAAATTTTATAATTTTTGATGCACTTATCTTTCAATATAATTGGCCCATCCACGTAAGGAGTTCTATTTTCTTCTTCTTGAAGGGGCGTACAAGGGCAAGAAAAGTATATCTTCCTCCTCAAGGTCAATTGTTGCTTTAAATCGAGTTAAGACTTTGTCTTGAATTCTCATAACCATTAAAAGGCTCATGTATATAATTCTCCCGGTTAAGTGTGAATGAGATTAAGGCCCAAAGTTCACGTGGAAGGCTTGTAAATTTCAGTGGGAATACCAAGACTTCATGTCCGGACGACGCATACACATTCAATTAGAGAAATAAAGTCCCCTGTCCTATTCTATAAATAGATATTACTTGCACGCTTCATTATATGCATTGGGGGCCTGTCTTATGGCAGACTTTATTTGGCCGCTGAAACAATTATTTTTCTACTTTCGTAGGCACTTGGCAGAGCAGAGACAGCCAATACTGTCAATTCATTCACGACCTTCAATTTGGAAAAGTTGTCGAGATGCGTACGTGATCGTGTCAATTTTCTTGTTAATACCATAATATACAAGACTGTATAACCTGCCATTCGATGCTTCTCTCTCTCTCTCTCTCTCTCTCTCTCTCTCTCTCTTTATGGCATGCTATGAAATACCATACGAACCTTATCGAGCATATATACGGCTGTTTTGCCAGAAAGAAATTCATGCCATGGAATATTTTCCCATCAAAGATTGAATCTTCGGTGTTTATTCGAATCGGTTTCCGAGACAATTCGGACAAGAAGTGTCAAGTGTAATCAAAACAAGAACTAGTGCTAATTACTCTAAAGGAAAGTAAACAATGGAACTAGAAAGTTATACTGATAAATTGAAAGATACATTGTTTGTGTTGATGATCAGGGTTTTACAAAGAATACAATGTGGTTATTTGAAACCTATAATCGATGGTTACAATTAGTAATTAAATTTAAAAGGATAACTTTCTAATCCTATCTTCAAAACAAATAATTTCATAATCCTATTTACAGTTATAAGAAGCTACAACAACACTTAATCACAAGAAGTTACAAAAACCCTAAACTAGTGGTAACATGTTATGCATCGATTGCCTACCATCAAGGCTCTTCAAGTTGTCGAGTATTCCTTTTATCGATGACTTCAACTATTCACTAAATTCTACCATTATCAACTAGGTCTATCACTTATCGATTATAACTAAAATTTGGTCATTTTTAGGTGTCAAGATTGAGGAAGCTAGTATAGACACCTAAAGGGGGTGAATAGATGCAAAAATAAAAATTTGTCAATTAAAATAGAATAAAGTCTAAGTAAGGTATAAAAGTAGAAACTAAATTCAAAATCGAACTAGTGAAAAAATAGACTTCTGTAAAAATACAATTAGAATTAAAGAGTTAAAGGATAAGAAGATTGCATATAGAATTTATAGTGGTTTGGCTTGGATTAAGTTTATCTCCACTCTCCTATGTTAATAGCCTATTGGCTTGATTCCATCATATGATCAAGGGAAAATTCCAAAAAATGGCTCGAAATGCCCATATTTTCTCAAATAAAAGCCCAAAGTGAATTTTTTTCATATTGTTGACACCTAAATTTTGACAATTTGTTTAAATATTTATTAATTGCATTGAAAAATTAGGGATTAATTTCTAATCCCTTAATAAAAAAATTTCATTAAAATTGCATTGCATATAGACATTAGGAGCATTTGCATCACTTGTTTTAAAATTGATTTTAAAAAAAATTTAAAAAAATTCGAATTTAAAAAAAAGAGAGAGAAAAAGGGATCCGGGCCGGGGCTGGGCCCGCTCGGCCCCCTTCCCTTCTGTCTTTCCTTCCCTCGGTGGGCTCAGCCCACTTTTTCTCCCACCCCCCCCACGTGGGCTCAGCCCACGTTTTTCCTTCTTCCCTTCCCCGGCCCAGCCCATCCATCTTTCTTCTTCCCCCGCGCATGGGAAGAGCGACCTGTAGGAGCAGAAAGTCAGCAGAGCAGCAAGTCAGCATGGCAAAAGCAACAGAGAAGAAGTCAGTAGCAGCAAAAGAGCAAAAAGCTTTTGCAGAAAGAAAAACAGAGGAAAGAGAGGGGGAGGACAGAACAGAAAAAGGGGAGAGAGCTCGAGAGAGAAAAGGGAGAGAAGGGGCGAGCTCGAGAGGAGGCAGAACCGAGAGAAAAAAGGAGGACAGAAACAAAGAAAAACAGAGAGAAGAGGAAGTCCGAAAAAAAGACTGAGGGGAAGAAGCTCGAATTCGGCGGAGAGAAACAGCGACCGAGAGCGGCCTAGCCATGCACGGGCCTGTTCGAAGACTTTCCCGGCAACGTCCTTGAGCTAACCAGGTAAGTCCGGCTCCGTCCTTAATCCGTTTTTAGGCGCACCAGGTCGGAGCTCGCATTCGTCCGGCTCACGCAGGCTCCAACCCTTGCATTTTGTTCCCACGTCCCTTGTATGCCATGTTCAAAGACCCCTAAGGCATGTTCGAGGGTCGATTGAGCCAGAAATCTTTGAACTCAGTAGCACCCATTAACCGTTCAATGAAATGCCCCAAAGAGAGCCGACACACAATTTTTGTTTTTAACTCAAAATCGACTAGTGCCGGCTGTTATTCTTGTTAAATCATGTTAGTCTCCGTTGTTGACGCTGTGTTTATGTATAGTTTATGTTAAATATTCCTGTGTTTTGGAATCGACGAAGTTTTTTTTCGCGACGAAAACATTCACCAAATTTCATGGTCGAAGGTGGTTAATGCCGACTGGAGTGGACGACCGGTGGGTGGCGGTCGTCAACCAGAGTGTGGGTTGCACCGAGGGTCGCTGGTTTAATAAAAATAAAAAAGAAAAAAAAGGAAAGAAGAGAAGTTGCAGTCTTCGGGTGGGTGTGCTACTATTGCGGGAAGATGAAGACATCGGGGGGAAGCATGCAGAAGTAGGGGTGTGCAACTGAATCAAGTTTACCCGGTAACCCGGACGGACCACACGAAAAACAGAGTCGAGAACCCGTTCCCGGTTAAACCGTTCCAGGAACCGGTTCCAATTTTTGGGAACCGGTTGAAACCGGTCCGAGAACAAGGTCCAAGCAAATACCCACCCGGAATCGGACCAATTTTGGAACCGGTTTTTACCTTGTTAAAAAACATAAAATTGTCTCTCTGTATAGTGCTTTTGAGTCTCTCTATTTTCAAAAAATTGTTAAAAAAACAGAGCTTTTATCTTAATCAAATTAAAGAAGAATTATTTTTTAAAATAATTGTTAAAAAGAACTGTTTTCATGCATTGTTTTTCTTTTTTAAAGGTCCCACCTTCAACTATTATTATAATCGCAAGACAAGTGCTACTAATTATTGTAGCACTAATCAAAGCATTCTCAATCCAACTCAAGAAAGATGTCTTCTTAATAACAGTTTAGTGGAATATACATAAGTAGGCGTATTAGATCATATCAGAAGTATTGGAGTTAGAACACTAGGACTGCCATAACTTTCGTACGGCGCTCACTTTGGTACCAAAACTTTTTTTTTCATTCACTTGAATGCCAAATCGAAGTAAAACCATTCAGTTAAGTGTCACTTCCTTAAATATTTCTTCAAGCCAAGCTAGCCATTGGCCAATCATTTTGAAGGATTATCTTCCAACTTTCCCATTTGGATAGATTGATTTAAGAATATCTTACAGCCATTGAAGATAAAGATTGAGTCCCTACGGATTATGATCGTAAGCAAAATTTAGGTTGTCATAAGTATTCCATTATCTTTTGGAAATTGTATCCAAGATTGATTTTGTCAATCAAATTGATTAACATAACCAATATATGTAAGGTAAGTGAAATTCATAGCTATTCTAGATTTCATCTTCGTTCTAGTCCTTTCATACTATCTGAATGAGTTTCATTTTGGACCCTATCAAAGTGAGGATATGTGTCTACTTATAGAATCAGAATTGATGTAAAACCTTATGGAATAATATAGACTTTCTTTGAGAGTCTCGACTATTATCCAAACTTAAGTCTCTCATTCTAGAGTCTATTCTAACGTAAACATTAGAACTAAAAAATGTTTTGTTAACATCAAAACCATGAGTTTTCTCAACAAACATATGCCCATTTTAGAAATTGAATGATTTATTGGTCATAAATTTGATAATTAAATAGTTACAACCAAAAGTTATTCTTCTATTTCTATCTTTAAGTAGGTGCTCATGCTACAAGCAACGATAAATCAACAAAACAATGGGCCTTCAAATCTTTCTCTAAGATTAAATTCCAAACCATTGAAAGTCAAATTCATGAACTCTTTTTTAGAGTGAAGTAAGGCATCTATTTTTATCCTCTTGAATCGGGCAACAAACTAATCAACCTACTCATTACTATTTTGACAGAGTCTGATCGAATCAAAAATTGATACCTCAACCATTGCTCAATAAAATTGAGAATAAAATTATCTGTCCATCTCAGCTTAGTTTCCAACATAAATGGGTGGTAAGTAAATGTATCAAGTGAAAGAAATTTTCAATAAAGATAAACAAAAATAAGTATTAGAAACTTGCCTATCTCTACTTCTCTACACTAGACTATAAATCAACTAATGTGTTCAATGGCCAATTGTTCATCTTTGCCAATAAAAGTGGCAAAGTCAAGGATTTTGAAGCCTCTTGGAAAAGGCTAATCATTAACCAATTTAGGATTCAGTTTCCTATAAACAGGTAGATAATAATGCTATGTAATCCCAATTGTTGTTGAACTTCTTCAACAATCTTTGCTGGGTTTAATTGTGAATTGGTTGGTCATCTTTCCCCTTGGGCTGTGATGTTGGTCTTTTTGGATTATCTAGTTAAGTGGCATGTGAAGCCTAATAGGTATATTTGCCCCATTGAGTGGCATAGATACACCAATTGGCCTTATATCTTCGGTGTTTGGCATTAGTCCATTTTGTCAATGCTTTTGGTTTAACAAATTGGTAATATCATTTTGATTATTTTGACTAACATCAATAAATGGAGAAAGATTAGAAAAGTTCCCTAGTACCACTGGATCGACTTGGAATGGTGGTGATTGATTAGATGATCCTAATTTTGACGGATCATCATTCACAACATTAATGACAATTGACTCAATCACATCCGAGATGTCTGACTCACAATATAATTAGCCATTTCATTTTGTTGTTCTTCAAGCAATCTTCTCAAGACAAACACCATGTTGAAATTTGGAACAATATGCCTCAATTGTCCTTCAATTTGATGCCTTCAAAGATCAACTTTTATGCATCCTTTTCTTGCTCTCTCAACAATTGAAGATATAAAATATGTGGCAATTTTGTCTTCAATTTGTGGCACCAATTGTTGTTGTTAGCAACATTGTCGAAATCTTATTAATTTCTAGTTTTTGTTATTGTAATCTCCTCAAATCAACAAAATGTGTCCTATTGGACATGCGAAGAAAGGTTTCATTGGAATAATATCAATGACGAAATGCCTTTCAAATATATTAAAAAGAAGAAGATGTTATACCGAAATTGAAGCGACAATGAAATACTTTTTGAATATATGGGGAATGATGAGTGGATCAACAAAGGATATGAATGATTCTTTGTTGATTTTAGACATTAAAGTAAATAACATGGAATTGAAAAGTTCGAAGATGAGAGATAATCGCAACTAGCCATTTAAATTGCATAAAAGTTAAAGATAAAGATAAACTTGCAAGGAAGGTTGAGTTCTATGATTAATTAAGGGTTTTACAAATAGTATAATGTGGCTATTTGATGCTTACAATTGACAATTACATATAGTTATTGAATTAAAAAGATAACATCTTAATCCTATAGGTAAAACAAATAACTCCATAATCCTATTTATGGTTACAATAAGTTACAATGTTACTTATTCACGAAAACTTACAAAAATCCTAAAATAGTGGCAATAAACATAATCAAACAACAAGTACATTTTAATAGAGAAGAGTATATGTTCAACACATATTCACTCAGTTTCGCTAACAAAGACAAGTACATATATTTTGATGATAAGTTATTGCAAAATACTAGACATTTTACGCGCCAAAATGAATAACTTTATGTGTTATTATTCTCATCGTACTAAAGGCATGGGTGTATCATTAATGTGCACATTGTTGTGATATGTGCAATTGCGTCATCTCATCAACCCCATCACTTGAAATTAGGACTAAAACCATGTGGACCAAAATAGTTATTCTTCATTGCTTATTGTACTATGCAGACCTTGCAGGGAGAAGGACATTACAAATGTCAAAAGTTATATATGGCGCTCACTTTAATACTAAAAGTTTTCACCGCATTACTTAAACTTAAGTGTCAAATCAAAGAAAAAAATGATCATTTAAATACCAATGGAAAAAATTCCAACCAAAATTAATACGTGACCTTTTAATTAAAATTTTAATACAAGTTAGCATTTTAAAATAATAATTGGTCCACGAGGCATTTCTATATGTACCTTTCTCCTTCTTTTCCTCCACATTATTGTTTTTGTTGTTTTTTTTTTCTATTTTCTTCTTTTCTTTTCTCCTTTTGTGCCCTCACTTCTTCTTTGTTTTCTTCTTGTAGCGACCCATATGCTGACAACCTTCACTAACTCACCTTTGCCACCACTAATCACCAAACCGCCACCACCAAAACATCACATCAGTCACCATTTTCGCCAACTAATAGGGATCTAACCATAATGGCCTTGAATCGTGGGCATCACTGGAAAATGGGTAGGGACTCCGACCTAGGTGCTCATCCGCACCTAGGCCGGCGCTAGGAATTGAAGGGCAATGCCATAAATCCATAGGGAATCACAAATTAAAACATAATTTTAGTTATCAATGAAGAAATCGAGAATCAATCCTAACTTTGAACATCAATTTCATGAAAAACAACTTTATCAACTTTTTCAGGTAAATAGTTGAACACATGCTAGGCATTTTAAATATAAGCTTCAAACTTGATTTTATTGTATTTCTCAACCTAAGCACAGTATGCAAAGTCTTAAATCATCTCTATTTGTCATGAATTAATCTCATTCAATTACGATTTGCTCACAAAACCCTAGGATGGGCATCCTCAAGCAAGAACTACTCAAGAATCACCATACCGTCACCGAAGAAACTAGCGGCTAGCACATCTTCAAGCACTTCGAGATTGAGCAAAAGTAAATTCACAAGCTTTGCAAGCAAGAGAAGTGTGAGCTCAAGGCCAAATCCCACTGTCAATACTCCTCCTCTAATGGCACCTCCAAGCCCAATCACTCATCTGCTTTCATGTGATGTTGTAGAGCTCAAATGAAGAAATAGAGGGAGGGAGGGAGGGAGAGACTAATGATTTTGTTCAACAAGAAGTTTGGCTATGTTTTTCTTGCAAAATGATGTCATTTTGAGTTGTACAGGTAGATGAAACTCGTTAAACGATACCCTTTTGGGGCTTTCTTTGCTGATTGATACCTCTAGCAAGCCACATTAGCTTAAGATATTAATTAAAAAAGGCCAAGTTAGATTTCCGACCAAACATTTTGGAGTTGGCATTGAAAAGATTATTTTTCAAAAAATTTGACACTTAAGTGATTAACAAAAAACTTTTTGCATTAAAATTAGCATCCTACACAACTTTTAGCACTTCTTATGTCCTTCTCTCAAACTTTGATGTATTCTGGTGTAGTTAACCCCACATGGATCAACCACTCTACGGCTCATCAACACCCTGCTTCTTTAAAATACATTGTTGGTTGTTTATTTGTGAAACATATGAAATTATGTTTTTCCTTGTCCCACATAGGAAAGCTAAAGATTATATGGGCCACTATTTAAGTGTGGATATGTTCTAACTTGTTTAAATGAAGATATTGGACTACATGGGCTATACCCGAATAACTGTGTGTAGGTGCACAATTATTAAACACACTTAACATGCTTGTAGAGCATAATCGACACTAATTCTCAATTATTATTTTTTTATTTATTGAAATTCAGATTTATAAAATAATCTTTGTGTACTGAAATAGAGTGATTCTTCGCAATAAAGTACAGTTATTTTTTACTATTATTTAATTCCGAATATTATTATTATTTTTGCTTAATGGTTATTAAGTGCTCTCACAACCTCTCCAAGATTGTGTTTGCTTTGGACATAATTTCTAAGGTTGTGAAAGGTTGTATTTGTTCAATCATTATTTTTTAGAAACTATAAAATTCTAAATTCTAAAGCTATAGTTATTTTTATTATTTAATCCCGAATTTTAAACGTGTATGCTCAAAAACCATTTGTTCACTTTGCAACCTTTCTTTAAGGGTTGCTTCTATTCTAAACATTGAAATAAATTCATCGGTTTTTGTCTTATTTATTAGGGCAAATACCACCAAAAACTCTAAACTATGCCACTTGTAACAATTTTCCTTGAACATTTTTTTGTGCTACAAAAAATCCCAAACTATGCCACTTATGATAAATTTACCCAAACTTTTTTTTTGTTGAAGGGCATTTTCGTCCTTCTCCATTTTCTTTTTTTTTTTTTCTTTTTTTTTTTCTCCTTCCTTCCCTTTGCCATGGCCAGCAAAGGGAAGCCGGTGATGGCCGCCCTCACTGGAGTCGGAGTCGATGAAGGTTGCCCTTGCTTGCCCTCGTCGGCATTGGAGTTAGGCAAGGGCTGCCCTCGCCAAATGCCAACAAGGGTCCCCAAGTCAAGGTGAGGGTAGGCCTCACCAGTGTCGAGTGAGGGCCGCCTCCCTAGCGTCGGGTGAGGAAGGGTCACCCTCACCGGATTTGGCGAGGGCGAGCAAGGGTAGCCCTCGCCAACTCCAACACCGACGAGGGTGGCCATCGTCGACTTCCCTCTACCAGCCATGGCAAAGGGAAGGAAGGAGAAGGAAAAAAAAAAAAAATGAAAAAGGACGAAAATGCCCTTCAGCAAAAAAAGTTTGGTGTAAATTTATCCTAAGTGACATAGTTTATGGTTTTTTGTGGCACAAAAAAAAGTTTAGGGTAAAATTGTCCCAAGTGGCATAATTTGAGATTTTTAGTGGCTCAAAAAAAAAAAGTTTAGAATAAAATTGCCACAAGTAATATAGTTTAGAGTTTTTAATGACACAAAAAAATGTTCATAGTAAAACTGTCACAAGTGGTATAATTTAGGGTTTTTGATGGTATTTGCCCTATTTATTATTAAGTCTTGTCAATTTTCTTTCTTAAAAATAATAATTATTTCCAATTGTCTTCCTTTGAAAGTTCCCGAAATTGCTATTTAGTATTCCCATCCGAGACTTTATTATTATGCCTCAAAGTATAATTCCATTTCTTCCCGTTCCTGATAATATATGCCAACATACATCATACTAGTCTGGAATTGCACAAGAATTATCCACAGAGATAACATCCTAACCACCTTGGGCAGGTTCAGCCGAAATTGTTCATAGATTCCTCCGAGGAGGCGCCCCTTACAAATGTCCAGAAGGTAGTTGCAGAGAACACCAGAAGGTATTCAGAATATCGAATTTTCCATGATGATAACAATTTGTCAGGCGATAAAGTATCGGCATATTCTAATTCTACTTCAGATCACAAGTATGTGCGAAGAAGCTGAGCATCTTGCAATTCTATGTAACACTTTTTGTGCCGATTTGACTGGTCTTGTAACTCCATAACAGGCAAATGGCGTGAGAAGAGAGCCAGATTGCTTTATGCCATCTCTGCCTGTTGTTAGATGCCCTGAGGAGTTCTATTGTTGCTCAAGTTATACCATTTCCTTATATCTATCAGATTCAAATCCCCTTTAGCCCATTTCTGTCCATATGATGCCTAATTCAGCCAATTATAGAACGTGTTATTAATCCAGAAAAAAAATTCATTGCCCATGCATATGTTTTAACCTTTTGCGTTCATTTGATTCTTGGAAGAGTTTCATGCCAAGATTATGTATGGTTGGTGTGTCGAGGAAGAGTGGGAATATCTGAGGAATAGATTCTTTGCTCATTCGAGATTCTGAGGCTTCTTATTTTCTCTTCTTTGGAAATTTCGATGCAAAAACAACGAATCAACAAGGACTGTGGCTCTGTTGTAACGTTGAGTCCGCGTCTAATTCCTAAGCTTCAGCTTTTGGTAGTTCTCTTAAGTTCGGTGTAACGACTTGTAGCTTTTCCTCGCCTCGTCCTTTGGAGGTCGAGTAAGATTGCTCCTCAGACTTGACTCGAGCTCCTTGCTCTTCTTCCTTCCCCCACAGCAGCAAGTACAGCCCGATAATGACGATGACTGCCCCGATTATGCTGATGATGATGCCACAAACTGATCCTAAGATAAATTGATAGAAAAAAGCTAAAAAACATATGCAAAATATGGCCATCTTAGAATTACCTGCCCAAGTAGAGCTTCTCGCCGAGGACGAAATATGCTAGGATGGCGACTAAAATCGTTGAGAGCGGGTTGAACATGGTGACGAACACCGGTCCCTTTTCTTCTGTGCACCACAGCTGAATGAAGATGATTAAACCCGAGCAAACCACTCCCTGAGACGCAAGAAATGCATGAATTTACAAATCAAGTCCAAAGCTACATTGCTGGACAATCATTTGGTTGGTCAGTGAATAGATCTACTTAGTACTTACACCATATAAGGTGGACCAAAAATCTATATTAAATCCGATCGTCCAAGCAGCTCGCTTATGCTCAACGATCACCGTGAAGACTGCCGATTGCGCTCCCCCCACGAAGCTCATCCATGTAGTCAAGGAGAGCTGCGCTGGGTATCTCTTTAACGTGTACGCCTACAATTCACAGGACAAAATGAACTATTATATACTGCAATTTTTTTCTTTCTAGTTGATTAAACCATATATCATGTAGCTCATTCTCCTAAAAAGATCACTCGCTCGGTTATAATACAGTGAATGGCCATTTCATTTCAGGGTAAAGACTAAAACCTGTGCTGGATATAGTTGCTTAAATTGTGCCATTATGTACTTCACTTTCCATATGAGAAAATGTGCTCATTAATTGTATCCACCACGGATTTCTTATTTGTTTCCAAGGGCAGTCTCACAAAATTTGCTGATGACTAGTCATTCACTTGTTAATAAATCACTAATTCATCGTTTCGACTTTCACTGCAAAGTCTGTCACTTTGTGTTTGCTTTCAAATTAATGAGAGGTTTTTGAATCAGGTCAAGACCTGC
The DNA here is from genome assembly GCA_014182895.1 of Angophora floribunda. Taxonomy (NCBI): domain Eukaryota; kingdom Viridiplantae; phylum Streptophyta; class Magnoliopsida; order Myrtales; family Myrtaceae; genus Angophora; species Angophora floribunda. Next base: position 30,689,772 of record CM024712.1, read on the forward strand.
ATGATGTACCATATTGACCACGTGATGCAGCTTGCAACGGTAAGGATCGAGCCCTTCAACCAGTCCTCCTGGACACTGGTGTTGCCTCCAATATGGATCAGAGGATGCCCCAAGTTCCTCATAACTGGGCCTTTGTACAATGTCATGGTCGTCACACCCGCCAAGGAGATTAATGTCCCAAGGGCTTTTGCCATCCCTCGCAGGTTTCGGAGGTCAAGAACCTCCAACCTGCAATTATTTATTAAGACAGCAAACTATATATCATAAGCCTCCTGTTATGTTCAATTAGTGCCTCAATTTGGATGCTTCTTGTCTACCTGAGCACAATGGCAATGACAAAAGTCAAGGAAGCTATGGTATTCACCATCGATGCAAGAAATGTTGGGGACGTGAATCTCAAGCTTGCAAAGTACATGTTTAGCGTCAGTCCGACTCTGTAAATATTGGAGACAATTGATATTAGCCAGATTGCACATGGTTATTAGGCAACAAGCTGAATTATTCGAATGAAAGATTATTTTGAGAGGCAATCTTACCCCAAGAGCGACAGGACGAAGATCTCCACAAACAGAGACACCGTTAGCGGTGGCCTTATTTTTCTGCAGCAGAAGACTATCGCCATCAGCATAGTCTTAAGTTCAAATAGTAAGTCAGTTTGAATGTTCACTGAACTGTTCTGCAAATGATTTGCACAATTGAGAACTCAATATCGCAAATATGGGTTGAGAAATTAGTTTCCAATATCAGATTTGAATGCACCACTGAGTTAGGAGAAAACATCAAGGCAGGTCCGAAGCACGCCTGTTTGGGCATTCACAATCCGGGCCACAAAAACAAGTGTTGCTGCATCGAAAGCATTAGTGAAGAGCCATCGGTACATGACATCATGCTCCATGAGTTGAAATTGATGGATGCCATAGAATCTGAATTGGAGAAAATTGAAGATACAGGGGAGCAAGAGTCGCCGAGGAAATTCTCGAGAATCTTTCCACATGAGACTTATGTGACAGTTTTACATGTACAACTGCTTTTAGACAGTGAAAAGACCGCTTGAAGTTCAACATGGCGAGGATGTTCCCCAGGATGGTTAAATCATGACCAGAGAGTATAAAAATTAAGCAAAAGACACATAAAAACATGAGTCTGCGCATATACACGTTTACCTTTCAAGACAATAGGCGAATGGGAGCATAACAAGGCCGGCCACAATATGCCGATAGGTTATGTACACATGAGGGTTCATCCCGTGGTTGAACGAAGCTTCAGTTATGAAGTACAGGAAGGTGTAACCTATCTGAGTCAGAGCCATGAGCAAATGCGGTTTGAACTTCTGGTACAAATTACAACACGTTGACAGTGCCATCTCAGCTCTCTCGTCCCCTCCCTAGGCAAGCTGACAGAAGGTTGAATGCACGATCGCTCTATTCTTATAGAGAATCACAGATGCTTCGGGCTGCGATTCGTATTGCACATAGTGTGAAGAATCATGTTCTCTGTGACATACCCCTAGTGCAATTGACACAGGACCGGCTTTCAAAATAGAATAGCAATTACGTACATCAGCAGAATTATTCTCTTCTTTGTTTGAAAAAACAATACAGTGAACCAGTGGGGTGAAGTTCTCGTTTCAATAGTTGAGGCTGCTAGGGAGACAGCCCCAGGTGCGGTATGGAATATATTTGTGCCTTTTGTATATTCTATCTATTTATATAGTTATATACTAAAAATCGAGAAGTTTGATCTTTAACTGTACTTAGGACGTCCCGAAATGAGGCGAATGTACGAGCGAACCGATGCTTGAAGTTGGCAAAACTGAGCTCCTCGTGCTGTAATGTGAAATAGAAAAGCTCAGTTTATTAGCCTCTAGATGGCTCTTCTTGTCCACTCTCCGGACAGAAAACCTTTATGTTATCAACGATAACTCTTTCACAAACAGGGACAAGGTTACCTCGTTTCCAAGGTTTTGGCTTTATCGTGTGTCAAACTCCACCTGGTGCTGTTTTATGCGAATGGACTGATGAGCTCATGATAATCTCTACCGTAAACGGTCGCGGAATCTGACCATTGTAATCATCTCATCTTAATATTAAACATGATAAGATGGTGTTTTCTGGGTGCGCAACGTGGGAAAACAGGGAAACCTCAGTCGAGTAAATGACAGAGTGACCCACTCGTTTCTGAAATTATACGTGCAAGACACCTTAGTTGAATAAGCAGTATATCCTGGATTTGCCACATTTCATTCCAAACCTTAGGAATACAATCTCATCTCAATCTAAACAAGATAATTTTGACCCATGGCTAATCAGTCATAATCCAAGATCGCCACTGTTCGAAGATTTTCAAGATCGTGTTATAAATAATTTTTTCGAGTAAATGCATGATTGAGAGTAGAGGTGAGTAGTTTCAAATTTCTTACAAGTTCCATCTAGAACCTAAAACTTATCCGTTGAAACAAGTTTTTCATTTTTTTGGAACTTAAAATCTATTCTACACACTTTGAAACTTGGAACCTATCTTGTCATAAGAAACCTACCTTGTCATGAGTTTAGTGGCAATTCTAAGGTTTACACAGGTTCCATTTATATTATTAATCAAACATTGTAGTGAATAATCATATTTAACGATCACCACTTACTAATAATTCACTAACCACAACTTATGACATACAAAAAATATAAAAAATTAACAATTTTCAATCATAAAATGGAATCTAAGACTAGTAATTCCATATTATACACTCATCATCGGATGTTATGGAACACCACAATATCGCGTGAAGACACACACAAAAATAATACAAAGGCTTATATTATGCTAAGGTTCCAAGCTCTACCTATCTAAACGTTGAACCTAGCCATCAAAATAGATTCTCCAACTTTTGGACTGTGAAACCTACTAGGCATGCCTCGAAACCTAGGACCAACCCGTCCAGTTCCCTAGTTCTAAGTTTTATCATAAAACCATGCTCACTCATAATCAAGAGTGTTGTTGAGAAAATTGAAGTTCATTCTTTTCGAGTATTAATATAGATAAGAATATAAGGAGGATAACTGTGTAATTTTTGTGTGCATCATAATTAAGAGCACATAAGATATTTATAGATTTTACAAGATAATTTTCTAAGTGAGAAGATATATCAATCACAATCAAGTATAATCAATCAAGGATATGCACAATTAGGAAAAATATGGAGGTTCTCCTAATTGGCTCAAATATGCTAATCAAAGATATATGGATAACAAGGGAGAAATCTCCTAATAATCTCTAACATCTCTTCAAACTCAAGAAGATGTAGAACTAGAGAGTAATTCCTATGTTGTATAAACAAGAGTACAATATTTTGTGACGATGGTCAAGTGGGCATATCTTCTTTGATGAGTGTGATGTCGGTTGGGTTGGCGGTCGATTTCGCTGGTGGTGGCATTTGATTCAGTTGTGGCTGTGGTTGAGTGCCGCCACCACATGTAGAGGCCGCGATTAGCTGAGGTGGAGGGCAAGGACCAGTGAGCACGGGACAGCTGGCGTAAATGACCTTTTTTTGTCTTTTTGGGAGAAAGAGAGAGGAGGGAGAGAGGACATTTAGATGTTGTAATGCACAATTTAATAAGTTATCGCCATCAAATTTATGTTAGCTAACTCCTTCGAAACTTTTAACAAAAGGATGTGTTCAATTTAAAAGTTTAAAGACTAAATTATATTAATAAAGTTTAGAGACGACAATAAACAATAAGTAAAAGTTGAAGAACTATTCATGACATTACCCAATATAGGATTTTACCCAATAATATCCATGACAATGATGAAGCTGGAAAAATGGTTGATACCTAGATACACAGCAAGTGAGTACATACATACACAAGTGTCAATGTGGTGATAAGTATGTTCCGTGACTCGACCAACAGTTAATTCAGCAAATAGACAATTCAAGAAACAGGAACTACAGAGTAGAACGACGAGAGATAATTTCATTAGGGTTTCTCATTTTTGAGCTGAGATTTTGTAAGAACCCATCAATCCAATATTCAGATTCTCTCTTCTTGCCTTTGCTTCTTCAAAATGGAGAAGAATCATTTTGGTGGTTGCGTCAGGAATATTGATCTGAGACAATGAAAGGAAGAATCTAATCACTAAGTTTAAATATAGATTTTTTTGGGTTAATTTAATAAAAATTATTCTTATTCTTGTTGCAGTTGATCTTCCACACACCACGTACTTCGTCCGGAATGTGATACCATTTTGGATGCTGTACAATCAGATCAAATCAAGCACATCCTCTTCAATTCCTGCTGGCTCTCGCCAGAATCCACAAAACAGTTTGATGCTTGATGTTATGCTTTGGACAAGTAGATAATCCTAATATGAAACTATTAGAGTAGGAGATATGATTTGAATCTGATTATTCTAATTACAGGTTAATTGATCCTGTCAATCCATAAGGTTAGACATTTAAAATACAGAATATGAAACGTTATAATTTGATTTTGATTATTTTAATTGAAACGCTTGAATTGGATGCTGACCATGTTGATGCATCTTTTTTATAGCCATCAATAGTCAATTTCTATTTCTGGAAACTCAACTAGTGCCATGAAGTTTCTATTTGCCATAATATTGGCTCTGGATTCTCAAACTTCAGTTATTTTGTAGAATTCAATGGATACTTCGTCTTTATAGCCAACAACCATCGATTTTTATGTTAGGAAACTCAACCAGTGCCATTACGATTCCATTTGCCATAATGTTGACTCAGCTTGTACTTTGGACAGCAATACATACCAATAATGGTATTGATTTGATCATTAATTTCGTAATTTGATGTCATTGCCATTGTCCTTTTGATCGGTAGATGAGCAGCTAAGGCCACCATCATCAGTCAATAATATGAATGATGTAACGTGACACCTCCGTGGTCCCTTTAGAGTTAAAACCATCATCTAATTTGCAACCAAAACCAAACATTCAATGAGCATCGCAACTTTCAAATACAATGTCGTTGCCCTAGTTCACACCACCAATTTCTAAAGCTTTTTTGACGATGCTGTTGAAATCACAACAAAATTGTCAGGCTCTTTATGAGCCATTAGGTGAATGTCAAAAATTATCAGTCGTTGATTGACAGTCATCATCAGTCGTTGTCATCGACTGTTTGATTAAGCCTGAGAACTTTATCATTCTTTAAGCAAAAGCAGGATAGAAAAGCCCAAATTTCTTAGATTTGAAGTCATAGGATGGGCATTATTCCCATGGTGGAAGCCGCAAACCACCCCCTCCCTCCTTTTCGTGTCCCAGGATTAGGAAAAATCTACCAAGAACCAAAAAAAGGACAAAAGCAACAAATTATGTTCCAATTTAATTTTCCGAAAAATAACATGAACATACATTATATTTTATCCAATGACTGTTTATTTTTTAAAACCAAAATAGATGTGAGTTTTACCTTTGGAGCCACTTTACACATTCATGTGAATTATATACTTTTGATGTTTTACATTTTTTTCCCCATTCTTTTCATGTCTTAATTCCCTTTTCTTTTCTTTTTCTTTTTTTGGGTACTTTTTCCTATTGACCTATGTTTTGATCTTAACATCACCCAATGTTCTAAAGAATCTCCACATAAAAAGATACCTAAAAGGGTTCCCTCCCATACCCACTCATCACCACCACCTCTCGTTGCCACTACCCAATTATTCAATTATTATCATATGCATAGCCATGGATACATGTATGCATATGTAGAATACATATTTGTGATATGATAGGGGGCTATGGAGTGATAGTCTCTTTAGCTTTAGGCTGTGGTCCCCTCCATTATCAATGAGATTGCTACACTAAAGCACTTAGGCTTGGCCACTGAATTTCACAATTTTATATAAAGAGACCCAAGCTATTTTGGGCCAAACTAGCGCATCCCCTCAATAGGCTTCCCTAGGATGGTGATTGATTGGATAGCGGTTTAGTGATATCCCTGTTCTTGCTTTACTATGCTCTTGATAAGTAGTGTCTTCCTTTTGGGCTTTGGTCCCTGTTTTTGGTAGATCGAGTTAGGGGGTCTTAATACAGTACTGTGAGAGAGAGAGATCTCATAATTGAGCAGCAAAATTGCCAATGTCGCCGTCATGAGCGCCGCAGGGTTGCAAATTTCAGCAAGAAATCAATTGGCTCGCTGCAAAATTCATCAAAAAGTCGGTCGCTCAAACCGAATTCTGTCAAATTATGCCATCTCTTTCGTCGTTTATGATTTTAGAGCAGGACCACTAGGTTCGGACTTTGAACTCATGCCCTTAGCAAGTTGGCCAACCTGCAGACGTGCTGAGAAATTGATGCGCAGACACGGGTGATAAAGACTGTCGAACAATCAATTAGGAATTCTTTGTCGACAGAATTCGTGAACTCGCGATACAGATTTTGGGGCGTCGCTTTCTCAACAGTTGCAAAGTGTTGCCTTTTCGGAATGAGAAAGCATCGATGAAGAGTGACGAGCCAGAGATCATAATGACCCAAATGGAATAATTTAGATGACAGAAACGTGTAAAGGTTTTGCCCCACATTTTGCTCTTTAACAGAACATGACCCAGTGAATCATCCAATCCTCTCAAAGCAAGCATTGCTAGAGTTTGGCGCCACTTTAGCTGGTTTACGCTTCCTTTTCTTCATCATCGTGGCGTGGCCATCTAAAGCTTTAGCTTTATGAGTTTGATGAGATAATTCTTGCTTTCACACCAAGTGATTAGAGATGAAGATTTGACACATACCCCTTTTCTTTTTCAGATGAAGAGCATGTTCTCATCATCAAAGTACTTTCAATGTGAAGTGTGAAGATGGAAAAACTCATGAATCTTGTATTGCTGTACTATTTTGTTTCCTTTTGACACCAGAATGAGATCAAAATTCGTCAACAGAACAAAGGCAGCTCTCTGTGATGGAGATTGTATCCAGAACCCTATACAAATACAAGAATGTGTCTAACCTGAAGCCAATAGCCAAAGCATGATCAGAGATGATGTGCCGATGGCTATCCAGCTCATGTATGCTAATGCCACCGACAACTGGTATTTTCGGCATTCAGCCCCGAAATTGCAACTGCCCAAGTCATTGAAGTATAGTACCGTGATGCCAGCTGAGGAAGAAGCTGCCGCGAGAGATAACGTTGCTGTGACCTGTTGATGATTATTGAAATGTCAAGTCATTCTACAATGAATGGAGTAATTACAAGATCTGAAGTAATTTTTTAGAGGGTTAATAAGAGGCTGACCCAGTCTCCCACCACAAAGAGGCTTACAAGCACAGGACCGTGTAGGACCTTCTTTTTAAAGATTGCGTATGCATCTAGAATCGCGAGGCCAAAGCTCCAGATTAATTGCAAACCCATCGAAGCAATCAAGTAGCTAGAGAAGGAACTCGAAATTAGCACATATTGTTTACACGTCCAAGATCAATAGACTGCACTTCACTTATAACCACAAATTATCTCTGTGAAGTTTTGAAGAATCATATTATAAAGAAAACAGCACCAAGAAAAAAATCACAAACAAAACAAACCAAAAGAAGGGGAAGAGAACAACCCGACCAATGACCAAGCATTAGTTCGTTGCTCATATAGCAGACAGAGGCAAATTGCAAAATGTATGAGAAGCAAAAGGCAAAATGGGTCCAGTATGTCAAATAAGATCTCAAACAATGATCAACCATAGCCCATTGAACTGCAGATTGCAGAAAACATCTACAAAACCTATCAACCAGGACAGGAAAAAGGAGTCCTTTTGAACCAGACTCCCTATAACTATAGCTTGATGAACATCAGCCCATTGCGATGCTTGATTGGATGTAGCATGTACACGTATAGGAAAAACTTCATTCTCAGTAACAGGATACACTTTATCTTACATCGCCATTCCATTGCGAGAACTGCTTCTAAGATTAACACATTGCCATGTCAAAAAGTCTACAATCAGAGAATCAGATTATACAGGTTTCTTGCCTGTCAGGGAGGATGATGGCAAAAGTCTTCCTCAGCAAATGACACTGTTCATCAGAATGAGTTTCATGCTATCACTTAACTCCCATACTCAAGAAGATGGATAGAACAAGAATGTTCAACTAATCAATTACCTTGGTAACTTTTTGGTTTCTTGCTTTCTGCCCTTTCCTAACAGAGGCAAACTGATCCATCCCACATCATCTCGCCATGCTAGTAAAAAAATTTCTCCTTTCCATTGGTAGTTAAAAAGATGCAAAAAGTAAAAATAAAAAATAGATTTTGATGCGCCTGTTGGGATGCCTCTATGAAATGAAGGAACAAACAATCCAAGTCTCTGCCCATGTGGTCATTTGGCGTTCTTGATCCAACCTATTTGAATTGAATTTCTGAGTGACTCAGACTTGCCAACAAATCAGATAGTCAAGTTCCTTCTCAAGTGCCAACTGATATCAGTTTCCTCTCGAAATCATGTTGAGCCCATCTTCGTGATTCTCGCAACAAAATCATAGCCTCGCTAAGCTCTCTTGCCTCTCAAATTGACTACCCAACAGCCAACGCCCCGTTCCCACCAAAGAAAAACGGAAAACTGAAAAGGGGAAAATTGATAAAAGATCCAAACAGAGCAGAGAGCAATCAATCATCAAAGTATAAAGAATTTCGATATCGATTAAGGCAAAATTGAACTCCTAGCATACACCCCAATATCATGGACAGAGTAAAAAATATCGCAGATAACTTCACAGCAGAACATGAATTCAACAGTAGCAGCGTCATACAATAACAACCTCGGATAAAACAGAACAAGAACAACCTTCGATTTCTCCAGTAATGAGGAAAAAGAGGACATACAACATACCAGAAAGCTGTGAAGTCAAAGAAGCTGTTGGTGGTCGCCATGGAAGCAATTGACCCGGCTGCAAAAACAAACTGCGACACCCTCAGAGCGAGCCCGGTCAGAGTCCCGGGCGTCCCAGCAAAATCCTTCATCTCCTTGCCCCTGCCCCTCCCACTTCAAACCCCTCACGTCCGTTTCTTGATTTGCAAAATTGAAGAGACGTCAATCCCGGTCATCCCAACTTAGGCAACCGATCTTCCAAACCAGTCCCAAACACCCAATTCAGATCCCAAAGGACCAAAAATTTCGGACTTCCCAAGAAGTCTAGAAAGCTGACGTTATCGGTGGGAATCAAATCTGGGTTTGTTTTTCTTGATAAGAAAATCAGGGTTTGTTGCAGATTTGCAGAAGAAAGTAGTTAAAAGGGTGAAGGAACAGAGTCGGCTAACAACAACGGATTGAGAAAGAGAGAGAGAGAGAGAGAGAGAGAGAGAGAGGGAATTGGCGTTAAGATCGGACGAGCCGAACATCAGAGGATGGACCTTTCCGTTTCTTTTACCATGTTCATGTCCTTTTGCGGGCGGTACGATAATCTAATCAACTATGGAAAAAGGAAGGAAGGAAGGAAGGAATGGGCTGAATTCGAGGACAACGGCTTGGAGGGTCAAGTGGTGCGACCAGATTTGGCGTGCTGCAGCCTTCCAACTCCGAACTCAACTGCTACTGCTCCTATATAAAAATAAGCAAATCGCACCTAATCCTTCTCCACGCTTCGAGGAGGCGCGTGCTGCGGAAACATCTTTGGTCCTCGCCCCTTCTTCTCAAGGTATGTCTGTCCTTTGGACGAGAAGCAAACTACCAATAGCGACATTTCAAGAAAACGGGGGTTGTGTTCTAGATCCCATGAGAAAAAAACACCAGCGTTATACATCTTTTGTACTGTAATTAGTATTGTCCAAGTGTTTACGGCGTCATTCCTGAATTAGACTAATTCCATGCAAGTCTTCTCATTGAGCACTGAGAATTGGGATATTCAATTATTTCGATTATATCCATTTTGCTTTATGTTTTTCCTTTTTCACGAGATATGGTAAAGTTAAGTATAGAGTTTGTGTTTTTTTTTTTTTTGGTATGTTAAGTACAGAGCTTAGGTTATTAGAGAATGGGGACACTTATACAATCAAATAATGAAGAATCACGCAAAGTTTTTATGGGCAGATGAAAGAATTTTGCAGATTTTTCAAAGCATATAGAAGAGGGAAATCCTAGAATAGATCAGGAGACAAGGTCATTGTCACTCCTCAGATTTCTTCACCGTTACGCCGCCGACGAGAGAGAGAGAGAGAGAGACAATGAAGAGATTAGTGGTGATTGTGTTGTCGTGAGTCATTAGTGTTGGCGGAAAAAACAACCACAATCAACGATAGCAGAGGCGTACGGCAATCTCCGCAAAGGGAAACTATGATGGTGTCCTTCTCTTGGCCCCTCTTCTATTCAAGTTTTTCCTTTTTCATTTGCTTCACTTTTTCTGCAAAATTCGAATTAATACTATAAAAAACTTCAAATTATGCCAATTATGATATAGATATCTTGAACTTTTTTTTAAATATCTTATAAGATGAACTTTTTTTGTTCCCATCATTAAAAAGATAACTCTTGAATTTTTTGACATAAAAACCAAACATAAAATCAAACTTTTTTTTTTGGTGATAAAAAACCTCAAACTTTTACCAATGTGATAAATTTATCTTGGATGGAACTAAAATAAATGATATATATGTGACAAATAATGAAAGTTTGGATTTTTTAAGATACAAAAAATATTTGAGATATTTGTGTCACGGTGAATATAATTTATGTTTTTTATTTCTATATTTACCAATGAATTCTTTCTAAACTTAATTCAAAGGAGATTCTCCTTCTTAAAATGTCAAAAATATTCTTGCCATGAGCCACATCAGCAAAATTGAAATTTAAATGTACTATTGACAAAAGGACAATTGTGAAAAATCGAGCACCTAGAGGACTCTATTGAATCAAGTAAAATAAAGTTAGAGGCCTCAATTGCAAAAACTACACAAGTTGAAGGACCGAAACATTCATCTATCCCAAATTTGAACATAGAACACTTATGGAAACCTCAAATGAATACCAAGAGAAATATTTATGTGAATATTCTTAATCTACTATAATATTAACAACCTAATCTGAGGAAGAAAGAAAAATAACGAATAATTAGAAATTTATTGTGAGATATGCTCATTTAAGAATTTATAGACGCGATTATCTAAGTGGCTCAAGGACTTTTTATGCTTGTCAAACTCACTTTTCAACCACCGAAAGACCTTAAGTCATTAAATAATAATAACGCTCAAATGCGATTGGTGACAACAATTTAAGGTCAATGGTCAATATCATGAAACCCTAGAATTTGATGAAAAAACAAGGTAAACAACGGGCACAATTTAATTTTGACTAGGGTTATTAATTTCTTTCGCCTCTTGAATCTAGACCATGGCTTCTAAATACGCTTGCAAGGCTGATCAGGCATCAAATTACCAGCACGTTCTCAAATCATCGTACAAATACTTTATTTTTGGTCGTTTCATCCGCCTCCTGACTTATTGCATAAAATGCCAGAACCAATCTAATCTTCCACTCTAATGTCTAGCTCGGCAATCTGAAAAGTGCAAGTGCCGATTGGCCGTCAAGCCCCTCCGAGTAATAGTGCGTCATGAACTCTCCGACAGTGATCTCGCGGTACAAAGCCGGCCTATCTTCCGACACCAGCTCCTTTATCGGCCCGTACACCTTGGACGTTGAATCTTCATAAAGAGTGAAGAAGCAGACGATGGATAGCCTCAGGCCGACATCTTTCGACAGCACTCGGTGCTCGACACTTTTGAAAATGTTGTTCGATATAAGCTGCCAGGGAACAAACAGAACACATATAAGCAGAACAATCGAACCTCTTTCATCTGTGTCTCGTGTTTCTTTCTAATTTTATTCCAAAAACAACAGAAGCCGAATCCTGGAAGAAACTCGTTATGGTACTCTTATGAGCGGAATTGAAAGCATGCCTGGAGGAGATCTCCAATGTTGACAACGAGAGCGCCCGTGACAGGAGGGACATCAACCGATTGATCCTGGTAATAAACTTGAAGCCCGCCGATCTCGTCTTGTAGAAGGATCGTAAGGAAGTCCGGATCGGAATGATGGGGAGAGCCTATAGTCAGATTGGGCTCGGGGCAGGCCGGGTAATAGTGATAGATAAGAGCATGCCCTTTAGCACAGTCCATGTTGACAAGGTAGTCCGGGTTAAGGCCAAGCGCTTCTGATAGCAATTCGAGCAGGTTGCTAGCGCCTTCAATCCCTTGGAGTATTCCATTATCGCGTCCCTGGATAAGTTTAAGGTTTCAAAAATTTGAACATCGATTCAATATCATGAGACCTTCTCTATTTCAGTCAATAGTATGAAGCGGAGAGACAAAATTTATTCAGGAATATCGAGTGGTTACCTACAAACGAGAGGCAACTCCTCAGGATCGAGCGGCTCGGGTTCCATGACACAGAACAAAGAGTCCCTCCAATACGCATGCCTCGACTTGTACAGGTCGAAATTGCACGAGTACCTCACCCTCCTCTTGCTGTCCCGGTTGTAGTACTCGGCCTTTGCCTCCTTCGGCAGCTCGTGGAAGGCACACGCCACCCCAAACGCCCCTTCCAAGATGCTCTCCAGTATCCCATGGTTCACCACCTGGAAGAAGCCAATCTCACCCGCTGCCTCCAGGACTTGCGCCACCGTCCCTGGCCGATTCATGGCGAGGTCCTCCAGGTCGATGATGGGGATTTGGAGTTGTCCAGCGGCTCTGGACTTGGACTGGTCGTGGGCGATCTCTTCAGCCGGCCAGACAAAGATCCTCAGGATTCTAGTGAGGCCGGAATCAAAGAGGCCTTTCACGCCTGCTTTCAATTCATCGAAGTCCCTTAGCTCTTGGTAACGATTGTAGGTCGATGGAGTGATGTTGGTTGAATCGCCGGCGGCCTCCATTCTCGCACCTTGTGTTGGTTAGTTAATAAGCAAGAGGGACAAGTTACCACTGATAGAGGTTGATGATACTTCTTTCTGTGATGGATAAAACTTGAACCCTTTTTTTTATAGCTGCAGCCATTCCTCTTATTACAGCCTACTTCCAGGAGGTAGATGAGACGATCCTCATTCCGGAAATGGTGGTCTGAGACTGACTTAAAAACAAGTGCAGACAATTTGAAGGCTTTTACAAAGACGGTGCATGGAATAACAAGTAGCTTCGCTCCTTAGAGGGTAGTTGAATAAAGCGAGTTTGTCACGTCACTTTTCTTTTGAGGACTAGACAAGGGGGTTGCTCAAGAATGTTTTGTTGCAATATGTTCCAATTGGATTGATCAAAATCCACCGTCGGCCTCCATCAGGCTGTACCGCTTAGCAGAGAGTAGTATAGTAGTACCTACAAAGGAGTTATGAAAAAGTTCGACTCAAAAGTAGTTGTAGATAAAAAAGGTTCAACTGCTCGGTGCCATCCAATCAAGGGTACTGGATCAACAAGTCGGTTGAATGATACTATGCAAAGCACAAGTTAGCCCAGTAGGTTGCTTACCCAACCAAGTAGAGGTTTCCGGTGGTAATATGGCCAACGTCAATTCTCAATCCAGATTACGCATTATTTTAATGTGCCAGCACTTGCACCCTCTACCTCCCACAATTGCTAACATTTATTTTTCTCCCTTACTACTGACAGGGAATACAAGAGGTGAAATAGCAGGATTTCTCACCCTAGGGCGGATCTCCTTCCTTTTTTATCAGGATATGTCTATCCTTTCAACAAGAAGCAAAGTACCGATAGCACAATTTTCGCCATCCTCTCGTGTCATTATAAGAAAACATGGGTTATGTTCTAGATCCCCTAGGGAAAAAAAACAATAGCTTTATTCGACTTTTGTACTATAATTAGTTTTGCCAATTGTTTATCACATCATCCCCAAATTAGACCAATTCCAAGCGAGATCTTCTCATTGAGCACCGGAGGATTGGGATATTCAATTATTTCGATTGTACCCATTTTTCTTTATGTTTTTTTTTTTTTTCGTTTTTCATGAGATATTGTAAAGTTAAGTACAGAGTTTAAGTCATTACGGAAGGGGAACGCTCATATGATCAAACAATAAAGGCCTAATCACGCAAATTTACTATGGGCGATGAAAGAATTTTGCAAATTTTTCGAAGCATGTAAAAAAGGGAAATCCCAGAGTAGATTGGAAGACCACGTCATTGTTGATTTCCCTCAGAATTATAAACCGTCACGACGTCGACGCCACTTCAACATCGAGATCGAAATCGAGAGAGAGAGAGAGGAGACAACTTTGATGGTGAAAACAACAACAAACGGCGATAGTAGAGGTCCACAGTCACATCCCGAAGGGAAATTATGATGATACCCTTCTCTCGGCCACTCTTCCGTTTAAGTTTTTCCTTTTCTTTTGCTTCACTTTTTCTATGAGATTTGGATCAATGTCATAATAAAAATTTCAAATTATATCTATTGTGACACACATACCTTAAACTTTTTTGTGTCACTAAAAACTAAACTTGCTTATTATGACACAAATACTCCAAAAATATTTAATGTCATCAAAAACTCCGAACATTTTCTTGTGTGACAAATATATCCCTAATAAAACTAAAATAGATGTGGGTTTTTTCATGACACAAAAAAGTTTAACATATTTGTATCATGGTGGTCAAGTGGCGCTTTTTGTGATATAAAAAAGGTTAGGGTACTTATGTTATAATAGACATAGTTTGAGATCTTTTGTTTTGCCCACGAGTTTTTCTGAACTTAATTTCAAAGACGATTCTTCTTAAAATGTCAAAAATATTCTTGCCATGAGCCACATCAACATAATTGAAATTTAAAGGAAAATGATACAAATGGTCTCTAAACTTTGACCAATATATAATGTGATTGCTAAACTTTTAATTTATTTTTTAATGTGGTCCCTGAATATTATGGTCTCTAGACTTTTAGTTTATATTCAATGTAATCCCTAAATTATATGAAAATGTCCAATATAGTCCATCCATTAGTTTAAGATTAAAGAAAATATTGAATATTTTCATATAGTTTATGGACTAAATCGAACATATACTAAAAGTTCATAGACTATATTGGATAAATTAAAAGTTTAAGGACCACATTACACATTGGACTAAAATTCATGAAACACATCAGACAAAATAGATATTCAAGGATCACATTATACATTGAATCAAAATTTAGAGACCAATTGTGTCATTTTCCAAATTTAAATATACAATTGACAAATGCACAATAGTGGAAAAATTGAGCAACTATAGGACTCCATTGAAGCGAGTGAAAAAGAGTTAGAGGACTCAATTGCAAAAACCGCACAAGTTGAAGGATCGAAACATTCATTGATCCCAAATTTGAACATGAAAAACTTATGGAAACCTCAAATGAATACTAGGAGCTTATATTTTTCTAGAGAAATGCTTATATGAATGTCGTTAATTTATTGTGATATTAACAGCCTATTTTGAGCAAAACAAAATCAAATAACAAATAATTAGAAATTTATTGTGGGGTCCACTCCCTTTTTTAAGAATATATGACTCTCAAAATGTTATAGTGGCCCAAAAACTATTATACTAATAAAATCCATTTTTCTATCATGGAAATGCCTTAAGTCATTAAATGCCTTAAGTCTATTACCCCCCAAAAAAATGCCTTAAGTCATTAAAAGTAATAACGCTCAAATGTGATTGCTGACAATATTTTAAGGTGAATGGAGATAACATGAAACCCTAGCATTTGATGAAGAACAAGGAAAATAACAGAAACAACAAAATATTCCTTAGGATTATTGATTTCTTTCGCCTCTTGAATCTAGACCATAGCTTCTAATTACGGCTTGCGAGGCTAATCAGGCATCTAATTACCAGCATATTATCAAATCATCGAACAAAAAGACTTGTATTTTGTGGTTGCATCCACCTCGAGTTATGGCATAATTGCCAGAGCGAACCTAATCTTTGCAATCCAATGTCTAGCACGGCAATCTGAAAGGTGCAAGAGCCGTGTGGCCGTCGAGCCCCTTCGAGTAATAGTGCGTCATGAACTCTCCGAGGGTGATCTCACGGTACAAAGCTGGCCTATCTTCCGACAGCAGCTCCTTTATCGGCCCGTACACCTTGGACGTTGGATCTTCATAAAGAGTGAAGAAGCAGTCGATGGATAGCCTCGGGCCGACATCTTTTGACAGCACTCGGTGCTCGACGCTTTTGAAAATGTCGTTCGACATAAGCTGCCAGAGAACAAACAGAACACGTATAAGCGGACCAATCGAACCTCTTTCATCTGTGTCTCTATGTTTCTTTCTAATTTTAGTCCGAAATTAATTCTAGTCCGAAAACAACAGAAGGCGAATCTTGGAAGAAACTCGTTATGGTACTAATAGGAGTGGAATCGAGAGCATGCCTGGAGGAGATCTCCAATGTTGACAACGAGAGCACCCGGGATGGGAAGGACATCGACCCATTGATCCTGGTAATAAACTTGAAGCCCGCCGATCTCATCTTGTAGAAGGATCGTTAGGAAGTCGGGATCGGAATGACTGGGAGTGCCTATAGTCAGATCGGGCTCAGGGCAGGCTGGGTAATAGTGATAGAGAAGAGCATGCCCTTTCGCACAGTCCATGTTGACGAGGTAGTCTGGCTTGAGGCCAAGTGCTTCCGATAGCAATTCGAGCAGAGTGGTTGCTAGCGCCTTCACTTGCTTGGAGTACTCTATTATTACGTTCCTAGATAGGTTTCAGTTTTCAAAAATTTGAGAATCAGTTGGATACGATGAGACTGACTCTACTTCAGTCAGAAGTACGAGGCGAGGAGACAGAATCTATTCGGGAATATCGAGTGGTTACCTGCAAACAAGAGGCAAATCTTCAGGATCGAGCGGCTCGGGCTCCATGAGGCAGAACAAGGTGTCCCTCCAATGGGCATGCCTCGACTTGTACAGGTCAAAATTTGTTGAAAACCTCACCCTCCTCTTGCTGTCCCGGTTGTAGTATTCGGCCTTCGCCTCCTTCGGCAACTCGTGGAAGGCACGCGCCGCCTCAAACGTGAAGCTCTCCGGTATCCCATGGTTCACCACCTGGAAGAAGCCGACCTCACCTGCTGCCTCTAGGACTTGCGCCACTGTCCCTGGCCAATATGTGGTGAGGTTCTTCAGGTCGACGATGGGGATTCGGAGTCTGGTGACTCCGGATTTGGATCGGTCACAGGCGATCTCTTCAGCTGGCCGGACAAAGATTCTCGGGATTCTAGCGAGGCCGGAATTGAAGAGGCCTTTCACGCCCGCTTTCGATTAGTCGAAGTCTCTTAATTCTTGGTAACGATTGTAGGCTGATGGAGAGGTGTTGGTGGAATCGCCGGCGACCTCCATTCTCGCACCTTGGATTGGTTAGTTAATAAGCGAGAGGGACAAGTTACAAGTGACAGAGGTCGATGATATTATTTTTGTGATGCACAAAACTAGAACGAGCCATTTTCTAGCAGCAGACATTCCTTCTATTAAAGCATATTGCCAAAAGGTAGGTGAGATGATCCATTTCCAGGAATTGCGGTCTGAGCCCGACTTACAACCAAGTGCAGATGATTTTAATGCGTGACAAATACGTGGCTCACTCCTTATCGGGTGGTTGAATAAAGCATGCTTGTAATTTGTCACGTCACTTTTCTTTATGAACCAGTCATGGGGTTGCCCAAATATTTTTCGCACAATATCATTCAACCAAGGGTATTGGGCTGACAAGTCAATTGAGAAATTCCGACGGTAGTTTGGGCAACCCTAGCACCCTACCCGAATAAGACATCATTTTAATGAACCAGTGCCCACTCCCCTCAATCCCACTAATTCTAGAGAGAATTTTTTCTACCCTCTCCAGAAGGAATACAAGATGCGACATTGTAGTGTCTTTCATCCTAGGGCAGATTTCCTGCCCGTTTCTTCTCTCTTGAATCTTTTAAGGATATGTTCAGATCCAAGTTTGCTCCTTATCAAGTGGTTGAAAAAAGCATGCTGGTAGTTTGTCACGTCACTTTTCTTTTATGAACTAGACAAGGGGTTTGCTCAAGTACTTTTCATTGCAATGTGGTCTAGTTAGATTGATCAAAATCCATCATCGTCCTCCATCAGGCTTTACCACTTAGCTTAAAGTGGTAAAGTAACACCTACTAAGGAGTGATGAAAAAGTTCGACTGGAAAGTAGTCGTGCATCAACAAAGTCCAAGATAAGGGAGGTTCGCAAAACTGATAAAAGACTGAACCGACAGTAATTCTTAAGCGAGAAGCTTAAATTCAGTTGAATTTCGATCACTTCGAATCGCTCCACAAACATGTAAAGCACACATGCCCAACTAAAGATTATAGTCACTGATAAAATGAAATTGCCATTCGATGTAGATGAAGTACCTTCACTGACTCTTTCACAGAAAATAATTCTTTAAGAGAAGCACGAATCTCACTTATGTTCAAGTTTTAGCTGCCATTTCGGCTTAGCATGAAAACATTGGCTCTAATAATCGCGACGTTGGTACGTAATGTTAGCATGATACTGTTGTATAATGATTGGATGATAGAGTCTATTGATACCTAAATTTCGCCTATGTGCCCATTATGCATTTTCAGAAAAATTATCTCAAGGATCGAATTTCCTAATGAGGGTGGAATTTGACCCATGATAAAAGAAAAAAAATAGTTAATTTATATGATCTCACAATCATTTTTCTCACCGTGCTCCTTCGACATATAGGAACTAGAGATATTATAGTCCCTTAGCACCTAGGTTTCATTTCATATTGGCCATCTGTGCATTCCGTGAAGATTAAAGGTTGAATTCGACTTTCGATTGAAAACAGAGTTACTACATTATCATGCGTTACCATTCCTGTCTGCAAACCTTTACATTTAGAAACTAGGCGCTCTGCGCTTTTAGGATCTCGGACCTCACACCGAAAAATTAGAAGTCATTCATGCACTTCGTCAAGTTTAAGAATCGTATCTGCTGATAACATCGGAATTCAATCCTTAATCGAAAATGTCACAGTTTCATCATTCTACATTCATTTTTCTCATCGGACTTTTTCTGCACTTTTAAACTAGGGACGTCGCAGTTGCAAAACCTTAGGCCCAGTGACGAATTTTTTTTTTTATCTTCGAAGCTTGAGAGTCAACCCATGCCGCCGGCCCAAACCATTTTTTACAGTAAAGCCCATTGGGCCTCCAAGCCCATAAAGGCCCACAAAAGCCTACACCAAGGCCCATCAAGACCCTTGAACGGCCTCTCTCTCTCTCCCCCCAAATCCCTATAACTTCTACCTATTCTCACCAGAACTTCTACCAACTCTCACCAAGTCTTGTATCTTCAGCGTGTTGACATAATTTGTTGTTATGAAATGAGGTAATTTTTGGATATGAGAAGAAGTGATTGCTGACATATAAAGAAGTTATGATTGATCATAAAAAAATGGTGATGGTTGATCATGAAAAGTGGTAATGTTAGAAATAAGGCACTTTTTATCAAAAGATGTGTTAATGATTATTTGTAAATAAGATTAAATCATACATGTTTCAAAACAACGTTCATAACAATAATAACTCTCTTCTTCACAATATTCTCTCTTCTTCTCTTGTCTCACATAAGTTTGACAAACACATTCAAGATGAAATTTCAAGAGAAAAATTGTGTAATTGATGAATTTTTTTCTATGTGGCTTTAATGTATATCCTAGAAGTGTATTTGTTTTTAAATCGAACAATAACAATAGTGGGGGCAAATAATATCTTAAAGACAGTGATTGTCATCATGTGTCAAAGTATCAAGGAACCATAAATTACCGATTTAATTTCATTAGCAATCAAATTTCCCCAAAAGAGAGGATGAGATATATTTTGATGGCAAAGGAGAGACAAAAGGTGATTTGGGAGACAAGAAAGACAAGACAAGATCTATAAGTTTACTCTCTTTGTTTTTCCTTGGTGTGGCCGGATCTCCTCCTCTCTTGGTCTCTAACTTTCAAATCCCTCACTCTCTCTTGGTAAAAAAATAAGTTGAGAAACCTCTCCCTGCTCTTATTCGGCCAGCACCACTCTCTCTCTCTCTCTCTCTCTCTCTCTCTCTCTCTCTCTCTCTCTCTCTCTCTCTCTCTCTCTCTCTCTCTCTCAACACTCTCATTTTCTTTCAACTGTCAGTCTTATCTGACTCTCATTCACTCCCCTCCTCTCCCTTCAGCTGAGCCTTCTGTACCTCCAAGTTGTGACTTTTTGAGCGAGTTCCCAGGTCGGGGTCGCCTTGTCCTGCTCGTTCAAAGGTAGGACACTCCTCAGGTCAATCCCACGACCCTCTTATTCATTCTCATTCGATCATATGCGGGGAGTAAGTCAAAATAGAAAAACTCATGTTGATTTTAGGAATAATCAAGCTTGAATTATTGACCTCCACCTTGTCAATATGACACTCTGCTGCTGAATTATATCCCTTCCATAATCCCATCAAGAAATGAAACTAACTAATCCTACGACTAAGGGTCAAGAAACTCAACGCCATTATTTCACTATTCTTGAATTACTTAGAGCCGGGCCTTCGTTTTAACACTATTATGGATATGAAAATAATTTAAAAAATCGGATTCAATTGTCAACTACTCTTATCAGAAATAGGATTGAATGTGGATTTAAGCCATAGCACATTGTTTTGTAAAACCATACAATTTTTTTATTTTACTTTATTTCGACGCTATGTCATCCACTGAGGATTCCGAGACAAATTCATAGTTAAAAATCATATTATGGCTTGCCTTGCCCTCTTTCGTGGGCATCACAAGCCTATTCGCCCTATATGATCATCCAAGGATTTTAATAATAATGTTGTGTAATATTCTTTGCTTGACAATGTATCGAGATTTTATTTCCCGCACCTTACATAGTCTTACTGTTATTGTGTTTTATTTATCATGATGTCATATCATCCATGTAATAGATGATTGCAGCTTAATTTAACTGTATGAGTTAACAACCCATGGTCACATAGATAGATGTGGCCTAGATATTATAGAAATTGTAAAGTTACATGAACAAATGTTTTTGAAGCAAAGAGAAAAAGGTACCAATTCTAGTTCTTATATACACATTTGCGTAATCAAGTCTTCGGGCTCTAATTCTAGCTTGTAAAAGAAAAGCGCTCTTCCTCATTTTACTTGGCCTCTAACTAGTCTCCAATAGGTTAGTAGCGGCTCCTAAGTGAAAATAAATTTTCATAATTGATCAAGTCAAATCAAGTTGCAAATGGTAAGTTTTAAGAGAACTAGAGTAAAGTATGATTGTCACCTAGTAAGAGGAATCATCCGCGCTTACTAGGTAATCTGTCAACTCACCTCGAAGCAACATATCTAATATTTCCCATCTCAAGGGGGTCGCGGCACATACTTTCTATTCAAGTATCCTGGTATATATTTCATTAAAGCATGCATAAAAGGACCTGATATGATAAAAGTGTGAAAATTCGATGAAGCTTTGTCAACGATGTATCTGTGACTATTTTTAATTGTAGGAAAAAGGGCATGAGATATTTCTTCTACATTGCTGAAAGGAAAATCTTAGGCTTCCCCATGCAAAATTCAAGGGTAATAATGCAATTGAAAGCTTATATAAACAACTGCAGTCAGATAAACCAAGAACCTCAGAGTCAAATGTGAAAGTGATCATTGGGTTTGATTGACACCCTCTAATACATGATGGAATCTGAAAGCGAATCATATTTCATGGGCCAAAGAAAAAGTAACGAGCCAAAGAGAGATTATTTCTTAGAATCTTGAATGAGTTGCAGAAGAAAAAGGAGGGGAAAAAGAAAGAAAACCGTGCCATGTTTTCTCGCGACGGCCTGCTTAGCTCCGCTTCACTCGGACGCATGGTTTCTTTTGACTTTTATGATACGAGTAATAAGTAGAACTGACAAAGGGTCAAGTGGCGTGACCAGATTTGGCGTGCTTCAGCCTCCAACTCCGACTCAACTACTACAGCTTATAAAGAGGTGGGCGAGTGCTGCTGCAAAATCTCGGTTTTCGCCTTTTTCGGGGGTATGTCTGTCCATTGAACACGAGCAAGTACCGCGAAGCCAAGCCTCTTGCCATATTCGAATTATATCTCGAGAGTACATCCGTTCTATTCGAGGTCAGACTAAAATACAACACCTTTTACACAATTTCTGGACTGTTCATCAAATCGCTCATAGAGTAACTACGAAATCTTCTCATTAAGCATCAAGGATTGTGATATTCAATCGCGTTGGTTGTACCCACTTCATTTATATCTACCTTTTTCACAGGATATAACGCTGAAACTTATGTGATGATGAACGTGAACGCCACTTAAGAGAGGCAGAGACAGAGACAGAGACAGGGAAGAATGGTGGTGGTTGTGCGGGTGTCATTTGTCAATGTTAGTGGTAAAGACATTTAGAGACAGCGACAAGGGAGGTCCACGACAACCTCAGCGAGGGGAAACTACGGCCACTCCTTTCTGTCGGCCCCTTATCCCCTTCAAGTTTTTTGGCCTTTTCCTTTGCTTCACTTTGTTTGTGAGTTTTCTCCTCCACTTAATCTCAAACAAGAAACACCTTAAAATGTCAGAAACTGTCATGCCATGAGCCTTATCAGCACTTACAGATATATTTGAAATTAGAGAGTTAGAGATCTGATCCGCATAAATTGCACGAGTTGAAAGACTGAAATATTCATGCATCCAAAATTTGAAAGTATTGCACTCGTGGAAATAATAAATGACAAGGGTTATATTTTCGATCACCAGAACGACTTGCTGGATTATAGAAAATAACACTCAAATGTAGTCGGTGATAATGTTTTAAGTTTGATCAAAATAGCACGAAGTTGGAGTATTTGATGAAAGAACAAGATAAATAGTATTATTTGCACAACGATTATTAATTTCTTTCACCTCTTGATTCTAAATCCTGGCTTCTAATTACGGCTTACAAGGCAGGTTGGGCTTCTAATTACCATCATGTTCTCTAATCATCGTGAAAATATTTATTTTTGTGCTTGCATCCGCGAGTTATTACAGAAAATTCCAGAACCAATCTGATCTCACATTCCATTGTCTAGCTCGGCAATCTGAAAGGTGTAAGAGCTGATATGCCGTCGAGCCCCTTCGAGTAATAGTGCGTCATGAACTCTCTGAGGGTGATTTCGCGGTACAAGGCTGGCCTATCTTCCGACACCAGCTCCTTTATCGGCCCGTATATCTTCGATGTTGGATCTTCATAAAGAGTGAAGAAGCAGGCAATGGATAGCCTCGGGCCAACATCTTTCGACAGCACACGGTGCTCGACGCTTTTGAAAATGTCGTTCGACATAAGCTGCCAGGAATCAAACAGACATATAAGTGGACTAATAGAACCTCTTATCATCTGTGCCTTGAGATTCTTTCTAATTCTAGCCGAAAATCAATAGAAGGCAAATCCCAGAAGAAACACGTTACGGTAGTATTAGGAGCGGGATCGAGAGCATGCCTGGAGGAGATCTCCAATGTTGACAACGAGAGCGCCCTTGACCGGAGGGACATCGACCCATTGATCCTGGTAATACACTTGAAGCCCGCCGATATCGTCTTGTAGAAGGATCGTGAAGAAGTCGGGATCGGAATGATTGGCAGTGCCCAAAGTCAGATCGGGCTCGGGGCAAGCCGGGTAATAGTGATAGAGAAGAGCATGTCCTTTGGCACAGTTCATGTTGACGAGGTAGCCCGGCTTGAGGCCGAGCGCTTCCGATAGCAATTCGAGCAGAGCAATCCCTACCGCCTTCACTTGCTTGGAGTATTCCATTATCGCGTCTCTGGATAGGTTTTAGGTACCAAAAATTTGAACATGGGTTGGATACGACGAGACAGACTCTATTTCGGTCCAAGCTACAAGGCACTGAGAATCTACAGAGGATTATCGAGTGGTTACCTGCAAACAAGAGGCAACTCCTGCGGATCGAGCGGCTCGGGTTCCATGCGGCAGAACAAAGTATCCCTCCATGACGCATACGTCGTCATGTACAGGTCGAAATTGCACGAGAAATTCACCCTCCTCTTCCCATCCCGACCATAGTACTCGGCCTTCACCTCCTTCGGCAGCTCATGGAAGGCACACGCCGCCACGAACGCCCCTTCCAATATGCTCTCCGGCATCCCATGGTTCACGACCTGGAAGAAGCCGACCTCATGCGCCGCCTCCAGGACTTGCTCCACCGTCCCCCGCCGATCCGTGGCAAGGTTCTTGAGGTCGATGATGGGGATTTGGAGCCAGGCGGCTCTGGATTTGGATTGGTCACGGATGATCTCATCAGCTGGCCGGACGAAGATTCTTGGGATTTTAGCAAGGCCAGAATCAGAGATGCCTTTTACGCCGGATTTCGTTTCGTCGAAGTCCTTTAGCTCTTGGTAGCGGTTGTGGGCTGACGGAGCGAGGTCGGTCGAATCAGCGGCGACCTCCATTTTCGCAGCTCAATTTGGTTAGCTATTAAGCAAGAGTGACAAGTTACTAGTGATAGAGGTCGATGATACCCTTGATGTTATGTGCATGACGCTGTCGTGCACCCTTTGCATCTAGACCGTATCTTATGCATGTTCCAAGCGAAATCAACGTACGATCTACGAAAGTACATGCTCTCGATATACATCCGAATACGTAAGCCAGATTGGTGATTATCCCTACTTTACTTTCTAAATGCAAGCGCAACACGTCCGACGTCTCTTTCCAATCCTCTTGAAAAATTGGGACAGATCATCAATAGACAACATCATTATATGGACAAAACTCCGACCAGCCATTCCTCCTTTGAAAACCTACTGCGAAAAGGTAGTTGAGATGATCCATTGATATGGCCAAGGAGGTGTCTTCCATTGCAAAATGACACAAACAGTCCCAAACTTTAGTTCAATATGCAATTTAGTCTTTGAGCTTTTAATTTGTTCAATTTGATCTCTAAAATTTAGCTCAATATGTAATGTAATTCCTGAACTTTTAATTTGTTCAATGTAATCGTTGAACTTTTGATATATGTTTAATATAATCCTTTAACTGTATGAAAATGTTCAACATAATCACTTCATTAAATCATTTTCATACGGTTCAAGGACTATATTAAATACGTATAAAAAATTCATAGACTATATCGAACAAATTAAAAATTCAAGGATTACATTGTACATTAGACTAAAGTTTGAAGACCATATTAAATAAATTGAAAGTTCATGGATTAAATTACACATTGGGCAAAAATTTATGAACTTTTTTGTCATTATCCCTTACGGAAATGATGTCTTAAGCTTGAGCAACAACCAAGCGCAGATGATTTTGCTCTCTCTTTCTCTCTTTATTCAGATTTACCAATGCGATTATAAAGTGCGTGGCCAACTCTTATTGGGTGGTTGAATGCGCGCTCCTAGTGTATCATGCCACTTTGCTGCAAATGACTTTTATGGACCAGACTTGCAGGGGTTTGCCCGAGTATATATATCGAGCGTGGGTTCATTTTACTTTCGTGACGTCTTTTATTGGTCTGAACTTCATAAGCATTCAAATTTGCCTTCCTCTCGCTTAAAACCTGAGTTCCACACCGTGCATGTGCATTATCCTTACAAGTTATCAGGAAAATTATCCAAAAAATCCTAAATTTATTGTACGATGGCCAACTAAACCATTCAATTGTATCAGCTTAATTATAAATATTTTAACGATTCGTCAATTCAATCCCACCGGTAAATTTTAATTGGAAATTATTAATGCAGACTCATCTTAGTGGCATGACTAGCACCAATGTGGACAATTTTTACAAATTTTTAGATTTTTTTTCCTTTTTCTCATGACCTTTGAGGAGGGCTCGCCTAGGACCATCTAGGCAAGGGTCGCCTTTGCCGAATTTGGCGAGGACTCAACCCTGATGATCTCTAGCAAGGGCTCACTTAGCCAAGCCTCGACCCTTGCAACCTCTTATGAGGGTGTCACAACCCTCGCTTGTGGCTGACTATCTCTATCGGCCATTATTGTGTCCTTGACTAGCGGAGGGAAATAGGAAAAACAGAAAAAGGAAAGTAAAGAGAAGCAATAAAAGAACCTCATATGATAAGAGTTGTGTGAAAAAAAAATTTCATAAAAATCCAGAAAATTCCAAAAAATTCAGAAAAATATATAAAATTAGAAGTCCTTGGAAAAAGCATAAGAAATTAGCTTCTCGAGTAGTTTTCTCTTTAAAAGTGGAAAATCCTACAAAAATTGAAACTCGAAATTGATAAGCCTTTAGGGCTTCACAATGGAGATTTTTAATGCCATTTCCTTTTTTAGAAACAATGTTAGGTTGTTCGTGTGTATTTACTTCAATTATATTTGGTTGTGCACCTTAATACCTTGAATGTTGTTTTCATTTGAAGGATGGTTAGGAAGAACCCTAAAAATCTTAGTTAGGCTGCCCTGACTTTTTAGTTAACACATAATCAAGTTTAAGTACCGAAATGACACTAATTCTAGAAGTAGTGTAATCAAATCCCTAAGTCTAATCTCTTATTGCATGGAAAATGATATATTCTCTTATATCTCACTTGGTTTCTAACCAACCTTAATAGGTTAGTGGTGACACCCAATTTAGAACTCATATAGGATTGGTTGAATGCAAATCGCACGTCCAATGTCACACGAGAGATGGGTTTGGGAGAACCTACACTAACTGAAGGTTGTTGCCTGAATTTGGCAATACATCTAAACCTATTTCCCCAAGGGCAGCCCCTCGAGGGCACATCACATCAAATTCAATATCGTGGTGAAGCCAGCAATTATTCATCTCATTCTCACTCTTGCAGGTACCAACTACTGGAAAATTCAGCAATTAGACGTTCACATGCCTTTCTATTTGGTACACTTGAAGAGGAGGTGTTTGTGTGTCAATCGTTAGGTTTTGTTGATCATGAATTCCCGCATTATGTTTGTCACTTGAAAAAATCTATTTATAATCTTAAACAAGCTGTAGGGAGCTTGGTTCCTTTCTTGCAGATGCATCGCCGTTTAGCTACGCAACAGGGATATACGGGTTTTCTTTCGTATAGGTTGATGATTTCTTATTACAGACATTGATTATGTGCAAGTTAACACAGTAATTACCGCTCTACATCTTGATTCTCCATTGAGTATCTCGGGTCCTTTCACTTCTTCCTCAAAGTCGAAGCTATCCCCACGACTAATGAGCTCTCTTTGAACCAACATAGCTACAATGGGGACCTTCTATCGCGCACGCACACGGCGGAGGCAAAAGATGTCGCCACACCCCTTGCGCCATCCTCTTCATTACGACTTGATGATGGTTCTACCTCCACTAATGCGACCGAGTATCATAGTCATGGCTGCTCTTTA
Source organism: Angophora floribunda (assembly GCA_014182895.1). Lineage (NCBI taxonomy): Eukaryota > Viridiplantae > Streptophyta > Magnoliopsida > Myrtales > Myrtaceae > Angophora > Angophora floribunda. The sequence continues at coordinate 30,717,104 of CM024712.1, forward strand.
ATACCTCTCCATGACTCAACCTGATATTCCCTTTGCCGTCACCAAGCTTCTGCAATTCATGCAATGGCCTGCCACTCTTCATTGGGTGGCCACCGAACGGTTCCTCCGCTATCTTAAAGGCCCTTTATATTGTGATCCACTCATTCGAAAAAACCAGCTCCACTTCGATTCATGCTTGTTACAATGTGGATTGGTTTGGTGACAAGGATCATTTTATTTCTACCGCAGCTTACTTAGTTTACATCGGTGGTAATATCTCCGGGTGGACCATTCAATGAAGCTTTGTCAATGATGTGCCTGTGACTGTTTTTGATTAGTAGGAAAAAGGGCATGAGATATTTCTTCTACATTGCTGAAAGGAAAATCCTAGGCTTCCCCATGCAAAATTCAGGAGTATAATAATGCAATTGAAAGCTTATGTAAACAACAAGAGTCAAATAAACTAAGAACCGTAGACTCATGTGAAAATGACTGTTGGGTTTGGTTGACAACCCTCTAATGGATGGTGGAATCTGAAAGTGAATCATATTTTATGGGCCAAAGAAAAAGTACAAGCCAAAGAGAGAATATTTCTCATAATCTTAGTGAAAATTATCAAAAATATTCTAAATCTATTATAATTGTGTCAATTCATTCTTAACTTTTTTTTGCTTTGCCAATTCATTCATAAACAATTGTGTCAATTAGTCCATCTAGGACCTAGTCAAAAGGCAAAAGCAAATAATAATAAGAAAGGTTGAAAAGTCAACAAAAGGAGAAAAAGAAGTGGGCACGTTCAGCATAAGAAATTGAGAGCTCGCTCGGGGGAAAAAAGAAAGAAGGGAAGAAATAAGGGAAAAGAGAGGGGATGTTCTGCGCACACACCACGGGGGACAACGGTGATGTAGTAAGTTTTTAATAATTTTTTTGAATTATTTACTCATCTTTTTTGTTTTTTTTTATCTTTTTCTCTTCTTCCTACTTTTGCTTTTTTGCCCACAGTGACCAGTGATGCTGGGGAGGTAGGGGTGATCAGCCCCTATTCTGTCCGATTCTAGGATGGAATCAAGAACTGACCACAAAGTCCTAGGACGGAGAATCGGATCGAATCAACCGGTCTAGTCCAATCCGGTTTTGTCCAATGAAAAATTAAAAAATGTTAGAATTATTGGGTTTATTGCATTTTTTAAAAATTTTAAAATAAAAAAAGAGTCAGTCAAGTTCGATCCAATTCCCCTCCAAAACTAGGAATTGAACGAAAAATCAACAATTCAATTTTTATGGAACCAAGAATCGGACCAATGCCCTTAGGAACTGGACCAAATCGGCCAGTCCAATCCGATTTAAGAGGCTCCTAGTTCGAGCGATCTCGAGGTGCTCACCCTTAGGGGGGGCTAGGGAGCTATGGGTGAGGCGACTTACTTAGATCTACTCAAGACAAGCCTTGCCATGGCCTTGCCAGCCATAGGTGAAGGTAGCCTTGCCTGTGGCTGGCGAGGCCACAATGGCCTTCACCCAGGCCCTTGATCATTTTCCCTACCATTGCACGAAACAACCAAGACCTTCATGTTGGAGACAAACCCACTTCACCATAAGGAGAAAAATGACAACCCTTTTGATCGCCCCCAGCGATTCCGCTCCAAATCCACCAAACGAGCTCAAGAATCCAAGGCTCAAAACGACAAGAAACGGGGGAGGGTTTCCTATGGCTGGTAGCAGGAAGAAGAGGGCATGACAAGGGATGTGATTTACGCAAAAACGGAAAGGGGAAGAGAAAGTTGGAGCTATAGGGCCAATAATAATAAAGGCAGATGGCCAAGGAGGTGGGAACTCTCCGACTAGTGATTGGTGCTCCAGCTAGTGAGGTTGCCTTCACTGGCGGCTGGCAAGGCCATGGCAAGACTTAGCCTCACCGGCCATTATGGACAAAAGAAGGAAGAGAAAAAAAATGAAAAGAAAAAATTAAAAAAATTCAAAAAATTATTAAAAAATTATCATGTTGGCGTTGGTTGGACGACTATCACCAGCTAACATCCATGTCAAGCCAATTGGCCAAAATTAGTCGGATGAACTAAATTGGCACAATGTGAAAGTTTAAGGATTGAACTGGATAAAAAAAGAGAAGTTTAGAATTAAATTGACACAACATGATTAGGTTTATGACTTTTTCGGTAATTCTTCCTGGAATCTTAACTGAATTGCAGAAGAAAATTGGGGAAAAAGAGGAAGAAAATCATGCAATTTTTTCTCGCAAATGCATGCTCAGCTCCGCTTCACTTGGATGCACGGTTTCTTTCGACTTTTATGATACACGTAGGTAGAACTGACAGAGTCAAGAGGTGTGACCAGATTCGGCGTACTTCTGCCTTTCAACTCCAACTCAACTGCTACTGCTTATAAAGACTGGAGTGTTGCTGCAACGTCTCGGTATTTGCCTTTTTTTTTGGGGTATGTTTGTCCATTGAACACGAGCAAGTACCGCGTAGACAAAGTCTCTTGCCATATTCCAATTATATCTCGAGAGTACCTCCGTTCCATTCGAGGTCCCACTAAGATACAACACCTTTTATACAATTTTTGGACTGCATTTAGTTCTGTCCAAGTTTCCACCACATCACTCATAGAGTAGACTACGCAAAATCTTTTCATTTGAGCATTGAGGATTCAATTTTCAATCGTGTCAATTGTAGCCATTTCATTTGATATCGCTAAAACTTATATGACGAAATAACGAAGCCCGAGTCATGTAAAGTTATCATGTGCAGATGGAAAAGGGGGCGTGAGGTGTTGAACTCGGGAGACATCGCCATTTTCACTTTCCGCGAAAGAGGCCCATCATCTCCTCCCTTGGAAGTCTTCACCGTCGTTAGAACGCCACTTCGTGAAAGAGAGACAGAGACAGAGACAGAGACAGAAGAATGGTGGTGGTTGTGCGGATGCGATTTGTCAGTGTTAGTGGTAAAATCAGTAAGAGACAGCGACCATGGAGGTCCTCGACGACCTCAGCGAAGGGAAACTGCGACCACACCTTTCTCTCGGCCCCTTATCCTCTTACAAGTTTTTTCCTTTTCTTTTTTGCTTCACTTCGTTTGTGAGTTTTCTCCTCTTAATCTCAAACAAACAAGATGACTCCTTAACATGTCAGAAATTGTGATGCCACGACAATTACTAGAACTACTAGAAATATCAAATTTGAAAGTATGAAGTTAGAGATCTGAACTGCATAAACTGCATGAGTTATAGTCAATCCTATTCTAACTCTCACTTTCGGATTTTTCCCTGGCTCCTAGCAAGATGATGAAGTCAAAACCCACATCTGAAATTAAATCATCATCACCTCAATCTCTAAAAAGGTGGGAATTCAAACCCCTTCCCATGTAGGAAAAGTGATTATCGGGGCAAACCCTAGTGGTTAAACTACCCGAGTTAGAAAGACTGGAATATTCATGTATTCAAGATTTGAAAATATATCACTTATGGAAATAATATATGACAAGGAGGGTTATAATTTTCAATCATCGAAATGCCTCGATTTATCAAATAGAAAATTATTTCTTCACAGCTTAACCACGCTAAAGTTTACTGGTTCCAGAGGAGCTTATGAATAAAAGGTTAATGAAAGTAGCATGAAGCTGAAGCATATGATGAAAGAACATGGTAAGGTGTTAGAATAATAACCTCTTTCAATCAGATAAACATGATATAAAATTAATAAATATAGCATACTCGAATCAAAAGAAGCCATGGATAATCCAAGAAGAGAAGATGTCTTCCTGTAGGTATGAATCTTCACCACTTTCCTCTATGATGGTTGTGATGGGTACCACTCTCTTCTGTGTTTTTATTTTTCCTCTCAATTTTGTTGAAATAGCGAAAGCATAATAATGGAATGCATACATTCTTCACCAAAAAGAGACCTTATATAAAAGGAGTGATAGGACCAACTTTAGGGCTACCAAACCTCGACCTTATTTCAAGGTATAAAATATGGATTCTACATGCCTACTAAAACTACCAAATCTCATTACATCCTCCTTCATTCTACATATATTTTTTGGATCACTCACCACTAATTATTGCTTAAAATTCAATCTATACAACATTATAGTCAAATGGTTATTTAACCAACCTGAAATGCGTGAGAGCTGAAGTGCCATCGAGTCCTTTTGAGTCATAGTATGTGACGAACTCACGAAAAGAGGTTTCCCGATACAAAGCCGGCCTGTCTTCTGACAATATTTCCTTTATCGGGCCATACATTCTCGTCGTTGGATATAGATGAAGAGTGAAAAAGCAAGCCATGGATAATCTAGGGCCAACATGGTTTGCCAACACCCGATGCCAGACACTTTTGAAAATGTCATTTGACATAAGCTGCAGGAAAGTAAAAGAATACGGTAAATATCCTCATTTGTTAGGTGCTAGCATTATAACTATGTAAAACTTGGCCACAATAGACAATGATTTTGCCGATTCCTGAGACCTCCAGAATCTAGCTAAGGTTTACAAATTTAGACCGTGCAAAGCTACCATTGACAATATTTCTCTAATTACATTCCTTTAACCAGTAGTACCGAAGGTACTCTAGACTGTAGTGTTACTGAATCTTCATATGCAAGAGCACTATACTGCACATGAGAAATATGACTACTATTATAATGTGGGTCCAAGGGACATTGTTTTGATTGATCAACCATAAGTAGTGGAAGTTTGCCACAAAACTCGGTGATAAGGAAGATTCGATGAGTGATAAGATAAGGAAGGTTTAGAATAAGATTCAGCATGTCTAGCAAGTTTTTTCAACTAAGCGGATTGACAAAGTTAAGGTGTTAAGCCACAAAACAGTAGAAATATTTTATAGTTTCCATATGTCCATGTGATTTACAATGATAGCATAAAATTGATCATCAAGAATTTGGAACTACTAAGAAGCGAGAACAAGAATTAGGAGGTGAGTTCTGAAATCAACTTAGCGGTCAAATTTGAGAGAAATACTGGTAATCCTACTAGGAACAGGATTGAAAGCTTGCCTGAAGGAGATCTCCAATGTTGACAACTAAAGCTCCAGCCACGGGCAGAACATCAACCCATTGATCTTGATAATATATTTGAAGTCCCCCAATATGGTCTTGGAGAAGGATAGTAAGAAAGTCAGGGTCGGAATGCTTGGTGGTGCCCATAGTCAGATCAGGCTCCGGGCAAGCTGGATAGTAGTGACCGAGAAGAGCATGCCCTTTTGCACAGTCCATTTTCAAAAGATGGTCAGGTTTCAAACCAAGTGCCTCCGACAGCAATTCAAATAGAGTGGTCGCTAATGCCTTAACTTGCCTGGAATACTCCATCATCATGTCTCTGCAATATATGCCAAATTAGACACAGCAGAGAATCAGCTTGCTCTATTTCTCCAATTTACAAACTTGTTTTGAATGAGTAAAACCATAGACAGTTTCAAGTAGAAGATTAGTCAGAAGTTTATCTGACAGTTCTGCTCAAACCGTGGGTGGGAGGAGCGGATGAGTACATAATACTCAGAACCAACAAAAGACATTGCCCTCTTTTGAATGTCTTACATAACCAATCGATTTTCCTGCAAAATCAGCATCTTTTTTCCTTCTATTCTCAAGATTGCTAGAGCATGATACAGACCAGAGAGTTCTATGGAGTTGTAAAAACCCCGACAAAGAAACCAATGTGGACGATCTATTCTACAATTTAAATGTCATCCATGACAGCAGTTGAGGAAGAACTTGGAACCCCAATCAATCCAAGTTGGCTAGTGGGAATTCAACACTGCAGACAATGATGATCTACAGGATAACTACATCTTCTGAAACATTTCTAAGCCAGACGAAGAACCGACATCAAAATATAGCTGAAGTTGAAGTTGAAGTTGAAGTTGAAATTAGAGCACAATAACAGAACAATTCGTCGTCCTTAATCAGCAATAGAACTGAGAATCTGGAGAAACTAGTACCTACAGACCAGAGGCAACTCCAGAGGATCGAGCGGCTCGGGCCCCATCACGCAGAACAGAGTGTCCCTCCAATTCGCGTGCTTCGACTCGTACAGATCGAAGTTGCTCGAAAACTTCACCTTCCTCCCCATCTCCCTGCTGTAGTACCCCGCCTTCACCTCCGCCGGCAGCTCGTGGAACGCGCGCGCCGCCGCCAGCACCCCCTCCAGCACGCTCTCCGGTATCCCGTGGTTCACCACCTGGAAGAACCCGACCTCGCGGGCCGCCTCCAGGACCCGCGCCACCGCCGCCGGCCGGCCCCCCGCCGCGAGGCTCCCGAGGTCGATCACCGGGATCTCGAGCCCGGCGGGCGCGGCCGGCCCGGAGCAGTGCCGGTCGGCGGCGATGTCCTCCGGTGGGCGGAGGAAGAACCGAGGGAGCCTGGCGATGCCGGAGTCGGCGAGGCCCTTGACGCCCGACTGGGACTCGTCGAAGCGCTTCAGCTCTCGGTAGCGGTCGTACGTCGCCGGATCGACGCCGTGTGAATCGTCGGCGCCCACCATTTTCGGATGAGATAGAGAGAGAAAGCGCTCTCTCGCTTCCTGCTGCGATTCTTTGCGATGCAGATTGCGCATGCAATCTGGACACGTGTTTGTACTGCGTTCGCAAATTTGTCCTTTTATGAAATTAGGAAATATCGGTCCGTCAAAAAATTATAAAAAAACCTTGGAAGATATCGGGAAAATGGATGATTCTTCACGTGGTTGCTTTCTAAATTTTTAGTTTCTTCGACGTAATTCTTGAATTTTAAGTCAATGTGTAATATTAATTTTAAATTTTAAATTTATTCGATATTATCTCTAAATTTAAATTAATTAAAGATAATATTTGACATTTTCGTATAATTCAATGACTGATTTGAGTATTTATAAAATTTGTTATGGATCATAATACATATTGAACCAAAATTTAGGGATATGAACCATTTAAGTTATTATCATAGATAATTTGACCACTTGATTAGTAGCGATAGCTCCACATTCTCGGTATAATTTGGAGATGAGTAGACACATTATAAGAAAAAAGCAAATAAATACTCTTAATTGGTGAGGTTAGTTTATTGACTTATACATCAAATTACATTCATGTTTGTTAGTTATCAATTGATGTTGATAAATTAGATTAGATGAAATGGTTAAGTACTTTTTCAATCACTATAAAATACACCTGTGACCTATCAAAATGGGTGCATAACACATTTATGACCCATTTAAATATTAAATGGGTCATAAATGAGTTAGGCCTTCTTTTAGTCTTTTTAGTTTTAAACCCATTTAAAAGAAAGGCTGACCCATTTAATATTTAAATGGGTTATAAATGGGTTATGCATCCATTTTGATAGGTGTACCTATAATGGTTTAAAATTAAAAAGACTAAAATATTTGGGTCGTTAATGGGTCAAAGTTGAACCCAATTACTCTTCAGTTCTCATAAATGACTCATTTCCTTTCCGCTCTCAAATCAAAATGAAGAAACTTTCCTCATCGCATGATAGCACGTCGTCCCACTCCCACCGCTAGTACCGCTAATACAGCAGCTCCTCTTCTCGCTTGCACCGCGGCACTGTCGCACGTGATCGCCACCATCGTTAGATGGTAGCTTGATTGGCTATCAAAACCCAAGTGTGTCTCATTCTCCTATATATATCCGTGATTTTTTAAAAATAAAATAATTTAAAATATTTAAAATAAAAATTATTAATAATTCAATTTTCTTAAAAAATAAACAATATTAAATGAATAAAAAAATCTTTTTAAAAGATTATAAGAATAAGTTTTTCTAAATTTAGTTAAATAGGGAAGTTTTTAACAATATAGGTCGGGTCGGGCATAAGTTGGGTTGGGTATAGGTCAAAAATTTTATACTATACTTAAATGAGTCATAAACTGGTTAATGGGTCAATTTGAGTGGAACCATTTATGACACAACCCAAATCCGACCCGACTCACTCATTTAATAGGTCTATTATAAAATAACGTGCCTAATTAAGGTTAAGAGAAGTGAGAATTTGTGGTTGTTCTCAAATTCTTTAAAAATTGTAATAAACGAAAGGTAAGGGCCTGCATGGTAATGCTTCTGTTCCCAGGAATAATTTCTGAGCAATTGAAGGATTTTTAGTACTTTTTGTTATAATTTTCCTTTTTTTCCTTTTCTTTTTTTTCTCCCATTCTTCCTCTAGGCCGCCGCCACCGATGGTGCTCAGCGAGCGGTCGGGTGAGGCACCGACGATGAGGCAGCGATGGGGTGGTGATGGGGTGGGAGGAGGAAGAGGAAGAAGAAGAAGAAAGGGAAGGGAAAAAAAGAGAAGAGAGAAAAGAGAAAAAAAAATTGATTTTCAAAATTGTTTTTGGGAGCAAGAAGCAACTTTTTTTTGCTTTTTGATTCTACTCCAAATCTATTCCCTGCAAAAATTTACCAAACGCATTTACGCCCCAAATCCGCTCCCAAGAATAAAAGAATAGAATCAGTTGTTCCCGGGAACAGAATCAGTTATTACCATGCAAGCCTTAAATCATCAAACTTGTACGTCCATCTATTGTTTCTTTTCATTTAACTCAGTAATTTGATGTTAAAAATCAATAAAAACTAATGAATTATAAATTTATCATAAATGTATTAATTTAAAATTTTTGTAATAAAAATATAGTTTACAATAATTTATTAAAAATGTATCAATTTGGGTTTTCTAGCTAGGGGTGTGTAATGGGAACTATACAAACCTAATCGGACAGGCTGATTGAGTTCTATTCTCGAGAGTTTTGGTCCAATTTTCAATTTCTAAAAATAGAATCAATGTCCAGATGATTTAATTTTTGATTTTAAAAGAGAAATTGAATAGATTACTTTTTATTCAATTTTTTTTTTATTTCTTAAAAGTAAACCTAATGATCCTAACCTAAGCCAAGCCAGCAGTAAGCCTCATTCCCTAAGATCGTTAGACGCAAGTAGCTGTATTGTCCTCAAATGTCATCGTCAGTCACTTCACCTCACCTGCCAACTATTTTCCCATTTGATTTCATTCCTTGTCATCACCGCCTCTTCTTCATCTTCCTCGGCCCCCTCTTCAGCCCCTTCTCACAACCGTCGTCCCACCTCCGGCGTCACCACGTTGGACCTCGATCTCCCTCGCCCCTCTCGTCTCTTTATGTCTCCGTCACCCAGACCCTCCGCACCATCACCGGCTTAAAGTACTGGTGGTGGTGCCACAGGATCGGTTTTATAGGATTTCAATGGACCGGATCGGTCCAAAAACCAATCACCCCTAATATTAGCCCTTATTTTCACCACAACACCAACATCAGCTATTATAAATATAATTACTCCAATAAATTCATTTATTTGTCTATCTTGGCATCGATAGTGACTTTATCCCTTTAAATAATTTTGAATTCAAGTTTAATATGGATGCAAATGGCTATGAAATAGCAATCCACAATATACGAAACAGGGCATACAAGAGAGCCAAAGAAGAGATGGACCTCAACCGCTACTTCATGTATTTGGCCTAAAAAGGATGTCGCATCATCATTTCAAAATTGAGGTCTTCGATTGAATAAAAAAAGTATTAGGTACTCAATTGCAAAAAAAAATAAAAGTTTAAGCACATGCGACACCATGACCCTTAACATTTTTATATGTTACACTTATATATGTATATACTTTATTAGATGAATAAATAGATAAAAATAATCAAATTTCAAATCATAGTGCATCGCATATTCCAGTTCAATTCAAGTTTTGATTCCATTGTATTGACCAATCAAGACAAGTTGAGTCGAGCTTTATTTTACTGAAACTTTATTCCAGTTGAACTGGAGTTAAAATAATCAAAGCTCGATTTACCTCGAGCTCGAGCAGAGTGTCAAGCCTTGAAGATTGGTTTCTGAATCGAGCTCGAGCATTTAACTATGTTTTGACTTGACCTGACTCGATTGTGCCTCTAGATCAAACATATCTCCAATCATGTAAGAAGATATCGATTTTAACCCCACCCATCTCCACCAATGCCGGCCCCGCCAACGCCACGCTGCCGCCCTAACTGCCTACGTCGCCCAGCAAACATGTGGTAATAGAGACAGTCGCGAAGTCAGGAGTGGTGAGCATTATTTACTGGATACAAGTTCAGCAGCTCTCTAAGCTGCAATTACAACACATCTGGAACTGAAGAAAACCATGAGTTTAGACACTTTGCATGGGAACAAACTTCAGATTGATTACTCTTCACAACTTTAATTGATCTATTGCAGGAACCCCGTCAAGACCTTTTGAGTATACATATTTGACATAGTCTTTTGCAGTTGTTTCTCGATAGACCGGAGGGTTCTGTTCCGACAACAGCTCCTTGATCGGCCCATACTTTCTGGGAGAATCCTCTTGCCCGAAATGCGTTCTGAAGAAACAGGCCACCGAGATTCTCGGTCCCACATTCTTTGCCAGTACTCTGTGATAGACGCTTTTGTACTTACCATTGGTGATTAGCTGCACAAAAGATTAGCCAAATCGATTAGCCAAGCAATCTTCTCTCTAAGAATGTCAAATGAACAGATGCAATAGTATACTGAAGACTGCACATTCAAGAACGAGTCGCAGGAATGATATAGCTCCATCATTTGAGCCATCAAGAAGATTGCATTAATACAAGCACCTTGCGTCGTGGATCTGAAACCCTACTTATCATGAAATGAGCTCGGATATGCTGATCCAGTAAGTGACAAAATTGCCAAACTAAACTTGCCTGAACATTTCCTACTCCTACAAGCATAAGCAAGTTCTGTAACACCAGCATGCCCACATCATTGAAAAGACCAAAGTTGAACTCTTAACTTAATTTCAAGCAGCCAACAAAAAAAAAATCTTCTATCAGCAACATATGAAGAATGGACAGTTTTCCAGCATATCTCGCATCCACATGCCTCCTTCAGCACAAAGAACCATTCTGTTGAAGGAATAGAACATTTTTTTGGACCTTCATTGTCCATAACTTTCAGAAGAAATACTCCTAAACCACTCTTCGCACAAAGGACAAAGTCCTTACTCGTACCTTGGTCACACATCAGAGAATTTTTTGAAACTCGATAAATGCTGTGGTTGGCACCAGCAATGAACTATTTTCCAGTTTTTCTCAAGTGTTTTGGAAATATCAATAAATCCATATTCGGTTCTTGGATATCTTAGTCCAAATAAATCTCATAAATGTGAAGGCCAAAAGATGGCAGATTATCACAGGTCATCAGATGCAATGAAAAAGGAATCAATCACAAGGGAGTTGAGTTCTCACTGCCGAGCAGTTGCCATCATGCTGGAACATTGGAAGGAGTATAGGCAAACAATCAAACACAGGAAGCCCATTAAGTAAAGAACCATGTTGAACTCACCTGCAACATGTCACCCAGGTTCACCACAAGAGCACCATGAACGGGGTTAACATCTACCCAGTGATTTTCATGAAGGACTTGCAGGCCGCCGATCTGGTCTTGCAATACTACCGTGAGGAAGGCGCTATCCGTGTGCTTGCTCAGACCTTGAGTCAAGTCCGGCTCGGGACATATTGGATAGTAGTGTCCGATGAAGTACAGTCCATCAGCACAGCCCATATGTTCGAGATGCTTGGGATTCAATCCCAGAGCTTCCGATATCAGTTCGAAGATGGTATGCCCTAGTTTCACCAGTTGATTTGAATATTCCATTATTATATCTCTGCAGGCAGAGCAGGTGGAAAATTGGATCATACATCTTACATTCACAAATGTCGCAGAATGAAGTGCCGGCATTTTGGCGAACAGGTTACCTGCAAACTTGGGGAAGCTCTTCTGGACTCGGAGGGTGAGGAGCCATGGCGCAACACAGCGAATCCCTCCAATTCGCGACCGGCGCTCTGTAGAAATCGAAGTTGGTGTTGTAAATCACCTTCTTCGACTCATCTCTAGAATACAGCTCCATCTTGACCTCGCTCTCCTGGTCGTGAAACCTCCTCACGCCGTCGATGATCCCGCTCAGGACGCCGTCTCCGATCCCGTGGTTCACCACCTGGAAGAAGCCCCAATCCTCGCACGCCCGGCCGATTCCGTGGACTATCTCCTCACGCTTGCCTGAATCTCCACGAACTCCTTCCAAGTCCACGATCGGGATGCTGAACCTTGTCTCGGCGGGGTCAGAGCAGTCGGGCGATCGAGGCCGGCGGTCGACGAAGATGCGAGGGAGCTTGGAGACTCCGGAATCAACGAGGCCCTTCACGCCCGTCCTCGAGGTGTCGAAGGCTTTCAATTCGCGCTCGCGGTCATACCCGGGCTCTGCTTGGCCGGGGGCTTCGTCGGAGGTGGTCGCCGCCATGTCGGCCGGCGAAAGTTCGTGAGCAACGGCGATGTTATGTGGAAGGAGCTGGGTTTTCGGTTGCAGGAAGTGGTGAAACGGAAGAGATTTGGATGCACTGCAGCGCAGATGACATTGGAGACGACGGCAACCACCACCAGAATTTTTAAAATGCGGTTGGGCCCAACGGTCACGGTCGCTACCGACACGGCAGCGCAGAGGACATTGGAGACGAGGACGGTTGGCGGGGCCGTTTGGGGCCGACCACAATAAATAAAAAAAAACACATGAATTAATTTTATATATCAGTGGCCGTCTCTCTCTTAAGAAATCCCTCGCTATTTCAATCTTGAAATGGACCATAATCGCTATCTCACCCGTTTTTATGGAAAAAGTAAGGCACTTCGATTTCTTCACTAACCCGGCTATGGAAGAACTTCCTACTACCTCATTCAAAAAGCGAAATTAATTAAATGACTTGATTGGATCAATTTGATAAGATTTAAGATTTGATTGATAGCACCGGCCGAGACTCATCACTCTCAAACTCTCTCTCTCTTCTTGGTTTCACACTCTCAAATCTTGCTCTTTCGGATCTCTATTCCTCCCTTTTCTCTCTCTTCCGCCTTTAGATCGCCCTCTCCCAAGCCAAGCTCATGGCCGCCCTACTTATAGGCGATGAGCTGGATCCACGGAGGTGCTCCGACCGGCGATCTTTGGCGAGTCGACCGCCTCCTCCTACAGCAGGCTTAGCCCTACTCTGCTCCTTAGCTTGGTGGCATTGAAGCACGTCCCGTCCATCCGCGTTTCTCGTTGGCTTCTGCGTTGCTTCGGTCGGCGCCAGCGAGATGTCCCCTCCATCGCCGGTCTACCCTCCTCTCTCAACAATAGGTGTGCTGCTCGCGGGAGCTAAGGGGGAAGGAGGAGGAAGAGGAAAGGAGGAGGGGGCTGGGCCAAGGGAGAGCAAGGGGGAATGGGCCTTGGGCCCACGTGGGAAAGAAAGGAGAAGGGAAGGGGGCTAGGGCCTCGTGGGCCATCTCTTTCTTTGTTTTTTTAAATAATATATATTTATTTTTTTATTTATCCAAAATAGGGTAAAATAAAGTAAAAATAAATTTTATTAAATGCAAACAGTATTGATGCCTGTACAATGCGATTTTTTTTTTAGAGCCAAATTGATCCTTAATTTTCTAATGAAATTTTTATCATAAATATTTAATCAAAATTTATGTGTCAACACTATTGGCTAATATAGATGAAGACCTAATCAAGGGGGTCAACTTGGTCACCTTTGCCACAAGCGTTAAGTGTGATCACAGTTAGATATTGTTGGAAAATTACTTCGAAATTAGATAAAACGGAATTGAACTTTGAGGTGGGATATCATTTTCTTTAAGTAATTATTTGTCTCACAATAGGGGATTCTTCCACCATCTTTGTCCTAATAGCAAACTCTATGGCATCTTCTTCCCTCTTGCTCCTTAAAATGATATTGCTACTTTTGCCAATTCAATTGCTGCGAAAAGAGCTCCTTGCTTTGATTGGACAAGGATATCTAAACAATATTCATTGACTTCCTCCCCTAACTCTACGATACAACAAAGTTTCGATTAAGAATACTATATAGCAATTCTAGTATTTCTCTAAGGTCTTTCAAGGGAAACAATTGAAATGATGACCGTATATTTTAGGAAAGAAAGCTTGAAAAGACTTAACTTTATTCATTTCAAAACCGAGGTATATATCTACAACTTAATGAATAAAGGCAACCTTTCGGAAAAGATTGCAAAGCAAACAACGTATATTCCAGAATGTTATCTTGAAAAGACACGTTAAAATTCAAATATAATAATAAATAAATAAATCAATCAATCAATAATAAATTTATTTATTTATCTCATTTTATAATTCTCAATTTTATAACTTTTAAAATTACCGATTGAACAAATACAACCTTTTGACTAATAAATATTGATTGGTTTTCACTAGCTCTCCTCTTGAAAGTATAGTTCATTGATTTGAGTATTTGGCCACTTTGTGAATGACTAGGTAATTGAAAAGTCCACCTCACCCCAACTAAGTTGGAGGGGATGTGGATGGTCTAACTTGTTTGTCTATAGATGCATTTTGATAGAACTACTTTCAATTGTGTTAATGACATAATGCCATGTACAAAGAAGAAAAATGAATAAAAAAAAAACTACAATGATCTTTATCCTTGGTGATAGTTTAATTGAAGGAAAATTTGAATAATAAAAGCAAACTATTATCGAGTTTGCACAAACTCCATGGCCAATAATATTGGTTCTCATACAAAGTTAGAAATAAAAGATGAAAGGAAATTGGATGTTACATTATTGAAAAAAAATATTACACTGAAGGGGATATTTTACATCCAGACAATATGCACAATGAAAAACGTAATCTAACAAAGAAATGAGCTAAGCTAGCAAGAAATTGTAGGATGTTTTGTATTTACTCGTGCCCTTTGTTGGTCTGCCGAAAAATATTTTATATATGAATAAAATTAGACCTCACTACAAAGCAATACAATATCAAGTTGTGCTCAATATATGGAAGAAGTCTAAAAGATATTAAGCAAAACAGATCCGAATTTAGCCTTTCTAAAATGAGCTTAATATCTACAAAACGTCATGAAATGCATGCCCATGCCATGTGATGAATCCGTTTATTCTTTCTTTAATTCGCAAGAGGGAACAGGAAAAGTGCGGTGGACTATATTATTAGAGGGTGGACCTCTTCATTAAAATCGAGTCATTCCTTAAATTTAATGTCTTGCGTAAGTTTTCCCGATATTTTCAATTAACTTGTCTCGAGAAAAGTGGGTCCAAATTATGTGATTTTATCGGCTCAAACACTACTTATTTACCTTGGAACTCATTAGAATCTTTGACTTAAGATTCTAAACTTAGAGGTGGAAGCAGATTATACGTGTGTAAAGAACATATAAATCCCATAGATAATTGATGTGAAGTATTATTACCATCTCCTCTAATGTATAAGTCGGATTAAAAATGACAAGTGAAACTTAACAAATGGAGGGTCATACTTACAAAAAATTGGGGTAAAGTAAATTGAGGTTGAGCTTAACTCTGATATCATGTTAGAATATTTAATCCATAAAATTCACACACTTATGGTTGGAGAGATATTTTAATCAAGCAATAGTCATTTGCCACTACGAAGTGATTAGTTATATGCATGTCAATTGGACCATATTGATTTGACAACATATCAATAGATATGCCAACCTTATATTTATGCATGGCACAAAAGAAAAAGAAAGAAAACCATTGGCTTATTCTTTCGACCAAAGAAAAGAAAAACTTATGGTTTATGCTTGTCCTTTTGTTAGTTTTTGGCTATTAAAGACATTAAAGATAATAACTTTACTCTGCATTTCAGCATGAGTTTGAATCTTTGAGAGATGAAAAAAGAAAAGTGAAAAGGGCAAATTTCTTAAACATATTGATTCACGTCAATTTGGTACTACACAAGTATTATATCTTGTATGGATCATTGGTTGAAAATATAGGACAATCAATGTGTGTGCTTGTGTAGAGTGACAAGGAAAATGGCAAAAGTTGACCCAATGGAGTAGGAAATATACAATGATTGCTAAAGGGAAAATCGGAATTTTTTTTCCTAACACCTGTACTTCAGAAAAAATTAAGGGTGCTTTCAAAGTGATTTATTACTTCTTGAGAGCGCTGTGTCATGTAAACATTTCTTCTTTTTTTCTTTCTTTTTTCAAAATTTTAATATTTTAAACAAATGATAGAGAATTTGAAAATTTTCCTTTTCATGGTAAAAATTTTACCTTGCAAACATTAAATATCATGTATGATAAGAAGGGTTCCTAATTTTAACATAACAATTTTGCTTATTTAAATTTAAAGTATATTATATTGAATCCCAATAAATTTAAGTTATAATAAAACAAAAATTAATTTCACACGGAAAAAGTAATTTAAGTTAGACAGAGGCAATCGATTTCACATGGAAAAAGTAAGGTTAATTAGAAGTATATTTTATTAGGGAAAAGTACACCAAAAACCCTGAACTATGCCTCTCGGGACAATTTTACCCTGAACTTTTTTTTGTACCACTAAAAACCCTAAACTATGCTACTTGGGACAATTTTACCCTGAACTTTTTCTCGTGTCACAAAAAACCTTAAACTATGCCACTTGGACACATTTACCCCAAATTTTTTAACTGAAGGGCATTTTCGTCTTTTCCTTTTTTTTTTTTTTTTTCCAATAGAGGGGAAGAGAAAAAAAAAAAAAAAGAAAAAGAAAAAAAGAAAAAAAAGGAAAAGACGAAAATGCCCTTCGGTTAAAAAATTTGGGGTAAATGTGTCCAAGTGGCATAGTTTAAGGTTTTTTGTGACACGAGAAAAAGTTTAGGGTAAAATTGTCCCAAGTAGCATAGTTTAGGGTTTTTAGTGGTACAAAAAAAAGTTCAGGGTAAAATTGTCCTAAGTGGCATAGTTTGGGGTTTTTTATGACCCAAAAAAAAGTTAAGAGTAAAATTGTCTCGATGGGCATAGTTCAGGGTTTTTGGTGTCCTTTTACCATTTTATTATGAACTTTCCTAATATAAATTTATCATTATCTTTCCCTAATTATTATTTTTCCTTTTTTTCAGAACTTTCCTATTTCGAACCCAAAATACTACTTAAAAAGACGACCGTTGCGAGCGTCTCCCTCCCCTAACCCGATCGTCTTTCCTCTGCTCTGCATACCCTTCCAGTCTCTCTCCCTCCCGTTCGTTCTCTCTCGCGTGATGGGCCTCTGCGAAATCCTCTTCTTTCGTTCTGAGTTCTCGTTTGATTGCTGATGGGCATGATGATGATTTCTTTCTTGTGTTGTGAAGCATCTGGTTGCAGAAACATGTTTTCTTGTGTTGCGGAGATTCGTGAGGGTTTCGCTTGGTCTCTCTTTGGGACGATGACAATGGTTAATCGGGATTATTTGGTTTAAGCTCGTCTTTTTATCGTCTATTTGATTCCTCGACCAGTCGATCTTTGCATTATTGTTTTTCCAGCTTGGTCGAAATTTTTTTGTCATTCCGGTGAATTCGTAGTGGCCTTTTTCCTCTTCGTTTGGGGGATGTCCTTAATTAGATTACTGAAATTTTCTCATCAAGATAGTTACTGAAATTTTGTCATTACCCTCCATGTTCCAGTATCCCGTAAGCCCGACACTGGAGATGTTTTCATAGATGAAGACGAAGCACCAGTAACATTTGATAATGACGTAAAAGATTAGCGGCTGGATAGAATTTAAGGAATTTGGTAATGATGAAGGTCCTGCTAATGAGGATAAGGAGGAAGTTGTTCCGGATGAGACAATTCATGAAGCTGCAGTGGGGGAAAGGGCTGTCGGGTGCCCTAAAGCTGCTCAGGGAATGGGGAACACTTAAAAGAAACTGTTGAGTGGGGTGGTAGAAACATGGATAAGAAAGAAAAGCAAGCTCGTAGGCATTGCATTGCAGATGATGGACAGAAAGAGATCTGCATTGAAAGGACAGATGAATTTGGCCGAATGGTAAGTTTTTTGAAAGAAAAAAATATTAGATATCATGAGATAGCCTTGCAATACTAAATTCTCCATTATAATTTTTTTTTATGACAAAAAAAAGCCAATTCATTTGATGTATCTTACCGGTCTTCTTGTTCCGATTGTTTTGCAACGGTTAACCCAAAAGGAATCTTTCCAATTGCTTTCCCATAAATTTTCATGGAAAAGGGCCTGGCAAAATGAAGCAAAAGAAGCGCATGAAGCAATACCAGGAAGAATTGAAGATGAATAATTCAGACACCTTTGTCTGCAGAGAGGATGAGGGAAGCTCAAGCTCAAGACACCTCGTGCTTAGTGGTCATGTTAAGGGTCACGTTAAGCCAGGGTATGTTTTCCTGTGTTAAAAAATCAAGTTATTATTTCTTTACTCACTAGCAATACATAGTATTTTAGATTATCCTGACTTTAATAAGATGTCAATGTGGAGTGTCCTGTTCCATGACCAAAGTCCAAAGTGCTCGACTGTCTTTTTGCTTTGCTCCTTCAGATTTTCTATTTATCCCACATTTCTGGAGTCTGGACTCTATCATGTATATTCTGGAGTCTGGGCTATATGTTTCTGTTTGTTTATGTACAGCTCCATATATCACTGCCTGAATCACTCCTTCCGGATTTATATTTCCCCAGACAATTTGAGGGGAATCTCCAGATCCTAGACTTGTGAATTTGTGAACTTATAAATCATAGCCAATGACCATACATCATAGATCAGCCTATACCTATAGATGTCTCTCATGGCACCTTAATGGAAATTTGAGTGGTCTGACTTGCTTGATTGATGATAAACAATGTATTTCTAAGAAGACAATCAGACACCATCCGAAAGTGTGCTTACACTTCATGCATTGTCTATTTACCATTGTAATTGAATGATAAAACAATGATTATTTTTTTGTTACTTTGTGCCTATTTTTTTAATTGACTTTTTTTCTTCTGGGTTGTTTCCAGTCGAAACAGTGATCCAAGGAGTGTTTTTGCCACCATTGAGAAAGATCCTAGGAGCTTAATAAGATTACTCTTATTTTGTTGTAAAAAAAATTGGCTTTTTTTTTTTTTTTTTTTTCGCACCATAATCTTTGACGCCAATTATCACGATGCATCTTGGGTGCAAAGTTTTCTGTGTATGTGGCACTGCTAGGCTATACTTTTAACACCACTTGGAATAATTTCTATTAGTATTTGCCACCATCTAATCATTTGTGTAATTCTGCTTCCAGATACATTTTAGACTAAAGTCACTAGACTTTTAGAAGAAAAGCAAGGTTTTAGGCATCACAGTTGTAGTGATATTCTTATCAAGGTGGGTTCATCAAATTGTTTTAGGGCTTTTCTCTTCTACTTTTGTTTTCTTTTACCTGGGAATCTTTTTGTCCTGGCTTTTAAAGCACCTGTCCTTGGTTCATACTTCATAGGTTCTGATGTTCAGGTGTATTCTAGGTTGAGCATTTCTTGGGGATAAAGCTGAAGCCTGAGCCTAGTAACTTGGGAGCACCAAAGAAGCTGAAAACTTGGAAGTGTTGTCGACAGGTCTTCTATTACTTGTTGAGTTGGGAGCAACTTACTTTTGGGGCTAGAAGTAACTTCAGGCTCTGGGTGTCAATTGCAGCACCACATTACATTGCTCTTAGAAAGTAACTTCGTTTGGAATTGTTTGTAGCTCCTCCTCTTGTTGATTTGAAAAAAGAAGAAAAGTTTTCTTCTATTCTTTATTGCTTACCAAATTACAAAGAATATAACATATAAATAGAGTCTAGGATTGCTAAAAATAGAAAGAAATAAAAACAGATTTCCTATTTCCTGATTCTAACGATTTATTTCCTAATTTATAAATGGAAACAAAATAATTTCATATCCCGAAATTATCTTCAAAATCTCTGAGATTTTCTTCGAATTCTTCGACACCCCCCCCTCAAGTTGGTGCATAAATATCTATCATGCCCAACTTGCTGACAAGGGACTCGAAGTTAGGCCTGAACAATCCCTTTGTAAGAATGTCGGCTATTTGTTGTGTTGTTGGCACAAATGGCATACAAATAGCTCCTGCATCAATATTCTCCTTGATAAAGTGTCTGTCAATCTCAACATGTTTAGTTCTATCATGTTGCACTGGATTATGAGCAATATTGATTGCAGCCTTATTGTCACAGTACAACTTCATAGGCATTTCCACCGATACTTGAAGTTCTTCTAGTACTCGTTTTAGCCACAACATTTCGCAAATCCCATGGGCCATTGCTCGATATTCAGCTTCTGCACTACTTCGTGCCACCACATTTTGCTTCTTACTTCGCCAAGTAACCAAGTTCCCCCATACGTATGTACAATATCCTGATGTTGACCTTCTATCCGTAATGGACCCTGCCCAGTCTGCATCCGTGTATGCTTCAATCCCATGTTGAACAGATTTTTTGAATAGCAGACCTTTTCCAGGTGCACTCTTTAGGTATCTTAGGATTCTATACACAGCCTCAAGATGTTTTTCATATGGAGAGTGCATAAATTGGCTTACCATACTCACAGCGAAGGCAATATCTGGCCGAGTATGCGACAAATAAATAAGTTTCCCTACTAACTTCTGGTATCTCAATGTATCAATAGGAGCCCCATTTTTGTCATCTCCAAGTTTCTGATTGGGATCTATCGGAGTTTCTGCTGGTCTACAACCGCTCATTCCCGTTTCTTTTAGAAGATCTAGGATATATTTCCTCTGCGAGACCACAATTCCCTTTTTCGATCGAGCTACCTTCATTCCAAGGAAATACCTTAGAGTTCCTAAATCCTTGATCTCAAACTCAGAAGCAAGGCATTCTTTCAACTTGTTCATCTCAATAATATTATTCCCAGTGAGAATGATGCCGTCCATGTACACTATAAGAATTACAACCTTATGATCACAAGAATGCTTTATAAACATGGTATGATCGGTTTGTCCTTGAACATATCCTTGTTTCTCCATAGATTGAGTGAACTTCACAAACCAAGCTTTTGATGACTGTTTCAGTCCATATAATGACTTCTTAAATTAACATACCTTTGATTCAAATCTTCCTTCAAAGCCCGAGGGGCAGTCCATGTATACTTCTTCCTCTAAATCTCCATTTAGAAATGCATTATTCACATCTAGTGATTGCAAAGGCCAATCAAGGTTAGCTACAAGTTATAGGAGCACTCTTATAGTGTTTAGTTTTGCAACCGGAGCAAAGGTCTCAAAGTAATCGATCCCATAGGTTTGGGTGAATCCTTTGGCAACCAACCGAGCTTTATACCTTTCAAGAGATCCGTCGGATCTATGCTTGGTTGTAAATACCCATTTGCATCCAACTGTAGTCTTTCCCTTGGGTAGATCTACCATATCCCACGTTCCATTTTTTTCTAGAGCTTTCATCTCCTCAAGAATCGCTTCCCTCCACTCGGGAACCTGTAGAGCATCCTGTACAGTTTTTGGAATCTCCACACGAGACAATGTTGAGGTAAAGGCACGGAAATTGGATGAGAGGTTTTTGTAAGACACATAAAGAGCCATAGGATGTTTGGTACAAGACCTAACTCCTTTTCGAATAGCAATAGGTATGTCAAGTTCATTGATAGACTCATTTTTTTGACTAAGATCAAGCTGGACAGATTGAGTTGGAACATTACCCGAAGATTGTATGGAGTTATGGTCAGGCCTTGGTTCGGACTCATGGCTCTTTAAAGTTGCAGGATACTCTATTTCTTGAGTTTTGTCTCTTCTCGTGTAGACTTGAGAATATGATGGAAACTCTGTATTCTTGGTACTAGTTTCACACCTGTTATGCTCACAAGTAGGATGAGATGCCAATATAGGTGGATCCGAATTTTCATTATTTAAAGCATATGGTTCAAAATCTGGTACAAGGGTTGTAGGAACTGGATTTTTAGAATGAGGATGTTCGGTATTGTGCGAATCTGCACTTTCTTTCCCCCCCTGAAGATGAGCTCCGAAAAAATGTGTTGATTCAAAAAAAGTGACATCCATGGAAATAAACATTTTTCTAGAAATTGGGTCAAAGCATTTATACCCTTTTTGATTAGGAGCATAACCAACAAATACACATCATTTTGCTCTAGGGTCAAGTTTTCCACGATTTCTATCATGTATATGAACAAAGCAAGTGCATCCGAATAGTTTTAAGGGTAAGGTCAAGCAAGTCTAGAGGCTGGGTAGGTCTTTTGAAGGACTCTCAAAGGTGTTTGAAATCTTAACACTCTAGATGGCATCCTATTGATAAGATATGTAGATGTAAGAAGAGCTTCACCCCAAAGATACGTGGGAACTTTGGCTGTGAAAAGTAGAGCCCTAGTTACTTCTAGAAGGTGTTTATTCTTCCTTTCGCCACCCCATTTTGTTGAGGGGTGTCGGGCAGGAACTTTGATGCACAATCCCCTTTTCCAAGAAAAATTGTCCCAAAATTTTATTAAAATATTCTTTCCCATTGTCACTCCTAAAAATTTGGATTTGTGCTTGGAATTGTGTTTGTATCATGGTGTAAAAATTTTTGAAAACAGTCTCAACTTCAGATTTCTCTTTTAACAAGTATACCCAACTCACCCTTGTATGATCATCAATAAATGCAACGAACCACTTCTTTCCTGATTGTGTAGGAATTCTAGATGGGCCCCAAACATCACTATGAACTAAGGAGAATGGTTTTGACAACTTGTAGTTTTGTGAGGGAAAGTTGGTACGATGATGTTTGGCTAATTCACAGAATTCACACTTAAATGAAGATGGACTTTTATTAAAAAACAACTTTGGGAACAAAAACTTTAAATATTGAAAATTCGGATGACCTAACCTATAATGCCATAACATAATATCATCATCCTTAATAACAGAAACAGATTTGAAACAACTACCCTGAACATGTCTACTTGAGCTTGTTCCATCCTCAAAGAAATAGAGTCCTCCGCTCTCTTTAGCATTGCCAATCGTCCTCCCCGAGGTCAAGTCCTGAAACTCACAATGAGATGAGAAAAAAATAGCTCGACACTTTTGATCGAGGTTATTTTACTGATGGACAGCAAGTTACAAGATAAATTTGGGACATGAAGAACATTGTGAAGTGTGAGAGCTGGTGAGAGCTTGATAGATCCTGTTCCGGCAATGGCTGAAAGAGAACCATCTGCAATTGTGATTTTTTTATTTCCAGCACACGGACTATAGGTGCAAAAGAGTTTTGAACAACCTGTCATATGATCGGTTGCTCCTGAATCGAGAATCCATGGAGTAATTTGGTGTGGATCGTTTATGAGGAAGGCGGTAGGAAAAAAATTACCTTTTTGGGCTAAAGAACAAGAAGGAATTGAGGAAGGTTGTGGAGATTGAAAAAGTTTGTATAGGTGCTCTAATTGTTCCTTTGAGAATGGAATTGAATCGACTTGATTTGCTCTTCCTCGTTTGTTGCTTGGAATGCACGACCATCACTATTGCTTCTTCTCTTCCAACCTTCTTTCTTCCAATTTTGCGGTTTCCCATGAATTTTCCAGCAGGTTTCTTTGGTGTGCCATGGTTTCTTGCAATGTTCACACCATGGTTTCTTCCTCCTGTCTTCCTCGAAATTAGGCCCCCGAGATACAAGTGCAGAATTTTCTGATATAGAAATAGCACTTATTTCCGAATCACGAAGCATAATTCGCCTTCGAGATTCCTCTCTTCTAACTTCAGAGAAAACCTCACGGATGGATGGCAGAGGCTTTCGGCCAAGGATTCTGCCTCTCACCTCATCCAAGTTTCGATTAAGGCCTGCTAAAAATATATATACTCTATCGTTCTCTTCTCTCTTCATGTGTCTTCTGTGATCAGCTGGACTTTGCCATGTATCATCATAGCATTGATCTAATTCCTGCCACAAGGTCACAATTTCATTGTAGTAAATAGTGACCTCACGATCCCCTTGCTTTGATTGCCATAGTTTTGTCTTCAATTCAAAAATCTGGGAAGAATTTTCCAGATCGAATATGTTTCTCTCACAGCATCCCATACATCTTTGGCGGTTGGAAGAAAAAGATATGGTTTTCCAATTGCTGGCTCCATAGAATTCAGCAACCAAGCAATCACTAAGGAGTTCTCGGATCTCCATATCTTCCAAGACAAATTGCTTTTTTTCTGGTTCCTTCACCTCGCCTGTCAAGTGGCCTAGCTTCCCTCTACCATCAATTGCTAGTTTCACCGATTGAGCCCACTCCAAATAATTTTGGCCATTTAATCGGTGAACTGTTAATAGCAAGTTGGAATTTTGAGAGAATTGCTCTCCACCGTTGCTCGATTGTGCAGAGAGATCAGCTGGGTTTTGAGCCCCGGTCATCGCCGTTTTCACCATCGTAAGAGCTAGATTCAAAACCAAAGCTCTGATACCATGTTGATTTGAAAAAAGAAGAAAAGTTTTCTTCTATTCTTTATTGCTTACCAAATTACAAAGAATATAACATATAAATAGAGTCTAGGATTGCTAAAAATAGAAAGAAATAAAAACAGATTTCCTATTTCCTGATTCTAACGATTTATTTCCTAATTTATAAATGGAAACAAAATAATTTCACATCCCAAAATTATCTTCAAAATCTCTGAGATTTTCTTCGAATTCTTCGACACCTCTAATTGTTTATGGGTTATCAAACGATTGATATTTTCTGTTTAATTGTTTTATCACCTGCTTCTGGATTTTTTTTTATTTGATGAATTCGCAGGGGATTCTTTTCCCTTGGAGTGAACTGCTTGTGTGAGGATGTTGTCTAAGGATGATGAATGGTGACATTGGTCGGTTTGTTTCATAGAACAAAGAGTTTGGGACGCTTTTCGGAGGACTGAGGATCTGTTTTGCTGTCTTTTGTTGGTAGAGATGATAAACTAGTAGTCTTTGATTGCATCTTAGACCTGTGATGGACTAAAATTTCATTAGCTTCTGGGAATTTATCAGTTTTGATTCAAATTTGTTCTAGTTTTTTTAACTTTGGGAGATGATCATGGTTTTTTTTTTTTTTTTTTTTGATCGATAGGAGATGATCATGGTTTAGTTCTAATTCTTTTACAGGTTGCGATTTTGCCGGGCTTGAGAAGTGAGCTGTTGCGTTATCTTTGTGATGTCGAGTTGATGATATCTGACAATTAGATAAAGCTACTGCTTTTCGAGACAGGTGCTGGTTTGAATGGAGTTTGTTCTTCAGTCCTGTTATTTTCTGATTCATGTGAAAACCAATTTTCATTCCTTTGGAGGTCAGAGTTTGGTTGATGAACTGTCATGGTTCTTTCTATGCAACTTTTATGCTCACTTTGGATCATTGCTGTTGAAAATCTAAACCTGGTGTCCTTCCTAGAAATAGTCCCTCCCTTGTTTCCTCATCCTTTATTCTCATGCTGCATCTTTGATTGTGCATGCAATTCCTCTCTTGTTTGCTCTTTGCTTGACATCCTCTGCCAAGTACTCTTCAGAGGAGACATTGTTCCTGAACCGTGCTCTTGATCCTTCTTCTTTGCCTTCTGTTTGTCATATTTTGTATGTTTTTTAGTGGAGTGAAATTGAATTAGTAGAACATTTTCCTGCAGGGGATAAAACTTGGTTTGAGGTTTTCACACATTTGGTGAGTGTGGAGTTCAGTTTTCTTCTTTTGTAAGTTTCTGTTTGCTGCAACTGGGAAAAAAACCTTCCCATTTTCCCTTTTGATTCTTATCATATTTTGATCAGATGACCAACTTCTACATTATTTCTATTTTATTTTATTGACGATGAACATCATACTTGCTCAAGTGGAAAAGTCGAGCAGGAAGTTTCTACTTTTCCTTCTGATTTCTTATGATATTTCAATATTTAGATGGTGATATTAATTTGTATTTATAACCTATTTTACCCATCAAACATAGCTGTTGAATCTGTTTATAAATTAGATCACAATTTGCAACATGATCCTTTTGTTGTAGATGATTGGTCTTCCAGATAATTTAACTTATGTTTCTAAATGCATCTTTTCTCTCATCGGCTATACAAGGGTGGTTTGTGTTCATTTTTCTTCTAATTAGAATTGCCAAACAGTTCATTTGATTTGTTATATTGTCTTTGAAGGTGTGAATTTGGTATATCCGGGCTGTCTATCGTGAGAACAGAATTAGTTTAGGCCCTGATTGAATTTGTGTATTCGTCTTGAGGTTCGTCAACATTATCTGGTTCAAGTTTCCCTCTGATTATTATGATAAATAAAATTGCTTGCATGAAATGTATGGACTTATTTAGCCTTTGACAGGTGCTTGCTCCAGTTTGGAGCAATCTCTTCAGCTAAGTGTGTCACATGAGATGATATAGGATTCAGTGATCAAAGAATTCAAGTTTGTCGAGTGAGTGAAAACAGGAGGCAATCACGTTAGTTGAGTTGCCAAATTGTCTTATTTGCAGACTTTTGACATAGGCAGGGACTTCGATAACTTCCATGGTTGGTTTGTTTACTCCAAGGGATTTGACTTTGACTTTGCTCAAAAAAAAGAAATTTTGCTTATGCTATCATTTTTGGGAGAAAGTATTTCACCAACTTAGTGTGGGAGAAGCAAGTTGGCACCTTGTATCATTCATTTTTCATGTGAATTTTAGTTTGATGGAGTTATTGAATAGAGTCTGTTTAGTTTTGTTGCCTTCTCCCCCTTTTGGATTCAGATTCCAGATCTATGTTGAGCCAAAAGTTCTGTCAGGAGGCTGCTACCATAGTTGTGCCAGCTGATCATCACAACTGGTGACCAATGATGCAACTGAGCTTTTTTTTTTCAGTCCACACTTGATTTCTTTTTTCTGTTTTGGTATGAGGTCCTTGGTTGCTTTTCTCCCCATTTTATTACTGAGGTGAATGTCAAAGCATTCTCTCTTGTCAACCTAGTGGCGGCTTCCCCATCAGTTGCAGAAGGATAGGATTCTATTTGTCATTACCCTGACAATCTTCTCCTGTTAAATGACATGCATTACTTTGGTCTTCCCAATTTACAGATTTTTATTGGTCTATTTCCTATTTTTGAGTGGTGCTGTAAGGCGTTCTTTGGTCTTCTGTTAGGTATATTCTCAACTTATGGTACTGCATCTAAATAATTCAATGTAATCACTAGTTACTAAGTTCTCTTATTGGAACTCCAATTTATTGTGCATATAAAAAGTTTTTATGGAGGCTCTCTCATTCTTTTATTGAGAAATGGAATCAAATCACTAGTTCGTGTACTTTAGTTTATAGATTAGAAATTATATTTCGACTATGCTACAAACAATAGAGATTGTGCTTTTTCTTCCAAAAAATCTTACCCGGAAACCTCGAAAATGTCTTAATGAAATTTTGTACATTTGTGTGTGTAAGTGCTATATCCATTCTTGCTGTTATTATCTGTTTTAAATAGTGTATATCAACTTCCACTAGTGTACAAAGTTAGGTGTTTGTTATGTCTCTATAACTCCATGTTTCACTTTTTTCCTTAGAGGTTGGGAAAGAGGATCTTTGTGCTCCAACTATGGGAAGAGGGAAGGATCTTTTGATTTTGTGTAATTTTGTGAGGAGGAAGCATTTTCTGTATAGATCTATTTCCTTTTCACCTTTTCCATATAAGAGTATTATCTAATTCTACATTTGTTAGGCGTTGATGATGTTATAAGCATCTGCTCCTCAACACGTTGGTCACATATTCTTTTCACATCTCTTTTTATCCAATTAACATATTTCATTTGCTTTGCGAGTTAAATATTTTGCGATAGTGTGATAGACCATTATATTAATATTATTACAAGCCCTTTTTTCTAGACAACTTCACTTTCATGCCTTAAATTCTAATCCTTTCTACTGCTTTTGGTTAAAACTTTCAATATTGCTTCTTCATACATTTTCATTATCAAGCAGTTATTATTCCTTGTTCCTTAAGGTTCTTGTCCATATGGATTTTCTTGAAGAGCATGCCTTTCCACTAGGGAGCAGTATCTACTAAAGTACGGTCACCTAAGGTGCAGTGCCTCTTACCATTTCTCATGACTGTTGAATACGGATGTCAACTGCATAATCTTTTTCCAGAATAGGATACTAGTGTCTTTGAGAAATGTTTTTAATTAGAATGTATGTCTCTTGGTAGGTGCCTGCTGTCTAAATAACGATGCCAATGACTGTGATAAGGTGGACTTTACTTGATCAAACCAAATGCTGCCTATGCTTGCTCCATCTTGGCTAAGTAAATATTATTCACCACATCCTCTAGTTTGTCCCTTTTGATAATTATTGATGCTTCAATGATGTGATCTCAATGGTGTAATCAGTAAATTCGCTTCATCAGTAGCATACATGAATAAATAGTCATGTCTTATCTGGATAGCCTTTCCTTTGAAAGTGAATGTGGATCTCTATTTAATCAATGGATGAGTACTTCATTGGATGAATTTAGAGAAGTGAACTGTATCTTTTTTGTCCAGTTTACTTTTTGGTATTTGTTTGTTTTCAATTTTGGAGAGCACTGTGATTCTTCGCTAGGAACATTGATCTGGTGACGGGACATATTACGCTTCTCCTTGCTTCAGTGTTTTGTCTGTGTTGTCCTTTACCAATTTCCAATAGGAAAATTTGTGTCACCTATACTGAACATTTCAGGGGTGACAACCTACTTCGGGATCCTGCTCAATATTGGAAGGACTTGGTAGTATAATTTGACATTTTGCTTCTCATTGGATTAGAGGCTGAGCCTTGTCTCATTGGGTTCTCAGCTATTTGGCAAAGTCCCTTTGTGATGTTGATCATCTATAGGGTGATGATAGTTTGCTGCCATCAAATGCTAGGATGGCATTGCTATAAACATGCATGAATTGTGCTTTTTGTTGTATCAGGTGGATGATGTGCAAATATCATTAAAATAGAAATTTATGGTGGCTTTTTTCTTCCCTCCACTGTTTACATTTTTGTTGAACAAATTCTTTACATGAGAGGTGCACGTGATGTGTTATTGTCAATTTGCAGGGTGGGATATTGTTGCAGGATGACTAATATTGGAGGTTTCAGCATAAAATTGGAATTCAACAACAACTATAGCAATTAACCCTCATTTAGAGCTTCAACTATGTTAGGTACGCTGTGTGAATCGATCTAATAACATGACTATCATTTTATATTAAGTTCTCTTGGATCAAATTTTTCAAATATTATCTTATTGTCTTTCCTCATGTTTTTGTCTTCCTTTGTACATACACTTCATAAGGAAGGTTGTGCTCCAATGGAATTGGTTCAAATTGTTGCCAATCATTCATGGGGCAGCATCTTTGAATTTTTACCAAGAGAATAATGCCTGTATAAATTATATATTTTCTTGCTAGATACTTGTAATGCAATAGTTGTATTGTCCTGATATCAGTAAAACTGATGCTAATTGGACGTAGTATCCAAATGTTGCAGGATGCCAACAATTGTGATATATGGTGGACTTTACTTGATCAAACGCTGTCTATGCTTGCTCTGTCTGTGTTTAAATCAAGAATTTACATTTTTTACCATACTGGATTGTCCTATATTTATATATTATTCATTTGTGCAATCTTGTTTCCCAGAATGTGCCACTCAATAAATGTGCTCCATTGTTGGCACATACTTGATGCAATAGTCCTGGTCTTATCAGAAGCACTGTCTTACTTTGAAAGTCTATGTGGATCTACTTGGTCAATGGATGGCTACCTTGTTGGATAAATTTGCAGAAATGTAAACTAACTTATTTGTCATGTTTAGTGTTAGATATTCTCTTCTTATAAATCCAATTTGTACTTTTGTGATCTTTTATATCGTTAGAAATTCTTCAATAAGAACATTGAACTTGTGGCTGGACATATTACATTATCAATGGATGGCGTATTAGGAGTGCCATCTTACTTTGAAAGTCCATGTTTATCTACACAGTAAATGGATGGCTACCTTGATCAATAAATTTGTAGAAAGGTGAAGTAACTTATTTGTCATGTTTTAGTGTTCTTCTCTTCTTATTAATGCAATTTGCACTTTTGTGATCTTTTCTATTGTTAGAGATTCTTCGCCAAGAACATTGAACTGGCGACTGGACCTATTACTCTCCTACTTGAAGGGATTCTCTGAGTCATTCAGGTCTGGAGCACCCACAATGGTCACTCCCTTCTCTGTGCTTCAAGTTTTTTTTTTTTTTTTTTTTTTTTTGGAACTCGTTTCCAATTTCTACTCTAGGAGTTGGTTTCAAATATGTGGAGTTTTTTCGGTCGTGTGATTCTTTGGTAGAATCATTTATTGGCTGGACTTGGAAGTATTTTTGATATTAGGCTTTTAATTAGTTGACAGCATGACTATTGGAAATGCCATTAGATCTGGAGGTAAGTAGTTATGTCCAGTTTCTGGTACTATTGACAACCCGTAGTAAGCTTCCGAGTTTTTGCTATAGTGACCTAATTCTCGTTTGAAAATGAATGTTCTGGAAGTAAGTGTTTACGTCCTTTAGTTCTTGTTTAGCACTTGTGTTTTTGCTACAGTAACCTAGTTATTGTTTAAAGTTCCTGATTAAGTTTGCTGCCTACCTACCTGGAGTCATATATACGGAAGCTATCTCTAATTCTGATTTTTAAGTATTTGTTCATATTACTCATTTTCCTTCTTATTGATGTATACCTTGCAAGGCTATATCGTTTGCACCGTCATTAATCAAAAGATGCAATGAAAATTGAGAACTAACCAAGATACCAGTCAACTTATAGATATTTGTACCAATGAAGAGGTCCTGGGTATCTCCTTTACCTCTAAGGGACCTGAATTTGTTATTGGGAATTTGTCTACCCATGGTTTTTCATGACAGGTTGGCTAAGCGCGGTATAATCTCAACTAACTGGGAACTGTTGTTGTGCCATATGTTACTCTATGGTCTTGAGATTTACTTCAGATTTTGAAACATCTTCAGGACATACGATCATGATATTGGAGCTATCTGTAGAAGTTGGATGTCTTTATCTGACTTCTTTCAGAATCCCTCTCTTTAATTTGAAGTCTGAACATAGTTCTGACTTTCTCTCTGGACGATCGTCTCTTTCTTCCAATGACAAAGTGGGAGGAGAGGGTTGTCTTGCTGATTCTGACTTTGTTTATTTGAGGAAACTGAGACTTTCTATTTGCACTTCTATTATCTCCAGGTTGACTTGCTGATTTCGAATCTCCAGCTGGGTGCATTGATATGTGTGTTCTCAGCTCCTTTGTTTCTTCATCATCGCTGACAAATTTCGAGCATTATTGATAATAATGGAATGCCAGGAATTTTGCTCTTTCTTATATATGGTGGCGTAACTAGGCTTAACTGCAAATGGTATTGTCAATCCAACGTGACTGAACTGTTTCACAAGCTCTCTACATATCCATGTTGCTAAGATTTGGACAGGTTAGTGAGGTCATGTTTCAATCTCAAGTTCACTTGACTTGGTAGAGGTGAGATTTATAACAACAAGCGTCCTCTGTACTAGCTTATGTGCTATGATTCCTGTTTTGGATCGATCATACTTCCAATGACACATTTGTTTTCATATTTGAAAGGAGTTCCTACGGCAAAAGAACCTTAGAATGGGTGGAAAATTGCAGCGAGGAAAGCTATTCCCAAAAATGGGGTGGCTTCAATTTATTAGAGCACTAATGCGGATAGGTTTGCTAGAGAGAATCCAAGTTGTCTGATTTAAAGAACAATATTGCAGAGCAGGTCCTATTTGTGGTTTAAAGTTGTCTGCTCTTTTTGAACACTTCTGTTTTCTTTTTGTCATAGTTAAGTCACCAAAACATCTAGAAAATAATAGTCATCGGGCCTTCATTGTGGTGTGGCCAGAGAAGAGCAGAACCGGATCCTTTTGTTACTGCTCAAGTAGTGATGGGTGCCTTGAGATTGTGGGAAACATGTGTTGTCAAGGGAGCAATAGACTTGTCTTTGGCATCTAGACGGCAGCCATATTGTAATTCTCACTTCATAATGATTATGTGAGCTTTTTTTGATCCGTGGGTGAAGGTCATGTTGGCTGAACCACATAGCTCTTCTGTGCTTTGGCAGATTAGAGCCTTTCTCTATGGGATTGGATGAAGAACTTTTCATTGGCTTGGTACTATGACTGTATGCTTTCTATTAATGATAATTTGTTTGTCTTACCTTTTTTTCCTTTCATGGAACTATTGTGAATGTTTTTCCTTTCATGGAACTATTGTGAATGTTATTCTTTCACTGAATTTTTGCTTTTGACATACTTAGGTGCACATTCACGCTGAATACATTTCTTGAATATGTTTTGACTTGGTGTAATTTAGTGTGGTAAATTTGGCTTTAAGGAAGAACTTTTGTCTGGTTGTCTATTGTGCTTAAATTTGATGAGATTTGATGTTGCATATGTATTGTTCTGGCTAGTTATTGCGCTTAAATACATTTCTTTTGCTTATGTATTGTTCTGGCTAGATGGCAATTTTTTATGCTGAGGTAGTATGCTGGTGTGACCTACTGCCACTTTTTCCTCTATATTATTTAGAACTGTGCAGGATAGTTTTTTTTCCCCCAAACTTATTATTTTTTCACACTGTTATTTGCATTTACCTGAGTACTTTGCCAATCTTTTACTGAATGTTGTAATATGTAGTGTTTTCCACTTGTAGTTGATGTTGTTTGATGAGTGGTCTCCTCATCGTCTAAGGGTGATAAATACAATAAAACTGGTGAGTTTGCATTGAATAATGTGTTTAGGCTTCTTGGAGGAGTGATGACCCATTTTTGCAGTCCTGTTTGGTTGAGTTGCTGACTAGTCTTCAGGATGGGCTTTGGACTGAAATTGTGAAGATTTCTAGGCATTTTCTAGCTTTGATTGAAATTTGTCTTCTGTTTATTATTTCTAGCTTCGAGTTCTAATCCTTCTACTGGGGTCATATTAAGCCAGATTAGAAATGTGGTGATCTACTGCTTTTTTCTGTGGGGCTCAATTGATGATTGTTGGAAGTTGGATAAGCAGCCGCTTCTTGGCTTCTAGGCAGTTTTTAGTTTGAATGAAGTTCGTTCTCAAATTCTGTTTTTTTTCAGTGGAGCTGAGACAATCAAGGCAAATCAAGACGTGCCGTCTTCAATCTGGGATGGTTTTTTCTAGCCTATAATCTTTATTTCTTTTGTCAAGTTCTTCTTTCTTTGAGCATTTCTATTGGATTTTGTTTGAGTTTAATCGTTAACTCTCTTCCATTGTAAGGACTTTTTACAAGTCAGGAAATTTTGAGGTCCACTAAGTTCTGGCTAGTTTCTCTTCTTTCTTATATATATGCATGGCAATCACTAATTTGATTGCGGTGTCTAAATCATGGAGATAGCTTATGTGGGATTTATTCGTCTTGCTTTTTTTCATAGTTCCAGCTTCACAAAATACCTAGTTTTCTTAGGCTTTCATTTCGGTGTTTTCTTTTGGTACGGAATCTTTGGTGAAATGTTTTTATTAATCAGATGATTTGTGTACTATATATGGTTGTCGAGGAATGGTCTTGATCTAATTTTAGAAGTTTCTGGCTTGTTGCAGAAACTTAATTTCTTCATTTTCACACTGCCTCTTCAGAACTTTGCTGTGGTCATGCACACCATTTGTGTTCACGCTCCATCTGTTTAATTGTTTTACAAGCTGTTAAGGATTTATTATACAGAAGATTGGTAGTGGTTACTTTTATCTTGGAGCAATATCTTTGAATGAGGATGTTGTCCAAGGAATGTTATATATAATGCGGTGGTCAATTATTGCTCAGAACTGAGCTTTTCTTGAATTTGATGATCTCTTCACAGCTAGCTTTGGTTGGGTTGGTGGACTGGGAGTATATCTTCAGATTTGGGTGACATACTAAATCCCAATAATCTCCTACTGCATAGGCCTTTGAAATTTTTGTTGAATCTCATTCTTTAGTTAATTTCCTCAGAGTGGTTAGATGATAAATATCTTCTAATTCCTTATAGGTTCGAGTTTTGCTGAATCTTTAGAAGTGGCGAGTTGATATCATCTTCAGGTTCGGGTGAAAAACTGAAATCCCAATAATCTCCTGTTGCATAGACCTTTGTAATTTTTGTTGAATCTCATTCTTCAGTTAATTTCCTTGGTGTAGTTAGATGATAAATGTCTACTAATTCCTTTTTAGGTTGGAGTTGTGCCATATTATGGAAGTGGCTGAGTTGATGAAATGCGGAGTCTGGGCTTTGTTGGAAATTGGATAAGCTCCCACTTCTTGGATTTTGGAAAGTTTTTGGTTTGGATGTTACTTACTCTCTGGTTCTTTCATGTCTTTTTTGGTTAAAGGTGGTACTGTCATTTTTTAGTTTTATTTCCTTTGTAGGTCAAAATTTTGGTCGATGGCAGAAGTCTACCTCATTAGGTCTGATGTGAAGTGTCGTTCGACTGGTGATGGTTCTTTCAACATTGATAGATTAGAGGAATCATCTCACTGCACAAGCTCTTCATTCTTTGGCACATCTGTCATACAGCATGTTAACATGATCTATCATCCCATTTTTTCAGTCTTATTTAGCATTGTGGTCACAGGATAGGTATTTGTCCCCATATGCATATATGAGTTGTTCTAATATTTTGTCTTATCTGCTTATAATAAGATAGGTGGGCTTGCTTAGCCTAGCTGTATGCTTTTTTCTTTTCTTTTCTTTTTATTTGGTACAGGAACATTGTTTGGGACATTTTTACAAATGAGGTGATCTTGTAGATGAAATAGGTTCTTTTGAGTTCGCAGTGCCACCTTGATTTTAGGTTCTCTTGATCATTGGGACTGTGAAAACTTTTCTGCCAGGACCTAAGATTTACTTCATTTCAAATTGTTGGCATCTCATTCTGAAAAAAGATCAACTTGTGCGGGATGATGCAGCATGGCCATTAAGACATAACTTCCCTTGGCATTGCTTGCTCTCTGACCAGCTGCTGATTCCCTGTTTCTTATCCATCACAAAATGGTGTTGTTTTGTTTGTGTTGTGGTCAGCAGACATGGCTGGTCAGGCTGGAAGGATCTGACATTGGGTGCTTAGTTGTGGCATATTTGTCATATTTGTAGCTCTTTAGGTGAAACTGAAGTGGCATATGACCATCCTACAGAAATAAGCTTTGGTCGAGGTTCTAACATATCTGGTAAGCATGGAGTTTAGTCTACTTCCCCTTCTGATTTCTTATGATATCCTAGTGAACGGATGGTGACCTTCTAATTCATCAAGCATAGCTCTTGAAGCTCTATAGGGCTATGATGAGTTAATAGATCTCCATTTGCTGCAAGATCCTTGGCCAATGATGCTCTGTCTCCCAGATATTTTAATATGCAGTTCTAGATGTATCTTGTTGTCATCGGCACTGCAAGGCATGTTTGGAGTCATAATTGACATATTAATCAGTTGCTTTATGATCGATTTTGTTTACTTTGAAGGCTCGATTAGCCATCTGGCTGGGTCTATTTCCTAAAAATGTTGGTGAATTTCCTGATTGTATACATAAGGTTTATCAATCTCATTAAGTTTGGTGGCTTCCACACAATATGGATTTATTCAGTCGTTGATGGGTGCTTGATACAGTTTAGAGTCATCTCACTAAGGATGTCACGTGAGGATGCTAATATACCAAGCTGTTAAAGAATTTAAGTTCTCCAGTTGGTGAGTGCAGGAGTTCATCATCTAACGCAATTAATGTTCAGGTGAGCTACCAAATAGTTGAACTTCTTTGTTGATTTGGGTGATCAGCGATGTCTGAATCTTTCAATATGGATTGTTCATAGCTTTTTATTCTTTTTTGGTCTATAGCTGTTTAAACTCTCTGCAAATTAATGGTTTATAATACTTCCATTTTTAAGGACTAGAGGAGACGCGACAAATCGTTATCTGGATTTGGTTTATAGTGCTCTTCTTGTTGTAGGTTGGAGTCTTCTTGTTGCAATTCACAATGAATTGTTAAAAAAACTAAGTCATCCTATTGACATTTCAACTATTCTAAACTGAAAGGATATTTTATATATTCTTATTGAGAAAAAAAGATGAGAAACTGGAAGCATCTTAACTATATTATACATATACTTAGATGTTATATATATCCTCGAGTCATCATCCTTTATAAAGATTTGTACCACAACAGTTTACACAAGAATGAGAGTACTGCTAGTGTACATATCAAAGTTTTGATGTACTACACACCTTTAAGTCTTTGTCTCCCATAGAAATCAAGCCTACATCAGCACGAAATCTTCATGTAGATCTATATCTTTTTCAGTAGATTAAATTGAATTGCTTTTTCACCTTGGATTTCTGCCTTGTTAGTGAAGAGGAATGTTGCTTCCACAAATATAGTTCCTTTCACTCTTTTCACTTGTATCAGTAGTTTCTGATTATATATTTGTTAAGTGTGGCTGGTTGAATGTTGTGACCATCAGCACTTGGCCAGGGGTATCTTTTCCATTAACCAACTATCCTACACTAAAAGGTATTTTATATATTCTTATTGAGAAAAAATACTAGAAGCCGGAAACATCTAAATTACACACACACACACACACACACTTAGATGTTATATATATTCTCGATGTCATCATCCTTTAGAAAAAATTGCGCAACAACAGTTTACACAAGAATGAGAATACTGCTAGTGTACATATCTAAGCATTTGATACAGTGGCCACCTTTAGGTCTTTGTTTGCCATTGAAATCAACTCCATATCAGCAGGAAATCTTCATGTAGATCTATTTCTTTTTCACTAGATTAAATTGAATTGCTTTTTTACCTTGGATTTATTGCCTTGTTAGTGAAGAGGAATGTTGCTTCCCTAAATATAGTTCCCTTTCACTCTTTTCCCTTACATTTGTTGTTTCTGATTATATATTTGTAAAAGAAAGGAAACTGGGGAAGCAAACGGCGAGGCAGAAGCAGGAAGACCGTCAGTTCCTTCGCTCCCAACTCTTAGAATAGAAAGAAAGTCAACCAATGCCTTAGCCCTAACTTAAAGCTTAAAGATAGAAGATGGGTAAAGCCTAAGAAAAAACATGAGAGCCTTTCTTTTTAGCCTTTAGAAAAAGAAAAAATAAAAGGCTCTCATTAGTCAGCTTGGCCCCTTTCCTATTCAGCCTTGCCGCCTATGTTGAGAATAGGTCCCGTTCAGTTCAAGTGTGGCAGGTCGAATGTTGTGACCATGGGTATCTTTTCCATTTACCAAGTCTTTTTATTTGATCTATAATCTTTCTTTATGCTATGTAATTTTCCGAAGGTTTTACCTTGCCTCCAAATTTCTGCCGTGGCTATGGGCATCATTAGTTTATTGTGGATTGATTCATCATTAATCTTTCTGTTAATTTGTTAATGAGCTGATCATGGATTTCATTATTCGGTGAATTGGCAGTCTTTTCTTTTGGAGTGTTCATTTTGTCTGAGGACAATTAATATGACGAAACTTGGTTAGTTGGCTACATAGAATAGGACACTTGGGCTTTTTTGGAGGACTGATTGATCTATTTCTCAGTCTTGTTTGGTAGAGTTGATAAAGTAAAAGATCATCATCAGGACGAGTGATGATTGACATTCGTTCTTCGGTTTATTATCTTTGTGGAGTGTCTAGACGACTATTGTCCAGTTGTAATTCTTTTACAGGTTACAAGTTTAGCTGGATTTGACAGCTGATGATCACACGTCTTTTAATGGGGCTGAGTGATGATTTTTTGAAATTAAATTAGGTCTTGCTTATTGAATTTTAGCCAATTCTTGGTTTGAATGAAATTTGTCCTCCACTTTTGTTATTTTCTAGTTAAGGTAAAACGATCAGTTCCTAGTTCTCTTTCTTTCGAAGCCAGAGTTTGGTCGAGGCAAAAACTGGACCTCATGTGAAGTTGCAGCATAAGCATCAATTGACAAGCTCTTCTTGCAGAGTTCTTTCTTGTCTGCAAAGGTCCACACAAGGTCTGGCTTATTCCTCTTCATTCTCATCTATGTGCTGCAATCACGAATTGGCTCCAGCCAGTACCTAGTATGCTCCGCTTTTGTTTTACACAACTCCAGTGTTTTCTTTTGGTATAGAGCATGAGGAAATTTCATGCTCTTTCAGCACGATTAGGAAATTTCAGAGTTGGTTGGACACTGTTAATGGCTATATATGTCTTTTTGATGGGTTTCTTTTGTTATTGAAACTGTGAAGACTTGTTGCTAATAAAATTCAATTACTTCGGTGCATGCTGGTAGCATCATATTTGAAATGCCAAACTTAAGATATTTATCCCAATTTACTTTCTAAAATCTTCTTATTTTGTTTCTATCTCTTGAGCTGGATGAGCCAATTACTTTCTTGATCTAATTTTAGAAGCATCTAGCTTTTTGCAGATGGACTGCCACTGTCATGGTCATCATTAGGGTCTGCACTCCTTTTATCATTCTGTTTAGTTGTTTTATGAGCAGATACTGGATTTGTTATTCATTGATTTGAAAATAGCTTGTTTGGAATTGACAAGTCCTTTGCGATATGTCTGGTAATGTGGGTCAATTAGGAGTATCGGGAGATGAAACTAGCTTCTTGTCAATAACCTCCTGCAGGGACACTTGTGTTTTGATTGAAATTTATTCTTAAACTGGGATAATGATTTGTGGAAAATGTTTTCTAGGAAAGCTTTTTCCACTATTTTTCGTCGACCGGAAAATTCCCTTCTAAAACTGGGATAATGATTTCTTGGGCTTTCTCTGTCTCGTGGTGGATTGAAATTTATTCTTAAACTGGGATAATGATTTGTGGAAAATTTTTTCTAGGAAAGCTTTTTCCACTATTTTCCGTCGACCGGAAAATTCCCTTCTAAAACTGGGATAATGATTTCTTGGGCTTTCTCTGTCTCGTGGTGGAAAGAGAGATGGCAAGCTTATTTGTTCCTTGCAAATTGAAAACCCTCTCCCTCAACACATCTACATCTACTTCTCCTTCTAACGATCGCATTGCTTTCAATTAGAGGTGTCAATACAGGTCATAAACCCATATTATGACTCATTTTTAGTTAAATGGGTCAAATACGAGTTAAGTGAAAGTTAAATATGGGTCAAATGAAAGTTCAATATGGGTCAAATATGGGTTAAGTGAGTTATTAGTTAGACCTATCATCTTTCTCATTTCATTCACTTCCTCTATGCGTTCTTGACTTTCATTACCGATCCTGCCATCACACCGCCATCACCATCGCCGATCCCAAGCTTGTTGTCGCCGGTTGGAGCTTAGCTTGGATCTGGGTAGGCGAGCCGCGACAGAGCTTGGGTTGACAAGCCCTAAGCTCGCTGGCCAAAGCTCGGCCTAAATCTAGATAGGCGAGCCGCGAAGTCGCTAGTCTTAGCCGAGCTACGACTCGCCCGGATCTAGGTAGGCGAGCCCCGAACTGCTTCTGCTTACTAGATTACCATACATGTATATACACATATATGACTAGTCTCTTCTATAAATAGACCCTTCCATAGAAGAGAGAGGCAGGCTTCGAACTGAGAGAACCTTTTTACTTCCTTCTTACCTTCATCCCAAGAAGACCTCCTTCATCCAGAAAGAGTTCTTCACTCCTTTTCACTTCTCCACTTCTTCATCCATCCAACAACCGTCCCTTTTACATTTCCTTTCAAGATCAATAACCAAGTACTTGGTTCTGATCAGTCTTTGGTAAGATTTTCATGTTCCTATCTTACTGTTCTATCATCATAAACCCTTGTTAGATCAATGGTTACAAACTTTGTTCATGGTTTGTGAATCAAAATATATTTTCTATATTGCACTTGTATTTCTTATGTTTCTTATGCAACTTTAAATATCTGTACTTGTGAATTTTTATTTGTAAAGTAAGGGATTTTAAAATGTTTTTATCTTTAAGAGAAACAGTAAGTCCGGGGTGATTATCAAAGTGGATTGGACCGTTGCAGAGACTAGTCTCTACAATCCCGAGGATAGAGTCATCATATTTTAAAAGTCTAGCGTCTCTCAGGACAAGGAGTAAAGACGTGTCTAATTCTTTACTAAGGGGTTTAGCCCCTATTTGGACAAGACTAATATGAATATAATTCCATTTTTGAGCAGGTCTTTTTTTATAGAATCTTTATTCAAAAGTTGTATGGAAGAGAGAATTTGAAAGGGGAATATCACGTTCTTCAGTGGCAATAACGATCATTTTTCCCAAAAAGCTTCCAATTAGAATGTTCATAAATCTGAGTAATTTTGACTTTAGGGATGATCCAATTTTCTATAGATTTATTAAAATCTTCTATGCTAATCTCTTCGCTATTTATAGGGCCTTGATCTAAGGACATCTATGATATAGAACTAGAAGAAGACATGGATCTTCTTAATAAGTTCATTTGCACAAGACTACTTTCTTTTCTCTATGGTTTGATAACTGATGCTAACCAACGGTCTCACTACCCAACTTGGGTTTTACTGTTGAGACCACAATAGACATGAAAAGAACCTTGGAAGAATTCCACGAAGGTAAATCACGTCAAGTGCCAAAAAGAAACTTATAAAGAGTCACTATATCCTACCCCTTGGCTCTGATACCATACAACGTCACAAGGATCCGAGGAGTAATTAGAAAAAGGATTAGTAAATTAAGATTAAAGATTTAACGGTTTAGCAAAAAGGTTCAATTAACTAATGGTGTAGATGAAATAAAGTAGATGAAGCATAATTATAATTGAGAAAATGAAATATAATTGTAAGCATAAGGGTAAGATAATAAGAAGAAGTAAGGATTATTTAAATGCGTTAGTAAATGCTCATATGCAAATAAAAGTGCATATAAATAAATTGCAGGTAATTAAATCACCAACCACAAGCGATTAAACCGGCCGATTATGGGGTATGAGCAATAATTTAAATAGACAGGAAAGTTTAAATAAAATATTGCATTAACTGAAATTCACAAGTACAAATATTTAAAGTTGCGTAAGAAACATAAAAAATACAAATGCAATATAGAAAAGATTTTTTGATTCACAAACCATGAACAAGGTTTGTAACCATTGATCTAACATGGGTTTATGATGATAGAACGCTAAGATATGAAAATCTTATCAAGGACCGATCAATAACCAATCAGAACCAAGTACTTGGTTATTGATCTTGAAAGGAAATGTAAGAGGGATGGTTATTGGATGGATGAAAAAGTGGAGAAGTGAAAAGGAGTGAATAACTCTTTCCAGATGAAGGAGGTCTTCTTGGGATGAAGATAAGAAGGAAGTAAAAGGGCTCTTAGTTCGAAGCCTGCCTCTCTCTTCTATGGAAAGGTTTATTTATAGAAGAGATTAGTCACTACAGGC
This sequence comes from Angophora floribunda, assembly GCA_014182895.1. Lineage (NCBI taxonomy): Eukaryota > Viridiplantae > Streptophyta > Magnoliopsida > Myrtales > Myrtaceae > Angophora > Angophora floribunda. The sequence goes on from CM024712.1 coordinate 30,758,306, forward strand.
AAAAGATGAACAATGTGTTAACGAGTAATTACTATTTGTCTATAATGAGAAGTGACTCGATTAGACTGAAAGTGCACAGTGATACGTGAGAATCTGATTTGACCTAAAGTGCACAGAGATTCAGTGGGAGTCTTTGTGTAGAGCTTATAGAATATTTGGGTAGAATCACGTCATGACCTATTTGGTTGTCTCGCCTTTGCTTTTCAATCCTCATCTTCTGCCAGATTAATACCATATCAATCATCTTCATTGGTGTTGTCACTATGGTGAGAGTGGGAGGATTCTGATTCTTCCAACTCACTTATTGCCTGTTTTAAAAGTCCGTTGAATTGATATTGGGACTGAGCTGATGCCACTTTAGATAAAACGAATCCCTTATCATGGAGGAAAGTGGTAACTCCTTTAGGCGGGAGGACATTAGAACAACTTTGGCTGGGGTTTCTTTTGCTCAGCTAGTCTGTGACTGATTGTTCACTTATCATATCAAAAAATTTAAAACTATCCTACCATTTGACTCTAAATTTTCGGGTCAATATAAGGTGTCCAATTCAATGATCCTTTTGTATACGAAATTCCATGCCATAACCCATGATACTCAAAAGTATATGAAAAAAGAGCATCGGGTTAGAGAACATATCTTCATATGAAAGAGGTTTAAATCGGCTGGAAAAGAGTTTATAATTGGGTTACACCAAAGGGTGCAAAATATTACTAATGGGTCCAAAATGTTCCCACCATCGAATGAACCAGAATGGTATCATGCAGGTATTTAAATCTTCGAAAAAGATCAACCATGTATGGGAATTATTGGCATTTTTCCTAAGGAAAGTATTCCACCAGGCTTGTTGGTAATCAAAATATAAGTAAGAGATTATGTATGGTATAGGTTCAGTAATCTTGGCATCGAATTTGACCATGGTTATGGGAGTGGGTTTCCACAAGGTAGGATGAATGATTTTGTATATCCTTGCCGTGGAGTAATTGATATGATTTTTGTCAAAAAAGTGTTTGAAAGTGATAAATTTGGTTTCTGTCAAGATCCGTTCATAAAACTCCATCGTTTTGTAAGGATCATGCGGAGTATAATTAAACTTTTTAGAAAACATGTTTTTGCAAAGACAATTGGGTCTTCATCATAAAAACCATTTTCAATAGTGCAAAGATTTTAATAATTTGTTTTATCAAGAAATTTGATTTTGGAGGGGTTGCCTGAGTTGTCTGAGTAGGCTGAATAACCACCTCACTAAGAGTCATTTTTCCCTTTGGTTTTCTGATACTCAAAGGGGAAGTATTCAGGTTTACCTCTACCTGGTTGTTATTTGGTTTATTGAAAGAAGCTTTAAGGCTTCCTGATGGGATAGGTTGGATATGGAAAAAAGGGGGTTTGAAGGTGGTGAGGAAGGTTTTTATTTGGGAGATATAATAATCTGGTTTGTAACCAACTTCTGATATTAGTAATATTTTTGGGTTTTGTTGCCGAAGACTGGGCAATTTCCTTGCCTTTGTCTTTTCGATGGGTTTGGGAGACATTTTCCCTATAAAAATTCTCGTGTGAGAAAATCCGGTAATGAATTTGAAGAACCATTTATAAATTCAATATCAAAATCAAAAACAGATAAAATGGCTTAAGATTTGTTTTGAAGCAATATTTTGGACATCTTTTTGTAAAACATCTTTCGCAGATTTGCAATCAATTCTCAATAAAAAATTTTGATTCAGAATATCTCCTTGGAACTTGGGGATAGATAAAACTATAGCAAGAATTTCATTTTTTATACTTTGGAGTAATTCTTTTGGCAGTCATTCCAGTGTGTGGAAACAAATTGGACAATTTGTTCTTTACTTGTCTTTTGACTGCTTGAGAATTCATCCATAGCCAATATCAAAAGCATCAGTTTCAACTATTTTGAATGTAGATGGATCGACAATGTGTAAATAAAGAATTTCTTTTATACTATTTTTTTTATCATTTTTACCACATCGGTGTGAATACTAGCCCATGGAGGAGGATTTTTTTAAAGCTTTGATGGAGAGGTTTGCAAATTATGTTAATATTGGGAAAGAAATCTATGACATAATTCAAGCTTCCAAGAAATCTTTGCAATTGATTTTTATCTTTGATTTATTCGGGGAATTTTCCAGCAAAAATTATCGATCTTTCAATAGGTATGATAGTTCCCAGATGGATATGATGCCCAATGAACCTGATTTTGGTTTGAAAGAGAGATATTTTGCTAGGAGACACTACTAAACCATTCTTTTTTTACTATGTTAATGAAATGGGCAATATGTTTGAAATGTTGATCAATATTAGAAGAGAAAACAAGAATATCATCTATGTAGACTTTTATGAAATCTGAGTATGAATTGAATATATTATTCATAATTCTTTGGAATTCATAAGGGGTATTTTTCAAACCAAAAGGCATTACATTACATTCATATTGTCTAAAAGGGACAGTAAAAGCAGTCATATACCCGTCTTTTTCGTCAATTTGGATTTGCCAAAATCCAAATTTCATATCAAATTTAGAAAATATCTTTGAATTATGGAGTCTATTCAATAAATCATTTTTATTAGGGATATTGTATCTTATTCATTTTAGGGCATCATTCAAAGGCTTGTAATTAATAACAAGACGATGGACTCCTCTTTCTAACTCAGTTTTTTGGTTGACATAGAAAGCAGAGCAACTCCAATGGGATTGGCTTTTCCTGATGAGTTTTTATCAAGAAGTTCTTAAATTTCCTTTTGACAAAAATTCATTCATGACTTCATGATTCATCTAGGAGGGTCGTGCCTTGATTGGAATGTTTTTTTTTTTCAGAGAAATCTGGTTCATAGGGAAGACCAACGGCATGACTTTTTCTTGACCAAAAAGCATTAGGAATATTAGAACAAATGGAGTTTTTTTATACAAGATTCAAGATTAGCAATATTTCTTTGGATGCTAGGATCTGAAAGATTTTGCTCAATCATTTTGTAATCAACATCTTCTTTTAAGAATTGAAGATGGTTTTTCTTGTTTTGAATTATACAATTTATCTCGAAAATAGAATGTTCATAGAAAGTATTCAAGTTGCTGGTTTATGGTTTGCTAATAAATTCAAGAAGTTCTTAAATTTCCTTTTGACAAAAATTCATTCATGACTTCATGATTCATCTAGGAGGGTCGTGCCTTGATTGGAATGTTTTTTTTTCAGAGAAATCTGGTTCATAGGGAAGACCAACGGCATGACTTTTTCTTGACCAAAAAGCATTAGGAATATTAGAACAAATGGAGTTTTTTTATACAAGATTCAAGATTATCAATCTTTCTTTGGATGCTAGGATCTGAAAGATTTTGCTCAATCATTTTGTAATCAACGTCTTCTTTTAAGAATTGAAGATGGTTTTTTTTGTTTTGAATTATACAATTTATCTCGGAAATAGAATGTTCATAGAAAGTATTCAAGTTGCTGGTTTATGGTTTGCTAATAAATTCAAAAAAAAAAATTTCTATTTAGAAATTGGGTTTGGATGCCTTCTTCATCAACAGTAAAATGTTGTATTAGTCCTATGAAAGGAGTTTCTAGTATTACATTTTGTTTAATATTTTTGACAAGAATGAAAAGTGTTTTGTATGAGGCATTATCCTTTATAACTTTTGCCTTAGGGATCTTGTAATTGATTTGAAATCTATCACCAGAAGCTGTTTTCAGAGAATGAATGGTTTTTTCAAAATATTTGGTAGGTATAAGACATTTCTTTATACAATTAAGGTCTGCTCCAAAGATAAAAAATGACTGTTGTTTCTAACACAAATTCTTTATTGATTTTTATGGAAATATGAACTGACCATTTTCTATTTGTTATTTCTGAAAGTAAAAGTAAAAATCCTAGATCTTTAGGGCTAGGAGAATCTTCTTGGTTTTGTTTAGAAAAATTAATTTTCATTTTTAATATCTCCTTTTGCATTTTAACCTTTCTTCCTCTTTCCAAAATGGTAGAAAGGTTATAAGGGACATTGGATTGAAGTATGGGTACTATGGAAGGTTGGAGGCTATTAAGAAATTTTACCTTAGCTTCGGGATCTTGGATTTGGTCGATTTTTTTTGCAAAAATATTCTTCCTCCTCAGTCAAAACATTTATTTCAAAAGAATCTTGATAGTTATCCTCATCGATTTTGAAGAGGTTTCAATATCATTAACCTAGAGGCCATCTTCTGTATCAGAATTGTCTGAAGAACTATTTTCTTCCGCCATGATTTGGAGGAGATTGTTAAAAGTTTATTCTTCGAGATGTAATTCATTAAGTTTTTTGTTAATTTTGCAAAATTTTGCGGTATGACCCTTTTTACCACAATTGTAACATTCAATATTTTTATAAGAGTTTTCTTTGTTTTATTGAAATTTTGTCTTTTGTTATCCTTATTGTAAGATCTATTGGATCTATTGAAATTTCTCCTTGGTTTTTTTGAAGAGCATTGAGGACAATTTTTTGAACATTTGTCCGAACATTTGGATTTAGAAGATTTTTTCGTTTTGTTGGATTTATAAAAGATGGGTCATATTGGGCACAAAAGTCTCCCAAACCTTTGTTTGAGGTTTTTTGTTCTTTTTTAATTTGTTTTTGAAGACATATGTTGGTACATAATTGTGTTCCAATCTTATAAAGATAGGAAGCTAGTTCACCATAAGAAAGGAGATCATAAGGGATTTGTTCGCTATGTTCTTCCCTTATCTTATCGCGAAATTGTTCTCCTATAAGCTTAAGAAGATTAGTAAGGAATTTTTCTTTCCAAAAGGGTTGATTACAATCAGTTCGGAGAAGAACTCTTTGGAAGAAAATATCTTTGTATTCTAGAAATTCTCCGAGGGATTTACACTTCATATTGGATAGAAGATCTAAATTCTTATCATGAATGTATGAAGGATCACCTATGAAATGTTGGGAAATGGAATATATAAAAGTATTCACAGTATCTTGGATGGGTTGATCATTTTCATCCACAATTGCACAACCATTAAGAATTTGTGATCTTTGCTCATCAATAAGATAGTTATCCCACCAACCTTTTAATTGACCAGTAAAACCGACTGTTAAAAAATAAGCTACCGATTGATCAGTAGTATCGGGTATGGTTTTATAGGTATTAGCAAACATAACCATTTGGCTTAGGATATTTAAAAGGTTTTGCTCAGAGGTTTCGCCTATATTCCATTCATAGATAGAACCTGAAGAGTATTTTTATTGAGCATTAACACTTGATTCTTCTATAGCTATATCGGGAGGTGTGGCTCTAGAATAATACAATTTTTGCGGATCTTTCCAAGTAATCTTATTGATTTCAGGAATAGATTCAATATCAGATTGATCCAAAACATTGATTTGGTCCGGGGTATCTTTTATGATAAGATTTCCTATTTTAGGAGTATCTAAAGTAATGGAGTTGGAAGCAGAAGCTATTTTTCCTTTTGAAAGCCTTTTTCTTTCTTCCAAAGCTTTAGCAAAATCTATGCTAGGGCTTTTTGATAATTCAAAATTTTTAAACAAAGGAGTTTTCAAAACTTTTGAGTGGGTGTTTATATGATAAATAGAATATTCTAACCTATCCAGCTGTTTGCCAATCGTATGAAGATGTTGGTTAGAGTAATTATTCTGCTCAACAATCTTCTTGATTCCTATTCCATCGATTTCTAAGGAAGTTTTGAAAGGGAAAGCAATGACCTCGGTGTCTTTATGAGGAATTTTGATTTGACAAAGAGGCGGGTGATTGGATTCTATGATTTGGCCATCATGTAGTTTCCATTTGTAAAATTGATCCAAATTATAAATTTCTTTGTTTTTCAAAAAGGAATTTTCAAACCAATCGAAGAAGGGTATTTGAATCTCATGTTCAGACATGTATTCATAATATTCCTCTTTGATCTGTTTTGCTTGATCTTTGAAATTTAAAAAGAACCAATTTCTAACTTCAGTATTTTCAAAAGAATTAAATTCTTGATTCAAAAGGGCTTTGTTAGGAGCAAAATCCTCGGTTAGAACATTGATTTTAGGATCAGCCATTTCAGAAGGAGTAGGCTCAGGATAGTCTAGACTTTGTTCTTGCTGGTATATTGGTCTAGATATTCCTAATCTATTGTCAATGCCACTAACACTGGTGGGATGAGGAGCACTAGGTTGGGTTTCATTTTGAACGATAATTGAAGGTAAATTAGTATTTAAATCGACGGATCTTCTAGAAGAGGACGAGTGGAAAGAAGGAATTGTCCTAATATCACAGACCCTTCTTGGAGTATCAAAAGACATCTTGGAGAATTGTATAGTTACTTTTCCTTCTGGATGTTGGATAATATTGGTAGGGTCTGAATTGCGAATAATTTGTTGGGGGACATGGTTTTCCAACTCCCATTGTTCCGGAAGAGTGACATGGCTCCATTGAATTATTCTTGGAATGATAGTATTGGCTCTAGAAATGTCAGTTTGCAAAAGAAGTGTTTCTCTTTTAGAACTGATTTTAAAAGCTTTACTGCCAAAGGCAGAGTTCATTACAAAGTAATGAACTCTATAGATAATAGCAAGAGGAATGGATCCTTCTGCTATATATACATATATATGCGCGCTTTTATGAATCCCCCTTGCGCTATGTCTACTCTATTTTATTTTATTTTTTCATTTTTATAGCATGTGAGCTTCTTTATTTTATTTTTCAATTTCTTATAACAATGTTAGCAATGGAGGCACCGATAAAAAGAAAAAAGAACGCCTGTTGTCGGATGGCCTCCCAAATTTTCCACTGCCAACTTGGCACGACTAATGGCAATACCTCTTAAAACATACATAAACGATTTCAAACCCAAAAATAGAAGGAAGTGGATTGGCCATTTCAAATTTCGGACAAAAAATAAATGAATTTCCATCATCACAATTGTAGCTTCACCAATTGCTCGGCATATAAATTTCAAACCACCTATCATATATAAAAGACACTTTTTGTACCATACAAGGGCCAATTGAAGTTCGTGGACGGATATTCGGGACGGGAGGGGAGGGGAGGGGAGGGGGATTCATAAAAGCACACATATATGTATGTATGTATGTATGTATGTATGTATGGTAATCTAGGAAGTAGAAGTAGATCGAGAAATGGGTCCCCCAGCGATATATATATTTTTATTCAAATTATTTATATGTGAAAAGTTTAAAGTGGACTAAATAAGTGGGAGTAGATTTTCTTAAATTAAATTAAATATTAATATGTATTGGTAATATAGGTTGGGTATGGATCATGTATGGGTCAGGTTGGGTATGGGTCATCAAATTTACATTGCATGAAAATGGGTCAAAATGGGTTAAATGGTCAATGTGGGTTGGACCATTTCGACCCGACTCACCCATTTGACACCCTTACTTTCAATTCCCTCAAATTCTCTGCTAGCCTCTCGCATGACGTTTTCTCCGGAGGAAACCTCGACGGGAGGCTTCCGATTCCTCTCCTCGGCTCTTCTCAAGTTTCAATTTCGCGTTAGGTCTTCGTTTTTAGGCCGTTTGTCTGTGAGCAATGGCGAGAACAACCCAACTCGTTTCTTAGAGTGTGTGAGACTGCTTCGACAAAGACTCCGCCGCCAGGAGGGCTCGCTAGGCCGAGAAGAGGCGTGTTTACAATAAAGCTCATAAATATGAGATTAGGACGTGTATGAAGAAGGTATTGCCGTTTGTTTTAGTTAATTTGATTATCGAGCGAAGCGTTCTGTAATGCATGCTATCAGCTAATCACCTGTTTTCAGTGAAGTCATCCAAATGATTTTTGCGGTATATACTAGGGGTAATGGTGCTGCCGTTTTGGATTTTGTTGATTAGGTTGTGGTTATGCAGTGACTGGTGTTGGGCGGCGCTTGTGCTTGATATAATGCCTCTCTTTTATTAAGAGAAGCATGTATCTGTGTTCAGGATTTTGATTAGGTTGGATGGCGAAACTCTTCTTTGAATGAAAACGTTTGATTTCATTGATGGGGTCGATGGTGAACGAAGTTTGAAGGAGAAGGGCCAAATGGAGGTTGGTGAACATATGAATTTTCTAATGAGAATGTGTTGCGTTCTCTTTTGCCGTTTCTAATGCTGACTTTTACTTGTTACATATCTGTCATGCTGACCTTTCTCCTGTGGTGGCCGAAAGAACCTCTCATACCGTTGTCAGCTTTGTCTATATTTTTCTACGAGAAATATAGGGGAAGGAATGAATTTTAGCGTCATTTGCCGATCAATTTACTCGTGAACCGATTTTCTTGCAATTGAATGGGATCCGAATAGATGAATGATTTTCTCTAGAAAAGTTCCATAACGTTGTTGGGCTCCAAAGCTCGATAGTTTTATGTGCTTTGGTTCAATGGAACCAGGCCAGGGCATAAGGAGGCACGGGCACAGAGCCTTAATGGACCCGGGCTAAATAATAGTGCACCTCAATGGACTTGACCTGTAGACCTAGGTTTGGAAAGGCCAAGCTCAAGATCAAAATAGTGCACACCTATTTAGGAAAATCAAATGATGGAAAATTACTTTCTAAATGTCGAAAAACATTTTCCTTTTTATTTTCAGATTTAGCTAAATATTGAAAAATATAATCATTTTCTAGAAATGTCATATTTCTCGTGAAAAACAGAATCTAATTATCTTTGGGTAGTAGCAGGAATCAAGATAGTAATCTTCTATGTCTTATTACTTTAGGTTGGAGGGTTTGCTGAATTTGAGAAGTGATGACCTATCCATTACCTTTTTTGGAGTGAAATACACTCGAAGTGCCAAAACTTGATATGGGTGGACACATAAGTGTCAAAATTTTTAAAATGTATACTTAAATGTCAAAAGTAGAGAAGAAATGAACATTTAAGTGCCAACGACGAGAATTTTTAGTCAAACAACATACACTTAAATGTCCACTTTTAACCATCGGAAGCCCTTAAGTGATTGCTTACACCATAATGACACTTAAGTGATCCTTTTTTAACCACAACTGGCACTTGAGTGAGCATGAAGGACGTCATCGTTTTAGACAAAGATTGCAAAGTGGACATTTTGATGAGCCATGTAGATTGGTTTTATTAATAAAATAAGCTACATCAAATTTCAAGCAAGTCGATACTTAAGTGTTTTATTTTAAAAAAAAATTAATGTGGCATTTAAATGTACCTTTTAGAAGTTTTGACTTATGTATCTACCTATATTAAGTTTTGACACTTGTGGTGTACTTCTTTACTTTTTTTTTCAAGGCTAAGTTGATGAATTGTGGAGACAGGGCTTTACTTGAAATTGGATAAGCTCCCATATTTTTGGATTATGAATAGTTAATGGTTCCATTTATAAGAGATTTGTAACGGTTTTCTATTTATTTCAAGAATTGATGATAGAAATACTCTTTGTTATTCACTTACAAATTATTGTTTCAAACATAATTTATAAAGTATAAAAAGAAGGAGAAAATTTGTACTCTTCTTTCAATTGTTTTTTTTTTTGCTGGGTTTTATAAACAAATTTGTTGTTCATGGTCCCTCTATTTTTCAGTGTACAGTAAAGAGGAAGGTTTGATTATCCTTAGGATAGTATTTGCACACCTCAATTGATCTTATTTCATCTTCTCAACTAATTTTCACAACAATCTTAAAGGATATAATTCATATGAATTCCCAAGATGAAATTGTCACTGCCATCACCCCGATTGCCATGGTTGCTTCCACCACCACCACCACCACCATTGATGCCTCTATCTTCGCCAGTTGTGTTATCACCGCTACCACATATCAAATATTGAACTTTGTAATGGCAACAAATTTGGAAGTTGGCAAGAAAGAGTTTCTCTATCCTAGATGTGATGGAGTAGCTTTTGCACTTATGGACCCATTGACGACCCATAATCTACTTCAACACAAGCAATATTAAAGGACATGCGGATCCTTGGAGTGTCAAAACTTGGCACAGGGAACACTTAAAGTGCCAAAAGTTCAAAAATATACACTTAAGTGTCAAAATCGGAGAAAAATGATCGGTTAAGTGCCAATGACGAAAAAATCCGGCAAAATTGCCACATGTCATTTTCCGGTGATATTATTTGTTGACGGATCATTTTTTCAAAATAAAATATCCATGTGGCAATTTTAAGAAAAAAAAATCATCCAAGTCAGAAAAAATTTAAAAAATCGATTTTATTTTTTTTAAAAGGGAGGGGGAGGGGAGGGTGCTGCCCCACCATCGTCGGGAAGGGCCGGCGACGGTGGGCGAGGGTCGACCAGGGTCATCGGGCCCTAGCCAATGGTCGGTGACCCCGGTCGACCCTCGCCCACCATCGCCGGCCCTTCCCGGCGATGGTGGGGCGGCGAGGGCCGTATAGCCCTCACTTGATCCTCCCCTCCCTCCCTCCCTCATCTTTCTTTTTAATTTTTATTTATAATTAAATCAATTTTATAATAAATATATTTTTAAAGTTATTTAATATTATTTAATTAATACATTTTTTAAATGCCATGTCAGCAAAAAACGACGTCATTTTAGCTGAGTTTTTGCTTTGACTCGTTTTCGGCGAGCCATGTAAGTGATTTATATTATTAAAATAAGCTATGTAAGATTTCCAAAAGCCTTCGCCGGAGTTGGCACTTATTCAATTTTAAAAAAAAATGGCACTTAAGTGTACCTTTTGTAACTTTTGGCACTTTAAGTGTTCCCTTGTACCAAGTTTTGGCACTTGCGTTGTACTTCTGCCAATATTAAAGCCTAGATGCCAATTGCTTTAAACTTGAAGAGGCTGAAAAAAGATGAGTTATGTAGTATGAGGAGGCAAGTTAGTACAAAGAAAGGTATCTGCCTCCATAGTAACCGAGACTTTTGAAAGTCAAACGCGGCCTTTTCTCATCCCCTAAACTAGACTTAAAAGGAAGGAAAAAAGCATAGTGTTAAATCATCAAAGTAATTCTTTTTTTTTGTCTGTTCTATACTAATTCTCAACTTAATTTCAGACCTTTACCCTACCTCTTTATAGGTGTGGGAGGCGAAACCCATCCTTGGAGTTAATCATTCCTACCTCAATCCCATTGATAATATGAAGATTCAAATCCCCACACCTCTGGGAAGGATAACCTTAGGGCAAATTCACCAAAGTGGTGATTTAGGCTACCCGAATGCCACGTGAGAACGATCTTAAAGAAGGGTTGTTCTACTGTGTTGTACCCCAAAGCTGTAGGTTGACAAAAAATGTTGAGAAAACCTCTTATAGATTTTGAAGATGACATAACCTTCTTTAGTTTATCTTAAATATGATACACACATTATAGTAATCTTCTTGCAGGAATTACTCATGAAAAAAAGATTATTCAGATTCAACCTACTGCCGTTTGAATATTGTGACCATGAAGCAAAGTTTATATCTTGATGATTATTGAGACTCTATCTAATATTGTTTTTATATCATGGCTGAAGATAATTACATCTTGGACAACATCTTAATAACAACGTGGATATAAAAAATATGGATATCGGGAAAGTCTGTATGTGGAGATCATCAAAATCAAGAATTATCTTTAGAATCTATTTAAAATGAAAAGCGTCGGTTCTACGTGGATATATTTAGACGCAAGTTCAATATGAAGTTCTACCCATGGTTCTTGAACGACACAATTAGTAATCTGGTTAGGATTTCTAATATAGAGAGTAATGATTAATATTCAATCTTAAGGATAGTTTTGCTAATAAATCTTGTATGCAAGACATCCGGATTGATGATAAGTGTTACAAAGACATGTTAATAATTGAAGAACTCTACTTATGGAAAATGGAGATATGCTTGTATGGACGACCAAATCAACGGGATTCAAATATTATCTCTCAATGGCTACTCAATCTTCTTTACGGATTTCGTCCAACGAATTGATTGTAGAATGATCCTTTGAAAACTGTCCAACAGGTAGATGAAAAGTGGAGAAGTATAAAACGGGACATAAGCGTCGAAGAGTTTAGAGAGGTCTAGAATAAAAAAAATTCTTAAGTTTAAGAGAGCTTCAAACTTACTTGTCTTTTGTGAGCTGCAAATTATTTATCTTTGCGAGGCTTTAAAAAAAGTGACCATGTGAGATTAAGAGACCAATCACTCACTTTTGTAACCTCTTATTGATTAATTAGTGAAATCCAACTAGTAAGCTATCAACGTGAGAGAGTGGATATAGGCTTACTTTAAACCGAATCACTATAAAACTCTGTGTACAATTTCCTCTGTTCTCAACCTCTTGCTTCTTGCTTTCTAATAACTTTTGCGCACTGTTGTATATCATCACGGCACTGCTGATATGTAGAATCAGACTTTTATGTTGGTGGAAATTATTGTTCAGACTTAGATTTCACTTGAATCTGACATTACTCATCTGTAATAATTTCATTCTCACACTAAATTGTCAATAGCTTTCAAAATCACGTATTCACCCCCTCTAAATAATATTTCTAGCTATAACAATTGGTATTGGAGCAAGGCTGCCCATAATTTCGAAGTGTCACTTTGCTTTTGATTTGATGATCCATTATGGCTAGCAATCTTGCACTAGGTATCATCGAAGGACAAAGCAACATTAGACCTCCCTATTTTGGTGCTAATGATTACAATATCTGAAAAAATAAAATGAAAGCTTTCTTGAGATCCATAGATCTTCTATAAGGGAAGTTGTTATGAACAAAGTTAAACCTACAACAACTGTTGCATCATCAACCCTGATGAGACAAATGAAAATAGAATTCAAACAACAACAATCTCTCCCACTGAATTAACTAAAGAGAATCCTTGGATGCAAAGGTCTTTACTCTTTTATTGTGTTTTATCTCCCGCAAAATTCTATTGTGTGTCATCCCGTGAAACAACAAAAGAAATATGGGATAGGCTTTATGTTGGCCAATTCCGGCTAGAAATTGTTAATATAGATGTTAGCCATCTAACGTGGTACGCTCGATGCTAATGTGAACATATTTTATAATTATTTTTCTTTTTTCTTTTGTTCTTATTATATTTTTTATTTTTCTTTCTTTTTTTCCCTTCATTTTGGCCAGCAAGGTGGCCCTCACTTGCTGTTGACAACGTTGCGATGGCCTTGCCTAAGTGACTGGCGCCCTCAACCATGGTTGGTGAGGCCACATGGCCTCACCTAGGGCCTTCGCGGCCCTGCCATCTCGGGGTAAGCAGCCCTCACTAGCCCGGCCCAAATTAAGGGAAAAAAGAAAGAAAAATAAAAAAATAAAAAGGAATAGAAAAAAATTATAACTTTGAAAATGTCCACGTTAGTGCCGACTATGCCATATATGATGGCCAATTTCCATGTTAGCAATTTTCGGATTAAATTGGTCGGATGGATTAATTTGGTTCAATTGAAAAATATAAGAAAAAAATTGATACCAATGCAATAATTTTGTAACCTTTTTTGGTACTTTTCTGATCACATAGCATTCTTCACTCTTGAAGGGTGCGGTGCTCTTAATTACTCTTGCTGTATCGAGCAAAAGTTGGTCTCTCGTTATGCCTATTCTTGGATCTCTAGAGAAGTAATAATTCCTTTTACGAGTGCTCAAAATATCATGTATGAGGTTAGATTGTTCATGAAATTCCTATTGGTCAATATAAAATGTTTCGCCTTTCTGTATGTGCTAGGTCCAACCATGAACCTTACAAGTTTTGCAACTATGGTAGAGATCGACGGAAGAAGAATTTGTTTTTCAGATTACAAGACAATGCTTTATATACATGCAGTGACAGGTCCATGCTTACTTTTTTCTCTTCATAGCTCGAAGAGCTCTCTCTCGACCTACGTCTAGGGTTCAAAAGTCCGGAGGGAAAGAGGAGAGAGGGGTAGAGAACTTGGGAAGACCTTGCTCCTCCTAAAAAGGAATATCAGAAACGATAAGTTAGGAACTTGGAAACAATAGAACGTCCTGCCAAAGCAATGGGAAATCATTCATGTCATGTGTCAGAGAAATTTTTCTTTGGAAGTGCTCGAGCCAGCCCCGCCCGGCAGAAGTACGAAGAAGTAGAGATGACGTGATGGGAGGAGCGGGCAATTCTGATATGGCGTCACATGCAGGTGGCGAATCCCTTCTTGAGGAGGATTATAGCACAAAAAGGTTTGCTACTCAAAAGACTCCAGCCATATACTGAGAAGGATTATAACACAAAAAGCTATCGAGGATTGTTGATCCAATGTCTCACTATCTACCACAAAGAAAATTAGTCCGTCAAGTCAAAAAGTTGATCTTTATTTGCTTTTCAATTTTCAATATGTTAAAATGGGAAAATAACCAAAAAAAAAAATCTAAGATTATTGCAATTTTTTTTTCATTTCAGTCCTAATTCTTTCTTTTTTGCCACTTTATTCCTAAACCTTTTGCAATTTTATTAATTTAGTTCATTTAGTCAAATTTGACCAATTGACAATAATTTTTTAATAATATTTTTTTTCGATTTTTTTTATTAATTTTTTCCTTCTTTTACTTTTTCTTTTGTTTCCCTCTTCCCTCCTCCTTCCTTTGGCTTCAACAACCAGCTAGAATGGAGCCGATTGTTGGACTGAGCTTGCCTTGAAGGGAGGGCCGATCGTTGGACTAAGCCTGCCTTGCCAGTGGATCGTTGAGCTCACCTCGTCATCAGTGGGCTAGGGCAAGCTCACCTAGCCACTAGCAAGGTGAGCCCTTGCTAGGGGATTTGCAAGGTCGGCCTCACATAACCATTGGCAAGGCAAGGCTAACCTTGCCCAACAATGATGAGGTGAGTCCTCACCAGATCTAGGTGAGGTTGACCTTGTTGATCCACTAGTGAGGCAAGCTTGCGTTGGTCGGCCACTTTAGTTTGGCAATCGGCCCTCCCTTATGACTGGTCGCCAAAGCCAAAGGAAGAACAAGGGAGCAGGGAAAAAAGAGAAAGAAAGAAAAATTCAAAATATAAAATATTATTAAAAAATTACGGTTGGTGTACATGTTAGCGCAAATATAAAATATTATTAAAAAATTACGGTTGGTGTCCATGTTAGTGCCAATCGGCCAAAATTGTTAAATGGATTGAATTGGCCCAATTGCAAAATGTTTATGACTAAATTGGTAAAAAAAAAAAAAAATTTAGGACTAAATTGGAAAAATTACAATAAGTTTATGAGTTTTTTAGTAATTTTCCCCTATAAAATTGATTATGTGCATTTGATTAAGTTTATGTTCATCATGTGAAGAATTATTAGTATCCATGTAATTAATCTCATCTTTGTCATGTCACTACTTTGATTCTATTATTCTCTAATTTCAAATAACTTCCACATGAACTAAGGTGGCTTCACGTGCCATGCAAGTAAGTTTTGGCTAGTATGATTCACAAGTTAAAAATTTCGTATGAAAACATTAATTGCTCTATTAAATTCTATAGTTATCTTTAGCAATAATTCTTTGCAAAAAAAAAAAAAAAACTACTATTATTGTTTTTACCACAGCACCACGTCAGCCATTAATAATATAATTGCTATTATTATTTTTACCACAGCACCAAGATAGGGCTTAACTAGATTACATTCTTATCCAATTTGAGTCAATCCGATTTGATTGGTCTCGAACTCAAATTTCAAAAGGGGAATACTAAATTTCGTAACAATTAATATCTGTTATAATAACATAATTGTTACTTATCTTAATTTGAAGCATATCATAATATTGAGAACCAATAAATTTCTGCTATAATAACACAATAATCAAAATTATTACCAATGATATAATTTCATACTATATGAG
This sequence comes from Angophora floribunda, assembly GCA_014182895.1. NCBI lineage: Eukaryota > Viridiplantae > Streptophyta > Magnoliopsida > Myrtales > Myrtaceae > Angophora > Angophora floribunda. Next base: position 30,774,073 of record CM024712.1, read on the forward strand.
AATATATAAAATTCTCAAAAAGCCTCTTTAGAAAGAGGCAACTAATTTCATATGAAAAAGTAATGTCAATTAGAACCAAAATTTAATATTAATTTCCCCAATATAATAAAATGAGAGAAATGAGTATAATATAAAATGTATCGTATATAATTTGCAGAAACAATAAAATTTCAAAGGTATATGAATTGTATTTCGAACTAAAAAATTCAAAATAGCCCTCGTCAAAAGGCGACCACACTTCAACCTAGAAAGGAACAAAAAGAAAACCGTTACATGGGTCTCCTTCATATTATAGCCCAGTCGTCATCCTCCCTCTGCTACTTATAGGAACTATAATTACACCATCGATTCACCGACTTGATCACTCTCTCTCTCTCTCTCAACACTCCAATGAAATAATAAATCACTGAATAAATTACCACCATTATCGTGAATTAAAACCATTATTATTAGATGACTATGGTACTTCCCAAAAATAGAAATGATTGATCGGCGAAGGACCAATATCACCATTTTTGTTCAAAATTTAGTGACATTCCAATGAAATAGTAAATTGGCAACTCCTCTTGAATTTTACCAATGTAACAAGTAAATTACTATTACTGTTAGTAAAGTTACCAACATCATAATAAATTAGTAAATTACCAACTCTTGTGAAATTTTATTTGTGTCATAAGTAAATCACTAACATTATAAAAAATTTACTCACATTCAAATGAAGTAATGAAGTACCAATTTCTCTGAGATTTTTACCAGTGCTATAAGTGCCATAAGTAAATTATCATCACCGGGCCACCAGCAAGGGCTGCCGCCCATCATCATAAGAAATACCTGAGGATGTTGATGTAGACCTATCCAAATATTTTGATAGGTTGAAAGGGGTTGTTGAAAAAGGAAAAGGAAGCATCAAGGAAACTGCTAATGAGCCTTATTTTAAACAATAAACTACTGTTATATTAGTTGTCATCAATCAAAGTTTATGCCATAAATTACATGCTCAACCGATTTACCGTAAAAAAATAAAAGAAAATTATTAGCTTCCTGCCATGAGGGCATCGGAGCAATTTGGTAGCAGCTAAATAGACGTCTAATTGATGATCAACAGATTCAAAGAAATGATGTGGTTTTGGCCATGTGTGTTGGTTGTGTGGCCGTGGGATAGAGATGTGAAAATAAGGTTACGAATCCATATTTGTTTAGGTGGATTGTCTTTAATTTTGAATAGAGGTGTCAAAATGGGTTATAAACCCATATTATGACTCACTTTTAGTTAAATGGGTTAAATATGGGTCAAATATGGGTTGAGTGAATTATTAGGTAGACCCATCATCTTTCTCATTCCATCCCCTTCTCTATGCGTTCTCGACCTCCGTTGTCGATCCTGTCATCAAGCCGTTGTCACCATCGATTTAAAAAAAAAAATTATTTTCCAAAAACTATTTCAATTTAGAGGTATCCACATTTTTTTATTTACTAATTTTTTATTATTTAATTTCCTTTATAAATTTGATATGAAATTTTTATTTAAATAATTTATATGTGAAAAGTTTAAAGTGAACTAAATAAGTGGAACCTGATTTTTTTAAAATTAATTTAAATATTAATATGTGTTGGTAATATGAATCGGGTATGGGTCGGGTTGAGTATGGGTCATCAAATTTACATTACATGAAAATGAGTCAAAATGGGTTAAATGGATCAATGTGAGTTGGACCATTTTTGACCCGACCTAAATCTGATCCGACTCACCCATTTGACACCATTAATTTTGAATACAGATTTTATATAGGTTTTAAAGTAACAAGCTCAAATTTTATATAGGTTTTAAAGTAACAAGCTCAAAATAATTGAATTTTAATGAGTATGTCATAAACACGCTTTCAACCAATTTAACAGATAGGTGTAACTCAGCCCCCTTCTTCTTCTTCTTTACCTCCTTCGCCTGGTCTCTTCTTCTTCGTCGGCTTCACTTCAATTCCTGGCCCCAGCTCTGCTCAACGCTTCGCCAATGGAAGCCCTCCTTCGCCCTCGCCCACGCCCAATCAATGTGTGCAAATTCCAGTCCCCGACCGCTCGCACCATCTTCAGGCAACAGCGAATTAACCCTTCCCGACCGCTGTTTCGCATTTCCAGCAACTCCGACTTCCACGGTTCATTACTGAGAATCCGATTCTCAGGTTCTCCTCGCGATTTGCGATCTCATCTCGTTGTCAAAGCTAGTGATCACGACCCCCACCATCACCATCACCATGACGACGACTACAATCGCCACGGAGGCGACACGAAGCTGAGTGGATTGCAGAGGGCGTTGGGCAAGTTCGTGAGAGCAATTGGATGGGTGAACCTGGCGAATTTGTTGAGGGATGATCTGCAGATGCGTTGGTGCTTGGCGGCTTTGTTTCTAGCTGGTGCTGCTGCTTGCCCTTACCTGATTCCGAAGCCGGTGGTGAAGCCGTTTCAGAATTCTTTGATGTTCCTCGCACCGTTGGAGTAAGAATTTTATCTGGCTGTTCATGTTACTTGTTACTTTGCCACCTAATGCGCTCGAAGCTCTGTTTGATGTAATATGGAGCCATTGTTTGCGGATTTTCTCAATTTCGTTGTGCCTGCCAACACTATATGGTCTGTGGTAATCAAATCAAGGGGAAAAAGTCTTTTATTGAATGGGTTTTAGTGGGTTTTAGACGCTTTTCATATTATGGATTTGCGTGTCCTGGGCCAAGTTGCGCCAGACAAAGCCTTTGTCATTGCTTCCCATCTTTTTAGAATTCCACTAGTTTATTTACCCCGTAATCTTTTTCCAATTGCGTTATGACGGTGGAGATAAAACAGAAGAATTGAGTTGGGAGGGGCTACCTTGGTGTCAAAAAACCTGCATTTGTCAACTTTGACTGGCTGTAATGAATCATTCTTATTGACCAATTCTAGCAAACTGGCCCTCCACGCTCTGCAGATTGAGCCAATCCTGTCTTCTAAGTTTCAGGACCCACAGAGATCTCCGCTTGTAGTTCTGGCTTCTAGACTTGATTTAGATTTCGCAATGTGCTTTACTGATGTGCTGCTGTACTGTTCAATTTTTTCTACAAGAGAAGATCAAGAGAGATCAATCGAGGGCAGGCAAATGACGGTGCGGATGCAAATGATGTAACAGCAAGAGGCGCTTCTTCTACTCAGCCTTCAACAGAAGATCAAGGATTGGCTACTTCATCAGGATATGACTATGAAGTATTCTTGAGTTTCAAAGGATTAGATACTCGATCAACTTTTACTGACTTTCTTTACACTAGTCTTACAAAAGCAGGAATCCGCACATTTAAGGACGACACAGAGCTCCGTGTTGGGGAAGAGTTTGCCCCAGGACTTCTCCAAGCAATTAATCAGTCGAAGATCTCAATACCTATCTTTTCAAAAGGTTATGCCTCTAGCATATGGTGTCTCAAGGAGTTAGTCCAAATGGTCGAGTGCCAGAAAAATGGAAGACAAAAGATCATGCCCATTTTTTATGATGTGGCGCCTTCAGAGGTTCGATACCAAACTGGGGGTTATGCAGAGGCCTTTCGTTCACATGAAGAGAAGCAGCGATATGACGAAGAGACAATGCGTCAGTGGAGGGCAGCTCTCAAAGAAGTATCTTTTCTAAACGGATGGGACTTGCACAACATGCTCAATAGGTGATGGCTTTTACCATTCCATCTCATGTGCCTTGGATCATTAAAAGTGGATGCATGTCAATCGGTTTTTCTTCAGATTTATGTTAGTCTTGTTAAATTTGAATTTTATGCTATTGAAGTTATCTGGCATAAATCACGTTAAATAATGGCACAATCCCAAAATTATCATTCTTCATTCCAAACAACAATTTTTTTTTTTTAATTCTGGTCCTTCATTAACTGTCTGTGCCAATGGTAATTCATCTACACTGGAAGAAATCCTTGAAAAATGCATTACGGATATTTCTCTAGCTCCAATTTGGTCATGTCAGAATGTAATTTGGTTTAGCACATTCTTCTAACTTGTTGCCCTTTTATCTCCAACACTAGGCGAGAAGGGACTTTTGTCGAAACAGTTACGCAGGAGGTTTTCAAGGAGTTGAAAAAGGCTAATCTGGTGGTACCAGACAGCTTGGTTAGCGTCGATGACCATGTGGATGCAATCGTGGAAATGATAGGTGCTAGGACAAGTGAAACACGGATTATAGGAATCCACGGGATGGGTGGCATTGGTAAGACAACTATTGCCAAAATCATCTACAATCAACTTTCAGATAATTTTGAGCATTGTTGCTTTCTATCCAACATTCGTGAAACGTCAGAACGCAAAGGCATTGAATGCTTGCAGCAACAACTCATCTCTAACATCCTGAAGACGAAATGGATAGATATAAATAACATAGACGATGGGATTAAGACAATCAAAGAGCGGTTGTCTACCAAAAAAGTCCTCCTCCTTCTTGATGATGTGGATCATAAGAAACATATGGCTGCACTTGTGGGAAATCGTGATTGGTTTGGTAAAGGAAGCAAACTTATTATCACTACTAAAAACAAAGAAGTTATCAAGGTTCCCGAAGTGGACGGCCTTTATGAGATTTCCCTGATGACTTACGATGAATCTCTTCAACTTCTTAGCAAACATGCCTTCAAGAGAGATTCTCCTTTAGACGAGTATATTGACCAATCCAACAGGGCGATAGGCATTGCTGGAGGTCTTCCGCTAACTCTTGAGGTCATAGGTTCGCTTTTATATTGCATTGACAAGAGAGACTGGGATGCCACATTGAAGATGCTAGAAAGTGTTCCTCATGATGATGTTTGGAGTAAGCTGAAATTAAGCTATGATGCATTAAATTTTCGGCAAAAGCGAATGTTCCTCGATATAGCTTGTCTTTTCATTGGATATGACAAAGACATTCTGGTTCATTTCTGGGATGAATCTAAATTTTTTCCAGAAGTTACTATGAAAGTTTTGCAGAACATGTCTTTGATAAAGATCAATGAGAATAATGAAGTGTGGATGCATGACCAACTGAGAGACCTTGGAAGAGATATAGTTCTTAAAAAAGGAGACATGAAAATAGAGAAGCAAAGTAGGGTGTGGGATCCTAAGGACGGATTGGATTTTCTAAGGAGACATAAGGTAAAATCTTGCTCTTCCCCAATATAAATTCTAAGTATTTATGGATTTTTTTTTAAATGCAAGTTACTTTTTGTATTACAGGAATGATAGTGCTGAACTCAACCCATAATATAATGCACTTGAATAAATGTGTTTCCCTTTAAGTTTTTTGTTTCTAAATTTTTCCTTTGGATAGGGGAAAAAAAAAGTTGAAGCTCTTCGTCTAAAGTTGGACCATCAGCGGCAGTATCGTTTTACCTATGAGGGCTTTGAGAGCCTATCAGATCTAAGGTTCCTTGAAGTAGACGGTTTGAAGGAAAATTTTTGCGCAGAAGAGAGGCTTCTTTGGCATGAATTGTCATCAAGTGTTCTTTCAACAAATAAGAATTTAGATCTCCTTCCACAATTACGATGGCTTTCATGGCGTGATATTCCCCCAACATTTAACATTACAAGTTTTTCCATGGAGGATGTGGTTATTCTTGATCTATCTCGGAGTAAAATTACGCATGACTGGGAGGGGTGGAACCACATGGAGGTATGTTATATGTTAGATGACATTTATTATTCTGTCTTATTAGATGAGTTATCTTTGCATGATTTTTCTTTTACAGATGATGAAGAATTTGAAAGTTCTGAATTTGACCGATTGCCATTGCTTGGAGAGAACCCCTAACCTGTCTGCTCTTGTAAATTTAGAACGTTTGATCCTACTGGGCTGTAGCAAATTAGTCGAAATTGATAAATCGATTTGTCAGTTGAAACACTTAGTTTCCTTAGATGTCAGGGATTGTCGGCATCTTTCGAGGCTGCCAGAAGAGTTTGGTCAACTAATAGCTTTGAAAGAACTCCGGATTGATGAGACTAAGATTGAGAAAATCCCTAATGGCAAGGCTGACCCTCCCCTAGGTGAGGCGTGGCGAGGTTGTCAAGGAATGAGGAATTTAAGGATTTTCACTGCATCTAATTGTTTGTCTTTTACACTTCCCCCCACAATGGGAGATCTCGCAAACCTTGAATACCTATCTTTGAAACATTGCAAATCGTTAAAGATGCTTCCGGATTCAATCAAGAATTTGGGATCGCTGATTGAGTTGGATATACGCAAGACATGCATCAGAGAACTACCCAATTCCATAAAAAACTTGCAAAATTTGAAAGTAGTGAAGATGACCTGTGATTCCACAAGCAAAATACCTGATTCCTTTTGGACGATCGAGAAGCTCGAAGAAATAGAAGTCACGCGTCCACAAGTCACACATCCACGGCCTACTGAGGGTTTCCATGTGGAAATTGACAATTGCATCCACAAATGTCAATCCTTGAGGATATTGAAAATGCATGATGCTAAGATATCTGCAGTACCGCAGCTTCCTAAAAGTCTTGTCATTCTAGAATTGGAAAGTTTGGACATGAAGACGTTTCCGGATTTCTCAAACCTGACTAATTTGAAGAGATTATCACTAAAGTTTGGCCCATGTGATGTTGATGGTCCTTTAGAAGAAGAGTCCATGCCACAGTGGATTGGGAAATTAAGCAAGCTGGGGACTCTTTTCCTAGACTCTAATAATGTGACCACCTTACCAATGGATGTAATTCTCCTTCCTCGACTCAAATACCTTTCCATCAGCTGTCGTAATCTGCATTGCCTGCCGAGCCTTCCTTCCAGTTTATTGTCCTTGGTTTTGTACTCTGAATCGGTGACCTCCTTACCAACAGATCTTAGTCTCCTTCCTCGACTCCAACAACTTGACTTCAAATGCTCTAATCTGCGTTGCCTCCCAAGCCTTCCCCCAAGTTTATTATCGTTAACTTTGTTCCATTGTTACTCACTTTGCTTGATGGAGGATCTATCGAATTTGAAGAAACTCTCATCCCTTGAGATTATTCACGGTGCAATCTCAGAGATTCGGGGCCTTCATTGTTTGGAGAACTTACAGGAGTTGGAGCTTCGGGCTCTTCAACAGGTGGAGATATTACCTGATCTAAGTAATCTCAACGAACTAAGAAGTCTTAAAGTAGGCGATTGTGATAGCCTAGTTGAGATCCTAGGCCAACTGCCACAATCTTTGGAAGAATTGGAGATTTTTTCATGCAGATCTTTACAACAGTTGCCTGATCTGTTGAGTTTAAAGAAACTGCAAAGGCTTGACATAGTTGATTGTGATAATCTATTTGAGATTCAACTTGAACTGCCACAATCTTTGAAAGAATTGTCGATCGATTCCTTTGGATATTTAGAGAAGTTTCCTGATCTGTCAAGCATGAAGGAACTGCGAAAGGTTGTCATAAGTTATTGTAATGATTTGGTTGAAATTCAAGGTGAACTACCACAATCTTTGGAAGAATTGGGGATTTATTTATGCGAATCTTTGGAGAAGTTGCCTAATCTATCAAGCTTGAAGAGACTGCAAAAGGTTACAATAAAAAAGTGCAGGAAATTAGATGTGGAGGCAATTTCTAGACTTTGCTCGGAGAAGTCAGTCAAATTTGTGGGAGAAGATAATGAATCTGAATATGAATATGAATATGAGGGAGAAGATGATGAATAAGTGCACGTCACTCTTGAATGCTTCTCGATCCACAACCGCAAATTATTCCCTTTGTGTTCAAACTTCAAACAAATTGAGGTAACTTATTTCATCTGCCAACCAATGTTTTCCATTTTCTGCTATCAAATTCTTTCACAGATATGAACCAAGAAGTTTCGCATGGATTTTTTAATTACCTTTTCACGAGTTGATGACTGAAAATCTGACAACCAATGTTTTCCCAGCTGGAGGTATGCATGTTGATTGCATCATTTTTGTTTGATAGGTAACAAATTATTAGAGATCCTTGTCAAGTTGCTGCTTCACATATTTTTAAGTTGATAACCCCACTTCGCATTGGAGATAATTTTGTTATGTTTTAAACAATTAGATGGAATGTGTGTTGGAAAGTCATAAAACTATGGTTTTCATCCTGGAACTTTACAGCATAATCAACTCTTGGTTGCAACTATAAAAAAGACAGATACTCTGTATTGATATGGTTATGTTCAGTTTATTTTCAGGAAACGTGTACTTCTTAGTGGGATTTACAAATGTTATGGAGAAGTTATAAAAAGAAGAAAGAGGAATTTCACTTGGGTAGCTGCATCAATAGTTGGTGAAGCAAAGATTCCATTTGTGAGAGGAGAGAACTATTTAGCTTCTCCAAGGTATCATAAATCATCTTATAATTGAGGCTAAATTTCAGTATTATCGGTGCATAGGACATATGATGAGTCTAACTTGAGGTTTGAAATAATGTAAATCGACCCTTTGTGCGATCCCCATTATTGCCTCCATTTTCTCGATATGGTTATATGCCTAGATAAATATCTATAATACAAGCCCCTCGATTCGCCTCAAGTTATACTAGATGACTCTTTTGGTTTTAAGGTTGACAAGAGGTGCTAAGGAGACATCCCAAACGACTGGCTTTTTGCTGGTTTCTAATTTTTCCGAGAGTAATTGAAGTTCAAGAAACTTACAAAAGTCTTTCTGTGTGAGGAGTTGTGGCTAAATGGGCAGCTCTATAGATGGAGACCAAAGAAAGGCAGACGAAGGATGAAATTTGATGTTGACCGTATTCCCTCTCACAATCTTGAGATGGATGGTAAACCCTGAATTCATCTGTTCTGGGAGGTAAAAGGGCTATTTAGGCATACCTGATTGTGTTTTTCCCCTTTGTTGTGGGCCCCCAAAAATGAATATTACATGTCATCTAAATGTGTTCTCTTCATTGTTATGCAATAGAACCTGCTTATCAGTACCCAGATGTTCTTTTACAAGGAAACACTTGAAGAGCTTGTTTGGTTCGGGAGAAAAATTGTGTGCTTAAAGTGGTGCTCTAGGTAGTCTTAGTTGCTCCTGACAAAACCAGTCCATGGACTTCTCGATGTGAAAATGCTGTTCAAGGTAGTCTTAATCATGAGTATGATAGGCACTCACAACATAAGAAACACAGACTGTTGGAATTCATGGAATCGGCCATGTCGGAAAGACAACTCTCGCCACACTTATCTGCAATCAGCTTGCATGTGGTTTTGATCACAGCTGCTTTTTTTTTTCTAACATCTGTGGAACTTCAGAGCTCAAGGGCATTCTGTTCTTGCAGAATAACTCATCTCCAATATCCTCATAGGAAATTCACAGAAATAAGTTATGCTTATGAAGGGATCAAGACAATTAAAGATAGGCTATTTAGTAAAAGAGTTCTCGTCCCTTTTTATGATGTTGATCAGAAGAATCAATTGAATGCACTCATGGGTAACATCTATGAGATTTGGACATTACTGAAATTCTCGAATGCTGAATATTGAATGCTGAAGCATCTCGAAATTCTCAGTGCTTTTTGTTCTTCATTGAATATAATCTTTTCCATTGGTCACTTGACATGGCTACTGACACCCTCTCTCAGAAGCACCATAATCGCACAACTTCTCCTGTTGATTGGAGCTCTTACAAGCCTTGAATACTTGTCTTTGAAAAAATGTAGATGTACAGAGAGGCTTCTGGACTCAATCGGCAATCGCTACTTGAGTTAGATATCTCCTACACATGCATTGAAGAGCTATCCAATAAAATGGGAAACATGAAAAGTGTGAAAGTAGTGAGGATGAATAATAGTTCCATTGGAAGGATACCCAGTGCCTTATGGATGTTGTACAAGCTTGAAGAAATAGATGCAGCACACGTTGTATGCTTGCAATTGGAAATTCCAAATGATTTGTGTCTGGCCATTTGACCAGATGCTTAACCTCTGGACAATTGTCAACTTGTGGTAGATCCATTGCCATAGTGAGTTGTGAGATTCAATAAACTTTAGTCTCGAGCTTGTCATCTGCTGTTGTTGCCACTTTATCAGCAGATATTGGTCAGCTTAATCAACTTAAAAGACTATAACTCTGGTGCTAATTACTGGGGTGCTAATTCACTGTGCCTCTCAAGGCTTCCCTCGAGTTTATATTAGTTGGGGGGTTGAATCTTGCTGGTCGATGAGAACACCGATGGATTTCTCGAATTTGAAGAGACTATCAGAGCTGAGAATTGGGGAACTTTTAATAACGGAGATTCAAGGCCTTGACTGTTTGGAGAATCTACAAATTCTGGAGCTCTTTGGTATTGAACTATGGGAGAGTTTTCCTGATCTGACTCATTTGAAGAAGTTACAGTCAGTTGCACTAGATTATTGTGGTAATATGGATTTTGCTCGTCACAAACTGCCAGGATCTCTGGAAGAATTTTTTATTGAGGGCCCTGCCATCCTTAATGTGAGATGATTGGGTTGAAATACTTCCCAGAGAGAAATAACATGTGTGCGGCCTCTGGTCGTTTCAACTTTAAGAGGTCCAAATGATGCAATGTCTGGCATTGCTTAGAAGATTCAGCCATTTCTTGAAAAATTTAGGAGGCATGCTAAGTAGAGGAGTTCATTCTCCAATCAGAAGTGCACGTGGTACTTGAAAGGTCCTGTCTCCACAGCCAAGTCTATTGTCAAGGAAGATTTGAAACTTAGACAAATTGCTTATTGCCCTATGTTATCTCAGCAGATATCCATTGTTGTCTTTCCTATGGTGGTTATCTGTTGTACATTAATTAGTCACCCTTTGGCAAATTGACTATTACTGGCTGTTTTTGCAATTGTTTTCTACCTTTAAGATGGATGGCTGTAACTGTTCATGAAACGGGACCATGGTTTCTTTTGCTCTAGTTCATGAATTTGATTTGGTTTAGTTATATTACTTTTTTATGGTTTTGGTTGGCTAATTGAGTTACCGGTAAAAGACAAGTCAAACTGATGCTAGTGTTACTTTGTCCAAGTGTATTATAGTGTTACTACATTCTAGAGCATTGCTTTTGTCATTTGACACACTGGTCATTTATGTGAGATCCTCGGAATTTGCTAGTTTGTATTTTAAATTTGAACCTTGTAACCTTGCCTTGTAAAACTCGACTTTGTTTTACCTTGAACAATGAAGGATATGGTCAAATGTGTAGGTTTTAATCTGTGAGAGAAGCTCTTTCATTCACTTTTTGGTTGTCCTAGGATTGGAGCTTTAGGTTTCAACATTGATACGGTGAATGCTAAATGACAAAAGAGTCTTATACGATGATCTGAGCTCTTTTTCTCGGTAATAAATAGAAATTACTTACAGGTTCTTTCTGTCTCGGTAAGTTGTGGCTAACTTAGTTAACGCATAGAATTGGCGACAATATATTTTTTCCAATGTTTTGGTTTCGTACTCTGGCTTTTACTGTGATGTATAAACTCCAGCTTATCATACAGTGTCAAAGACTTGGTTGGTCTCTTGCATAATGTGCTTTGATGGTCATTATTGGCAATTTAGGCGTTGAAATGATGAAGGAATTTCAGTTTTTACGATTTCTGCTAATGTTAATTCCTCCATATCAAAAATAGAAGGTAAAAGCTTACAGCTCTCGTTCCACAGGCGAATCAGATCATTCTTACATGTCCAAGCCAAGATAATATAAATTGTTTACTTCCTAAAAGTTGAGATTCAGCAGAGGTTGTCAATTGAAATGATGCAAACTTCAGACAAGATCATCATTTGTTTCCAAGATGGCTTGATTTAACTGTTAATCTGCCTAATTTCCTGCCAAAGAAATCTTTTATATGCTAATGAGCGAGTAGTAGAAGGTGAGGTAACATATTTAAAAATTGATCTCCGAAGACTGTCTTTGTTTCGCCTAATTAAACCAGAAAATGCCAAACTGTGCAAGTCTTACAGTTCAAAATTCACACGCATCTGCCAATTTTGTGAAGTTCAACACAAATTCAAGCCCCAAAAAAGGAAAAAAAAAAAAAGGAAGGAAAAAAAGCGGCATCATTCAGCTATGGATAGCTCAGCTCAGCATCCACAAATCCTTATTAGGTTTTTATAGTGTCTGGTAAACAAAGCCACAGGTAAAGATTAGATTGACAGGTAAACTGGCGAGCACATTCATTCAATTGGTATCACAGAGTTGTATTTATAAGGATGGTACATTCAACTTCATGCTATTTGCATTCCAATTGAATTTAGAGATCCTATGCATCTTGTGATGGACATGGAAACAGATTGATGGAATGCTTTACGTGAACAAACTTTATCCAGAGCTACCTAATGATCTTCTAGAAATTAGTTGTTGACTTAGGAGTAATATTCTATCTTTTAATACCAGAAACAACCCAAACTTTTTTTCATGTCATTGCTTATGCTCAGAGTCCTTGGACAATGTCGTTATTGTTTAGGAGGCAATTCATTAATGTTTTGTGCGGCTTGAAGTTTAGGTTCGATTTAATTCGGGTTCAATTTGAATTGGACTTCGAAACACCTGAAGATAGAAAAGAGGTTCGGAGTGTGCAAGGATTCGGATGAAAGAGTGCAAAGCCGTACCTCATAGAGAACTTCCAATGGAGGAGACTCGGGAGGAGTTAATATTTTTGTAATTATCATAGTTATTGTAGAGGCTTCACAGAACTTTTGCTAGTTATTACGGAGGTTTCTGAGTTTGATTGGAATTCGGAATCGCTAATTGAGTCAGTTATATTCAACATGGGTATCGAAACATGAAGAATCTGAAAGTAGGGAGGATGAATTGGAGCCCTATAAGAGAGATACCCAATGCGTTTTGAATGATGGAGAATCTCGAAGATGTATTTGAAAGTGGAAGTACAAAAGGCAATATATAGAGGTCCATGTCTGAGGAAGTTAGATTGAATGGTGCTCAAATATATGGAGTGCAGAGGCTTCTTCCGGAAAGTCGTATCCCCCTAGGTTTGGTCAGATCTACACATTTACATTCATAATACGTAGGTCAAATTTATTACGTAAAATTAGATTTTATCAGCAATTAAAGTTGGAATTTGAAATTAGCATTGGGAAGAAATCCGATGGTAGAGAAAAACCATAATTAAAATAATCTCATTTATAAAAGCCATGCAAAGTATAAAATGCTTTAAGACAAAATAAATGATAGTTTAATTTCAAATAGTTCATGTATATGATAAAGCGAAGGTCCGTACATCTTTCGTGACAAAATACTTTTGTTCGAAACTAATTATCAGATAATCGGGTTCAATTCAAATGTTTTCAATAAGCAAGTGAAGAAACAGTCAACATTAAATAAGATAAATATGAAGATATTTGATATAGGTTAATTCAGTAACTACACTGGCAATTAAATTAGTATAAAAGCACCGGAACATGCCACGGAGCTATTGCAATCGTGCATGGGTTTGCCATACTAAGTGGTCTCGGGAGGATGAGAAGAGAACTACCTCCTTGAATTTATCTTGCATTTTAGTTCATTTATAACTATATTACTAATCCGTCATACCCTCAAAGAGTGATTCTGAAATTGAGGCCAAAACCGCGCTAGTTAAATGCATGTAAAAGTTCGACAAAAACAAAAATGCATGGAAAAGAGAAATCTCCTGAACCTGCCCATTTACCAATTGTGCTTCTTTTTGACGTTAGCTAGTACATTGTACGATTGTTTCGATTTTACGAGGAGGAACGTGTATTAATCCGGTCAACTGTTAGCAAATCATCAATGGTGTAATGATTTTACCATCTCACCATTAAATTTAGCCTGGAGTATTAAACTTAAACCTACTTGGAAAGTTGCTAGTTCATTGATGGTTGTAAATTCCTAACATTCTCAGAATTAAATCAGCATATATGACCAGCAGTATAGCGAGTTGCACGATTTTATAACCGTTGTATTGAATTTTACGATTCCTGTTACAAGTTTGCTTTCTAACTGAATACTGTTCCGTCTTGAGAACTGAAAATTAGACACATCCTGTTAGTTAAGTCACTGATGGTTTATTTGACATTTTCTAAATCTGTGCTTCACATACTAATAACTAAATCTACGCTGCTTTAGAGACAGTTTACAGAGATAATTTTATGGCACTGGATGAGGTTGTAGGGAAAAGCAAATGGATCGTTTCCTCTCCAAAATGTGAACAAATCACGAGGACGTAAATCAGAGCAATTCTTTAAATTTATAGTCTCGGGCTCCATAAGGAACACCCTGTAGACCTCTTGCCTCTGAAATTGCTGGTCTGTGGTGGGATGACAAATTGTCTTGATCAAATAAATTATAAAAGAAAGGAATAAGCATATTGGAAGTTTTAAAATTTATCAACAAAGTTCAATTTAGTCTTACAACTTAAAAAAAATACGATTAAGTCCTAAAACTTGTCATAAAAGTATGATCAAGTCCTAAAACTTTAAAAAAAGTACAATTAAATCCTAAAACTTGTTAAATTGGTCAAATCAAGTCCTTCGTTTGATAGAATTTTTTGTAATTTTAGGACATAATTACATATTCATGATAAGTTTTATGATTTGATTGCACTTTTTAAAAGTTTTAGGATTCGATGCACTTTCTTGACAATTTTTAGGATTTCATTGTACTTTTTAAAAGTCTTAAAATTCAATTTTTTATGATAAGTTTTAGAACTTCTAATGCACTTATCCCTAAAAGAAACTCATTGTAACCATACAACTCATAAGTATGCATTTAGTTCTTAGAAGGTTATGCCTCTACCTAGTTCACGGTGTCTCTAGTATTTAGTCCACCTGACAAAGTGCAAGGAAACTAGGAGATAGAAGAACGTGCCTACTTTGACATGGCACCTACCAAAGTTCGATCATTAGTGCCTCGTCTCTGTAGAATTAATTGCTATGTCTCTCATGTTCTAAAATATATTGAGTTGGATCTATTGAAGTTAAATCACATAGTTTTTTTTTTTGGGGTCAAAAAACTAGTTTTATTGGATAAAAGAGTTCTTAAGCATACGGACCCAACAGCGGGGCATTGCGACAAAGTATATTCCAAATAATTTGAGAGGGATAAGTTATCCAATTATGGGGGAGAAAGTTCAAACGTTGGACTTTTTTTTTTTTTGATCATAATCGAAATTTCCATTACTAACTCAAAACAACAGTTTGTGATATGGGAAAATCCATACATAAAATAGACCATAGGGGAAAGGGGGGATGCTCAACCCAATTCGAGGGCAAGGTGTTGTCTCGGTGAGCTTTCGCAACCTAGTTGGTAGCTTGATTTGCTTCGCGCGGGTTGAAGGTCAGCTGGACCCAATCTAGATCAGTCAAGAGTTGTCTATAATCATGGGTTATGGAATGGGCCGCCCATGGAGGTGTCTCTCGGCCCAGCACGTAATTACACATGGATAAGCTATTCGTTGATACGTGGACGTGCATATCAGCTAAGGGAGTTGAGTGTCGATCAGCTGAGGAAGTGGTGTGTAGATCAGTTGCAGTTGTTCTTTTCTCCTTCAGCCAAAGCAACACAGCTCTCACACCTAGGGTTTCGGCAACTTGCGTGGTAGGAGCATGGATCAGCCGGACAAAACCATCAACCAACAACCCAGATGAGTTTCTACAGAGGTCGACTACCGATCTAGAGAGGGAAGCTCTGTTCCAGGTACTATCCACATTCAGTTTAAGTGTGTTTTGCAGCGAGGGACACCAGGTTTTCGCGTCTAGGGAGTTCAGCCATGGTGGGTGTTCCTTTGGCTGATGCGTCTTCTCAAACAGGGACCGCGTGGAGATGGTCAGCTCAACCATTTGCCTCGGGTTCGGATGCTTGCTACGGAAGACCAGAGCATTCCTCTGTTTCCATATCTGCCAAAGAACTTCAGCAAAGAGGTTTTCCGAGGAGGGGTGGGCCATTGAGGTGATGTTTCATAGATCCATTTGTCGATCCGGCTAATTTTTGATGGGGGTAGTGTCGGTTTGTATGGACTGTTGTGACCACACTTCTTTTGTCCAATTACACAGGATGAACAGGTGCTCCATCGTTTCGGGTTCGGTTCGGCAAATGGGACACAAAGGATCAACTAATAGCGTTCTCTTGTAGAGGTTCTCTTTTGTAGGGAGTGCATTGTTGCATATATTCCATATAAACAACCTAATTTTTGTTGTGGTTCGAAGTTGCCACACCTGTGTCCATAGTGATTTGGGTATCTGATAAGATGTAGAGGGGTTCTGTGTTGATGAGGACTCACCTGTTTTATATATACTGTTATAGTTGCTCTTGACCGTATAATTCCCTGAGCTGTTTGCTGTCCATGTTAGCTTATCTGGGGATGGTTGTATGCTTAGAGGAATAGCAGCTATTTCTTTGATAATATTCTCCTCAAATAGCTCATTTAGCTTTCCAATGTCCCATGTCTTAGACTGCTAATTTATCAAGTCAATTACCATACATGGATCCCACTTATTAGGAGGACCAATGTATCTTGCCCGAAGACAGCCATCGGTCCTCTCGAATTCTGATTTTTTCCCATCTCCCACAGCCCACCGTGTATGTGGTTCAAGGACATCTCATCCCTCCAATAAACTCTGCCATCCCCAAGAGGATTGGGGTCGTTTTTGTGCTGTCCAGAACTCTCCATTAGGGAAATATACACTTTTTATCATTCGACTCCATAAGTCATTCGGCATTTGGACTAATCTCCAGGCTTGCTTTCCTAGCAATGCTCTATTAAAGTGTACTAGATCTCAGAAACCAAGTCCTCCCTGATCTTTTCTGATTTTCAGTTCCTCCCACTTTTTCCAGTGGATGCCTCTTTTCGAAGCATGTTGCTTCCACCAAAAAGATGCTGTTTTTTTCTCAATAGCCCTACAAATGGATAGTGGGATTTTGAAAACCAACATGGCGTATTGGGGTAAGGCCCGAATAACTGTTTTGAGGAGTATTTCTTTTCCCGTCCTGGAAATCAACTTCTTCTTCCAACCTTCTAACTTACTTTCAACCTTTGTAAGAAGCCAATTGAACATGTGTTTTTTTGTTTGGCCCCAATCAGATGATATTCCCAGGTATTTCCTTGTTTTTTCAATGATAGGTACCCGTAATTCTGCTGCAATATTCTGTTTGAGAGGTTGATGGCAATCCTTTCCTAAGTAAATGCCTAATTTATTTAAGTTGATGGCCTGTCCAGAGGCATAGCATTATTGATTCAGTATATTTGCAACATTCTGAGCTTCTCTTACTGTACCATTTAGGAAGAGAATGACATCATTTGCAAAGAGTAAGTGGGATAAGGTAGGGCAGGTGGGATTTAGCCGTATCCCTTTAATAGTGCCATCCATTACAGCTTTAGACAGCAAAGTAGAGAGGGCATTAGCAGCAATGATGAACAGGTAGGGTGAAAAGGGGTCACCTTGTCTTATCCCTCTTGTCGGTCTAAAGGTAGCTGAAGGTTCTCCATTTACAAGGGTGCTGAATGTGACTGTTGAGATAAATAATGTACCAATTGTACCCATTTTTCATCAAGTCCCACCGTTCTCATATAATCACATAGGAAATCCCATTCAATCCTATCATAAGCTTTTTGCATATCCAGTTTCAAAACAGCCTGGAAATTTCTCTTTCGCTTTCTGATTTTTAAGTGATGGAGCACCTCATGTACGATGATAATGTTATCCTGGATTTGTCGGTCACTAACAAAAGCACTTTGCTCTATCGAGACTACCCTTGTGAGCCATGGTTTCAACCTATTTGCCATTACTTTCGCAATGATTTTGTAAATGAAGTTGCACAAGCTTATGGGTATATACTGAGTAGTATTTTCCAGGCTAGCCACTTTAGGAATAAGTGCTATATGTGTGTTATTAAGCTCATAATCGAACCCGCCATGTCTGAAAAAGCCGTCGACCATGCTAAAAAGATCCTCTTGTAGAAAACACCAGTTGGTTTGGTAAAATAGACCATGTAGGCCATCCGATCCTAGTGCTTTTGTTGCTCCTAGTTGAAATACGCTGCCTTTACCTCCTCTCTCGACACTTGCTTGACTAGGGTCTCATTCATGTCTCATTCATTTTAGGTGAAACAACTTTGGGACATTGGTCTAGTACCGGCTGGTAATTTCTCTCCCCCATTGATGTGAACAGGTGCTGGTAGAAGCTGTGAATATGTTGTTTTAGAGCTGATGGGTCGCGGCACCATGTATGGTCATCAATTTTCAGC
Source organism: Angophora floribunda (assembly GCA_014182895.1). Lineage (NCBI taxonomy): Eukaryota > Viridiplantae > Streptophyta > Magnoliopsida > Myrtales > Myrtaceae > Angophora > Angophora floribunda. Next base: position 30,792,225 of record CM024712.1, read on the forward strand.
ATAGTGATCTTGTTTCGTTGTCTCCTTTGGATGGTCGTGACATGGAAATATTTTGTATTTTGGTCACCCCACCTTAGCCAGTTAATCCTTGACCTCATACCCCAATACATCTCCTCTTGTCGCCATAGATCATCTATTCGAGTGACGATAGTTTTGAATTCCTCTCCTTTCGGTTCCCCAGCAGCATCATTTGTAAGGTGCATGAGCCAATTTTTAAGCTCCGAAATTTGTCTATAAGAGTTCTGGAATTTTTCCCTGCTCCATTTACTCAGTGCTGCAGTTACTCGTCGTATCTTCCCTTCGATGTCATGCTGGTTGCTACTATCAGTCCCCCAGACTTTCTTTATTATTGATGTACAATCGGGTTCTTCTAGCCAAAAGTCTTTCGTGGTTTACCAGCCCTATTAGTCTCCAGTAGTAATGGACTATGGTTTGAACCTATTGCTAGTAATGCAAACACTTCTGCATGTAGAAAGGCAATTCTCCAGTCAATGGTGCACACTACTCTATCCAGTCTCTTTTTAATTAGGTCAAGTCCCTCTCTATTGTTTGACTAGGTAAAAGCACAACATTTACTTTCGATGTCCATCAAAGAACAGCCATTCAGAAAGTCACGAAAAGCCTGGATTCTGTGTCTATCCACTTCTCGGCGCCCAATCTTTTCCCAGTGATAGAGAACTTCGTTAAAATCTCCCATACATAACCAAGGGTGGTTGTGACTAGATGAGGTGGAGCTTAATAATTTCCAAAGTTGTTGCCTTTCCTGAAAATTTGTAGAAGCATGTAAAAAGGATATACGCATGTCTATTCCACTGTTGTTATCTCGACACTTGGTATCAATGAGTACCCCGGAGCTGAAATCTACTTCCACCTCCACCTCATCATCCCACATGAGTGCTAGGCCACTTGCGATCCCAATTGGTTCAATGAGAAAAGAGTGAGTAAGCTTTAGCCATTTTCGAACACTTTCCACCATATGTTCTTTATTCTTAGTTTCCATTAAAAAAACCAAGTTGGGCCTTTCCTGAGCCACTAAGGCTCTAAGATGACGAATTGTCAAGGGTGTGCCCAACCCTTGACAGTTCCAGCTTAGTATCATCATCGATGTTGTGGTGGCTTATTAAGGCTAGCCATCAAAGCCCGTGATTGTACCCCTTCCCAAAGCTGGATCGAGGTGTCTGTGAGGTGGTTCTCATTTACAACCAGGGAGAGATTAGATTGCTTCTCATAGGGATGCTTCTCTTTTTTTGAGCTCCCAACACCCTTCTCTTTTGCTGCAGGGCTGTGGACAGTAAAAGGATGCTGTATTTCTCTCTTTCTTGAACTGGTTGCAAGATGAATAGCCAACTCCGTAAGAGCTGCATTTTCTGTTTCAACAGGTGAGGCAAGGACAATAGCCATCTGGTTCTATGCTGCATCTGCTGTGTTTGGTACCTCCTCATTTGAATTAATAGCTTGGGTTGAGACTTCATCATCAACTATAGAAGGATCAATTTCCCCATAAAAGGCTTTCCAAAATTGGCTTGTTTCCCTAGCTTCCACCTTTAACCATGAGCCATACCGCCCTGGTTTATCCTGTGGTAGGCCTGATTCTTCATAAGGAACATCCGGACATAAAGTAGCATAGTGTCCAATTTTACCACAGGAGTAGCAAAAATGAGGAAGTCGTTCATATTTGAAGTCCAACCACCATTTCTTACTTCCAAAACTGATGACTGTTCCTGTTTGCAAGGGCTGAGACAAGTCCAATTAGACCTTTGCCTTGCCAATTCGGTAGGAGGTGGTGGTTCTAGCCTCAAACTTTATTTCCTCTACAACCCCCAGCCTTGATGCTATTTGTCGCACATAATTTTCATTCACTTTAGCTCGAGGGAGGCCAAGGATATGCATCCAAAACGCATAGTGCGTAAATTCATAACAGTGTTCAAGTATTATCGGATCCCCTTCTTTCAAAACTAGTAAGTTACTAGCAAAGGACCATGGTCCCGAGTCGAGAACTCTCCGCTTTTCCTTTGTGGAGCTAAATAGAAATGTGAAAAACCCCAGCTCTATAACCTCACATTTCACAGAATCAGTTTTCCATGCCTTTTTCATTGTGTTGATAAAAGCCTGAACATTCACATTGGGTTTAGAATACAATTTACCATAGAGAGTTCTGTCATTTACCTCTTGCTCCTCCACAGGGACTTCCTCGTCTAGTTCGGTAATAACATCTTCGGACCAGAGATTGCCCATTCGGCAACATAGGGCTGTCATTCGGAGTTGGGTTTCTTTCATTATGGCTATGACTAAAACTGGGTGAGTGTGTGTTGTTTTGGAGCATGGAATGAAGGGAGCTTAGGTTGAGAGATTAAGCTACATTCTGGCCAGGTTTGCTGCCTTCCTGGGTTACTGGGGTACTCAAGAAAGAGTGATTAATCCCTTACTGCACTACTTGCTGTGGAAGAGGGATGATCGGTGGGTGTAATCAGTGGGGTGGGCTTGTATATTCATGGAATCAGAAGCATTATGAAGGGTTTTCGGGAAGGGAAATCAGCATTCACTCGAGAGCTGTGCTGCAGCTGCCGTTGAAAAGGGGAGACGCCAGACCCATTTCGCTGTGGAGGGGAACTTGACTAACCAGGTGGGGGATTGGTTGCTGTTTCCATGAAGATGGAGCAAGGGATTTAGGGTTTTTTTGGGGAAGAAGGTGACTATCACAATAGAGGGATAAAGGGAAAGCTCACACAAGGTAAACGCTGGACTTTAGTCACCCAATCTACAGCTTGATTTGCACCATTGTCCACATGAGAAACAGTAGTCTTCTTGAGTCGGCCCAAGAATTCGTGAGTCTCGACGATAAGAGCATACGCTTCCCATGCCACATGATCTGTACTATTCATGGCTTTTGTCACTTCCAAACAATCTGACTGAACCTCCAGCACTTCGCTCTTTCTTTCTTGCACGAACTTCAGCCCCTCAAGAAGAGCCAGAGCTTCGAGCTGTACGGCCGACGACACAGGAGAAGATCTAGCAAATCCTTCTCGGATTATGCATGCAATAGCTCCTATCGATGACCCCTTCACAAAGGAGCCATCAATGTTTATCATCAGAGTATAGCGCCTCGGTGGGTTCCAAGTATGAGGCCATTCTCTGTTCACCGCATCCAAGTTTGTTTTTTGGGGATTCCATTTGCTAGATGTGCTAAGTGTGTTGAGGGCAAAATCAATTAGGGCTTCTGGATCTGGAATCTATTTTCGGAAAACAAAATTATTCCTGGCCTTGTAAATGCACCAAAGAGTTACTGCAATCATGTCAAAAGAGGGTTAGTAATTTCCTTGTTCCAGAAAGTTTTGCAGCCAAACCTCTATTCTTGAAATGCTATAACTCGAAATCTAAACTTGGAGAACTAGTTTCTCCCAGATTCGACCAGTCCAGGGGTAGAGCAAAAATAGATGCTCGATTGTCTCTGCTTCTTGGCTACAGAATGGGCAACTTGGGTCTAGTAATATCTTTTGTCTGAATAGATTTTCTTTTGTTGGCAATGCATTTTGACAGACATTCCAAAGGAAAATTTTGACTGTGGGTGGTGTAATCATTTGCCAAATTTGGTTCCATTATTTGCGGGGTGGCTAAAATGATGATGATGCATGTTTTGTGGATTGATTTTTGCCTTGTGCTCGTAATAAATTGTATGCATTCTTGACAGTGAATTCACCTGACTTGGTGACTGTCCACACCAACTTGTCTGGTAAAGTTTGAGTCTTTAATGGTATTAAGAGAATGTCATTTACAGTGTGCTTGTCATATAGTTGATGAAGGATTTGGTCATCCCATCTACTCTCCTCCTATATGATCACTTCTGCAGCTTTGATTGGTTCTTTAAAGTTTGCACCTCCCCCTATGAGTCCTCTCTTCAGCCATCTATCTTCACAAATATTTATTTTTTCTCCCGTTCCAACTGACCATTGATCATGACTGGCAATTGTTTCTCTCCCCATCAATATACTCTGCCAACCCCAAGAAGAGCGAGACCCTTCATCTGCTTGCCAAAAGGTTTTATTTGGAAAGTATAGTCCTTTAAGTACTTGGCACCATAGCGAGGTTGGGTTTTGAGACAACCTCTAAGCTTGTTTCCCAAGCATAGCTCAATTAAAGGATAGTAGATCCCTAAACCCCATGCCACCCTCATCCTTTCGACTTTTCAGAATCTCCCAATTCCTCCAGTGAAATCCAGCTCTTGATTCGCTGTTTTTCCACCAAAAGGCAGCAACTTTCTTTTCAATTGCTTGGCAATTAGAAGCGGGGATTCTAAAAATGGACATAGCATATTGGGGTATAGCTTGGACCACTGTCTTGATCAAAACTTCTTTTCCAGCGTTGGAAATTAGGTTTTCCTTCCATCCCTCTAGCTTCATATTCACTCTAGCACTTATGCATGCAAACATTTGTTTTTTTGAATCTCCATGAAGGGATCCCTATGTATTTCCCTGTTTTCTTGATTTCGGGGACCCTTAGCATTCTGACCATGTTATACCTCAAATTCTGTGGACAGGCTGCACTAAAGTAAATTCCTAACTTGTTCAAATTAATTTCTTGCCCAAAAGCAATATAATATTGGCTCAAAATTGAAACAAGGTTCTGACATTCCACCATCTTTCCATCTATGAAAAATATGGAATTATCCGCAAATAAGAGATGTGAGAGGGTAGGACAGTGTCTGTTCAGTTTTATCCCCTTGATTGTTCCTTCGTTGACAGCTTTCTTCATCAAGGTTGAAAGTGTATTCGCCACTATAATGAACAAATACGGTGATAAAGGGTCGCCTTGTCTAATTCCTCTTGATGGGTGAAAGAAGGAAAGTGGTTCTCTATTACATTTCACACTAAAGGATACGGTTTCCACACATTTCATCACTCTATCCACAAGTTCGTCGCAAAATCCTTATCTTTTCATGCATGCCTTCAAGAAATCCCATTCTACTCTATCATATGCTTTTTTCATATCTAGTTTCAGCACAGCTTGGAACTTTCTTTTTCTTTTTCTCATGCGCAACTGATGTAGCACTTCTTGCACTATAAGAATATTATCCTGGATTTGCCTCTCTCCCACGAAAGCACTTTGTTCTAAGGGAGCAATGGTTTCAATCTATTCGCCATCACCTTTGAGATGATTTTGTATGCAAAATTACATAGGCTTATAGGGAAAAATTGATCCAGTCTTTCCAAATTCTGAGTTTTTGGGATTAGGGTAATATAGGTTATGTTCAGTTCAGGGTTGAGAAGCCCAGAATCGAAGAAATTTTTAACTTCGTTGTAGACACTCAATTTAATTAGCTCCTAATAATGTTGATAGAACTAGCCATTTAGGCCATCCAAACCTGGGGCTTTCAAAGTTCCAAGCTGGAAAGCCGCATTCTTTACTTCTTCCATTGTTTACTCTGCTGTTAAACTCATATTCATTTCCTCGGTGACAATAGAAGGGCATTGTTGCAAGACAGGTTCAAAATTTCGAGGCCCAACCATTGTGTATTGATCTTTGAAAACATTCACTGTGATATTTTGTTAAGTTTTTGGATCTTGGCACCAATTATCATCCGTTTGCTTTAATATAGAGATTCTGTTTCTCTATTGCCTTTGGATCATCATGGCATGAAAATATTTTGTATTTTTATCGCCCCATTTCAACCAATTGATTCGTGATCAAAGACTCCAATACATCTCCTCTTGCCTCCACAAGTCATCAATTTCTCTCTTCAATATTTGCTCCCTTTTCCTGTCTATTCAAAGTGACTGAAGGTTCATGAGAATCTGCAGTTCATTTTTCAGTTCATCAATTCTCTTTTTGCTATTTGGGAATACCTTCTTGCTCCATGTTGTCAACTTAATTGCCACTTTCTTTAGCCTAACTACTAAGTCTCCAGCTTCCAGATTTGTGGTTCCCCAAATATCCCTTATGATTCTCCCACATTCCTCTCTACCCACCCAAAAGGCTTCAAACTTAAAGCATTTTTCTTTTTGGCTTTTTCCACAGCAAGTGACAGCAGAATGGGACTATGGTCAGAACCTATCATTGGTAACGCAAAAGCTTCAGCTTCAGGGTACATATTCTCCATTCATTATTGCAAACCACTCTGTCTAATCTCTTCTTTACATGTTCCTCCCCTTTGTGATTATTAGCCCAAGTGAAGGCGTAGCCCTTGCTCTCCATATCCATTAATCTGCAAGCATTTAAGAACTCTCGGAAAGCGTTTAGTCTATAGTGTTCAGCCACTCGTTTCCCTACCTTCTCCCAATTGTGTAACACCTCATTAAAATCCCCTAGGCAAACCCAAGAAAGAGAATTTACCGAACTCAAATGCTTGAGTTGTTCCCATAATGCAAGTCTCTCTTGAAAATTCGCCAGTGTATGCACAAAAGTTAGCCTGAATTGCTTCCTTGTCTCATTCTCTTCCACATTTAAATCCAAGAATTCATTAGTAGCTAAGTTCACCGATATTGATATAATCTCATTCCATAGCAGGGCCAATCCTCCCCCAATCCCTACTGGATTCCTTACAAAACAGTTTTGGAATTTTAGTCTCCTTTTCAACCTTTGAATCACTATTTCCTGATTTTTTGTTTCCATTAAAAATACCACATTAGGCCTTTCTTGAACCACAAGGGCCCTTAGGGTATGAACTGTCAAGGGTTGGGTAGGGTATGAACTGTCAAAGGTGTGCCCAACCCTAGACAGTTCCAACATATTAGCTTCATTTGTAACTTGGTGGCTTATTAGGGCTAGCCACCAAAGCCCGTTTACCATCTTCCCCAACAAACAGAATTGGGGTATCAAGAAGCTCAGAATCGTCTAACAGAGTTTTGCTTGAGTTCTGCCCATCATATGGATTATATCTACACACTTTCTTGGACTGTCTAGTCCTTGCCTTGTGGTTCTTCTTTTGAATTTGGGTCTCTGCTTCCTGCATTGAAGGGGGGCTCTAAACACAGTATGGGAGATACAACAGAGGCTTCATTTTCTATCAACTCTTTTGTGATCAATGGGGATGTAGAATTCACCTCCATAACTTTCCTTTTGCCCCTCTCTTCCTGCACCACATTGTTCAACCCCTGAGAGTCCATTGTGACTCTTTGAAACGTTACTGACTGTCCTGAGTAGGCTGGTTTTCAGGTATCATATCTTCATCTCCTTCTTCCTCAGGAATTTCCCCCATAAAATGCTTTCCAGAAAGGGCTATTAGCATTAGACTCAGCTTTTAACCAAGAACCAAAGAGGATCTTGTCATTCGACGCAAAGAAGTTTTCATCATATGGCACCTCCTCACAATTTTTAGCATAATGGCCGATTCTTCCACACGAATAATAGAAGTGTGGCAACCTCTCATACTTTAAATCCAGCCAATGCTCCCTCCCCTTAAAGCTTGAATTTATGCCAGACGCAAGAGGAGTGTTTAGTTTTAATACTACCCTTGCTCTCCCAATTGTAATTGCAGCATAGCCTTTTGATTCTATTTTCACCTCAGACACCACCCCAATATTTTCTGCAATACTTCTAATAGCTTCTTCTGTTCTTCCTTCTATAGTCAGCCCATTTATTTGCATCCAAAACAGACAGGAGTCGAAATGAATGCTGTGAGGTGGTGTACTCGGCTCTCACTCTTTGAGCACTAGAAGATAGCCCAAGAAGGACCAAGGCCCAGAGCCTAATATTCTATTTTTCTCCTCGGTCGATGGAAATTCGAAGGAAAATAGCCCAGGCTCAAGGTGCTTAATAATGACATTTTCAGATTTCCATGCCTTTTTCATTATAGATTGGAAGGCTTGGAAATTCACATTAGGACAGCAATACAGTAGGCCAAACAAGGTACGTTGACATTCAAGCAGTGTTTCCTCTGTCACCACTTCATCTGGCAGCACTCTTTTTCTTCCTGACCACAAATGTCCCAATCTTTGGCACAGGGCAGCCATGCGTCTGTCTTGGTCCCAGTCATCTCCCATTATTAAATTTGCCAGAAGGAAAGGAGAAATCCCAAGGAGTCAATAAGTACTAACTTCAATCGCTAGAGAGAGCATCTCCCATTTCGCTTTGTTGGGAGCTACATCAATGCAGGATTTAAGGAATGCATATAGAAAAACCTGTAAACGTGGTTGGCACAGCTTCTCCCCAGCAAGAAATCGAAGAATCCAGGAAATGCGTTCTCAGTACAGACCTCAGGGCGAAAACCCAGGGATCAAATTAGGGTTTGTTGTGCTGGCTAAGTTCCGTATCTACTACATTCTGGATGGAAATTGCAACGGAGTATATGAGTTAGGGTTTGTATGATATGGGGCAAGACTACCCAGTGGTAGGAGATTGCTCTCCAGTCGAGAGAGAGGAGCTCCAGAGGAGAGTGTGATCAGCAGAGTTGAAGTTTCTAAAAGTTAAACCACATAGTAAATCTTGCTAAAAGTGGCATAATTTGATTTAGAGTTTTATTTGTTCTGAACCTAACAAGACCATCTTTTATCCTTTTCCTAGCAAACAATGTCATTCAATTCAAGTCATTTTCAATGACATAATGACACAATTAGTCCATTCATAATCGAGTGAGAAATGTTGTAAGAATCTGCTCTGAGTAGGTTATCGTGGTAATTTAATTGGGTATTTCCGGAACATAGTTTAGTTTGACGTGATTTTCTAATTCCTAGCATTTCTACCTCCAACAAATTACCAGGAATGAAGGAGAATTTTCAACAGAGGTGGCCGAAGAGCTTTTGCTGAGTCGAAAAAGGGGTATTTGAGGTTATCGGTTCACTGTTATCTCAAATCTGAAAAGTGGCTGTCAAATTGAAGAAGTGGGAAAGTGTTCCTCGTGGGAAAGTTCGAAGTAAGGTGCAAATAAGTTATGAGGCCCTTAAAGCAAATTTTTCTTGATTTAAGTTGTCTTTCTTGATTTAGCTTGTCTTCTCATTGGATATGACAAAGGCATCTTGGTTCATACATAGGATAAGTTTGAGATTTTTCAAGAAGCTATGAATGTGCTCCAACACGTCCATGATAAAATTTCGAGAAGATGAAAATCTGGACGCATGACCAATTAAGACCAATTAAGAGACCTCTTAAGAGAACTCAATTGTCAGCAACGTAGGATGAGAATCGAGAGACAAACCAGGATGTGGAATCCCGAGGAAGCAAAAGTAACGGTTTTACAGAATGATTCCCCATCAAAAGTTCCTCCGACCAATATGTTTCGAAAGAATTTGCATCTCCTTTTCCAATCACGATGGTTTTCTTGGCATATATTTTCCTTTAGGTGGCTTGATAATGAGCACCATCACAGGAAGTGAAACAACACTGTGATGAATTACTTTCCTCTGAGACAGTTATGGCATGAATTGCTTTCATCTCAGCATTTCTGTTCTGTTAGTGCGGGAGTGCTTGTGGTTGCCCTTGTGGCGACCTAGAAAGCATGCCCGTCGGATAACGCAACTTATTGTTGTTGAATGTGTTCATCTAAGGTTGAAATTCAACTTATTCTTGTGTCTAGGCCCCATAACAGATGATAGACAGAGTGGAATGATTTGCCCAGCCTTCAGTTTCTTCAGAACTTAATGAACTCAATCTCAGCGATTCTTCTTTATCCTTACTCGTTTCGATAGCAATCGCTGAGGTAACTAATTTCGCTGACAGCAGGATGGGTTAACTCGTTTTTAATGAAATAATTTTTTTTTTTTTGAAGAATTGACTCCCATCGTTCACATCTGTTCATCTGGAGATATTCATCTTTGAAGATGAATGCTCAGGACAGTTTTTAGCCAATCCCTACATATCTTACTTTACAAAATTTAATCTAGATGTCTTACATCTTATGATCATTTAAATTTCTTCTCGGGACTAATTTGCATCCCTGAATGTTTACCGCAATTGATGACTATCCTCCTTTCATCTTTTGTTGCGTGGCATGGCGAGGCCACCTTTATTGCGTTGGAAGAGAGTAACTACTGGAGTGGCCGGTTGAACAGAGGCACGGTGGTGGCCCAAGGGAGGGGCGGAGAAAGAGGGGATTACGGTCATTTGCCAGATTTCGGGGTAGATATTTTCTTAATTAACATGGTCTAAATTTTACTGTTGGTGAAATTGCTCAAAAGCTTTTCATGTTTTTTTTTTTGGTCGGAAATGAAATTTCATTACTCAACTTAGCCCGTGGGCAAATTACAAGCAAAACCAAATTCGAGACATAATATGGACCTTAAAGGATAAGGGGGGTTTTGTAGCCAATTGTTAGGAAGTGAACCATGTCGGTGAGATTTGACGATCCAATTTGCTCCCAATTCGTTTCTCGCGGTTCAAATTGGAGCGTGGTTCTTGGTTGTTGGCCTAGTAATTTCCTGCAGTCCAGCATAACAAACCTCGCGGCCCATGGTGGTTCTACTCGGCCCATAATCTCGTTGACTACTTCTGAATTTTCAGACACGAGGTTCCAGTTCAGTTTGTACTTGTCTCCCCAGCTCTAAACAGTCGCCGTTTAACCATTGTAGGGCAGATCACACAGCTAGGGTTTTTGCCATAAGAGGCGAAGGAGCATGGATCTGGTGGGCGAAGCCGTGCAGGAGTCTACCCTACTAGCATATCAACCACCTCCCCACGTAAATACGCATTAGGGCATTATGTGATCACCCAAGCACCTCATATTTTTTACTCAATTTAATTCTCGAGGCACTCACACTATGATCCATACAGAACATGTGTAAAATCCACGTATAATGCAACTAGCGTCCCACATAATATCCATAAATCACCTCATGGCAATAATCCTACAATCCAATATTCGTGTATGTTAAAGTCTACAATAATCAATTATGAAAAGAATAATTAACCAACGTACGGGAATTTATCATCGATAATTACTATAAGAACAATCAATAACTATCACTAGGAATAATTAATTGTAATTAATTATTATAAATAATAATTTCTTATCACTAAAAATAATAAATTAATATCTAATTATTTATAAAATAATTAAATATAATTAATTTATTCAAATTAATCTTAATTCTTTAATTAGCACAATTTGCGATTAGACTATAGTTAAGTAACACTAAACAAGATTAACAAAATCAATCATCATTAAACTTAATTAATCATAACTAACTGTTTAATCCGAATTAATTCTAAACTAATCTAACCTTAATCGAGATTAGTATGCTAATCAAGGGATTAACACCATAACCCACCATTTAGCAACAACAGTGACATGGTTGTGACAGTGGTGGCAAGACGAATACACGGACGCCTCCAATGCGTCGAGACTAGGCAACACGGCGGTCGAATCTCGGCCGAAACTTGTTATCCGTTCGGCCAAAAAGGGAAGCCGAGAGGGAGAGGTGGCTGGTGACTCAAGGCCGGCTAAGGGGCGGTCCTTTGGTGCGGCTAGGACGATTTGGACGGCAGTTGTGTTCGGCGACGAGGGTGGCAACCGACTTCGACTAGAACAAAGCCAAAGAAAAGAGAGGCAACGGCAGCAATCCAGCGTGACTTGGACGATTCGGATGGCTCGCAACCGTGGTTGGCTGCTGCTTGTTAGTGATGGTGGTCGTCTCGACGATAGTGATGATGAAACGGCAGCCAGATCTAACTTGAAATGGGGGAAAGAAAGCTAGGACAGGGGAGGGAGGAAGAGTTGGCGTTGGGGCTGTTCGGCTGCGATTTGTGGCCGAGGATGGCGACCTGCGGTGGTTTGGCGACGAGCAGAGGAGGTGGCAATCAGCGAGGCAACAGCAGCAAGAAAATGCAGCAGCGGTAGGGAATGTTCGCAAAGGAGGAGAAGGAGAAGAAGGAAAAAGCCGAGGAGAGTGGGGCCATGCGAGAAAATATTGGCCGCAGATCGTTTGCCAGCATGGCAAATCGGAGGCTGCTCCGAAGCGCGACATGTGTCCTATCTTGGGCCCAGATGTCAGGCTTGTTGGGGAGGAAAAAAAAATTTCAAATTGTGCGTTCTCTTCTCTCTCCCCTCCTTTGCACTCTCTCTCCCCTCTCCCTCATGCGGTGGTCGTTGGTCGCGAGCGAGAGTCGTTGGTCAGCATAAGGTGGTCGGAGGGGCGGCCCAAGGGTCCTCAATCGTGCCAGGCGGTCGTCGTGGTAGTCGCCGGTGGGTGCAGAGGAGGGGAGAGAGAAGTGACGTGAAGAGACAAGGAGAGGGGAGAGAGAGTGCAGAGGAGGTGAGAGAGAAGAAAATTTTTTTCCTCCCTGACGCCCACGATAGGACACGTGTCGCGCTCCGGAGCAACCTCCGATTTGCCATGCTGACAAACAATCTGCAGGTAATATTTTCTCGGGGCCATGCGGGTGTGAGAGAGAGAGAGAAGGGAGAGGAAGAAAGTCAACAAAGGAGGGGAAAAAAGTGGCAGGTTGGTTGGTGGGGAAGGGACGTGCCCTTTCCTATTTTTTTCTTCTTTTTTTTACATCAAGGGAATTTTGATCTTTTTCCAAATTTTGGCACACTTTCTTGCCGAATTGCCCTTGATTGAAAACTAAGAAGCAAAACGTCTCAGATCTGAATTTTAGGCCCAATAATCCTTTTTCCGACGTTCCTGAGTGAATCGCAAATTTTGAGAATTAATGAGACAAAAATTCAATAATTATATCCTGACATCTTGAAAGTCTGATAATCGAATTTGGATTAAATAAGTCAGAAAATTTAGGACATCATAGTATGTATAGATTTCAAATGTTTTGTTAATACAAAGTCAAATACATCCGAATCAAATACATTATTTGCATAAGATATTTGAGAAGTTGATTATCATTATATATTTATTCCATCATCAATGAAATGCTATGAATCAATCATAAAAGGAGCCAAAAGATCATAATAAACATCAGGGATAAGTGCATTAGAAGTCCTAAAACTTGTCACGAAGATGTAATTGAGTCTTAAAATTTTCAAAAAGTACAATCAAATCCTAAAACTTGTCACGAAAGTACAATCGAGTCCTAAAATTTTCAAAATGTGCCATCAATGAAAGGATTTGATCTGATTAATTTAACTAGTTTTAGGATTTAATTGTACTTTTTGAAAGTTTTAGAACTCGATTACACTTTTGAGACAATTTTAGGATTTAATTATACTTTTTGAAATTTTTAGGACTAAATTGCAATTTGTTAACAAGTTTTAATACTTTCAAACCAATCCGTAATCACTATAACCATGTTCATGCGTTGGACAAATCAAAGCTTTGATGCCACATATTAGAATAATAGGATCTTTCAATCACATGAAAATGAGATTAAATTGATAAATATAGCGCACTCAAATTAAAAGAAGCCATTATTGATCCAATGAGAGAGAAGATGCCTTCCTATGGATATGGATCTTCACTACTCTCCTCTATAATGGTTGTGAAGCATGTGTATTTTTTTTCTCTCAACAATTTTGTGGAAAATAGGAAAGTGTGATAATTGGATGTCAACATTCTCCACCAAAGGGGTCTCTACGCAAGCAAAGGAAAATTGACCGAGTGTTGGTCAATAGCAAATGGAGCATGGTCCACTCATACTCAGAGGCTGCCTTTCTTCCACCAGGCATCTCGGACCATTCCCCAATGCTGGTCAGAGTCTTGGCACCCCAACCCCAGAATAGACCTTTCAAATTCTTTAATTTTTGGATGTCTCACCCGAGTTTCAACACCATGGTATCCCAAGTGTGGGAGACCCAAACTCTAGGTAATCCTATGTACAAGTTATATAACAGACTCAAACTTCTTAAATGCAGGTTAAAGAATCTGAATAAGGAGGTCTTCTCTGACATATCCATGCGAGCTGCTAATGCCAAACATGTCCTTCTCACCACCCAAGAAGCACTTATGCAGGACCCACTGAATGTTTCGCTGGCCGAGACGGAGTCAACCCAAGCTCGGGCATTCTATGAACTTCGCTCCTTAGAAGAATCTTTCTTTAAACAAAAATCCAGAGTTAGATGGCTGAAGGAAGGTGACCAGAACACGAAATTCTTCCATCATTCGGTCAACCACCACCATCTACGCAACCAGATTATCTCAATCCAGGATGAGGCGGGTAATATGGTCACTGGACCTGAGGAAATCCAAGGGGTTTTTGTCAGTTATTTTCAGGATCTTCTGGCTAGGGAGAGCACGGAGGTGCGGCCTACCATGAGTGAGATCAAAGGGGTCTTGAAACATACTATTTCTGATGTCCAAGTTAGATCTCTATCTGAGCCTATAAATCCCTAGGAAGTTAAGGCAGCAATGTTCTCATTGGCTGGGAATAAAGCTCCAGGGCCCGATGGGTACAACTCTGATTTTTTTAAAAAGAATTGGGAAACAGTTGGTTCATCTGTCATTGAGGCAGTCTTGGACTTTTTCAACACTGGTAGCTTACTTCGAGAAACTAACTGCACCATACTTACTTTGGTCCCAAAGATTCCAAATGCGTCATCTGTTAATGACTTTCGTCCTATTGCTTGTTGTAATACAATGTACAAATGTATTACCAAGATTCTATCCAACCGAATATCAGTGGTGCTTCCTCACATTATAAGCCCCGCCCAGTCGGCCTTTGTCAAAGGAAGACGCATTACTGATAATATTCTCCTGGCTCAAGAATTTTTCAGTGGATTTCACCTGAACACTCGCTCTTCAAAGTGCGCAATCAAGGTTGATTTTCGAAAAGCATATGACACGCTTGATTGTGATTTCCTGGAGGCTACTCTTAATGCTTTTGGGTTTCCGGTACGATTCATACAGCGGGTTATGGTTTGTGTTCGCACCCCTAAATTTTCTATTTCCATCAATGGTGAACTTCAAGGTTTCTTTAATAGCGGCCGAGGTCTGAGACAAGGGGATCCAATATCTCCTTATCTGTTTACCCTAGCCATGGAAGTGCTTTCAAGCATTCTGGATATTCAAACAAACCAGCCTGAGTATAGATTCTATTGGAGATGCAAGTTACCCCGGCTCTCTCACCTTTTCTTTGCGGATGATGTCTTCATCTTCAGTGAAGGTAAACTAGAATCAGTGTCCTGTATGAAGGAAGGGCTGAATATTTTTTCCCAATGGAGTGGGTTGATTCCTAATCAGTGTAAGAGTGAGGTATTTCTATCGGGCGGTACGGAGGGAACCAAAACCCGTTTGTTGCATATCCTCAATTTTAGAAGGGGTTCCTTACCGGTTCGCAACCTGGGAGTTCCAATCATCACCTCGCGCTTGAGCAAGGCAGACTGCAATGCCCTGGTATGTCTTCTCACGACTAGAGTCCGATCCTGGACCCATCGCTTTTATCCTTTGCGGGTAGACTACGGCTTATAAAATCGAGTCTCGCATGCTATGCAAGCATATTGGGCTTCCATTTTCTGGCTCCCTGCATCAGTTGTTGATAGAATTGAACAAATCTGTCGGCAATTTCTGTGGAAAGGTCCTGGCCTTGGGGTCGAGGGAGCAAAAGTATCCTGGGATGATGTATGCCTCCCTAAACAAGAAGGCGGGTTAGGGATCCGGAAAATCCGTGATAGCAATAAAGCAGCCATGATCAAGCATCTCTAGATCCTCTTCATTGACAAGGAATCCCTATGGTGTAAGTGGGTTCATACCAATCATCTGAAAAGGGAGTATTTTTGGACTACCTCCCCTCCCTCCGTCTGTTCATGGACCTGGGGAAATTGCTTGCTCTAAGGGGGAAAGTATAAATTTTTTCAAGTGGAAGATTGGAAATGGATTGACTACCTCGCTCTGGTTTGATCCATAGTTGGACTTGGGGCCCATAAATTCGATTTTTGATAATAGCTATTTTTACCATTCTACCCTTGATAGGCTTTCAAAGGTTGCAGACCTTTTCTCTCGAGATGGACAAGTCATTTTGAATGAGATACGGATGTGGCAGATCCCAATCCCTCTATTAAATCAACTAAGTGACGAGTTCACCTGGTTGATGCATCCATCTGGCACTTTCTCTACAGCGTCTGCCTGGTCAACCATTCGCCGGACAGCGACACCTGTGTCATGGGCTTCTTTTGTATGGAACAAGGCGTTAGCTCCTCGTCACCAATTCCTCCTTTGGCTGGTATCTTGGAACCGGCTCCCAACCCAGGTTTTCCTTATGACCCATGGCGGCATCGCCCGAAGTGCACCGTGCTTTTTGTAATATTAGGCCCGATTCTATCAACCACCTCTTTTTTGATCATCATGTGTCCAACTCACTTGCTACTTTTTGGGCTGCAAAGTGCAATCTCCCCCGGAGTAATCGACCTTGGGTGGAAAACGTTAGTTGGTTAAGCAACACTTTATCGGAAATGGATTATATGTTGACATCGCCAAATTCTCATTTGGAGCTCTCTATGTGATCTCGGAAGACCAGAATGACATAATATTCCGGTCCTCCAATCTATGTATGCCTACTATGAAACAAGACATTACCAAGTTGGTCAAGGACAAAGCCATTTCCTACAAGTCGGTAGCTGACAACTTGAGAAATAGGAGAGTGCAGCGTAGCTGGGGTTTAGATCCTAATATCTTTGTATAGGATGTGGAGCGAGGTTAGCTTCTACTGATGTTGACCCCTCTTTGTATTTACTATTTCTTTTGTGAACTTGGCCCCCCCAATCCAGTGACATGTTGTCCTGTTGAGTGTGGGTTGGGGCCAAGTCTCACCCCCTTTGTATAGTTGTATGGTTGGAAAGTTTCTATAATATTTACCCTTACCAAAAAAAAAACATTCTCCACCAAAGAGAGACCTTATTTAGAGGGAGTAATGAGACTAACCCTAAAGTTGCCAAATCTGAACTGTCCATCAAGATTTAACATATGGGTTCTAAATGCCTAATCGGATGTCACAAATATATGGCCCATAATATATTGAAGTAAATTGGGCCCATGTCAAATGTTAAATAATAGACCTAATAGGCTACATAATTGAGTTGGACCTTGTCAAGTTCAACAATGCATCCCTAATCATTTTGGTCATGCTTTTATGATAGGGTGTCTAAGGACTAGCTTCACTATGCTTTGAGGGCTTGAAGTTTGATGCAAGATCTCTATTTGTCATTAGATGGCTACCCTCTTTGACATACATGTAAGAAGAGAGTACTTAGTCTCCTTAGTTGAAATAAGATAAGTAGGTTTGCTTACCCTATGTTTTTCACAGCTGTATGGGTTCTTTTGGTATAAGAGCATTGTTTGGGACATTTTCACAAATGAGGTGATTTTGTAGGTGAAACAAGTTATTTTGAGTTTGAAGTGCCCCCTTGATTTTAGGTTCTCTTTGATCGTTGGGATTATGAAGACTTTTCCGCCAGGACCTAGCATTTACTTTGTTGCAAACCATAGGCATCTCATTCTAAAGAAGATGAACTGGCACAAGATGATGCAGCGTAGCCATTGTGACATAACTTCCCTTGGCATTGCTTGTCCTCCGATCGGCTGCTGATATTCTCTTGTTACTTATCCATCACAAAACAGTGTTGACCAGGTTGACCGGAGCCTTCTGACCGTCCAACTTTTTTTTTTTCACCTAGTTTTATTCTATTGACTGACTTGTATGACTAATTGGGCCAATTCTAAAGACTTGCATACGATGGCATTCATCTTAATAAGACTTCCAATCAGATGGGGCACGCTAGTATTGGTTATTTAAGGCTACGAAATGTAGTTCAAAATCGTAGGTGCAACAATGGTGACAAATCAGATTCCATTGTCATAGATGCTCCAACAAAGACGAATTGTATTAAATGTCGTTATCACTACCTAGGTGGTAAAAATATAATTTGTCGCCACCAACGTTGACACTACGTTTTTGCGATGAAACCTTGGGGCGAAAATTTTCATCGCCATAGCTTTGCGATGAAATTCGAGGGACTACGGTGATGCATCGCTCTATAGCCATGGACCAGTTTTTGTTTTTTTGGTGGTGTCTAGTGACGAGGGCCATTGACGCTTGCCTTAGATCTTGTAGCCACCGAGACACTGTCTTTGTTCTTACTGAGCAATAAGGCACCAGCTATAGCCCCTCTAGATTCACATGAGATAGGCTAGGAACACCGGCCCGGCGTTGGAGCCTGAGAAGCGACACCTCCACTGACGCCACCGCTACTGCCGCCATTGCTGTATCTCCCCCATCGCCTTCTTCTTCTACTTTTTTCGGCTGAGCCCTTCATCTCTTTTTATCTTTTATCTTTGTTTTTTCAGATTCTGTTCTCAAAATTTGGAAAAAGATTTGTTGTATTTTTTAGTTTCATATAGGATGCCATGCGGGATGATATGTCATCATTTAACGGTACTTTAGCACTTGCCAGCATTTTAGTTTACCTCTTAACAGAAGGATTAACTTGAAAAAAAAAGTCGCATAGATTAGGGAACTCGATTGAATACATTTGATAGTTCAAGGTCCTTTAAAGCCTTTTATCCATTATTTCTTGGACAAACCTGCAATTCCACATTGTTAAATGGTGGAATGCGAGATTAATATGTGCATCTAAACTTAGAAAGTGGGTATGCCATAAAAGATGCGTCGGAGGCGCTGCAAAGTACACTAGACAATGCACATTGGGGCTCCGCGACGGAAAGAAACGAGAGACGTCATAAAATTACTCAACAAGATCCACCATTATTGGATGGATCTCATGTCTTCACGTGGAAGGTGTTTTCGTGGTCTGTTTTCGTATATAACATAAAGGTAGCAAACAAACATGTTGTGAGAGGTTCGATGACTATTCGACATGAATTTGGGGAATGGAAATGGGGATGCCATTGGTAGCGAGCTTATAAGGACTCAGACTTATCACTATGTAATATTGTCCGTTTTGGACCAAGGCAATTTGTTTTCTGGGCTTCACCCAAAAATGCGTTACACGCGATATAAAACCTAAGCCTTATCAACTAGCCTAGGACTCCCCCCTTAGGCGATGTGGGACAAGAGACAGCACCCCTCCCTGCGCACATCCGGGGACTCCACCCCACGCGACGGCCCTTCAAGCACAGGGTTCGCATTGTGGCCTCACATGCGGTCGGGAGTTGACTCTGATGTCACTTGTAAGGACTCGAGCCTATCACTATGTAATATTGTCCGCTTTGGGTCGAAACCTGCACGGCTTTGTTCTCTAGGCTTCGCCCAAAAATGCGTTACATAGGATACAGAACTCAAGCTTTATCAACTAGCCCAGGACTCCCCCCGAGGCGACGTGGGACAAGAGATGTGCCCCTCACTGCGCACGTCCAGGGACTCCACCCCATGCAGCGCCGCTTGGGCTGTCACAAAGCTCCTTCGAGCTCAAGCCCACATATGGAACCACATATTTAGCTTCATCAACTCAATGTGCCTGAAGTGTGCCATTGATCTAGGCATACCTGACCTAATCCATCACCATGGCCGACCCAGGACTCTCCTCGAACTCGTCTCTGCCCTCCATATTCAACCCACCAAAGATCATTGCATCCATTGCCTCATGCGCATCCTCATCTACTCCGGCTTCTCCGACCTATGGGGCCTTGAAGAAGCAGATGGCCAAACTGGTTATGTGCTCACCTGTGCATCCCGGCTCCTCGTAAAGCACAACCCCTTGAGTGTAGCGCCCTTTGCATTATTGGAACTCAGACCTTTCTCAATGGGTCCGTGGCAGTATCTGAACGCGTGGTTGAGAAAAGGAGAAGATGTCCATCCCTCAACATTGGAGATGGCGAATGGCGTGCCCGCTTGGGACGCGTGGTGCAGTCCAGAGGTGGACAGCTTTTTCGACGTGGCGATGGCGAGTGACTCGAGTCTAATAGCGAAGGTGGTGGTGGATACATGTGGGGGAGTATTCGAGGGGTTAAGCTAGGTGGTCGACGTTGGAGGGGGAACTAGGACGATGGGTAAGGCCATCACGGAGGCGTTCCCGCACTTGGAGTGCGCGGTGTTCGATCAGCCACACGTGGTGGATGGTTTGGTCGGAAGTGAGAGGTTGAAGTTCGTCGGAGGCGGCATGTTTGTGGAGATTCCCCCGGCGGATGCAGTCTTTCTCAAGGTAAGTACCATGCCTCTATGTTGCATCTCAAATGATGTAGGTAGTCCATGGTTGCAGTTCAAATCTACTCACCGAATAATTTGATTTTTATAATTCACGTAACTTCACTATGAAAAGAGTTTTTCACTGTTCCAATTTGCCGTGGAGAAAAAAATGTCTACTTTTCTATGGTCTAATAGAATTTTTGTTGTGCAATGCTAGTATTCTTTTAGATTACTTTGGATTTGTATTCTGTGCATTTTATGTGTATTTTTAGTATACGAACTGACTTTTGTATGCTTTTTAAGCAGGTGTTAGGTACGTTAAGATCAATTCATACAGTTAACTTACTAAGTGATGAGACTGTTTAAATTAGGAGTATATAGCTAGACCATGTTTATTTGGTAACTGGACCTTATCACCCCAAAAATAGAGTCGGGAACTGGCTCCCAGACCGGGTCCTGGTTAAACCGGTCGAGGAATTGGTTCCAGTTTTTCTTAATTGGTATGATTAGAGACTGTTGCATTAGGGATTTCGTCAAGGAGGCCATGTCTTTAATCTGGGATGGTTTTTTCTAGCTTATAATCTTTATTTCTTTTGTCAAGCTCCTCTTCTTTGAGCGCTTCTATTGGTAATTGTTTGTGTTTAATCATTAACTCTCTTCCATCGTAAGGATTTTTTACGAGTGTTTAAGCTTTTGGTTTGTATGTAACTTAATCTCAGGTTATTTCGTGTCTTTTTTGTTGAAGCCATGTGATTCCAATTTTTTACCCCTAACGACAGAGTAGTACATGTCTTTCCCTGACGGGTAGATGAAGAAGACAAATGCTTTGGGAGGGGTACAGGTGGAGGGGAGGACCGACCGTTGAGGCCGAAGAAGGCATGAGTGGCCGACCCCACCTCCATGCTACACGGTGAAATGGTAGTCCAGCGACGTCTCCTGCAATCCTTGTCAACAGGCACTTGTCCACGTTCACTGCCAGCAAGAATCCCACGACACAATAGACCCACCAAACCTCATCAATACACGCAAAACTCTCCAAATTATTGCAAATGATTGCGAAATCAATCACAAATTGAATGAAATCGATGGTCAATGCGGGGTCAGGTTGCATAATTGCATCTGAAAAGCCGTTCATCTCTAACGATGGGCACTAAATAGTAACACCCCAAGGACGATGTGCGCTCGACCTAACTCTAAGTTAGCTACAAAATTTAATAGAGCCTTGTCCGGGTTAGAGGATAGAGCTTCTCCCATCAATATCAATAGACATAAGGAAAATCATTTCTATAATTTGTGCCCGAGTCCCTTGCGTTTGGACAACATTCAATCTGACACACTTGAGTAGGAAGAGGGAGGGGGGGGGGGCACGACGGTGGGGTTTGAGCCCCCCCACCTTTCGTTTTTTCTTCATGTTGGTAGGCAATTTGATGTGATCCACCTCACCGAGCCCTTAATGCACAACGGTACATTTGTTTTTATTTGGGTTTGAGCCCCTCCGCCCTCTCGTTTTTATTAGTGTCGACAAGCGATACGATATGATCCACCTCAACTGAGCTCTTAACGTACAACCCCACATTTGTGTGTATTTGGATTTGAGCCTATCTACCCTCTCGTTTTTCTTAGTATCGGCAGGTGATACAATGTGGTCCACCTTAATTGAGTCATTAATGCACAATCCCACATTTGTGTGTATTTGGGTTTGAGCCTCTCCACTCTCTCATTTTTCTTAGTGTCAGCAAGCGATGCACCTTAACTGAGCTCTTAATGCACCACCCCACATTCATGTGTATTTGGGTTTGAGCCCCTTCACCCTTTTATTTTTCTTAGTGTCGGTAGCTGATACAATGTAGTTCACCTCATTGAGCCTTTAATACACGACCCCACATTTATGTGTATTTGGTTTAATGCCTTTTATCCATTACTCCTTGGGCAAACCTACAATTCCACATTTTTAAATGGTGGAATGCGAGATGAATATGTGCATCTAAACTTAGAAACCAGAAATGCCATAAAATATGTGTCGGAGGTGCTGCAAAGTACACTAGACAATGCACATTGGGGCTTCTTGACGAAAAGGAACGAGCGACGTCATAAAATATCCACCATTATTGGATGGATCTCATGTCTTCACGTGGAAGGTTTTTTCGTGGTCTATTTTCATATATAACATAAAGGTAGTATGTTTTCGTGGTCTATTTTCATATAGAACATAAAGGTAGCAAACAACCATGTTGTGAGAGGTTCGACGACTAGAGACGAAGGTGTTTTCAACATGAATTTGGGGAATGGAAATGGGGATGCCACCACTAGCGAGCTCCTTCGAGCTCAAGCCCACATATGGAACCACATATTTAGCTTCATCAACTCAATGTACCTGAAGTGTGCCATTGATCTAGGCATACCTGACCTAATCCATCACCATGGCCGACCAATGACCCTCCTCGAACTCGTCTCCGCCCTCCATATTCAACCCACCAAAGCTCACTGCATCCATCGTCTCATGCGCATCCTCATCCACTCCGGCTTCTTCGAGCTCCGGGACCTTGAAGAAGCAGATGGCCAAAATGGCTATGTCCTCACCCGTGCATCCTGCCTCCTCGTAAAGCCCAACCCCTCGAGTGTAGCGCCCTTTGTGTTTTGGCACTCAGACCTTTCTCGATGGCCCCGTGGCAGTATCTGACCGCGTGGCTGAGGGAAGGAAAAGATGTCCATTCCTCAACATTCGAGATGGCGAATGGCGTGCCCGCTTGGGACGCGTGGTGCAGTCCTGAGGTGGACGGCTCGTTCGACGAGGCGATGGCGAGCTACTCGAGTCTAATGGCGAAGGCGGTGGTGGATACATGTGGGGGAGTATTCGAGGGGCTGAGCTCGGTGGTCGACGTTGAAGGCGGGACTGGGACGATGGGTAAGGCCATCAGGGAGGCGTTCCCGCACTTGGAGTGAACGGTGTTCGATCAGCCACACGTGGTGGATGGTTTGTTCGGAAGTGAGAGGTTGAAGTTCGTCGGAGGCGACATGTTTGTGGAGATTCCCCCGGCGGATGCAGTCTTTCTCAAGGTAAGTACTATGCCTCTACGTCGCATCTCAAATGATGCAGGTAGTAATAATTTGATTTTTACAATACACGTAACTTTACTATGAAAAGAGTCTTTCCCTTTTCCATTATGCCGTGGAGAAAAAATTTCTCCTTTTCTATGGTCTAATAGAATTTTTGTTGAGCAATGCTAGTATTCTTTTAGATTACTTTGGATTTGTATTGTGTGCATTTTATATCTTTTTTTTTAAGTATACGAACTGACTTTTGTATACTTTTTAAACAGGTGTTAGGTACATTAAGATTAATTCATACAGTTAATTTACTAAGTGGATGGGGATCATTTGGGGCAATAGGCAAAGATGGAGTGACATAAATTTGGAAATGACTCTCGTTTGTACCTCTTGGCATGGACCGGAAATGACGTCAGAGGAACGTGCTCAACAACGGGCAGCAGCGGACAATGACGCTATTGTTAGAGATATGGTGGCATGGTTATTCACGTCAGCATACGACACGCATCGGCATTTGGTTGTGCTTTCACCTTTTTTTTTTAAAAAAAAATTATGAATATGCTTGTAAATTTCTAAAGTTGTATTTTTTTTCTGATGTATTCACATTTCATTTAAGTAAAATTGTGAGGCGTAATTTTTAATTAAGATCATAGTATGTTAATTTTTATTTAAGAACATTTTTATTAATTTTTATTTAACAACATTATGTTATTTCCCACGAATTTTTTAATCAAACGGAAACCATTTATGAAAACATCAAACAGCAGTGTATTTTAATACTATTATGTTTGAATTTATTAAGAATTTTATAAATTATTAAGATAAAGAAACAAAGCCCAAGCACATTATGCTCGGGCTCAACAATTGGTTGGCACGTCCAAAAACATATTATTGCCAAGCACTTTTAACATATGATCTATCCTATCTAGCTATATTTGGAGGGTTTGCCGGGGCCAGATGCAGTGAGAAACTGCACGGATCAGATATGTATGACCGTCATTCCATAGTGAATGGCCCTCAAATTGGAGTCGTAGATGACTATCCTGCAGAGAATAAGCATTGGTTGAGGTTTTAACATATCTGGTAAGCATGGAGTTCAAGCTACTTTCACTTACGATTTCTTATGGTATCCTAATTTATGGGTGGTGACTTTCTAATTCATCAAGTATAGCTCTTGAAGATCTGTAAATCTCTATTTGTTGCATGGTCCTTGGCAAATGAGGATCTATCTCCAGATATTTTTAATATACAGTTCTAGATAAATCTCTATCATCGGCTCTACAAGGCTTGTTTGGAGTCATAATTGAGATATTAATCGGGATTTCGTTTGCTTTAAAGGCACGAATAAGCATCCAGCTGGGTCTATTTCCTAAACATGTTGGTGAACTTTTTGATTGTATACACAAGGTCTATCAATCTCATTAAGTTTGGTGGCTTCCACACTATGTGAATTTTTTCTGTCTTTGATGGGTGCTTGATATCGTTTGGAGTGATCTCACCAAGTATGTCATGTAAGGATGCTATTGTGTCAAGCTGTTAAAGAATTTAAGTTCTCAAGTTGGTGGGATAAGAATAGTAGGAATGTGATAACTTTTATACAACGCTCATTTGAGTACTTATTTTTTTTCCCACTCACTTGAATTTTATAAATTTGGAAAATTGATTACTTGAGTGAGAAAGTTGATTTGCCAAGCTAGAAAATTTGACGTGGTAGTTGGTCATCCTACATGGCTTCGTCAATGCTGATGTGAATAATTTTTAATTATTATTTTTTGAACATTTTACTTTTCTTTTTTAGGGCTCGCGAGGGTTGTGAGGGTCACCAGTGACCCTCGTCAACTATGAAACCCTAGGTGAGGGCTGCCTCACCTTTGGTCACAAAGGTCATCACTACCTCTTCGACCAAGGGTGAAGCCGCAAATCACCAGATCTAAACAAGGCAGCCTCGCTCGCAACCACCTAGATTTGGCGAGGGCCTTCATAGCTTTATCCACAGCCGACAAGGGCCGCCTCACCTAGTGGGGCCACAGCTTGCTGGCCCTTAAAAGGGAAAAAAATTCAAAAAATAATCCACATAGAAGAATTTGTCAAAATCAGTACTCAAGTGATCAATTTTACTCCAATGTGATACTCAATTGAGGAAAAAAAAAGTTATGATACTCAAGTGAGCGTCATAAGTTATGGTATTCATACTATTTTTTTCTTCAATTGTCGTTTAGGGGCAAGTCTGGTGTGTACAAAACTTGTTAATGTCAAAAATGACCGGCCAATTCAGTGGCCAAAGTTTGCAATATGGAAAACAGCTGTCCCAGCAGGTGTGAAAGGGTTTCGCCTACCACAGACATTTCTCGCAATACATAAACAATCAGCCTCATGGTGGCTGAAGTTTTCATGCTTCTCTTATTGGTAGCATCAAGGATATAATGCCATTTTGGCAGCACCTAATTTGACTTGCGTGGAGAGTTAAGGAGATCAGTCAATTCAGCGGCCAGGTTTGCAATGTGGAAACAACCACAAGCGGGTGGGAACGGGTTTCGCCTGCTGAAGACGATGCTTGGAATACATGAGACAGATCAGCGGTATGTGTCAGCATCTGATTTGACTTTCGTGAAGCTAGAACACACCAACGGGTTTGGCCCAAGATTCCTTGATGAAGATGACAGTGGAATGGACCTCTAGTCTGAAAGCTGGATAATGGCCATCATGAGCACCCTGGATAAGGCTTTATTTTGCTTCCTCTATCACCTCTTCCGACATTAAATAAACATATTAATGTAGTGTCAATTCTGTGAACAGAGGCCAGATTTGCCGAACTTTGCGGGAGTGTTCATTCCATCATGCCGTCGATGAACAATATTGATTCCTTCTTCGTTTGATGAGACTGGAATAGATTAATGGAGAGGTAAGAGCCGACATCGTAAGAATCAGGGACCACAGGATGCATCAATAATGTGGCCTGGAGAATTGATAATTAAATTTTTTGTGGCAAATCAGAGCATATGCTCTTTCGGATACTTCCATCTTGGCCTATAAAATCTTGCTTCGTGCCATTCCTGGCGTTCATGTCCTAATTCTATCATCATCAACGACCCTCTTTGAGAGAGAGAGAGAGAAAGAGAGATAGAGAGAGGTGTCAAACATGGTGAAGTTTCAATGTTCGATTGCGATCAATCTTGTGTTACTACAGTGCCTACTGGCCCTCGTTGCATCGCAAAGCTTTGATTTCTTTTACTTCGTCCAGCAGGTGATTTCCGAGTCTTGACTCACGGTTTCACATTTATTTAGATCATAAAGTGGCACTCCAGCTGCTTGTAGAAGCTTTTCATCTGACGGTAACTGATGGTTTCTTGTGATGAATAGTGGCCGGGGTCGTATTGCGACACGAAGCAATCTTGTTGCTATCCGACCACTGGGAAGCCAGCGGCAGATTTTGGGATTCATGGGCTCTGGCCTAATTACAATGATGGCTCATACCCTTCCAACTGCAATCCAAACAGCCCATTCAACCCGTCCAAGGTACGTGCCTAGTGTTCTTAACAAAATCATGCACTTCATTGTGTTCTTTCTTTTTAATCTTTTTATTAGTTGATAAAACCCAATAAGAGCCGTGGCTCAACTTATTAAGATATCAGTACCGGTTATTTCTAGATGATGACAACTATCCACTAGGGTCGGGCCGGGTCAAGTCAACACAAGTTTTTTTGACACCCCTAATATACATAAATAGAGTAGCTTTGAATAAATTTCCAATTTTGCCCTTTAGTGGAACCATTTTATGATATTCGGATCCAACTAACCCGTTCTCTTATGTTATATGATATTCGGGTCTCGAGTCGGGTCAGCGTGGGTTTTTTTACTCCCTAGTATATATAGAGTGGTTTTGAATTAATTTCCAATTTTGCCTCTTTAGTAGAACCATTTTATGATATTCGAGTTCGACCTGACCTGTTCTCTTATATTATATGGTATTTGGATCTTGGGTAGGGTCAATAGTGCCCTTATAGGGGTTCAGGTTAGGTTGGGTATCATGAAAACTCAACCAAACCCAACCACTTGACACCCTTACTATTCACAATGAAACCCAACAAAAGGCGTACAAGTGCAGTTAATAGTACAAAAGAACGGTATATTCATTCTCTTCTGGTGAAGTGGTAGCTCCGTTTTTATCATTTTGGGTCGACTCTTTAAAACTCTAGTAGGGAAAGAACAAAGAGTCTTTAAGTAAAGGCATCCTAGCAAAAAGAACAAAGGTTGTCTGACGAAGTAGACTCTTTTTATCCATGAATTTGACACGATGAAAGAACCACACATACCCAGTGACCGCTCCGCTCATTAGACGAAAGTATGTAATGCAATGGGTTGCCGTAGTTCAACAACAAGAGCAATACATTAAAAAGTCCAAAACAACTTTCTTATTTACACTGGCAATCCAGTGAATGGTTTGGTTTTCCAGATAGCAAATCAGCAACACTATTGTTGATTGTTAACAGAGCTCTGCAATTTCGTGTTTACCCTGTTGTGTACAGATATCAGACCTAGAAAGTAGCATGCAGAAGAATTGGCCAACGCTGGCATGCCCGAGCGGCGACGGCCAAACTTTCTGGTCGCACGAATGGGAGAAACACGGTACCTGCTCAGAATCTGTCCTTGATGAACATGCTTACTTCGAGACGGCTCTTGGCCTCAAACAGAAGGCTAACCTCCTCCAAGGATTGAAAAGCGCAGGTAATCATATGTTTTGTCAAATAGCAACCAAAAAAACTTCTGGATTGAATCGCCATGAGATGAGGTCGAATTGACCCTAAACGTAAGTGTTCTGTGTAAAAACCCTTTGCTTTACTGGATTAGTCCTCTCAATTTGGTTGGGTCTGGCATGACCTGGTAAGTTCTTTTTGATCCGATTATTCTAAAGCTGATATGTCTAAAGCGATGGAGTCGATGCTTTCACATTACCACTGCGACCTACTGCCGAAGGTGTCAACTCGTCACTTGATCTCTCCCGATGTTTAAATTGCAGGAATAACTCCAGGAGGCTCATACAGCTTAAAGAGCATAAAGGACGCGATCACGGAAGGAACAGGGCACACTCCGTGGATTGAGTGCAACAAGGACTCGTCTGGGAATTACCAGCTTTACCAGATTTACCTGTGTGTCGACACCTCCGCGTCCAAACTAATTGAATGTCCTGTGTTTCCTAAGGGCGCGTGCTCTTCGGAGATTGAGTTCCCTTCTTTCTAGAACTTAAAAATATGTGGCTACACATGATGTCATGTTGCATCTTGTCGAGCTATAAGCATATGTTTCTCCACTTTACTTGCATACTCTATCCACTTCATTCACAAGATACTGTTGCTAGTATAGCTCAAGCTGCATAAGTGAGCCTAAATAGGCCTTTTAATAACATGGCTAATGTAGCCTCTTTAGCAAAATGGGGGTAAGAAGAATAAGAGTATCATAATTTTTGTACGGAGCTTGCTTGAGGACCATAATCTTTTTTGCTCACTTGAGTCCACAAATTTAAGAAATTGATTGCTTGAGTGCCATTGGAGATTTACCTAATCAGAAAATCCAATGTGGGCGATGTCACGATCTCCCTAGAGCCTATGCGTGCAAGCATGTGGATGTTAATGGCTAGCTAGTTCTAAGCTTAATCCAGGCTTTCCCAAATCCACCAATTCACAACTTATGGTCCAAATTTTCAACCTACAAGTCACCACTAATCGATTTGAGATAAATTGATTACAAACCCAAGTAAAATATTAAGAAAAATATTTTACTCCTACACAATCAAAGAAACTAAGATTGGAAACTTGATTATACTAGTTAATCAACTAATACCCTTTCAGTATCTAATCTTGTTTAAATGTTGAGGTTTCATATTTTTTGAAAGATTTTTCATGCATTAAAAAATACTCCAAAAAACCAATTTTAGGCCTTTCCCTAATTTTAGATATTTTTGGAGATTTTTCTTGCATTTTTGGAGAATAAAAACCATCTTTTAGGCTTTTAATTTTTTTAGAAAAATATAATTATTTTTGGATTTTTTAATTTTTAACATATTTTTATTCTGAAATTGGGACCCGGGCTGGGCCTTTGAGCCCCGTCCGAATACGGGCTGCCAATGGTCTCATGGATCTGGGCCATGAATGCAAAGGGCTTACTAGAAGAAAGCTCTATCAATTAAAATTTTGCATGCGTTCCGAAGGTCCGGCAAACTGGATCCCTGCGTTCTCCATAATCGGTCATTAACAACTATAATGATAGGCAACACAGAACCAAGAGAATGGGGATGCACACCCGGACATAGGCTCAAATCGCAAGAAAATGGATGCAATATGGATGAATCTAAAATGAATGTTGCAACCAAAGAACGAAATGCACAACCAAGTGTTTAGGTTCAAAAGCTCTTCATTAAACAAAAAGACGGTTTCATTCAGGCATTATCACAAACATATGGAGCTCAGTTCGGACACACACAGCATTGAGAAGGGTTCGCGCAACCTTGGTTCAAGCATTTCATCGAGCACATAATAGGCATTGACCAGAAGGGATAAACCGAGCCGGTTGAGGCTCGATTTCGCAACAATGTTCCACACAGTTTAGTCGCCAAACACACCATGGAGACTGGGGAAGAAGGCCCGCCGACGCTCCGCTCGAAACCAAGTGCAAGCGAGCGTCAGTGGGTCTTAGCCAACCATCCCGGCGCCACTTGGCCAAGACAAGGGAAAACAGGGTACTAAAAGGGGTATTGGTATAATCCCTTAGATATCCAGGCCTAGAAATTTGAAAACGTGATCATTCGCTGATAATCCCTTAACGATCATTATACGGTATAATCCCTTAGATATTAAAGCCTGGAGATTTGATCATTCACATCAAAACAAATTTTCTTCAAGTGCTTGATGATCAAATTTTCTTCAAGTGTTACCACCACTACCACATATAAAAAATTGAAATTTATAATGGCAACAACTTCAAAATTTGGCAAGAAAGAGTTTTCTCTATCCCGGATGTCATGGAGTAGCTTTCGCACTTATTGATCAACTGATAATAAGCTGCGAGAACAATGGCTACATGCTAATAAGGTATATAGGAATGCAATAATCAATATTCTTTCTAATGAATTCTTTGATGTCTCCTATATGTACAAAGATACAAAACAAAGTCTGTAAACTCTTTAAATCACAATATGGTTAGCAAGCACCAAACAATGGCATGGGAAATTATCAAATTCTATAGATTTTCCTCTATAGGAGTAGATAAAAATCTATGTACGCCAAAATCATTGACTGTGAATCTATTATTTATTTGCTTATATATTGATAACATACTTATTTTTGTTACCTACATTGATGTTTTATAAAGAAACAAAATGTTTCTTGACTAATAAATTTGATATGAAGGACTTGGGAGAAGCTAATGTAATTTTGGATGTTAAAATCATAAGAAGTAATAGGCCTTTGTAATTTTTATTTAATCTCATTCTTCAGTTAATTCCCCTGGTGAGGTTAGATGATAAATATCTACTAATTCCTTTTTAGGTTGGAGTTTTGCCATATTAAAGAAGTGGCTGAGTTGATGAAATGTGGAGTCAGGGCTTTGTCGGAAATTGGATAAGCTCCCACTTCTTGGATTTTGGAAAGTTTTGGTTTGGATGCAACTTATTCTCTGATTCTTTCATGTCTTTTTTGGTTAAAGGGGGGTACTATCATTGTTTAGTTTTATTTCCTTTGTAGGTCAAAAGTTTGGTCGATGGCAGAAGCCTACCTCATTAAGTGTGGTGTGAAATGTCTTTCAACTGGTGATGTTTCTTTCAACGATGATAGATTAGAGTAATTATCTCATGAGACAAGCTCTTCATTCTTTGGCACATCTGTCGTATAGCGTGACGTGATCTATCATCCCATTTTCTCAGTCTTATATAGCATTGTGGTGACAGGATAAGTATTTGCCCCCATACATATATATATATATATATATATATATATATATATATATATCAGTTGTTCTAATGTTTTGTATTGTCTTCTAATAATAAGATAGGTGGGTTTGCTTAGCCTAGTTGTATGCTTCTTCTTTTTTTGGTATAGGAGCATTGCCTAGAACATTTTTACAAATGAGGTGATTTTGTAGGTGAAATAGGTTGTTTTGAGTTTGCAGTGCCACCTTGATTTTAGGTTCTCTTATTTGGGACTATGAAGACTTTTCTATCAAGCCTTAAGATTTACTTCGTTGCAAACTATTGACATCTCATTCTGAAAAAAGATGAATTGGTATAGGATGATGCAGCATGGCCATTAAGACATAACTTCCCTTCGCATTGCTTGCTCTTCGACCAGCTGCTGATTCCCTGTTACTTATCCATCACAAAACAATGTTGTTTTGTTTGTGTTGTGGTTAGAAGACATGGCTGGTCAGGGCGGGAGGATTTGACGTTGGGCGCTTAGTTGGCGTATTTGTCATATTGTCTAGCCTCTTTAAGATGGGTGAAATTGGAGTGGCAGATGACTATCCTGCAGAGAATAAGCATTGGTTGAGGTTTTAACATATTTAGTAAACATGGAGTTCAAGCTACTTTCACTTCCGATTTCTTATGATACCCTAGTGTATGGGTGGTGCCTTTCTAATTTATCAAGCATAGCTCTTGAAGATCTGTAGATCTCCATTTGTTGCATGGTCCTTGGCAAATGATGATCTGTCTCTAGATATTTTTAATATACAATTCTAGATGTATCTCTATCATTGGCTCTACAAAGCTTGTTTGGAATCATAATTGAGATATTAATCAAGATTTTGTTTGTTTTGAAGGCACGAATAAGCATCCGGCTGGGTATATTTCCTAAACATGTTGGTGAACTTTCTGATTGTATACACAAGGTTTATCAATCTCATTAAGTTTGGTGGCTTCCACACTGTGAATTTATTCATTCTTTGATGGGTACTTGATATCATTTGCAGTGATCTCACCAAGTATGTCATGTAAGGATGCTAATGTATCAAGTTGTTAAAGAATTTAAGTGCTCAAGTTGGTCAGATAAGAATAGTAGGAATTAGGGGTGATTGGTGTCGCGACCTAAAATTTCTGAAAATAATAGGTTTAGGGGTATTGTTAATTTCGGGCCGACGGGCCTTCATTAACTTGGGCTCTCCCAAGCTCATACCCCGCGCAACATGAGATATCATGAAAGTCTTCTAATGAGAAGTCGCCACTAGCCTATTGGGAATCGGCTAAAACCAAATAAGGCATAGGAGCGTGCCTCACTTTTTACGCAACCAGAAAATCTAGAGTTGGGGACTTATTACGTTAGTCACGCGACTAATGCCCTTTCGGTACCTAACTCGATTGTGTATTAGTGAGATCTTAGCAATGTATTCGAGGAAACTAAAGTTTGTCCTAACCGCTCTAAGGTAAGAAAATAATATCTAAGATATCATTACAAAACAAGGTGCAAGAATGACCTAACATCGTAAACCAGGAAAACCTATTGTTGAGCCCTAATGGCTTATTCAATTTTGTTCTTTTTGTTTTTTAAGGGTTTTCTAAATTTTTTTGCAATTTTTCTGATTTTTTCTGATTTTTTCTGAATTTTTATATTTTTTAATAGTTTCGAATTATCCAAAATTAAAGAAAACAAGTTTTCAAGATTTTTTTTTTTTTTATATTCTCGGGCTTTTCTGAATTTTTTTTTAAAAAGGAAACATTTATTAATTTTTTAAATTTTTTTTGGAATTTTCAATATTTTAATATTTTTTGATTTTCTGAATTTTTTATTTTTTTTATAAAAATAATAATTCGGACCGGGTCAAAAGACCCGGCCCTAAATCACTAGAGACTAACAAAAGGAAAAAGGCCCACGAAAATTCATTTTTTCATTTTTTTTTAACAGAAAAGGCCCGTTTCTAATTTCCATCTTCAGCCCAATCTATTCCCGGCCCACGAAGAATTCAGCCTAATAACCAAACTAAGATCACAGCCCATTTTTATTTCTATCTTATTTTTATTTTTGGTTTTTTTTTTTTCCTTTTTTTTTTTTTTTTTTTTATTCTTATTCTTGATCTTCTTCCCTGTGGGTTTCTTCCCCCATGCACCTCCCATGCACGTCCGACGCCCCCCCCATCTTCTCTTCTGCATTTTTTTCTTTTCTCCGAAATGCACCCAAACAACAACGCCGACCGGAGCAACCGGTGCTCACTCCATCACTAGACCAACACCACTCATCATCCGTTCACCCCAACAGGCGCCGGCCGCAAACTCCGGCGACTATTAATCCATTTATTGGAACAAAGAAAGCCCACGCCAAATCGACGATGCGCGATTATTCCACGAAAGCGACGCCAAACACAATGAACACACGAAAATCAAACATGATGCAATGGCTCTAGACGCAAACACGGATCGATCTCGAGTTAAAACGCGAACTGGCTTTCGGCCTTCTTTGAGGCATTTTATCAAACGGTTGGGGTGCGCTACCGAATCCTAAGGTTTCTGGCTCAACCAAGCCTCGAACGTGCCTTGGGGCTCTCGAACATGACATACAATGAACGTGAGGACCAAATGCAAGGGCGAAGAGGGCCGGAGCTTGTGCGATCCGGACGGCCGCGAGCTTCGGCTCGGTGCGCCTAAGACGGAGCAAGAACGGAGCCGGACTTACCTGGTTCGGGGAAGGGCTGCGGCGAACAACGGCGGCGGACGGGCCTCCGACGACGGCTAACCGTTCTATCGAGCTCGCCTTCTCCCTTTGGTTCACTCTCTCTCTTGTCTCCAGTCTCTCTCTCTTTCCTTCCCAGCCGAGCCCTCCTGAAGAAGCTGCCTCTCTTTCAGTTCACTCTCCCTCTCCAACTCCTTTCGGTTCTTCTCCAGCCCCCCTCTTTTGTTCTCTCCAGATCTGGTTTTTTTTCGAACAGTCCACTCCCCTCTCCCTTCCTCTCTCTCTCTCTCTCTCTCTCTCTCTCTCTTTCTCTCTTTTCTCTCCGTTTTTTTGTTCTCTTTTTTCCTGCGGCCGCCCGCTGCTGCTGTCTGACCTCCAACTGACGCCTGACTTTGCCCACCTACCCTCTTCCGTCTGACCCGCAGATTGCTCTATCCCGGTCTGCTGCAGCCATGCTGCAAATTTTTTATTTCTTCTACAGGTTGCTGTTGCCGTGCGTGGGAGAAGAGGGGAGGAACAAGTCCAAGTGGGCCGGGCTGAGAAAGAAGAGAAAGAGGAAAATGGGCCGAGCCCATGCGGGGGGAAAAGAAAGAAAAGAAAGGGGCCGGGCAGGCCCAGCCCTGGCCCGGACCCAAAAAAAAATTTAATTCTTTTTTTGTCGATTTTTTTAAAAAATAAAAATTCTTTAAATTTTTTTTAGAAATTAATATGTATTTATATCAGCAAAGCAAATGGGCATTTAAGACAAAATAAACAAAATTTGGGTGTCAACAATTGGTTCCCGGTTCTATTCAATTCCAAGGTGGAACCAGAAATCGGACCGGGAGGACTAGTTCTCATTTTTTGGGACCGTGGACTGGACCATTGTTCTGTCCGGTCCAATAGGACCAACCACTTAGCCAAAAAAAATATAAAAAAAAAAAATACTAGAAATATTATTATTTTAGGGTTTATTGCATTTTAAAAAAATAAAAAAATATATTTTAAATAGAAAATTGTCGATCCGATCCGTTAGTTTGGTCTGGTCCAATTCCCACCGGAATTGGGAATTGGACCGAAAATTACCGGTTCCATTTTTATGGA
The DNA here is from genome assembly GCA_014182895.1 of Angophora floribunda. NCBI lineage: Eukaryota > Viridiplantae > Streptophyta > Magnoliopsida > Myrtales > Myrtaceae > Angophora > Angophora floribunda. The sequence continues at coordinate 30,826,958 of CM024712.1, forward strand.
ATCGGAAACCAGACCGATGCTCTTAGGAGCCGGATCAAACCAGCCGGTCCAGTCCGGTTCAGGCAGTTCTCAGTTCGAGCAGTTTAATGTGATCACCCCTAAATGGAACCACCAGCACGTGATCTTCCCTTTTTTGGTTGCGTTTGGAATAAAAAGAGAGAAGTAAGGACAAAAGAAAAAGGTGAAAAAAAAAGATACGTCAAATCGTATGACAATGGTACCACCTGTGGTGAATTTAAACCTCTGCGCTCTCACTAGCCTAAGCAAAATATCTGAAGGCTGTGTTGATAGATTTTACACTTTTTTAGGGTTTGAAACTTGTCAAATTTTGACAACCATCAAATTTTGATACGTAGTTTATGCATAAGTCTTTCGAAATATTTTAATATTTAAATAACATTCTAAAATTTAGTCATTGCATTTTAAAAAGCTTAAGCAAACAAGTCCTAAGAAAATGCAGTTAACTCTGATCATCAAAATTACCTTCTTTCGTTTCCTTTTATTGTGTGTTATTTGTGAAACCAAATTATGTGAATATTTTATGATTGAATGTTATTTTGAATTTTAACAACAATTGTTTTTGAATTTTAAGAAACACAAACAAATGAGTGCTAAGAAAATTCAGCTACTATGTGTCATTTGTGAAACCAAAACTAGGTGTGTGTAGATATATAGTTGAGTCACATTATCACAAAACACCATTCTTTCACCTTTCTTAAATTAATCAAACATATTACTGTGCAATGAAGTAGAATAAAACTCAATCATCTTGTTGATACAGTAAAAAAGTTATTAAAAACTCCAAATATGCACACTATAGCACTTTTATTCTAAACATTTTTTGTTATGCAAAAAATCTAAAATTTACACTTATGTAATACATTTATCCTTTATCATAGTTCCTTCATGAGCACCATTAAGAATTTACTTGCATGGACAACGAGAGGCAAATGGTGTCAACATGACACCAACGTGGTTTAAGTGAAATATACACAGCATCATTTTAATTAGAAAATCATTTGTTGAAATCTTGATGAAAAGTAAATGAATCACACACATGGCTACAAGTTTAAGGTTAATGATGTCACAAGAAAAAGTTTAGAATAAATGTGCTATAGTAAACATAATTTGGAGTTTTTTATGTCAAAAATTATTGCTTATATTTTTTATAAAAATGAAAGAACAAAAATATTTTTAACGTCTATGAAAATATTTAGTTATATTGTTGTTGATAATTTAATATTTTTCATTTACTAATTATTTTATACTGTATGAGCTATTATTGCCGTACATATATGAATGATTTAATCTTCCTTGTGTACACACATGGGGAGCAATGATGAACTTGGTTGTTTTGCTATTAGTGTTAATCATTTAAATACCTTCTATTAGTTATTATTATCATGTGCTTATATTATCTTTTAAGTTTTGGACAATGAATGAAGTGATTGGCTATTAATGAGGACAATTAAAAAGTCAACATTTAATTAAAAATACGAAAACCGCATATACTTAAAACAAATTTATCCTAAATTAATTTTTTAACTATAAAAAATTTTCAATTAGTACATTTATGATAAATTTACTCTCCATTAGTTTTTATTAAATTTTAGCATGAAATTGCTGAGTTAGTTAATATGTAACAGTTGATGAGTATGGCACTTTAAAGTTTTACCATGAATTTGTCACGAGTATATCTATTTATAATTTTCATAGTGTTAATTCAATTAAATAAAAATTAACCGATATTAAATTTATCATTAATGTATCAATTTAATATTTTTGATAATCAATTTAGGATGAATTTATTATAGATATATTAATTTAGCGCTTTTCGTGATATTAACACCACTCATTTTTGGAGATTCAAAAGCGTTAGTTCTCTCTTTTTTAAAAATGCAGAGGAGGAGAAAGAAGACAAACGTTACACAGAACCTTAAAAAAAAGTGAGTAAACAGAACAAAGTGATGGTTAATAATTAACTCTGATCGAGTTAAGTTGTTTTTGGGCCATATCGATTGCTTGGCAATTATTACACTTTATCTTTAGTCAACTTCATGATGCAGATGGCAGTACGTCTTCATACAAGCGACCCGAATACTAGGCCTCTGGGAATATCCACGGGGCCCAACTCTGCCGGAGTCGAGTCAAGTCGCTCTTCGCCCTTGTTGATCACGCGGCAGTTACTGTGCTTCCTCTTCTGTCAGCCTTCTGTTGCGGATGGCCATATGGTTTCACAGACGTGGACCACCATGCTAGTCCTCTTGGTTTCAATACACGCTGTCGAATAGATCACCTTGTACCAATGAAATCAGAAACATGTGATCTTTACATGATTGCCTTTGGAATCAAATGACAAGTAACGACAAAAGGACAAGGAAAAAGTGGACACATTAAATCAAATCGTAGGACAATAATACCACTCTCTAGTGAATTTAAACATTTACGCTCGCACTAACCTCAGCAAAATATCTAAAGGTTGTGTTGAGATATATATATAATCTTATCTCGAACAAGGTTTTGCATTTTTTTTTGGCTTGAAATCTGTCAAATTTGCACAACCATTAAATCTTGATATGTAGATTATGCATGGTTTTTTCAAAATCTTTAAAATTTAGTTTTTGCATTATAAAAAAATAAACAAACAAATCCTCAGAAAACTCATTCAACTCTGATCATCATGATCACATTCTCTTATTCAGTTTTGTTGTGCGTTATGTGTGAAATCAGATTATGTATGTATTTTTTATTTGAGTAATATTTTGAATTTTAATGGAAAAATAAATAATTATTTTTAAATTTTAAGAAACACAAACAAATGATTGTTGAAAAATTAAGAGGTTATGGAAGTGTGGACACTGCAGGCACCAAAAATTGACACAAGTTGACATGTGAATACCAAAACCTCCAAGAGGTACATGTAAGTACCAAAATCGGAGAAGAAAAGAATGCTTAAGTCCCAACAATGAGCCACATCGAATTTGTAGCAATCATGTAAATATTAATAATGTCATATCGAATTTCAGATAAGTCTTGTCAAAGTTGGCATATAAGTGTTTAATTTTCAAAAAAAATAACATTTAAGTATACATTTTTAAATTTTTGGCACATATATATCTACTTGCATCAAGTTTTGGTATTTTGAGTATATTTCTTCTAGATATTATGCATCATTCTTTAAACCAAAACTATATATCAATGATAGGAAAGTTAGGCAGGGTGCATTTAAATAGTTATGTCAAATTATAACACAACTTTATCCTTTCACCTTTTTAAAATTAATTAGACATATTACTTTATAATAAAGTACAATGAAACTCAATCATCTCATTTGATGTAGGAAAATAGTTTTTTGAAACTCCAAATTATGACCACCACTATATTCAACCTAATTTTTTTTTTGTAACATTAAATATCCCAAATTTATACCTATATGATATATTTACCTTCTATCAAAATTCCTTAAATGAGAACAGTTAAAAATTTGTCTATATAGATGACGAAAAACAAATGGTGTTGACATAGATCCAACATAGCTTGAGTGAAATGAAAATGATGTTGTATTAATTGGAAAATCATCTGAAATCTTGATGGATGGTAAATTTAGTACATAAGAAAAAATTTAGAGTTAATGTATTGTGGTGGGCATAATTGAAGTTTTTTATGTCATAAAAAGATTTCAAGGTAAAAAATGATCACTTTTATTATTTACAAAAATGAAAGAATGAAAGAATGAAAATAAATTTTAATGTTTACGAAAATATTTAGATATATATTATTATTAATAAATTAAATATTTTCCATCAATTAATTAATATCACTAAAATAAGCATTTTTGTTCATTGGAAAATATTTTTTAAGTCACTCATTTTTTATGAAACATATGTAGCTTTAGTCTAATATGATATTTCTAGAACAATATATGACCATAATCTTGCCGTGCATATATGAATGAGCCTTAATCTTTCTTGTGGACAGACACGGGGAGCATTAATGAAGTGGGATGTTTTGCTATTAGTATTTATAATTTAAATACCTTCTATTATTTATTATTATCGTGCACTTATGTTACATTTAATTTCTATGCAATGAATGAGGCGATCAGCCGTTAATGAGGATAATTAATAAGTCAACATTTGATTATTAATTTCTAGAGCTTGATAAGTGCACGGTCTCTCTATCAAAAGAATGCAAAGGAGGAGAAAGAATACAGACGTGGCTTATAACCTAAAGTGATGGTTGATAATTAAATATGGTCAAGTTTCGGCCACTCGGCAATTATTACTCTTCATCTTCCATCAACTTCATGATGCAGATGGCAGTACGCCCATGATGCAGGTAGTACGTAGCAGTTCGTCTTCATGCACGTGAACCCTAAAACTAGGCCTCAGCAAATTGTCGTGGGGCTTAACCCCACCGTACTCATCCTATCTCTCTTTGTATTATGTAACCTTTTTGTTTTTTATTTTATTTATTTGACTAGTTGATTAATACAAATCGCTCTTTCTTATACTTAAATACTCTTTGTGATGATGACAAATGAAAAGTAAGGGCGCGTGTCCAATAAAAGCACGCGTTAAATTAAAAAAAAAAATAGAACCATTTACGAAGGTACACCACGAAACATGATATGAAAATTGTGTGACTAAGAAACCTATGGATAAAAAGTCGGGCTTCAATGAACAATGCAAAAGTTCGCATTTGCTGGTGTGTCTTGTAGGGGTGATTGGTTTTCGATTTGTTCTAGTTCCAAGGTGGAATCGGGAACCGGATTGGAAGGACCGGTTTCCATTTTTTGGGACCGTGAATTGGACCGGATGGTCCTAGGACTAGGAACTAGACCGAACCAATGGTCTGATTGGGTCCAATAGGACTGACCACTTAGTCAAAAAAAATAAAAAAATACTAGAAATATTATTATTTTAGGATTTATTGCATTTTTTAAGAAATTTTAAAAATATATTTTAAATATAAAATTATCGGTCCAATCCGTCAGTCTGGTCCAGTTCGGTCCGGTTCCCTCGGAACAATGAATCGAACCGAAAATCACCAGTTCCATTTATGGAACTGGGAACTGGACCGATGCTCCCGGGAACCGGATCAAACCAGCTGATTTGGTCCAGTCTGGGCAGTTCTCAATTTGGGCAGTATAATGTGTTCGCCATTATGTAGAGGGGAGGACCGACCGTTGAGGCCGAAGAAGGCATGAGTGGCCGACCCCACCTCCTTGCTCAACGGTGAAATGGTGGTCCAGCGACGTCTCTTGCAATCCTTGTCAACAGGCACTTGTCCGCGTTCACTAGCAAGAATCCCACGACATAATAGACCCACCAAGCCTCATCAAACACATGCAAAAATCTCCAAATAATTGCAAATAATTGCAAATTATTGCGAAATCAATCACAAATCGAATGAAATCGATGGTCAATGTGGGGTCAGGTTGCAAAATTGCATCTGAAAAGCCGTTCATCTCTAACGATGGCCACTAAACAGTAACACCCCAAGGACGATGTGCGCTCGACCTAACTCTAAGTTAGCTACAAAATTTAATAGAGCCTTGTCTGGGTTAGAAGATAGAGCTTCTCACATCAATATCAATAGACATAAGGAAAATCCTTTCTTTAATTTGTGCCCGAGTCCCTTGCGTTCAGACAAAATTCAATCTAACACACTTGAGTGGGCCGAACGGCGGGGGGGGGGGTGGCGAACGCGGGGGTGGAGGGTGGGGTTTGATCCCCCACCTTTCGTTTTTTTTCATGTCGGTAGGTAATTTGACGTGATCCACCTCACCGAGCCCTCGATGCACAACGGCACATTTGTTTTTATTTGGGTTTGAGCCCCTCCGCCCTCTCATTTTTCTTAGTGTCGGCAAGTGATACGGTATGATCCACCTCAATTGAGCCATTAATGCACAACTCCACATTTGTGTGTAATTCGGTTTGAGCCGATCCGCCCTCTCGTTTTTTTTAGTATCGGCAAGCAATACAATGTGATCCATCTCAATTGAGCCCTCAACGCACAATTCCACGTTTGTGTGTATTTGGGTTTGAGCCTCTCTGCCCTCTTGTTTTTCTTAGTTGTGGCAAGTGATACGGTATAGTGCACCTCAATTGAGCTCTTAACGCATCACACATTTGGGTTTGAGCCCCTTCACTCTTTTGTTTTTCTTAGCGTCGGTAGGTGATACGGTGTAGTTCACCTCATTGAGCCCTTAACACACGACCCCACATTTATGTGTATTTGGTTTAATGCCTTTTATCTATTACTCCTTGGACTAACCTGCAATTCCACATTGTTAAATGGTGGAATGCGAGATAAATATGTGCATCTAAACTTAGAAACCGGATATGACATAAAAGATGTGTCGGAGACGCTGCAAAGTGGGGCTTCGCGACGAAAAGAAACGAGCCACGTCATAAAATCACTCAACAAGATCCACCATTATGGGATGGATCTCATGTCTTCACGTGGAAGGTTTTTTCGTGGTCTATTTTCATATAGAACATAAAAGGTAGCAAACAACCATGTTGTGGGAGGTTCAACGACTACAAAGGAAGGTGTTTTAGACATGAATTTGGGGAATGGAAATGGGGATGCCACCGCTAGCGAACTCCTTCGAGCTCAAGCCCACATATGGAACCACATATTTAGCTTCATCAACTCAATGTGCCTAAAGTGTGCCATTGATCTAGGCATACCTGACCTAATCCATCACCATGGCCGACCCATGACCCTCCTCGAACTCGTCTCCGCCCTCCATATTCAACCCACCAAAGCTCACTGCATCCATCGCCTCATGCGCATCCTCATCCACTCCGGCTTCTTCGAGCTACGGGACCTTGAAGAAGCAGATGGCCAAGCTGGCTATGTCCTCACTCGTGCATCCTGCCTCCTCGTAAAGCCCAACCCCTCAAGTGTAGCACCCTTTGCGTTGTTGGCACTCAGACCTTTTTCGATGGCCCCGTGGCAGTATCTGAGCACGTGGTTGAGGGAAGAAAAAGATGTCCATTCCTCAACATTCGAGATGGCGAATGGCATGCCCGCTTGGGACATGTGGTGCAGTCCTGAGGTGGACGGCTTGTTCGACGAGGCGATGGCGAGCGACTCAAGTCTAATGGCGAAGGCGGTGGTGGATACATGTAGGGGAGTATTCGAGGGGCTGAGCTCAGTGGTCGACGTTGGAGGCAGGACTGGGACTATTGTAGAAAGGGCAAGAAGCGATCAAACAATAAAATAGACATAATAATGAAAGTAAATCGAACACCAGATTTACGTGGTTCGGTCATAGAGATCTACGTCCACGGAGAGAGCAGCGGCGAATTCCACTATAGAACAAGCGATACAACAGAAATTACACACTCGAGTCACTCAAACAGTCTGAGTGTTTCCCAAGCCCCAATTACACCCAATAACTCACGCAGTGTTTAACCCCAAATTTCTCGTGAAATAATCTCTCAATCTCACAAAAGAATTATACACAAATTCTTATCACAAGAATTTAATCGGCTACAAACACTTGAATTTTCTTGGCGTAATTGCATGAATGAAATCAATAGAGAAATCTTCTCCCAAGCACTCGATGACGAATCGGCGCTTCAAGCCCCTTGTATCAACAACGGCCCAATTCTTCTCCACGCGTGACCGTATATATAGTAAACTTGAGGACTTTCCAAATTCTTGAAAGTTACTCATACTTCTTATGAAACTAATTCATAAACTTGAGTTGCAAACTTATGGCAGGTATGCTATCCCACACACGGCTCTCTTGGCCTTAAAAGGGACTGTCTGTTAGCCACCAAGTCGCTTCTCAAGCCATGAACTTAGATCATAGTAATCTCTAGAATATCGGAAATTCTGATGCACAGGATCCCCTAAGGGCAAGTGCAGAGCATACTCTAGGATTTTTCTCAATTATAGTGTTTGTTCAGAACTATCGTTCTGGACTAGAAGAGAATGGAAGTGTTTAGAAGATCATATTGGAAGTATAGTACACAACACCCTTCTTATTTCACTCTCTGGTTTTTACAATGGAGACTCCTTGCTCTTATATAGGCAAAGGATGGTACATAAGACAAGAGCAGGCAGACTGGCCTTGCTCGAACATAATTATGGGAGCAAACTAGCCACTTATGGGCTACACACCTAGGGAGTCCTAAAGAAATCCCGTGACAGGCTATAAACAGTAGTTTTTCGCCTGGTGCTACAGTAAAAACAGACTGGATGAACAGTAAAAACAGACTAGATGAATAGTGTACAGTCTTTTCAGGACGTCCTTTATTTGTCTCTTCCGTCTCTAGCATTGTAGTCATAGTCTGAATCATCAGAGCTATTGCGAGCTATCTGTTCCTTGAGTAGTGCGTCCTCATCAATATCGGATGGACTGGAGCTTCCATCTTTTTCTCTTTTGAAAGCACGGATGAGATTCTCGATTTCTTCTGCCGACAAGTCTGGTGGACGGGAGGAACTAGCACCGAAAGAGCTAGGAAAAGGGGCGTAATTTGGGGTATCTCCCCATGGATCTTGGGAAAGTGGCCCCCCCCCAGGGATCATAGGGGGTGGAGGAGTCTAGATTGTTTTGTTGAAAGATCTGGAGGGCTTCTTGGATCTTTTCTCTCGTCGGATCCCAAGCGTCGAGGTGGTCCCAAGAGACAGGGACCTGGGCGGATGGCCATGCTTCTAGCGGGATGGTGCGATTTTCCTGACATAGGATTCGTTGGAGTTCTCTTGATGAAGATCTGCTGGTGGTGATGGAGTAAGGTAGTGTCTGGTGAATTTGTGCAGATTCTTGAAAAACTTGAGATTTGTAACTTGACGTTCTTGCAACAAAAGGTTTGTCAGAGATCCATCCAGTGGGATGGCAATATGTCCATAGTCGGTGGAACAGGACAATAGTATGGCGTTCTGGTTCAGGTCTTCCTTGACGATTCTGGATTTTGAAAAGTTCTTTCCAGTATTTGAGTGGTTTGAACCATGCAAGAAATATCTAAGAGATATTTCTGGTTATGATCACGTCCAGCTGCATCCTTGATGAAAACCTGCAAAATTTGTTCAGTAGGAAATTCAATGGCTATTGTGTACAGGTTGAACATGTACCAAAGTAACCATTTTAGGTCTTCGGGAAATGCATCATTGGGAGTCCATCGGAGGGGATGGATGAATGGATATTGTGGATGGAGTCCATCTGGTCTGAGCATTAATCCGCCATGCTCATGAAAAATTCGGAGATGATATTCCCACATTAATTCCGGAAGTCTTTCTTTCAAAACATTATGTCGAATGGCCAATGGAATTTCAGGAGGGTATTTAAGACTTGGCCAACCACACTGCATGTCAGTGGTGCGGTATGTTTCGGAAAGAGGTTCCTTCTTGACATACATGTGAATTGACTGAATCGGTTCTTTCGGTCTAGACAAGAAGTCTGCTAGGACATTCTTAGTCCCTGGAATGTGTTTGACTTCGAAGGAGCATTTAGAAAACCATTCAGCCCATCGAAGCAATTGTGGATGAGGGACTTGCTTTTGTTTAAACTTGAGCATCTGGGGAAATGAGGACATATCCATTTCAACAAGAAAATGGTGTCCAATAAGGTGGAATTCAAACTTCTTGATGCCGTATTTAACTGCAAGTATTTCCTTGAAAGTGGAATGGTAATGGATTTCTGCTTGAGAGAATCGACCACTTTTGTAGGCACAAATATGCCTATTCCCATCAATTCTTCAAAAAGAATGGTTGCCCAATATTTATCGCTGGCATCAGTTTGGAGGATTCCTTTGCCAGTAGATGGGATCTTTAAGGGAGGAAGATGCTGTAGGAGTTGTTTAAGCTGGGAAACAGCTTGAGTTTACTTGGGTCCCCATGGGGGAGGATTCTTTTTGAGCATCTTGTGGAGAGGTCTGAGATATTGAGAAATATGGGGAATAAAGTATCGCAGGTAATTTACAATGTCAAGGAATTGCTGAACTTGTCTGGCATTCAGATCCTTCTCAAGGAATTTTTGGAGTTCCTCAGCAATATGGGGTTCAGGGCAATAGGTTCCTTTTTTCAAATGCATGCCAAGGAATTCAATTTCTGTTTGGGCAATAATCATTTTTTTCTGAGAAAGCATAATGCCATACCTTTTAACAATATCAGCAAATTGTGTCAAAAGTTGGCAATGAGATTGTTCATCAGGGCGGAACAAAAGAATGTCATCAATGTAGATTTGAGAGTTTGGAAGAATTAGTTCAAAGATTTTGCACATAACCTTTTGGAAAAGGGAAGGTGCAGTTTTGAGACCAAAATGAACAATTGTCCATTGAAAGTGTTGGTTTGGGATACAGAACCCTGTCTTGGGTCTGTCTGATGGGTCAATTCCCAATTGCCAGAATCTTGCCTTAAGATCAAATTTTGAGTAGATCTTTGCTTGAGCAAGGCTAAGAAAGAGAGAATTTCGATGGGGCAATGGGAATTTATTATCCTGAAGGAACTCATTTAGAGGTTGATAATTAATTACTAATCTCATTTTTCCACAGTTTTGTTCAGCTCTCTTGTTGACATAAAATGCTTCACATGCCCATTGAGAGTCAGATGGTTCAATGAGACCTTGTGCCAATAGTTCTGCGCATTCTTGCTGGGCAAGTGCAAGATGTTCTGGGCTCATTCCAGAGTTACTGGCTCTCGTTGGATTAATGTCTTCATTCTTCTTGAAAGGAAGTTTGACATAAAAAAGAGAGTTTTTCCATAAGGGCTAGGTGCAGGTCTGAGAAAACTGGGAATGTGACTCAGCACAAGATGAAAGTAGACTCTGGATGATTGGGTCAAATAAGGCGGGTTCGAGCGCATAGAATCGCTTGATTTCTACGAATTCCCTTAATTGATTTTTGAAACGTAAACTACGGGAAGGTATTCTAAGCTTGAGGAGTTGGGTCAAGATATCCCAACCAATGATGATATCTTTATCTAGGGATCTAGAACCAAGGACCCTGGTGGTAATAGAACATTGGGGAAAGAATTGAATGGTAATTGGCTTACTACGATACTTGGTAACAAAGGTATCTCCAGAAGCTGAATTGAAATACCTGGTGTAGGGTTTCCAAAATTCTTCTAGGAGAATTTTAGTATCTAGGATGAAAGAACTTGCTCCAGTATCAATGAGTGCCACCAAATGGATTTGTTTGTAGTATTTGGACAGAAATATATGAATGGGAATGTATGGATGGTGTATTAGTTTAGTGGTGTGGATGTCATTAGGAGGGTCAGGGAAGAAGGTGAACATATCATTTTCAGAATCTGAGGCTGAGTCTAAGCTATATGTTTGAATAGCACAGAGAGTGTTTTCTGATGGTTAGTCGTCTAAGGAGAAGACAGACTCAATGTTAGAATCATCAAGTTGGATGTTAGTGCTCTTAGCGATCTTATCAATCAAATAACTTCCACGACTCTTTACCTTTGGACAATTTTTGGCAAAATGTCATTTTTTGTTGCAAACATAACATCTATCTTTGCTTCGTTTCTTGGAGGAGCGATGATGGCTCTTACGCAAGAATTTCCATTTGCCTTTGATTTTCTCTTTGCGTGTCTTTTTGAAGGAAAACTTTTTAAAGTGTCTCTTCTTTTTGCAGCATGTGCAGGAAGGATCGATGCAATCCTTAGGACATTTGATCTTAAGACCGGGTTTGAAGCACGCCTTGTCAAGATGTCTGTTTTCTTTGAAGAAGCTTTGGAAGGCTTCTCTGCAAAGACAAAGCTCTTCTATGGCGATATGAACAGCCTATTGGATTTCACCAAGAGTGGCTTCTGTGAGGCTTTTTTGTCGCTGTTGAAGGGTTTTTTCTGCAGCTTGACTTAATTCTCTTAGGATAGATGCCAAGAAAATAGACTTGAGGTTCCAATCTGCACCAAGTAAATAAAATAATTTGATCATGGCTTGGAAATGTCGTTCAAGATCTTTGCGCCTTAATGAGCAACATTTTCGGTCGAAGAATTCATTTCTTTTGAGTTCTTTGGAGTTTTCAGGTTTGCCAATGAAATACATGCGGATAATCTGGATAGCATTATTCAGAGGCTGAGTTAAGAAGTACATCTGGTCTTGTTCGGAGGCAGTGTGCCACCAATCTTTGAGTGCTCCTGTAAAACGGCCGGTAAATTCCAGGAGAATGTCATAGGTGCTGGGTTTAGATATATGCCTAGTGGTGAGCTATGCATGGAATTCTTGGAGTCTATCAGGCCACTTATGATACGAAATGTCATCCAAGGTAAAGTACACTTTGGAGGACGAGGCAGTGAAAGTCTGGGTTGCATCAGGTTGCTCTGGATGGTGTATTTCGGGTTCAGAAAATATATCTTCGTCTTTGACACTATCTGCCATAAACAAGGTTTCTTCCGAGGAGGCGGATTCGGTAAAAACATCGAAATTGGATTCAGACAAAGTTTCAACCTGTTCAGTTGTGGATGGTTTGATGACAGCAATTGAAAGAATCTGCTGTCGAAGAAAGTTCTCGATGGGATTGGAAATGGTCAAGGCAGTAGGTGGGTTTCTGGGAGGATGATCACTGGGTGGGTGTTCAAGTGTACCAGGAGGAGATGGTGATTCTGTAGGAGTGAAAGATTCCTTTTGCTTTTGTCTAAGCTTGCGGAGCTTTTCTCGGAGAATCAAGAAATTGTTCTGAGGTGGAGGAGCAGCTGAGCTGAGAACAGTAGCAAAAGAGGATGATGATCCTAGAGATGATTCTGGTTTGGGTGGTAAAGAAGGAGAGGGGAAAATGGTGGATCAATTGGAGTGAAGGACTGCTGGCTTTTGAGAATTTGAATTTGTCTTTTGAGCTTCTCGATCTCTGGCTTTTGATCTTCCAAATAATGGCTAGGAGGTGCCTGCTTGGTTTCTAGCAGATGAAGCCTTTTCTGGAAGTCTTTCAGCATACGGCAAGATAAGTCAGTAGTCTTGTCTACACGTTCGAGACGTGTAGCAACGGTGCCAAGAAGCTCATTTTGAGCCAAAGCATTTTCAGTTTGCCAATTCAAAATAGTTTCAGCAGCAGAGGGTTGCTTCCGTTGTCCTTGTGCATCAAGGCCAGTGGGGTTTGGTATCTTGGGGGAGTGCTGAAACCTTTGATGATGGTCAGAGAATTTTTCCAATGGAGGAAATTTCCGGGGATGGGTGTTGGTTTCAGATGATTCTGTGGCCTCGAGTGGAGGGAAGTCATCAGGGTGGAATATACATATGCTGTGTAAAACAGGGGGTGGAACCGGTTTGGATATGCAGGTGCTTGGTCTTGGTAAGTTTAGGGGACAGGAATGATTCTTTTTTACCCATTTCTGGATTGGCTTGTAGAAAGGGGAAGTGATCATGGGTTTGGTTGGGGGCTGAGGTGAAGTGATTGTCTTACAAGGAGGTGGAGGTGAGGTTATCGTAGGAGTTTTAGGTGGTCCATAAGAAACAATAAACTGGTATTTACCACCGTCTTCTCCTAGAGGTCCAACAGTTGGATCTCCGTCAAGATACCTTTGATAAATGGTATCTTTTTTCTTTTTCTTCTTTGTGGAAGAAGGTCTATCATCTTTATCTTCAATTTTGGTACAAGATGAGCAAGCACAATCTGGATCCCAAAAGCAATGCCCAGCAGGGTCTTTAAAAAGATTGATTGGTTGTCCCTGAGAACCAAAAGAGTAGACAAACCGTTTGTCATCCGGTTCGCTTGAAACAGGGTCAGTAGGGCAGGGTGTAAAATGGAGGATGGTGGGAAAAATGGAGGAAGGTTCCTCTTTAGTTTTGCTAAACCTGATGGCAACAGTACCACACCTACTAGGATTAGGAAACAAATCAAACTTTTGCTTTGGACTCAAACTCGAGACATATTTTCAACAGGGACAATGGGTAAGGCCATCAAGGAGGCGTTCCCACACTTGGAGTGCACGGTGTTCGATCAGCCACACGTGGTGGATTGTTTGGTCGGAAGTGAGAGGTTGAAGTTCGTCGAAGGCGACATGGTTGTAGAGATTCCCCCGGCGGATGGAGTCTTTCTCAAGGTAAGTACTATGCCTCTATGTTGCATCTCAAATGATGCAGGTAGTAATAATTTGATTTTTACAATACACGTAACTTCACTATGAAAACAGTCTTTCCCTTTTCCATTCTGCCGTGGAGAAAAAATTTCTCCTTTTCTATGGTCTAATAGAATTTTTGTTGAGCAATGCTAGTATTCTTTTAGATTACTTTGGATTTGTATTATGTGCATTTTATGTCTTTTTTTTAGTATACGAACTGACTTTTGTATATTTTTTAAGCAGGTGTTAGGTACGTTAAGATTAATTCGTACAATTAACTTGCTAAGTGATGAGACAGTTTAAATAATATGTTGATTATGGCTCACATATTTAAGTGACTAAAAAATAACACACGGATTTTCATGTGAAGAAAATTTTGGAAAAAAGAAGATTACAATTAATAAAAGATGAATTAGTGTGTAAGGATTTTGGTCCGTCTTTTCCAATATAATTTCAATTGTCGTGAAAGGAAATGAAAAAGATTTATGGATTCATTTACGATCATTTTGAATATAAATAAAGTAAAAAAATTATCGATTACTTGTCAACTATCTTAATTGTCATGAATTAGATTTTGTTTATATTGTCATGTGTTGCCTGAATACATGTATGTGTTTTTTCATGGAATACTTTTGCAAAAATTTGAGTTTAAATCGGTCATTGAATTTGCTTAATCAAAAGTTCAGATGAATACAACTAAATTTGGTTAGATTTGTCCACATCACGAATGTATCTATGAACAACTCTCATATGAACTATAATCGCATTGGGAGTCCATCTGGCAAATCACATGGACAGTACACCATTTTGAGGCAAATCTTGGTAACCTACATAAATGAGTGAAATAGAGAAACTCTTTCTATGGACACTATATTGTTTTTACATTATCGTTCCAATAAGAACCTTAACCTCCAACTAGTTGACCAAAACTCGTGTGAATACAATGGATATTGCATGACTGGAGCGATGAAAAATGCATCGAGATATTGAAGCGAAGCAAAGAAGCGGTGTCAGGTCGAGGCAAGGTTGGAAAAGTAATTATGATAGATATGGTGGTTGGAAATCAGACAGAAGATCGTAGATCCACCAAAACACAGCTCTTCTTTGACATGATGATGGCAAACCTCAATGGGAAAGAAAGGAGTGAAAAGGAATGGGAAAAGCTGTTTGTTGATGCTGGCTTTAGCATTTACAAAATTGTCTCTCGCCTGGGCATTCGATCTCCTGTTGAGATTTATCCTTGATTACATTTTTGCTTATTTGATTTGATTTGCTTTCTTAATCTTTGTTCTACTTTTGCAAAAGGACGCCAATTGACCAAGTAATTATCATTTCAAGTCCACGTTGGATTTCCAATATTTGTTCAAAGGCTTCAACAGCCGAATATAAGTCTGATTGTATTTCCTCCTCTATTTTGCTTGGCAGTTTCCAATTCAACATAGAGAATATCTAACTTGGACTTTTAACACCGAAACATGAAATATGTAATTTCATGACAAAAATTCGGATGTCCAAAAATATATTTTATCTCGGATCAAAATACATTTGCAGGCTCAAACTCAAGATATATTTTAACAAAAGAAACTCCACCCCATAGGGGGAGAAGGCATCATCATCAAGTGGAATATCCACAGAAATGTAGATTCTTGTATTGAAGAAGAAAACAACAACCTGCAAGTTTCTTGATCGCTTTGACGTCGATCACTGTGGAGGTCGGTGAATATCTCAACAAAGATGATGAGCTACATTGAAAAATTAGGGGAAGACAGTGTCGAGGTGTTGCAGTGGCGGGGACCCAAAGCTTTGCGCTTTCCTATTCGTTCCATGGTGGCTCATGGCATGCTCGCACAAAGCGGACGGGGATCATCTGGGGCAATAGCAAAGACGGAGGGACATAAATTTGGAAATGACCGTCGTTCGTACCTCTTGAAATGGACAGGAAATGTCGTCAGAGGAACGTGCTCAACAACGGACGGCAGCGGACAATGACGCTATTGTCAGAGACATGGTGACATGGTTATTCAAATTAGCATAGCAACCGTCGACGACACGCAACGGCATTTGGTTGTGCTTTCACTTTTTCTTTAAAAAAATTACGAACATGCTTGTAAATTTCTGAAGTTGTATTTTTTTCTGATGTATTCACATTTCATTTAAGTAAAATTGTGCGGCGTACTTTTGATTAAGATTCTAGTATGTTAATTTTTATTTAAGAACTTTTATATTAATTTTTATTTAACAACATTCCGTTATTTCCCATTAATTTTTTTTAATCAAACGGAAACCATTTATGAAAACATCAAGCAGCAGTGGATTTAAATACTATTATTTTTGAATTTATCAAGAATTTTATAAATTATTAAGATAAAGAAACAAAGCCCGAGCATATTATGCTCGGGCTCAACAATTGGTTGGCACGTCCAAAAACATATTATTGCCAAGCACTTTTAACATATGATCTACCCTATCTAACTATATTTGGAGGGTTTGCAGGGGCCATATGCAGTGAGAAACTGCACAGATCAGATATGTATGACCGTCATTCCATAGTGAATGGCCCTCAAAAGAGAAGTAAGGACAAAAGAAAAAGGGGAAAAAAAAGACACGTCCAATCGTATGACAATGGTACCACCTGCGGTGAATTTAAACCTCTGCGCTCTCACTAGCCTAAGCAAAATACCTGAAGGCTGTGTGGATAGATTTTACACTTTTTTTAGGGTTTCAAACTTGTCAAATTTTGACAACCATCAAATTTAGATACGTAGTTTATGCATAAGTCTTTCGAAATATTTTAATATTTAAATAACATTCTAAAATTTAGTTTTTGCATTTTAAAAAGCTTAAGCAAACAAATCCTAAGAAAATGCAGTTAACTCTAATCATCAAAATTACCTTCTTTTGTTTCATTTTATTGTGTGTTATTTGTGAAACCAAATTATGTGAATATTTTGTGCTTGAAAATATTTAGCTATATATTGTTGTTGATAATTGAATATTTTTCATTTACTAATTATTTTATACTATATGAGCTATTATTTGTTGAAAAATATTTTTTAGATAATTCATTTTTCATGAAATGAATTGAGCCTTAATTTAATACAATGTTTCTCAACATACGAACATGAACTTGCCGTACATATATAAAAGATTTAATCTCCCTTGTTACTCTCATGGGGAGCAATGATGAACTTGGTTGTTTTGCTATTAGTATTTATCATTTAAATACCTTCTATTAGTTATTATTATCTTGTGCTTATATTATCTTTTAAGTTTTGGACAATGAATGAAGTGAATGGCTATTAATGAGGACAATTAACAAGTTAACATTTAATTAAAAATACAAAAAACCATATATACTTAAAAAAATTATCCTAAATTAATTTTTTAACTATAAAATTTTTTCAATTAGTACATTTATGATAAATTTACTTTCCGTTAGTTTTTATTAAATTTTATCATGAAATTGCTGAGTTAGTTAATATGTAACAATTGATGAGTATGGCACTTTAGAGTTTTATCATGAATTTGTCACGTGTATCTATTTATAATTTTTCATAGTATTAATTCAATTAAATAAAAATTGACTATATCAATTTAGGATGAATTTATTATAGATATATTAATTTAGTGCTTTTGATGATATTAACGCCACTAATTTTTAGAGATTCAAAAGCGTTAGTTCTCTCTTTCTAAAAAATGCTGAGGAGGAGAAAGAAGATAGACGTTACGCAGAACCTTAAAAAAAAGTGAGTAAACAGAGCAAAGTGATGGGCCTCTGTGATTGCTTGGCAATTATTGTACACGCGACCCGAATACTGGGCCTCTGTGAATATCCATGGGGCCCAACTCTGCTGGAGTCGAGTCAAGTCGCTCTTCACCCTTGTTGATCACGTGGCAGTTACTGTGCTTCCTCTTCTGTCAGCCTTTTGCTGCAGATGGCCATATGGTTTCACAGACGTGGACCCCACTAGTTTGGCCTTCATTGAATAAGCCGTGGGATCCAACTCCACCATGCTAGTCCTCTTGGTTTCAATACACGCTGTCGAATAGATCACCTCGTACCAATGAAATCAGAAACATGTGATCTTTACATGATTGCCTTTGGAATCAAATGACAAGTACCGACAAAAGGACAAGGAAAAAAGTGGACACATTAAATCAAATCGTAGGACAATAATACCACTCTCTAGTGAATTTAAACATTTGCGCTCGCACTAACCTCAACAAAATATCTAAAGGTTGTGTTGAGATATATATATATATATATATAATCTTATCTCGAACAAGGTTTTACATTTCTTTTTTTGCTTGAAATCTGTCAAATTTGCACAACCATTAAATCTTGATATGCATGGTTTTTTCAAAATCTTTAAAATTTAGTTTTTGCATAATCCTAGAAAACTCATTCAACTCTGATCATCATGATTACATTCTCTTATTCAGTTTTGTTGTGCGTTATGTGTTATGTGTGAAACCAGATTATGTATGTATTTTTTATTTGAGTAATATTTTGAATTTTAACGGAAAATAAATAATTATTTTTAATTTTTAAGAAACACAAACAAATGGTTGTTGAAAAATTAAGAGGTTATGGAAGTGTGGACACTACAGGCACCAAAATTTGACACAAGTTGACATGTGAATACCAAAACCTCCAAGAGGTACATGTAAGTACCAAAATCGGAGAAGAAAAAAATGCTTAAGTCCCAACAATGAGCCACATCGAATTTGTAGCAGTCATGTAAATATTAATAATGTCACATCGAATTTTAGATAAGTCTCGTCAAAGTTGGCATATAAGTGTCTAATTTCCACACAAAAAATAACACTTAAGTATACATTTTAAAATTTTTGGCACATATATATCTACTTGCATCAAGTTTTGGTATTTTGAGTATATTTCTTCTAGATATTATGCATCATTCTTTAAACCAAAACTATACATCAATGATAGGAAAGTTAGGCAGAGTGCATTTAAATAGTTATGTCAAATTATAACAAAACTTTATCCTTTCACCTTTTTAAAATTAATTAGACATATTACTTTATAATAAAGCACAATGAAACTCAATCGTCTCATTTGATGTAGGAAAATAGTTTTTTGAAACTCCAAATTATGCCCACCATTGTATTCAACCTAAATATTTTTTTGTAACATTAAATATCCCAAATTTATACCTATATGATATATTTACCTTCTATCAAAATTCCTTAAATGAGCATAGTTAAAAATTTGTCTACATAGATGACGAAAAACAAATGGTGTTGACATAGCTCCAACATAGCTTGAGTGAAATGAAAATGATGTTGTATTCGTTGGAAAATCATTTGAAATCTTGGTGGATGGTAAATTTAGTACATAAGAAAAAGTTTAGAGTTAATGTATTGTGGTGGGCATAATTGAAGGTTTTTATGTCATAAAAAGATTTCAAGGTAAAAAAATGATCACTTTTATTATTTACAAAAATGAAAGAATGAAAATAAATTTTAATGTTTACGAAAATATTTAGATATATATTATTGTTAATAAATTAAATATTTTCCATCAATTAATTAATATCACTAAAATAAGCATTTTTGTTCATTGGAAAATATTTTTTAAGTCACTCATTTTTTATGAAACATATGTAGCTTTAATCTAATATGATATTTCTAGAACATATATGACCATATGCATTTATGAATGAGCCTTAATCTTTGTTGTGGACTGACACGGGGAGCATTAATGAAGTGGGATGTTTTGCTATTAGTATTTATAATTTAAATACCTTCTAGTATTTATTATTATAGTGCACTTATGTTACATTTAATTTTTATGCAATGAATGAGGCGATCAGCCATTAATGAGGATAATTAATAAGTCAACATTTGGTTATTAATTTCTAGAGCTTGATAAGTGCACGGTCTCTCTATCAAAGGAATGCAAAGGAGGAGAAAGAAGACAGACGTGGCTTAGAACCTAAAGTGATGGTTGATAATTAAATATGGTCAAGTTTCGGCCACTCGGCAATTGTTACGCTTCATCTTCCATCAACTTCATGATGCAGATGGCAGTACGCCCATGATGCAGGTGGTACGTAGTAGTACGTCTTCATGCACGTGAACCCTAAAACTAGGCCTCAGCAAATTGTCGTGGGGCTTAACCCCACCGTACTCATCCTATACCTCTTTGTATTATGTAACCTTTTTGTTTTTTATTTTATTTATTTGACTAGTTGATTTATACAAATCGTTCTTTCTTATACTTAAATACTCTTTGTGATGATGACAAATGAAAAGTAAGGGCGTGTGTCCAATAAAAGCATGCGTTAAATTATAAAAAGAAGAAGAAGAGAGAACCATTTACGAAGGTCCGCCACGAAACATGATATGAAAATTGTGCGACTAAAGGCACGAATGATAACATTTCTGGTCAGAAATTGATTTCTGCAATAGAAATAGATTTTTCTATTTCTATTTCTGGATGAGTTTCTGAGCCAAAAAACCCGTTTACTAACGACAAAAATTTCTACTCTTGGAATAGAAATTCGTTTGATAATAATTTTTTTTTCATTTTCCCAAGTAGTGGTGGTAATGGGAGAGGCGGCGGCCGGCGACCAGCAGCGCGACCGGCGACCGGTGATCGGCGACCGGTGACCGGTGATCGGCGACCGGTGATCGGCGACCATGATCGGCGACCGGCGGCAGCGACCGACGGTGGTGATCAACGGCCGTGGTGGCTAGTGACCGACGACCGACAACTGGCAGCGGCAATTGGTGACAGGCGACTAGCGGTGGGCGATGGTGATGGTGATGGTGAGCGGCGGACAACACAAAATTCCTTCAAGTAAGAAGAAGAAAGAGAAAAACAATTTCGATTTCTATTCCGTAAATAGAAAAGTAAAAAAATTTTGTTTCTAATTTTTATTCTTAACTTATTTATGGAATATAAATTTGTTCTAAAAATAAAAAAGAAATTCTTTTTACCAAACGGATTTCTATTCTAGAAATAGGTCTAGAATAGAAATCTATAACAGAAACAGAAACAGAATGGTTACCATGCATGCCCTAAGAAACCTATAGATAAAAAGTCAGGCTTCAAAGAATGATGCAAAAGTTTGCATTTACTGGTGTGTCTCATAGGGGTGATCGGTTCCTGATTCAGTCTAAACCGGGAGGACCAGTTTTCATTTTTTGGGACTATGGACCGGACCAACCACTTAGCCAAAAAAAAAAATACTAGAAATATTATTATTTTAGGGTTTATTGCATTTTTTAAGAAATTTAAGAAATATATTTTAAATAGAAAATTGTCGGTTCGATTCCCTTCGGAATCGAGAATCGGACCGAAAATCACCAATTCCATTTTTATGGAACCGGGAACTGGACCAAACCGGCCAGTCCAGTCTAATACGGGCGGTTCTCGGTACGAGCGGTCCAATGTGCTTACCCCTAGTAGGAATGTCATAACTCTTGTACAACGCTCACTTGAGTATTATTTTTTTTCCCACTCACTTGAGTGCTATAAATATTTAAAAATTGATCACTTGATTTTGAACGATGATTTGCCAAACAAGAAAATTTGATGTGGCAGCCACTTGTCCTACATGGCTTCGCCAACACTTATGAGAACAATTTTTAAATATTTTTTAAATATTATTTTTTGAATATTTTACTTTTCCCTTTTTCCCCTTTTGTTTTTTAGGGCCCGTGAGGGTCGTAAGGGTCACCAGTGACCCTCGTCAGATATGAAACCCTAGGTGAGGGCTGCCTTGCCTTTGGTCACAAAGGTCATTGATGCCTCTTCAACCAAGGGTGAAGTTGTGAATCACTAGATCTAAGCAAGGCGGCCACGCTCGCAACCACCTTGATTTGGCAGGGGCCTTCGTAGCCTGCCTCGTAGCCGACGAGGGCTGCATCGCCTAGTGGGGCCATAGCTTGCCAGCCCTTAAAAGGGAAAATAAAAACAAAAAATTCAAAAAAATTCAAAAAAAAAATTCACCTAGAATGATTTGCCAAAATTAGCATTTAAGTAATCAATTTTATTCCGATGTGACACTCGATTGAGTGAAAAAAAATTATAATACTCAAGTGAGCACCATAAGTTTTGGTACTTTTACTGTTCTTCTCTCCAATTGTCGTTTAAAGCCAAGTCTGGTGTGTACAAAACTTGTTAATGTAAAAAATGACCGGCCAATTCAGTGGCCAAAGTTTGCAATGTGGAAAATAGCTGTCCCAGCAGGTGTGAAAGGGTTTTGCCTACCACAGACATTTCTCGCAATGCATAAACAATCAGCCTCATGGTGGCTGAAGTTTTCATGCTTCTCTTATTGGTAGCATCAAGGATATAATGCCATTTTGGCGGCACCTAATTTGACTTCCGTGGAGAGTTAAGGAGATCAGCCAATTCATCGGCCAAGTTTGCAATGTGGAAACAACCGCAAACGGGTGGGAACGGGTTTCGCCTGCTGAAGACGATGCTTGGAATACATAAGGCAGATCAGCGGTATGTGTCAGCACCTGATTTGACTTTCGTGAAGCTATAACACACCAACGGGTTTGGCCCAAGATTCCTTGATGAAGATGACAGTGGACTGAAGGGACCCAGATGGATCTCTAGTCTGAAAGCTGGACAATGACCATCACGAGCACCCTGGATTAGGCTTTACTTTGCTTCCTCTACCACCTCTTCCGACATTAAATAAACATATTAATGTAGTGCCAATTCTGTGAACAGAGGCCAGATTTGCCGAACTTTGCGAGGGTGTTCATTCCATCATGCCGTCGATGAACAATATTGATTCCTTCTTCGTTTGATGAGACTGGATTATTGGAGAGGTAAGAGCTGACATCGTAAGAATCGGGGACCACGGGATGCATCGATCATGTGGCGTGGAGATTTTAGAATTAAATTTTTTGTGGCAAATCAGAGCATATGCTCTTTCGGATACTTCCATCTTGGCCTATAAAATCTTGCTTCGTGCCATTCCTGGCGTTCATGTCCTAATTCTATCATCATCAACGACCCTCTTTGAGAGAGAGAGAAAGAGAGATAGAGAGAGGTGTCAGAGATGGTGAAGTTTCAATGTTCGATTGTGATCAATCTTGTGTTACTACAGTGCCTCCTGGCCCTCGTTGCATCGCAAAGCTTTGATTTCTTTTACTTCGTCCAGCAGGTGATTTCCGAGTCTTGACTCATGGTTTCACATTTATTTAGATCATAAAATGGCACTCGAGCTGCTTGTAGAAGCTTTTGATCCTGACGGTAACTGATGGTTTCTTGTGATGAATAGTGGCCGGGGTCGTATTGCAACACAAAGCAACCTTGTTGCTATCCGACCCCTGGGAAGCCGGCGGCGGATTTTGGGATTCATGGGCTCAAGCCTTATTACAATAACGGCTCATACCCTTCCAATTGCGATCCAAACAGCCCATTCAACCCGTCCGTGGTACGTGCCTAGTGTTCTTAACAAAATCATGCACTTCATTGTGTTCTTTCTTTTTTATCTTTTTATTAGTTGACAAAACCCAATAAGAGCCGTGGCTCAACTTATTAAGATATCAGTACCAGTTATTTCTAGATGATGACAACTATCCACTAGGGTCGAGCCAGGTCAGGTTGATGCAGGTTTTTTTGACACCCCTATAATATATATGTAGAGTAACTTTGAATAAATTTCCAATTTTGCCCCTTCAGTGGAACCATTTTATGATATTCGGATCCGACTAACCCATTCTCTTATGTTATATGATATTCCGGTCTTGAGTTGGGTCGGCATGGGTTTTTTTACTCCCCTAGTATACATAAAGTAGTTTTGAATAAATTTCTGATTTTGCCTCTTCAGTAGAACCATTTTATGATATTCAAGTTCGACCCGACCTGTTCTCTTATATTATATAATATTCGGACCTCAGGTTAGGTCAATAGTGCCCCTATAGGGGTTTTAGGTTAGATTGGGTATCATAAAATCTCAATCGAACCCAACCACTTGACACCCTTACTATCCACAATGAAACCCAACAAAAGGCGTACAAGTGCAGTTAACAGGACAAAAGAACGGTATTTTCATTCTCTTCTGGTGAAGTGGTAGCTCCGTTTTTATCCTTTCAGGTCGACTCTTTAAAACTCTAGCAGGGCAAGAACAAAGAGTCTGTAAGTAAAGGCATCCTAGCAGGAAAGAACAAAGGTTGTCTGACGAAGTAGACTCTTTTTATCCATGAATTTGACACTATGAAAGAACCACACATACTCGGTGACTGCTCCGCTCAATAGGCGAAAGTATGTAATGCGATGGTGTTGCTGTAGTTCAACAACCAGAGCAATACATTACAAAATTCCAAAATAACTTTCTTATTTACACTAGCAATCTAGTGAATGGTTTGGTTTTTTAGGATAGCAAATCAACAATGCTACTGTTGATTGATAACAGAGCTCTGTGATTTCGCGTTTGCCCTGTTGTGTACAGATATCAGACCTGGAAAGTAGCCTGCAAAAGAACTGGCCATCGCTGGCATGCCCGAGCAACAACGGCCAAGCCTTCTGGTCACACGAATGGAACAAACATGGTACCTGCTCGAAATCTGTCCTTGATGAACACGCTTACTTCGAGACGGCTCTTGGCCTCAAACAGAAGGCTAACCTCCTCCAAGCACTGAAAAGCGCAGGTAATCATATGTTTTGTGAAATAGCAACCAAAAAAACTTATGAATTTAATCGCCATGAGATGAGGTCGAATTGACCCTGTGTTCTTTGTAAAAACCCTTTGCTTTACTGGATTAGTCCTCTCAATTTGGTTGGGTCTGGTATGACCCGGTAAGTTCCTTTTGATCAGATTATTCTAAAGCTGATATGCCTAAAGCGATGGAGTCGATGCTTTCACATTACCACTACGACCTACTTCCGAAGGTGTCAACTCGTCGCTTGATCTCTCCTTGATGTTTAAATTGCAGGAATAACTCCAGGAGGCTCATACACCTTAAAGAGCATAAAGCACGCAATCACGGAAGCAGGAGGGTACACTCCGTGGATTGAGTGCAACAAGGACTCATCTGGGAATTACCAGCTTTACCAGATTTACCTGTGCGTCGACACCTCTGGGTCCAAACTAATCAAATGTCCCGTGTTTCCTAAGGGTGTGTGCTCTTCGAAGATCAAGTTCCCTACTTTCTAGAACTTAAAAATATGTGGCTGCACATGGTGTCATGTTGCGTCGCCTCAGGCTATAAGCATATGTTTCTCCACTTTGTTCACTAGTATAGCTCAAGCTGCTTAAGCGAGCCTAAATAATAGGCCATTAATAACATGGCTAATGTAGCCTCTTTAGCAAAATGGGGGTACAAAGAATAAGAGTACTATAATTTTTGTATGGAGCTCGCTTGAGGACCATAATCTTTTTTGCTCACTTAAGTCTACAAATTTAAAAAATCAATTGCTTGAGAGCCATTGGAGATTTACCTAATCAAAAAATCCAATGTGGGCAATGTCGCGATCTCTCTAGAGCCCATGTGCGCAAGCATGTGGATGTTAATGGCTGGCTAGGTCTAAGCTTAATTTGGGCTTTCCCAAGCCCACCAATTCACAACTTATGATCCAAATTTTCAACTTACAAGTTGTCACTAATCGATTTAAGATGAATTGATTAGAAACCTAAGTAAAATATTATGAGAAATATTTTACTCCTACACAATAAAAAAAACTAAGATTGGGAACTTGATTACATTAATTATTCAACTAATACCCTTCCAATATCTAATCTTGTTTAAATGTTGAGGTTTGATATTTTTGAAAGATTTTTCATGCATTAAAAAATACTCCAAAAAACCGATATTAGGCCTTTCCCTAATTTCAGACATTTTTGGAGTGTTTTTCATGCATTTTTGGAGAATAAAAACCATATTTTAGGCTTTTAATATTTATTTTAGAAAAATATAATTATTTTTGGTTTTTTTTATTTTTGATATATTTTTATTCCGAAATTGGGACCTGGGCTGGGCCTTTGAGCCCCGTCTGAATACGGGCTACCTATGGTCTCACGGATCTGGGCCATGATTGCAAAAGGGCTTACTAGAAGAAAGCTCTATCAATTAAAATTTTGCATGCGTTCTGAAGCTCCGGCAAATCCCTGCGTTCTTCATAATCGGTCATTAACAACTATAATGATAGGCAACACAGAACCAAGAGAATGGGGATGCACACCCGGACATAGGCTCAAATTGCAAGAAATTGGATGCAATATGGATGAATCGAAAATGAATGTTGCAACCCAAAGAACGAAATGCACAACCAAGTGTTTAGGTTCAAAAGCTCTTCATTAAACAAGAAGACGGTTTCATTCAGGCATTATCACAAACACATGGAGATCAGTTCGGGGACAAGACATTGAGAAAGGTTTGCGCAACCTTGGTTCAAGCATTTCATCGAGCGCATAATAGGCATCAACCAGAAGGGACAAATCGACCTGGTTGACGCTCGATTTCGCAATGATGTTCAACACGGTTCAGTCGACAAACACACCATGAGAATGGGAAAGGCCCGCCGACGCACTGCTCGAAACCAAGTGGAAGCGAGCGTTGGCGGGTCTCAGCCAACCGTCTCGGCCCCAATTGGCCGAGACAAGGGAAAACAAGGTACTAAAAGGGGTACCGGCCGCGGGTCCCTACTCGGCTCGGCGACGGTGACCGAAACGAGTTGGGCTATGGTCGGCCGCCCTCGTGTCGTCGAGCTAGGATCCTCGGGAAAGGCGGACTTAGACCGAAACAAAAATCGGAAAACCAACGAAGGCTTGGCGCCGGAGGATTGAGGACACTGGCCGAGACTCGTCGCTCTCGAACTCTCTCTTTCGACACCGTCTCACTCTCTCAGATCTTACCCTCTCGGTCACCTTCTTTTTCTATTTCTCTCAAACTCTCCCTCATCGTTTTCACTCTGAGATCTCGCCTCCTTTCTTAAGCTGCTGAAGGCCCTATTTATAGGTTGGAGAGTCCTGTCGATGGGGCGTTTTGGCCGCCGGTCCTTGGCCGCGCCGACCAGCCTCCCTCTTGGCCGATATCGGCGTCCAACCAGCCACCCCATCGACGGTAGGTCTGCTCAACATTGAAGGCATCCGATCCGCGTGCCATCCATCCGAATCTCTCTTCGGCCACTCTAATGCTCCTCGGGAACGTGCGTCGTCCTCTGCACGTCGTTGTTCTCAGCGCGCGAGGCGCATCGCAAGGAAGAAGAAAGGAGGAAGGAGGAAAAGGGGGGAGGGCCGGGCCGAGGGGAAAGACGAGCTAGGCCCTGGACCCGCATAGAAAAGAGAAAACGGGCTGAGGTTAGGCCTAGTCCCAAGCCATTCTTCTTCTTTTTTTTCTATTTATCCACAATGCAAGTAAAATAAGGGAAAATAAATAAAAAATAGTAGATACAAATAATATTAATACTAAAGTTGTAACGTCTTGAATTTCAACATTATTTTGGAATTATATGAAATGGTTATTTTAATCAATACTCTGTTAGTACAATTACTTTGAATTAATCATTCATGAGTTAACTAACAATTCATAAGCGAAACTAGGGATTGATACATGTATGACTAGCAAATTCAAATAGGGATGACCACTTGACCATAAAGATCTAAGAAGGGCAATACCACCCTATTACCAACTAATTAAGGAACGAAAATAAATCGATTTGGTAAAGATACGATGTCAAATTGCATGTGATTTCATATGACTTCGATACAAATTACGAACGACGTTAATCCGATTTCTTTTTGACTTTATACTCAAGATGGCTAATTGATTACCTATGATTACATGACAATCGAGGGTTGCCCCTAATTTGAATTATGGTATAAACGTGAATTGAAAAACTATCAACTATGAGTTAAATATGATAAAGCCCTAAAAGCCACCTAATAATTTAGGCTGTACTAAAGTCACATTTGATTGAATTTAACCTTGAATTTCAATTCGATTTTGGGTATTGAATTTTCAAGGACTTCATGACTAACCTAATGGATGTCGCTTCATTAATCCTCAAGTTTATTGGTAAGGTCGAAAAAATTGGAAAAAGGGGTTAACAGGCTAAGAAGTTGGAGCTTTAGGAAGTGGGCTCAATTGAAGGCCCATTGGGCCTTGCGGCCACCATGGCCGGCCCACCAAGGGCCCATTGAGTTGGTGAATTTACCATTTTGCCCCTGCTTCTAGAAACTTAGGTTTTGTGGTCTAAATTGGTTGTTGAATCGCTTGGCTCTCATGGAAACTTGGAAGACAAGTTCACGACCAGGTTGGCTACTAAGTCCTCTCTCTCTCTCTCTCTCTCTCTCTCTCTCTCTCTCTCTCTCTCTCTCTCTCTCTCCTTATGCTGGCTGACCACCCATCAGCTCACTCTCTCTCTCATTTTTTCTCTCTTTCCCTTCACTTTCTTCATTTTCCGCCCCCTACCACCATTTCCCGCGGTATGCTGCCACTATTATTGCTCACTGGAGCAGCGATCGCCATTTACTAGCCTGTTGCTACCGTCCAAAGCTCAGCCATCGCTAGCTGCTGTCCTTCTCTGTTCCAATGAGAAACAACAGCTATTGGAGCTATTTCGCCGGAATCTGACCATCGTCTAGCATCCCATGTTGTCCTTGAGTCGCCACGCGTAGCTCTCGTTGTCGCTATCATCCCAGTACCCTTGGATAGCTTAACCCGTGAGTTAATTTCCTAATACCTTAATTATGGGATAATCTTGCATTAAAGGGGTAGTTTAATTAGTTCTAAGCTTGATTAAGATAAGCTAATGGTAGCTTGATTATGTTTATTGCTAATTTGATTGGGTTATGGATGATTAGTATTACTTGTTTTTGTTGATTAAGTTGGTTAATGGATGATTAGCATTAGTTAATTATGATTAATTAGATATGGAATAATTAATTATAATTAAATTATTTTTGTAGTAATTATTTAATTATGGAGATATTATATTATTTTGTAATAATTAATTAATTATATTAATAATTAATTTCGGAATATTAATTATTTGTTGATAATTAAATATTTTGGAGAAATAATTAATTATGATTCTTTGTTGATAATTGATTAATTAAAACAATATTTATACTTATATACTTGTTGCTTGTTTATTAAAAGTTGATAGTTATATAGATATAAGCTAATATTATATGGCCCTTAGTTATATAAGGAAGTATTTAATTAAAGTGATTTATTTTATGTCAAGTCATTATTTATGAAAATGGTGAATATTTATGACTATTTTATGGGAGTTAATTATTTATGGGAATAATTAACTAAAGTACTTTATTTAGTATTAACAAGTATTTTTACAAATAATTCAAGATTATAATTATTGTGTAGTGATCAATTTTTTAAGGGAATAATTGATTAAAGTTAATTTGTTGAGACACGTGATTGTTTATCGAAGTAATTACTTACGAACAATTTATTAGTTTAGTTGATTATTGTGGGAATAGTTAATGGTGATTATTCTTTTGGGTACAATGTGGTTATTGTGAAAATAATCGGTTGTCGTTTATTTCTTGCGAGGATTGATTGATTAATTGTTATGGTACTAATTAGTTGAGGCAGATTATTTGAAGTATGACTTGAACTCGTGTTCGTTGGTTATATTTGGAAGCTATTGAATTATGCAAGCTTGCATGACTATTAATGATCATTGCATTACATTGTATGTGTGTTATTTGTAATGGCATGTGGCGTGAGCATGAATTATAGTTGTATTGGCTAAAGTGAAAAGAAAGAAATTGTATTGTTAATGAGTGTGCTACATGATCACATAAAGGAAAACCCAGCGCTGCAGGAAGACCGCCAACCCTCGGGTGGTGCTGTGGTCTTTTAGGTCGCTTGATTTTTATCAGTTGCCTGGCAAGTGGCCAATTGTTGTGGGTGGTAGAGGCCGAACCAATGATCCTTTATGGATTGTCATTTAGGCGGGAGTCTCATGACGTAGCCATGCCTAACAAGGTCGGATGATGCTTGGTTATACCAGTAGACTGCCAACCATAAGATTGTGTTGTAGCCCAATGAGTCATAATAATTTGAACATGCATGAATACATTGTGTATGGAAAAGCTTCATATGTGGTTTAATTATGTGATTTGCTTAATTGTATTGTTTTTGGCATGGTTTATAAGGTGAGAATGCATGTGGTTGCAGTTGATGGCTGTTAGTTAATGTTGTGGTTGAGACCTTCTGCATGTTAATAGATAAGGCAAAGTGAGAAACGCTTTGCAATTGATTTGCTATCGATAATAGGTTGTATGGTTAAGTTGCATATAAGGTGAGCGAGTTTCCTAATCGAGACTTAGAACTTTAACTTACTGAGTTTATCTTACTTGTTGTAGTTAAATATTTTCAGGGCTTTAGTATGACATCGTACCTGGTGCCTTTTTGTGTCCCCATGGATATGGACACCGTCGTCATCATGCAACTTGTCTTGGGTTGAAATTTTGTGTATGAGCATTATGTCACTACTGTATAGGTCGATGAGGGGGAGAGGGATCATTACACACCTCACATGTTCAAGATGTGGTTCATGAGGCAGGAGGATATGGTATAGGGCCCCCTAAGGAGTTTTGATGTGTTGCCACCTCACAAGAGTTTGGACAACGAGGTTTAGGACCCTATGGGCCTCGACTCTCCTAACGATGGTTTAGAGGATCTCTCGATTGGGGAATCTAATCCCTTGGAGGCTAGCAATTAGACACCTGACGCTTGATCTTTTGTTGATAGATGTATGTTAGCTCGACCTGATCCCTTTTTGTATAGGCCAATGGAAAAGTGCCTAAGATAGGGCTTGTATATAAACATTTCCTTAGGGTAACCTCAGTAGATAAATAAAAGTGAAACTGTTGTTTTTACTAACATGCCTTTCTACTATCCATACTTGATGTTTGATTGGGTGTTAGTAGCATCGTTTCCACATGTACTTAATCATAAGATAAAATGAATTGGTTGGCAATTAATGCTAGGGTGTTGCATTCATCTGATCATAAGTGATCAGGGGTTGTCTCATGCTCAAAGGTCAAAGCGTGACATAAGTTTTGCGAAAATCCTTTTTGTTGGGACCAAATTGATCCCTAATTTTCTATACAATTTAAATCAAAATATTTAATCCCAATTTAGAGGTTAATAGGCAAGGGTGAGGGCGAGGCCATCATAACCTCTTCGATTAGGGGCAAGGCTGCGAATCACTAGATTTGGATAAGGTGGTCTCGCTTGCGATTGCCCAAACTTGGTGAGGGCCTTCATAGCCAAGGGTGAGACAACCCTCGCCTAGTGTGGCTATGAAGGCCTTAGGTGAGGGAATCGTAGCCATGCTAACCGTAGGGAAGGGTAAGGCCACAAAGGCCCTCGCTAGCTCTGAGCAATCACGAGGGAGGCCACCTTACCCTTGGCTAACGAGACTGCAACAACCTTGCCTGGTTGGGCGGGTTTCTGGGCCGATTAGGTTTGTCAATGACCCTCACTAGTGCTTTAAAAAGGTAAAAGTAAAACAAAAGCAAAATCAAAAATTAATAAATTAATAAAAATATTTAAAAATCCACTTTGAATGGGAAATTATTAAAAAAATCTACGTCGGATGATTAGCCTAAATCTGTACTCAAGTGAACAAAAAAAAAGTTATGACACTCAAGCGAATACCATACAAAAAAAATGATGGATAATGAATTAACTATGGATTTGATACTCTAGTCTTTACCCGATTTCTTCTCCGGATTTGTCCAAAACATTCACATGCATGAGATGAAGAAAACACTTGCTAAATTACATTGTATGTTGGTGGTTTATAAGAAGGAAATGCACAACACAAAGCTCACGTTAATGGTTATAACTTAGGCTTCCTTTTCAAAGAGTAAAAGTACTTTGAAGAAAATGAAATGGAAAAAGCCTATAAAATCAGCTATACATCCAAAGTCCAAGATAGGAAAAAAGGAAATGTCATTATTATGGTGTCAAAGGGCACTAGAAGAGAATTGCAAGAAGTACCTCACAAACTTGAAGGTTAAGCCGAAGGACTAACTTTTCAATGTGCCAAATCATTTTAAAAACATGATCATTCCCTGAGAATCCTTCAACGATCCTTATACAGTATAATCCCTTGGATATCCATACCTAAAGATTTGATCGTTCTCATCAAAATACATTTCTTCAAGTGCTTGATGATCAAGTAAGCACTTTTCATAGTGTCATACTTCTTATGTAATTAATTATTCATTGAAGCAAGCATGTATTGCCTAAATTTTATGTCATATTCACTGGGGGTGATTGATTTCCAGTCCGATTTGGTTCCACCTAGGAACTCAAAATTAGACAGAGAGGACTAGTTTCTACTTTTTGGGACTAAGGACTAAACTAGATGGTCTTAGGATCAAGAATCGACCGCTTAGCAAAAAAAATTAAAAAAATACTATAGTTATTATTATTATAGGGTTTATTGTTATTTTTAAGAAATTAAATATATATATTTAAAAAAAAGAATCGGTTGAATCCAGTTCGGTTCCTCCTTAGGATTGGGAATTAGGCCAAAAATCACCGATTGCAGAATTGGACCGACACCCCTAGGAACTGACCAAACAAGAGGTTCTGGTTTGATTTGTGTGATTCTTGATTTGATTAGTCTGAAGTGCTCACCCCTAATATTTACGCCACTTATCATGAGTTTGGCATTCCTCTTGGGTCCCACTCATAGAAAAAGATTCTAGTAAATTCTAATCAAGCACATCCTCAATTTTCTTGAAATTGAGAATAATTCTCAAGTTCCTTACTTAGTCAGTATAATTGGGTCCCGTAAGATAATTCTTGTCAAGTATAGAAGTAAGTGGGTTCATAGTAACCATTTCAGAGAAATAATATATTTGTGCTACAAAATAAATTGTTAGTCATTTGTCTTTCAATAAAATATTTCATTTTGGCATTTGAATGAAATATAACATTCCGCTAATTTTATTTAGATTGCATACTCCTTAGGATGGGAAATGGTAAACTTGTTGAGAAAAGATTATAAGTGGGGATTGAAGTCTCATCAATCATAGCGCACCTCACTTGATAGTTTTTAGTGTTCTACAAACTTGTTGAGTGGATCACGTCATCCAACAAATCGTGTGCAAGTCCCAATCATACCTTTGGCCTCTAGATCACAAAACCCTCACCTAACATATATTAGCTTGTGATCATAGTTGAGTCTACCTCATCATCTCATGCAAAAGTATTTAGGACATAAATGATTCATTATCTAACAGTTATTGGAAATCATTCAACCTAAACCCCATATTATCATATGTATAATTGAGTGGTCATGTATTTTTGATTGATAATTGACCCCAACATATCCATAATTGGTCAATCAACCACCAGAATATGGGATCAAACCACAATGATGGCAGGCCACGATTTCAATCACTCATTTCAACTTGACATCATAAATAAGGAGGTTTGCTTTGTTATCAATGGTCTCATCTTGCATATTAACCAATAAATATTCATATTAAATTAAAATCTATAGGCCACTTTAAAAAGATTCTCATCACAAATGAAAATTGGGCATCGTATCATAAAAATCAACACGAACCAATCATCACTTAAAAGCACGAAAAACATCTCGGGATTGGCTTTGATACCATTATTGGGATTTATTTTGGAAAAAATGAATATGTGCATAGGTAAAATTGAATAAAAAATGATTTGCAACGAAAGCAAAAATACCCATACATGTATCTCCAAAATATTGTTTGTGCAATTTAAAAAAAGACACGAAGAAATGAGAATGAATGCTAATCACATTACCTTTGCACCATGCCTAAAGTATTTGGATTCTAACATTCTTCAAATCAAAACCACAAACATTTGATCTCCTCGTAGTGTGCCTCAAGTATTACAGTTCTTACATCCTTTAGATCCATACCACAAACATATAATCTCCTCGTAGCTACTTAAAGAATTCCTGTTATGATATTCTTCAATGTAAGCCCCACAAATGTTGGGCCTCTAATTCAAACATACCACTGATCTTACATTGAACGAAAGAGAAAAATTTTAAGAGACTTCTCCACTATCGTTGTGCTAGCAATTGCTCATGTGTGACTAATTTGATTGATCTCTATCATCTCTCAATTGTCTCATGATCCTCTCTCTATCACCTCTTATAATTACTCTCAAATCACATTTATTTAAATCAATTCAGCTCATCAACTCTAAAACCATATAAGAGCATTAATTCAGCCGCGAAGTCTAAATTCACTTCAGAATCTAAATTTGGACGTTGATTCTGAAATTGTTTTAGAGCATTAATTTGGGCATTAATTCTATAATAGTTACATAACATTATTCTAGGCATTAATTTGATAATTGTTACAAAGCTTTATTTTGAGCATTAGTTTTGTAACCATTGCAAAACTTTAATTTTACTATAAATCTGAAACCATTTTAGAATATTAATTTGGTGACTTGATTCTAAAACTATTTCAAATAATTAAACTGCACATTGATTTCAAAATCTTCTCGGATCATTAATGTGACATTTGATTCTGAACTAGTTTCAAATCTTTGATTTAACTATTGATTTTGAATTTGTTTCAAATTATTATTCTGTCCATTGATTCTAAACTCAAATCTTTAATATATGACCGTTTAGTTTGAAACCATTTCAGATCTTTAATTATACCATTGGCTTTGCAGAACTTTGAATTTTAGCCTGATTCAATTTGATTACTACAATTGCAAAAACATTTACATTATTGCCTTTCTCGTTCAAATGTTATTATGAAGTTGTAGTGTGTGACATCCTTAGGTTCATCATTGAGTTGGCAATAGGACTTGTATTAACACATTAGTAAAATAAAAAAAACTAATTGTCCCAATCAATCTCCAGTTCGCACAAACTATGAATGACATCTAGTAATGTGCCATGGCTACCCTGGAAATGTGAATATTTCAAGTATGTAATGAATTTGTTAGCTTTGGCGACCATGTAATTTAATCCTTATGTCTTACTATATCCCGATAGACAGTGTCAATATGAGCACTTGTGAATGATAGCCATTCAACGTACAAGTTAGCATCATATTTTAGGTTTAAGGATTTTTTTTACATAAAACTAAAGTATAAATGATTAGTCATTGACCCACTAAAAGTTTCTATGTTACTAATTGTTCTATGCATGTTATGTTTAGCGAACTTGTTCGATACAAGCATCTATGTTCTAGCTCGGATATCACAATGTCGAATGATTTATGACTCATCATTCCTCAAGGTATCCAAGACTTAGAAGTGAAGTTGAAGAACACACCAGCCTCAACAAGATCATCGATATCCTCTCAATGATCAACCAAATAGAAACTATTAATAACCTCTCGATAGGATTATCAATATTTAAGACTCAATTTAGCTATAAACATGCCACACATATTTTTAACACCTTAAGAATAGTTTCAATTGCAACTCGTCTTATGGACTTATTCATATGAATGGGACGATGAATAAATATTTATGTACCATTAAATAAATAATGCAACTAAAATTCCTAATATGTAACTAGTACATGATTACTTTAAGACATATAGCCAACATAAAAAGCTCCAGTGGTGCCACCGTCAGATGAGTTCTTGAACCATCTTGGCAAAAAAAGAAGCATAATTGCACAAGAGAAAACCTTGGCCTCTCCCCCCCCCTCTTAATGTCCTCTATTTTTTATCTTCCCGTTTGGTCTTTTCTCACAATTTTTCTCATTGTACCTATTTACTTACTAAGGTGAGGGATCCGAGGCGTGGCAAGGTCCAAACCAGCATCAAAAAACCTGAAGCTCGCTAATGTTGGCCAAGTGTGATGGGCTGGGGTAGTTAATGTAACACATGGGCCATAAGTTAGCCCATTTCTTTTTCTCTTTAAAAGGTCAGCCCAGCCCATCTTCTTTCCCCTTATTTTTGCTGCGCCCAAGTCAGTGGACAGAAAATAGAATAGAAGAAAGAAGCAGAAGTAGAAACGGGAGAGGAGAGGGAGAGAAGGAAAAGAGGAAAATGGGCAAATCGAGAGAACTTTTGGTGCACCCATGATCCGGATGACTCACCAAGCTAACTCGACACTATCCTACGACGCCGGTAAGTGATTAAGGTCTTTAATCGTTATTTGAAGGTATAATCGCAATTAGGGCTTGAAATTCGGAGTTTATGGAGATTTGGGCGGCGAAGTCTGATTTTTGGATCATTGAGCTGCAAATTTTTATGGGAATGATAATTTAGGATGTTGTGAAGCTATAACATTTTGCGGAATTGAATTTGAGCTTGCGGTTTGTCCGGAATAAATTTTTGAAGTTCGGCGCGCGTTCTGTCACTATTGCGAACAGTAGCCTTGAGACTGGTTTTCTGCTGTTTTTGGCGAGATTTTGAGGCGGCTGTTATGGGGATTGTTGTAGTGCTTCAAAAGAGCTTTCTAATGACTATAAGTTGGCTTGAAACCGATTTTTGTGGAGGAAGTTATGGGGCGACAAAGCTGTTTGTGTGTCCGTGTCTCGCGTACAATAATAGGTTTTCGTTTAAGGCGAGCTTTTCATTGGCACGTAGATGTCGTGTTATCGATAAATAGGCGTATTATAGCCAAGTCATTAGTTAGAATGTCCATTTACTCGGTCTTTAATATTATTTTTGAATTAATTGTTAGGAATTCAAATGCATCGGCTCAATTAAGGGCTTAGTTGATTTTTGGCTTTCCTCATGTGAGTGATACTATTTCTTCCTTGTATTTCAAACTCATATTTAGAAGATATTATGGGTAATATATGCTTTTAGTTGAAAAATAGCATTTTTTGTTGCATAAAAATAGGATCGGGCTTTTACTGCAATTTGTTGTTTAAGTGAAGAAACTGTCCTTTGATTATTTGCTTGAAAGTGGTTTGCGAAACCTTTATCAAAGAATCTTGGAAAGCTTATGGTTTATGTAAAGCATTTTCATAAATGCTTGAATTGTGAAAGGATTCTGATTCTGTTGTGGATTACTGTGGATTTGTGATTGTTGGTTGCTACTCAATGTCTCTGTGAACCCTGAGGGGTGTGTAGGTATGCGCATACTAGTTTAGGATATCCTTATGGGCCGAGCCACCGACTTATAATAGGTGGAGACATTGCTAAGGGGGGAATCTTGGTCGTCTTGTCACGGACGTTAAGCGTGACTATGGTTGGACATTTGAGCCTGAGTTTGGTTAATAGAGTAGACCATTAACATTTGATTTGAGTTTAGTCGGTGGAATGGACCATTGATCTGTGTTTTGACGAGTTTAGCCAGTGGGATAGACCATTGGCATGTGTTTTATGAGATTGACCAATGGACTTGACCATTGGTATTTATTTTTGTTGATTCTTGAAATATATATGATATGTTCAAAGTGGATTATATTGGTGTTGTAAATGTGCATAGTGAATTCCCGATCCGCTTGGAAGAAATATGTTACTCACTGAGCCGTGGTAGCTCACTCTACTCATCTTTATGTTTTTCAAGTTCCTCAGCGAGCCACCAGTAGGACGTGAGCATTCGTATCGGGGATGACTTTTTGGTTGTGAGAAATTTTGGTATGAGCTAGCTTGGTTAGTGTACTTATGAGCTAGCTGTTTAGGATGTGTATATATTTTTAGGTGGTTTTTAGATAACTTTGGTATTGTAACAATATGCCTTTTTGCCATATATATATAAGTGGATGTATATATGTTCATATAAGGTTATATGTGTTGGCTTTTGAGGCTTCGTCCTTTGATTAAATGATGGTCGTGTCATGCCCTGGTTCTTGTGATTTGGGGTGTGACATTTATTGGTATCAGAGCCTAAGTTTTGATCTTTTTGGGTGTAGTTGTGGGATATGGTGAGATTGTGTGATAGAAGTGCGCTAGACTTTTAGATGTTAAGTTGTCGCTTGATTCTTGGATTCAGGTGATCATGCATGACTCGGAGACACTTGCCTCGTTTCGTAAAAATAGTAAGGGCAAGCAAGTTGTAATCCCCGATGCCAGAGATACGCCTCAACGTTCTCGGGGCTCGGCTTCAAAAAGGTGATTGGAAGTCCGACATGATGGAAGCCCCGACTTGCAAGAAGTTAGAGAAGAAGCTCAAGGGCCCTCTCCCCCGACTGAGTTTACGCAGTCCATGATTCATTGGTATCGCCAAGCAAAGGAACTAAGTGGAGATGGCGTGAATGGCCCTTATACCTTCGCCCAATTTAGAAAGGCGAAACCACCCACTTTTGATGGAAAGGCTGACCCTCTTGCAGCTGAGAATTGGACTAGAAAGATTGAGGGGATCTTTGAAACTGAATGTGTTCCCGAGGACAAGAAGGTTACATTTGCTACTCGATACTTGGAGAGTGAAGTGGAGCATTGGTGGGATGGAATGAAGCCTGCCCTTGGAGATAGAAATACTGTGATAGCTTGGGAGGACTTCAAGAAGGCTTTCAATGCTCAATTCTTCCCAGTTTCATTTCAACAAAAGATGAAGAGTGATTTTATTCACATATCTCAAGGTGACTCTACTATCCTGGAGTATGCGGCCCGCTTTAATCAAATGAGTAGATTTGCCGGGAATGTTGTGTCTAATGAGCAGGACAAGGTAGATCATTTTCAGCAAGGGCTTCGATATGAAATTGGGTCCACACTCACACCTGTAGCATTTACAACTTATAGAGAAGTGCTTGAGCGAGCGATAAGGGTGGAACAAAAGATGTTGGAACGGGAGACCCAAGGTGTACCTCAATCAAAGAAGTTGAAGTCCACTGATACTTAGGATAGTAGTACCGGTGGTGGTGGGAAGAGGAAAGTTTTTAACCAGCCGGGGAAATCCAAAATTTCGAGTAACTCAGGCCCATGTACTACTTGTGGGAGGCGCCATAGCGGTCCTTGTTACCGCAAGAGAGGAGCATGTTTTAATTGTGGAAAAGTGGGACATATGGCGCGTGATTGTCCTACACAAAGGAATTCTCTTGGGGATAACCGAATATGCTTTGTATGTGGGCAACCTAGATACCTAGCGTCTACTTGTTCTATGAGAAGAACTACCCCTTCAGTTGGTAGACCCCAAGAGAGCTAGCAAAGACAAAAGACGGCTGGTAAAGTCTTTGCTATGACCGAGGAGGATGCAGCTGCGTCTAATACAGTTGTTGCAGGTAATGTTTTGATTGCCTCGCAATATGCCTATACATTGTTTGATCCTGGTGTTACACATTCCTTCATTTCCATTGATTTTGCAAGAAAACTTGATGTGTTACCTGAGTTTCTTAAATATGAATTGCATGTTGACACACCCACTGGTGATTTCTTGATTTCTGACCGTGTATTCAAGAACTGTTTGCTTCAGATTAATGATGTCCAATTACCTGTAGATTTGGTGGAGTTAAATATACGGGATTTTGATATTATTCTAGGGATGGATTGGTTATCAAAATATTATGATACTGTTGATTGTTATTCGAAGAAAGTTATCTTTCGACCTCCAAATCGGCTCGAGTTTTCTTTTTCTGGAAGTTGTAAGAGCACTTTTCCAGGATTGATTTCAGCTATGCAAGCAATGAAGCTTTTGAGGAAATGTTGTTTTGGTTATTTGGCTTATGTAAAGGACACAAGTAAGGAAGTGGTAAAGCTGGAAAATGTTCATATTGTTAGAGAATTTCCTGATGTGTTTCCAGAAGATTTACCTGGCTTGCCTCCTGATAGAGAGATTGAGTTCTGTATTGATCTAGTACCTGGTACAACACCTATTTCTAAAGCACCATATCGGATGGCACCTTCTGAGTTGAATGAATTGAAAATACAATTGCAAGAGCTTTTGGATAAGGGTTTCATTAGGCCTAGTGTGTCGCCATGGGGAGCTCCTGTTTTATTTGTAAAGAAGAAGGATGGTAGTATGCGGCTTTGTATAGATTACCGAGAACTTAATAAGGTAACGATAAAAAATAAATACCTTTTGCCCCGGATTGATGACTTATTTGATCAACTCCAGGGAGCTCAGGTATTTTCTAAGATCGACCTTCATTCTGGGTATCATCAGTTAAAGATTAAAGCCGATGATGTGCCTAAGACTGCTTTTAGAACAAGGTATGGGCACTATGAATTTCTTGTTATGTCTTTTGGGTTAACGAATGCCCATGCTGCTTTCATGGATTTAATGAACAGGATATTTAGGTAATTTCTTGATAGATTTATTGTGGTGTTCATTGATGATATTTTGGTTTATTCAAGGAGTTTGGAGGAACATGAGCATCACTTGAGAGTTGTTTTGCAAACATTGCGTGAAAAGAAGTTGTATGCTAAATTCAGTAAGTGTGACTTTTGGCTTGATCATATAGAATTTTTGGGTCATGTAATATCAAAGGATGGTATCTCGGTTGACCCAAAGAAAGTTGAAGCAGTTGTTCAATGGAATCGCCCCACTAATGTTACGGAGGTAAGAAGTTTTCTCGGGTTAGCACGTTATTATAGGCGGTTTGTAGAAGGGTTTTCCAAAATTGCTGGTCCACTTACTCGCCTAACTCAGAAAGGAGTTAAATTTATATGGTCAGATCAGTGTGAGCAAAGTTTCCAAGAGTTGAAGAGGCGGTTGGTGTCGGCTCCTATATTAACATTGCCTTCAGGAACAAGTGGTTTTACAATTTTCTATGATGCATCTAAGGAAGGTTTGGGTTGTGTTCTTATGCAAAATGGTAAGGTTGTGGCTTATGCCTCCAGGCAGTTGAAAACTCACGAGAAGAACTATCCCACTCATGATCTAAAGTTGGTTGCGGTTGTGTTTACCTTAAAAATATGGCGGCACTACTTGTATGGTGAAAGATGTGAAATCTTTACGGATCATAAAAGCCTGAAGTATATTTTTACTCAGAAGGAACTAAACATGAGACAAAGGAGATGGCTAGAACTTCTAAAAGATTATGACTTATCCATCAATTACCATCCAGGAAAAGCTAATGTAGTAGCTGATGCTTTGAGCCGTAAGTCTTCTGGGAATATGGCAACATTGCTCACTTCTCATAAGCCTATTCTTGAGGATATGAGAAAGCTGGACTTGGAGGTATTGATACATCAGTTGGGTGCTCAATTAGCCAACCTATAGGTACAACCGACATTGATTGACATAATTAAGGCCAAACAGAATGAGGATCCTCAGTTGGGGAAAATCAAAGAAGGTGTAGAAGTAGGAAGACAAGATGACTTCAATATCCATGTGGATGGGTCGTTGAGATTTCAGGGTCGACTATGTGTTCCCGATGATTCACAATTGAAGGAGGAGATATTACGGGAAGCTCATAGCACTAAATTCTCAATTCATCCAGGAAGCACTAAGATGTACAAGGATTTGAGAGGAAATTTCTGGTGGATCAATATGAAGAAAGACATTGTGAAGTTTGTTAACCAATGCCTGATTTGTCAACAAATAAAGGCCGAGCATCAGAAACCAGGTGGTCAGCTGCACCCACTTGAAGTACCTAAATGGAAGTGGGAGCATATTACCATAGATTTTGTTGTCGGTTTACCAAGGACGCCTAGTGGTAAGAATGCATTTGGGTGATTGTCGATCGATTGACTAAATCCGCACACTTTTTGTCATATCGATTCGGCCTTTCACTAGAGGATATGGTGAAACGGTATGTTAATAAGATAGTGAAGCTTCATGGAGTCCCAGTAAGTATTGTTTCTGATAGAGATCCCAGGTTTGTGTCTAACTTTTGGAAGAGTTTACAAGGGGCGTTAGGTACTCAACTCAACTTCAGTACAGCTTTTCACCCGCAAATGGATGGTCAATCAGAAAGGACCATTCAGACATTGGAGGATATGCTACGATCCTGTGTTATTGACTTTGGCGGTTCATGGGATGAACACTTGCATTTGGCGGAGTTTTCTTATAATAACAGCTATCACTCCAGTATTAAAATGGCTCCTTTCGAAGCTTTGTATGGTCATAAATGTAGAACTCCCATTTGTTGGGATGATGTTGGTGAGAAGAGGTTAACTGGCCCTGAGTTCATACAACAATCAGAAGAGAAAGTTAGACTTATTCGGGAGCATTTAAAAACAGCTCAGAGCCTTCAGAAAAGCTATGCAGACCTCAAAAGGCACAAGGTAGAATTCAGTGCGGGAGATCATGTATTCTTGAAGGTTTCTCCCATGAAAGATGTCATGAGATTCGGCACACGTGGTAAATTAAGCCCAAGGTACGTGGGACCGTTCTTGATATTAGAAAAGATTGGCGAAGTTGCTTATAAACTGGCTTTACCACCTACGTTATCTGGAGTTCATAATGTATTCCACGTGTCTTTATTACGGAAATATGTGCCAAATCCTGATCATGTACTGGACTTTACACCATTGAAGTTAAGAGAAAATTTGACATATGAGGAGCAACCTATTGGCATTATCGATAGGAAAGATCAGGTATTGCGACGACGCACTATCCCTTATGTGAAGATTCAATGGCAAAACCACACGAAGAGAGAAGCCACTTGGGAGCTTGAGGATGAGGCAAGACACAAATATCCTCATTTATTTCAGGACTGAGATACGTGTAAATTTCGAGGACGAAATTTTTTTTTAGGAGGGTAGACTGTAACACATGGGCCACAAGTCAGCCCATTTCTTTTTCTCTTTAAAAGGCCAGCCCAGCCCATCTTCTTTCCCCTTATTTTTGCTGCGCCCAAGTCAGTGGACAAAAAACAGAATAGGAGAAAGAAGCAGAAGCAGAAGCAGAAACGGGAGAAGAGAGGGAGAGAAGGAAAAGAGGAAAATGGGCAAATCGAGAGAACTTTTGGCGCACCCATGATCCGAATGACTCACCAAGCTAACTCGACACTATCCTACAACGCCGGTAAGTGATTAAGGTCTTTAATTGTCATTTGAAGGTATAATCGCAATTAGGGCTTGAAATTCGAAGTTTATGGAGATTTGGGCGGCGAAGTCTGATTTTTGGGTCATTGAGCTGCAAATTTTTATGGGAATGATAATTTAGGATGTTGTGAAGCTATAGCATTTTGCGGAATTGAATTTGAGCCTGCGGTTTGTCCGGAATAAATTTTTGAAGTTTGGCGCGCGTTCTGTCACTGTTGCGAACAATAGCCTCGAGACTGGTTTTCTGCTGTTTTTGGCGAGATTTTGAGGCGGCTGTTATGGGGATTGTTGTAGTGCTTCAAAAGAGCTTTCTAATGACTATAAATTGGCTTGAAACCGATTTTTGTGGAGGAAGTTATGGGGCGACAAAGCTGTTTGCGTGTCCGTGTCTCGCGTACAATAATAGGTTCTCGTTTAAGGCGAGCTTTCCATTGGCACGTAGGTGTCGTGTTATCGATAAATAGACGTATTATAGCCAAGTCATTAGTTAGAATGTCCATTTACTCGGTCTTTAATATTATTTTTGAATTAATTGTTAGGAATTCAAGTGTATCGGCTCAATTAAGGGCTTAGTTGATTTTTGGCTTTCCTAAGGTGAGTGATACTATTTCTTCCTTGTATTTTAAACTCATATTTAGAAGATATTATGGGTAATATATGCTTTTAGTTGAAAAATAGCATTCTTTGTTGCATAAAAATAGGATCGGCCTTTTACTGCAATTTGTTGTTTAAGTGAAGAAACTGTCTTTTGATTATTTGCTTGAAAGTGGTTTGCGAAACCTTTATCAAAGGATCTTGGAAAGCTTCTGGTTTATGTAAATCATTTTCATAAATGCTTGAATTGTGAAAGGATTCTGATTCTGTTGTGGATTACTGTGGATTTGTGATTGTTGGTTGCTGCTCAATGTCTCTGTGAACCCTGAGGGGTGTGTAGGTATGCGCATACTAGTCTATGATACTCTTGTGGGCCGAGTCACCGGCTTATAATAGGTGGAGATCTTGCCAAGGGGGGAATCTTGGTCGTCTTGTCACGGACGTTAAACGTGACCATGGTTGGACATTTGAGCCTGAGTTTGGTTAATGGAGTAGACCATTAACATTTGATTTGAGTTTGGTCGGTGAAATGGACCATTGATCCGTGTTTTGACGAGTTTAGCCAGTGGGATGGACCCTTGGCATGTGTTTTATGAGATTGACCAATAGACTTGACCATTGGTATTTATTTTTGTTGATTCTTGAAATATATATGATATGTTCAAAGTGGATTATATTGGTGTTGTAAATGTGCATAGTGAATTTCCGATCCACTTGGAAGAAATATGTTACTCACTGAGCCGTGGTAGCTCACTCCACTCATCTTTATGTTTTTCAAGTTCCTCAGCGAGCCGCCAGTAGGATGTGAGCGTTCGTATCGGGGATGACTTTTTGGTTGTGGGAAATTTTGGTATGAGCTAGCTTGGTCAGTATACTTATGAGCTAGCTGTTTAGGATGTGTATATATTTTTGGGTGGTTTTTAGATAACTCTGGTATTGTAACAATATGCCTTTTTGTCATATATATATAAGTGGATGTATATATGTTCATATAAGGTTATATGTGTTGGCTTTTGAGGCTTCGTCCTTTGATTAAAGGATGGTCGTGTCATGCCCTGGTTCTTGTGATTTGGGGTGTGACAGTTAAAGCTTTTAGGACCTGACTAGATGTTGCTGGGAATGTCGCTAGAGATCACTGCAGATGCTGGCGGAGCGTCGGTGCACAAGGGGCCTCACGATTGTGCAAGCATAAGGACTACACAGTGGCAGAAAGAGTCACGAAGAAGATGTAAGACTTTTTTTTGTCCTTCTTGGCTTCTTTTCTCTATTCTCGCTCTTAGTCTACCCTATGGAGCCCCTTCTT
Source organism: Angophora floribunda (assembly GCA_014182895.1). Lineage (NCBI taxonomy): Eukaryota > Viridiplantae > Streptophyta > Magnoliopsida > Myrtales > Myrtaceae > Angophora > Angophora floribunda. The sequence continues at coordinate 30,871,709 of CM024712.1, forward strand.
CCATTTGAGTCTTGCCTTTTTCTCTCTTATATTATGTTTTCTTTCTTCCATTGGGCTCATTGTCCATTGGACCTTTCATGTTCAGCTGGTTCTTTCTCCCATTCTTTGTCCAATGAACTCATCTGAAGCTGCTCTAGTGAAGCTAGCGTTGACTTCTTGGTTCCTTCAAGTTCAGCCGCCAAACGCTTGAAGTTTCTGCCGGTTCTTTCCCTTCCTCTTTTCTGCATCTTCACCTTTTATCCTCTGTTGCAGCTCTGTTCTTTTCTAGTTTTGCAGCCAAGACAGCTTCTATTTTAGGTTTAATTCTGTAGTCCAATCCCAGCTTGCTCTACCGAGAAATGGACAACTGCAAGTCCATCAGGTTTGCCTCCAATTTCCTCTGAACTCTAATTCCTTTCTTGTTCAAGTTTCCCAGTTCCTTTAGGACTAAATCGTAGCTAGCTTAGGAGTTCGTATAGAAAGTATGGGAACAAATGGCATCATGATGGCAACCGGATGAGGAAGGAGAAGTGAACATCCTGAAGTAGGCACAGGCTGGTCGTGCAGTTGTGCGGAAACATTGAGTACGCACTTGATGTTTGTCCGATTAGGCTGAAATTTTGTAGAGAACGAGTTGATAGGTTGATGTAGCTTGCTTTAAAATTTTATACCCAACGAACATCGGGAAATCAGCTTTTTGAGGCCATAAATTACCAGTTTTCGTCCAAGGGTCCGATGCAGCATCAGCCAACACTAGCTCGGAAAAATCCAAGCCGAGAAGCTATGCAAAGAACTAGTGCACGTGCCATGGTTTTAAAACCACAATGTACATGAATGAAATATCTAGAAAAAAAAAGGATTAGAAAATAATGAAATTTTAATTAGTTTATTTATAAAGGAAATTCTAATAATTCTACTTTTTTAAAAGAATTTTTTTAAAAATAAATTCTGGTGCTATTAATCTTAATACAGTTGATGTTTATATGCTATGTAATTTAATTAATATTTTTATCTAGAGACTGAGGTAGATCCATAATTTTTTATGCAATAAATGACAAACCGGGTCATTAAAATTTAGGTATCGACAAGCTACAAATTGTTAATATTTGAGAGGCTTCAAAAAAAGTGATTGTGAGATTAAGAGACAAATTACTCACTTTTGTAACCTCTTATTGATTGTTTAGTAAAATCTAGCAAGTAAGCTGTCATTGTGGGAGAGCAAGTGTAGGTTTACTCTAAGACTAACCATTATAAACTCTATGTGCAATTTCATCTCTCTAACCTCTTGCTTGCTGCTTTCTATTAGACTTTTGCACACCGGTGAATATCTTTGCTTCACTATCAACATCTAGACTCAGACTTTTATGTTCTAGTGAAAATCATTATTTAGATTTATATTTCACTTGAGTTTGACATTACTCATCTGGACCGTTTTTATTTCCGCACTAAATTGTCAAGAGCTTTCAAAATTACCTATTTACTACCCCCAATTTGGGTGATATGTCTAGTAACAACAATTGGTATCAAAGCAACTTGCTCATTATTTTGAAGCGTCATATTGCTTTGATTGAGCTGGAGTAGAAAAAATCAAGGTAGATCTACCTTGAGCAGAGTATCAAGCCTTGAAGATTGGATTTGAGTTGAGCTCGAGCATTGAACTGTTTATTGACTTGGCTTGACTTGATTGTACCCCTAGATCAAACATATCTCCAATCATGCAAGAAAAAAATGATTTTAACCACCTTCGTGGGCTGGCAAACATGTGGAAATAGTGACAGTCGCGAAGTCGGGAGTGGGGAAAACTATTTACTGGAGTCTGGATGCAAGTTCAGCAGCTCTGTAAGCTGCAATTTACAGAGCCCGTTCTGGGCGGGAACCACCTTCAGATTGACTTCACAACTTCAAATGATCTATCGCAGGAACCCCGTCAAGGCCTTTTGAGTATATGTATTTGATGTAGTCTTTCACAGACGTTTCTCGATAGACCGGAGGGTTTTCTTCTGATAACAACTCCTTAATTGGCCCATACTTTCTGGGAGAATCCTCTTGCCTGAAATGCGTTCTGAAGAAACAGGCCACCGAGATTCTTGGTCCTTCATTCTTTGCCAGTACTCTATGACAGACGGTTTTAAACTTACCATTGGTGATTAGCTGCACAAAACATTAGCCAAGTCTATTAGATAAAATGGACAGTTTGCCAGCATATCTCGCATCCGCATGCCTCCTTCAGCATAAAAAGCCTACTTTTTAAAGGGAGAGAACATTTTTTGGACCTCCATTATCCATGCTATGCTTTCCATATGCTTTCAGAAGAAATACTTCTACAACCGCTCTTCATTCCCTTACTCCTACGATTTTTTACATTTGAGAATATTATATGAAAAATGATAACTGCCATGATTGGCACAAGCAATGAACTGTTTAACTATTTCTTAAGTGATTTCAGAGATATCAATCAATCCATATTCAGTTCTTGAATAATTTAGCCCAAATAGAGTTTGCAGGTCATCACAAGGGGGTTGAGGTTCTTGTTGCCTAGCAGTCGCTTCATGCTGGAATATCGGAAGGAGTATCTACAAACAATGAAAGATAGGATGCCCGTCAAGAAGAACCATGTCAAACCCACTTACCTGCAACATGTCGCCCATGTTCACCACGAAGGCACCGTGAACAGGCTTAACATCCACCCAGTAATTTTCATGAAGGACTTGAAGGCCGCCAGTTTGGTCTTGCAATAGCACTGTCAGGAAGGAGCTGTCTGTGTGCTTGGTATGGCCTTGAGTCAAGTCTGGCTCAGGACACATTGGATAATAGTGTCCGATGAGGTACAGTCCTTCAGCACAGCCCATGTCTTTGAGAATGTCGGGCATCAGTCCCAAAGCTTCTGATAGCAGTTTGAAGATGGTAAGCCCCAGTCTCATCACTTGATCTGAATATTCCCTTATTATATCTCTACAAGCAGAGGATGTGGACAGTTGATAATAATCTTACATGCATGAATAACTTTGCATGTATAATTGAAGCACCATGTTTAATTGATCTGTGGACACTGCACTAACATGACCGACTCTGGACTCCATTAGCTTGGGTAGAAGCCCCAACATAAGTAATAACCGTTGAAAGTTCCTACTTCCATATTAGCTTTGCCCAAGGTAGAGGATACGTTTGCCAAAATGGTAAAAGGCACTCAATGGTTGCAGGTTTGAGTTCTTGAGGTCTCAATTTCACTAACATGAAGCTAAGAAGCCACAAACAAGTGCCTTGTTGCAGACAATCACTTGCTTTTGGGCTGGCAGACCAATGGGCGGAGCAAGTAAAGTTCAATTTCTTTTGTTTATTTATGAAACTAATGGGCTGCAGCTAAAATGGCTGGCAACCAGGTCAATCCTGCTTTTGACAGACTCCGGTTTAAGGGTATCAACCAGAGAAACAGAACTACCTGGTCTAGTTTTTAAATCAGTAAAAAAAGCACTTTGGTAGTAGAACTGCTCATAATTCAAGTTGAAGCAAACTCATCCTCTTAGTAAGGGAACAAGTTGAAAATACCAAAACTTAGCGGTTTGTGACTTTAATCTCAACACTAGCAGAACCTAGCTCGACATCAGATTAAGATCCAAATACAACAAATTGATTTCAATCCAAATATAGATATGACATGCTGCGTAATCTTCTCTTTTTTATCTCTGGTTTAGAACAGTTGATGGAACGACTTCTATTTGAATAATTCAGTGAGTATTGTACATATATCGAAATAAGTTTCTTCAAAACGAAGTTGCTAATTCAAGCGAGAAAGACATACCATTGTCAAAATTTGGAGCACTAGCATTTTTGCAAATGGTTACCTGCAAACTTGAGGAAGCTCTTCCGGACTCGGTGGGCAAGGAGCCATAGCACAGTAGAGCGAATCCCTCCAATTTGCGACCGGTGCACTGTAGAAATCAAAGTTGGTGTTAAAAATCACCTTCTTCGACTGATCTCTAGAATACAACTCCTCCTTCGCACAACTCTCCTGCTCGTGAAACCTCCTCATGCCATCGATGATTCCGCTCAGGATGCCATCTCCAATCCCGTGATTCACCACCTGGAAGAAGCCCCTTGTCTCGGCGGGACCAGAGCGGTCAGGTGATCGAGGCCGGCAATCGACAAAGATATGAGGGAGTTTGGAGACTCCGGAGTCGACGAGGCCTTTCACGCCGGTCCTCAAGGCATCGAAGGCTTTCAATTCGCTCTCGCGATCGTATTTGGGTTCTGCTTGGTCGAGGGCTTGGTCGGAGTTGGTCGCTACCATGTTGATCGGGGAAAGTTTGTAACAGTGATGGTATATGGAAGGAGCTGTGGTGCAGCGGACACCGGAGACGACGGCCATTTTTTTTTAAAATTGTGGTCGGCCCAACGGTCGCGGTCACTTACGTAGTGCTTGGACGTATCATATTAAAAAAAACCAAGAAATTTCTAAAAATTAGAGGCCGCCTCTGTCCAAAAAATTCCTGCTGCTTAACAAATTTCCCTCGCTATTTCGATTTTGGAAAGGATTAAAACCACCATCGTGCCCATTTTTGGAAAAGCAAGCGAGTACCTTCAAGCTGACAACGGCACTTCGGTTTCTTCATTACCGGCTACATAGAAACATCCTTATTACAAGACATAACAATCTGATGATTATACGTGAATGTAGTGGCGATCGTGGCCCAATTTGACTTCCGTGGAGAGTCAAGAAGTCAGTCAACTCAGCGGCCATGTTTGCAATGTGGAAACAACCACCAGCGGGTGTGAACGGGTTTTGCCCGCTGAAGACGAAGCTTGGAATACATAAAACAGATCGGTGATATGCGTCAGCTCCTAATTTGACTTTCGTGAAGCTCTGACGCACCAACGGGTTTGGCCTAAGATTCCTTGATGAAGAAGACAGTGGACTGATGGAACCCACATAAATCGCTAGTCTGAAAGCTGGAAAATGGCCATCCTGAGGGCCATGGATTAGGCTTTATTTTGCTTCCTCTACCACCTTTTCCGACATTAAATGAACATATCAATGCAGTGTCAATTCCGTGAACAAAGGCCAGATTTCCCGAACATTGCGGGAGTGTTTACTCCATCACGCCGTGAATGAACATAAAGTGATTCCTTCTTTTGATGAGACTGGAATAGATCAATGGAAAGGTAAGAGCTGACATCGTAAGAAACACGGAGAGACCCCGGGCTGCATCAATCATGTGGCGTGGAGATTTGGAAATTAATTTTTTTGTGGCGAGACATCAGGGCATACTCCAACCAAGAACTTCCATCTTTGCCTATAAAATCTTGCTTCGTGCCATTCCTGGCATTTGTATCCTAATTCCATCATCATCAACTACCCTCTTTTATAGAGAGAGAGAGAGAGAGAGAGAGAGAGAGAGAGAGAGAGAGAGAGAGAGAGAGAGAGAGAGATAGAGATAGAGAGGGTGAGAGGGTGTATGAGATGGTGAAGTTTCAATGTTCGATTGCGATCAATCTCGTGTTACTACAACGCCTACTGGCCCTCGTTGCATCGCAAAGCTTTGATTTCTTTTACTTCGTCCAGCAGGTGAGTTTTGAGGCTTGACTCGCGGTTTCACATTTATTTAGATCCTCAAGTTGCACTCGTGCTGCTTGTAGAAGCTTATGATCCTGATTGTAACCGATGGTTTCTTCTGATGAATAGTGGCCGGGGTCGTACTGCAACACAAAGCAGTCTTGTTGCTATCCAACCACTGGGAAGCCCGCCGCGGATTTTGGGATTCATGGGCTCTGGCCAAATAGAAATAACGGTTCGCACCCTTACGACTGCTATCCAAAAAAACCCTTCAACCTGTCCGAGGTACATGCCTAGTGTTCTAAACAAAATCGTGCACTTCATTGTGTTCTTGTTTTTTTTTTCCTTAATTAGTTGACACAACTCAATAAGAGCCATGGCTGAACTTACTATGATATCAGTATTGGTAGGGTCGGGCTGGGTCGAGTCAGCGTGGGCTTTTTTGACACTCATAGTATATATGTTGCTTTGAATAAATTTCCTATTTTGCCCTTTCAGTAGAACCATTTTATGATATTCGAGTCCGACTTGACCTATTCTCTTATGTTATTTGATATTCGGGTTTTCAATTGGGCCAATCATGCCCCCATGCGGGTTTCAGGTCAGGTTTGGTATCATGAAATCCCAACCCGACCCAACCACTTGACATCTTTACTATCCACAATGAAAACCAACAAAAGGCATACAAGTGCAGTTATTTTCATTCTCTTTTGGTGGAATGGTAGCTCCTTTTTATCCTTTTGGGTCGACTCTTTAAAACTCTAGCAAGGAAAGAACAAAGAGTCTAAAATAAAGACATCCTAGCAGGAAAGAACAAAGGTCTTTTGATGATATAAACTCTCTTTGTCCATGAATTTGGCACCAGGAAAGAACCACATATACCCATTGATCGCTTTGCTCATTATGCGAAAGTATGTAATGCGACGGGTTGCTGTAGTTCAACAACCAGAGCAATACATTAAAAAGTCCAAAACAACTTTCTTATTTACACTGGCAATTCAGTGAATGGTTTGGCTTTCCAGATAGCAAATCAGCAACACTACTGTTGATTGTTAACATAGCTTCGCGATTTCACATTTGCCCTGTTGTGTATAGATATCAGACCTGGAAAGTAGCATGCAGAAGGACTGGCCAACACTGGCATGCCCGAGCAGCGACGGCCAAAACTTCTGGTCACACGAATGGAAGAGACACGGTATCTGCTCGGAGTCTGTCCTTGATCAACATGCCTACTTCAAGACGGCTCTCGGCCTCAAACAGAAGGCTAACCTCCTCCAAGCACTGAAAAACGCAGGTAATCATATGTTTTGTCAAATAGCGACCAAAAAATCACTGAATTTAATCGCCATGAGATGGGGTCGAATTGATCCTAAACATAAGTGTTTTGTGTAAAAACCCTTTGCTTTACTAATTATTCCATTTCTAGGTGTCACTGGATCAGTCATCTCAATTTGGTTGGGTCTGGTATGACCCTACTAGTTCCTTTTGACCCGATTATTCTAAAGCCAATATGCCTAAAGCGATGGAGTCGACACATTCACATTACCACTGCGACCTATTTCCAAAGATGTTAACTTGTCGCTTGATCTCTCCTTGATGTTTAAATTGCAGGAATAACACCAGGAGGCTCATACAGCTTAAAGAGCATACAGAACGCAATCATGGAATCAGCAGGGTACACTCCGTGGATCGAGTGCAACAAGGACTCATCTGGGAATTACCAGCTTTACCAGATTTACCAGTGCGTCGACACCTCTGGGTCCAAACGAATCAGATGTCCCATCTTTCCTAAGGGCACATGCTCTTCAGAGATCAAGTTCCCTTCTTTCTAGAACATAAAAATATGTGGCTATACATGGTGTCGTGTCATGTCAGCCTATAAGCATCTATTTCAACTTTGTTCGCATACTCTGTCCAATTCATTCACTTGATACTGTCACTAGTCTAGCACAAGCTGCACAAGCGAGCTAAATAGGCCTTTAATAACATGGCTAATGTAGCCTCTTCAACAAAATGGGGATAAGAAGAATAATAATGTCATAACTTTTGTACGGCACTCATTTGAGGGCTATAATTTTTTTTTTTTTTTGGCTCACTTGAGTCACACAAATTTAAAAAATTAATCACTTGAGTGCCATTGATGATTTACTTAATTTGAAAATCCAATGTGGGCAATGTTGCGACCTCCCCAAAGCCCATGCGCATAGGCGTGCAAAGGTTAATGGCTAGTTAGGTCTAATCTTAGCCTCGGCTCTTCAAAGCCTACTAATTCACGACTTATGGTCCGAGTTTTTAACATAAAAATCACCACTAATCGATTTTGGATAAGTTGATTAGAAATCTAAGTAAAATATTAAAAGAAATATTTTGCTCATACACCACTAGAAAAGCTAAGATCAAGGACTTAATTACATTACTTAATCAATTAATACTCTTTCGATATCTAATCTTGTTTAAATCTTGCGGTTTGATTTTTTTGAAAGATTTTTCATGCATTAAAAAATACTCCAAAAAACCAATTTTAGGCCTTTCCCTCATTTCAGACATTTTTGGAGCGTTTTTCATGCATTTTTGGAGAATAAAAACCATATTTTAGGCTATTTCTTATTTTTAAGGAAAATATAATTTATTTTTCGGATTTTTTAATTTTTCTTATAAATTTCTTGTACCCAAATTGGGACTCGGGCTGGGCCTTCGAGCCCCGTCCGAATACGGGCTGCCGATGGTCTCATGGGTCTGGGCCATGAATGCAAACGGGCTTCCTAGAAGAAAGCTCTATCAATTAAATTTTTGCAAGCCCACGTCTGGATTTAACACGCGAAGCCAACAATGGCTATTCTAAATCATCCTACTCCAAGGCCGAAGTTATGCCCAAACCTTAATCTGAGATCATCCAGCCTTGAACCAAGCCCCCTCCCAAAAACAAAGAAACAACAAACAAACGATTAAGATTAGGTTTCCCTTGCACACCGACACACTAAATTTCAGAGAAAGTCGGCTGAATCAACAAAGAATCACTGATTAAGAATTTTAAACCAAGGAATAAACCCCACCCCACCGTACTCTCGGTTTGCTCATTACCAATCTCCTTTTACTATCCATCTCTCGGGATCGTCCAATGCTTCCGGACACCACCTCCATCCCGCCCCAACGACCAGCCAACCTGAACCAAAAAGCGGAACAAAGAAGCAAGAACCTGGAAGAATGAACGCATTTACTATGAACAACACACTCCAGGAAACCATATAACCCAACTTCATCTTTAGGTGTCAAAACAAAAACATAGTGCGTTCCCTATGGTCCGGCAAACCAGATCCATGCGTTCTCCATAATCAGTCATTAACAACTATAATGATAGGCAACACAGAGCCAAGAGAACAGGGATGCACACCTGGACGTAGGCTCAAATCGCAAGAGAATGGATGCAATATGTATGAATCAAAATCGAATGTGGCGACCCAAAGAACGAAATGCACAATCGAGTGTTTAGATTCAAAAGCTCTTCCTTAAACAAGAACACGGCTTCGTTCCGGCATTATGACAAACACATGGAGCTCAGTTCGGACATACACAGCATTGAGAAGGGTTTGCGCAACCTTGGTTCAAGCATGTCATCGAGCACGTAGTAGGCATCGACCGGAAGAGACAAACCGAGCCGGTTGAGGCTCGATTTCGCAACAACGTTCAACACGGTTCAGTCGACAAAACACACCATGGATACCGGGGATGGCCCGCCGACGCTCGAAACCAAGTGCAAGCGAGCGTCGGAGCGGGCGTCGGCGGGTATCGGCCAATTGCCTCGGCCCCGGTTGGCCGAGACAAGGGAAAAATCGAAACAAGTATAAAAGTTGTTTCTTGTTACCGGCCGCTTCCTCTTCCTCTTCCTCTTCCTCGCCTTTTATAGGCTGGAGAGTCCGGTCGACGGGGCGTTTCGGCCACCGGTCGACGCCTCGCCAAGCCAGGGCGAGGTCCGGCAAGCTCGCCGGAGCCTCACCCGGCCACCGGCGAGGCTCGGCATCGCAGATCTAGGCAAGGCCGAGCCTCGCCTAGGCGGCGCGAGGCCGCACGAGGCCGCACGAGGCCGGGCGAGCCTCGCCGCCACCGGCGAGGCTCGGCCTCGCGGATCTAGGCCGGCCGAGCCTCGCCCGGGCGGCGTGAGGCCGAGCCTCACCCGGCCACCGGCGAGGCTCGGCCTCACGGATCCGGGCGAGGCTCGAGCCTCGTCGGTGGCGGCCCGCGCGAGGCTCGGCCTCACCCGGATCTGCGAGGCCGAGCCTCGCCGGTGGCGGCCAACAAAAAGAAGGGAGAAAAAAAGAAAAAGAAAAGAAAAAATCAAAAATCAAAAAATCAAAAGATTAGAAATTTTTACTAAATGTGTTTCTGTTCCCGGAGTAAAAATTTTGAACCGTTATCAAACATCCTCAAATGCTTAGAAACAGTTCAGGGAACAAAGAAAAAACATTTATGAGCGAAACTGTTCCTAGAGCGAAACGTTGCCATGCAGACCCTTGGCACGCCGACCGGCCTCCCTCTCGGCCGAACCGGCGTCCAATCACAGGCCCCATACACGGTAGGTCTGCTCAGCATTGAAGGCATCCGATCCGTGTCCCCATCCATCCGGATCTCTCTCCAGCCACTCCTCTGCTCCACGTGCGTGCGTCGTCCTCTGCGCGTCATTGATGTCTGCGCGTGAGGCGCGCAAGGAACAAGAAAGGAGGAAGAAGAAGGGGAGAGGGCCGGGCCGTGGGGGAAGACGAGCTGGGGACGGAGATGGGCCCTGGGCCCGCGTAGAAAAGATCAAAGGGGCTGGGGTTAGGCCCAGTTCCAAGCTATTCCTCTTCTTCTTCTTTTTTTAAATTTTTTTATTTATCCGAAATGTAGTAAAAATAAGAGAAAATAAAATAGAAAATAAAATTTAGTAGATGCAAATAATATTAATACTTAGGTTATGCGAAAATCCTTTTTGTTAAGCAAGGGCGAGGTTGTCACAACCTATCCGACAAGGGGCGAGGTTGCAAATTGCTAGATCTAGGTGAGGTGGCCTTGCCTGCAACCGCCTAGATTTGGCAAGGACTTTCGCGGCCTAGGGTGAAACAGTCCTCGCCTAATGTGGCTGTGAAGGCCTTAGGCGAGGGCATCGTGGTCTCACCAATCATAAGAAAGGCAAGGTTGCAAAGGCCCTCGCCAATTCTAGGTGGCTGCAAGTGAGGCCGCCTTGCCTAGATTTTCCAATTTGCAGCCTTGCCACTAGTTGACAAGGTCAAGATAGCCCTGCCTAGTTGGGCAAGGGTTTTGTAGTCAGTGAGGATCGCGACGCTAAAAAAAAGATAAAACAAAAAAAAAAGCAAAAAAAATTCAAAAAAATAATAATAAAAAATCCACATTGAATGGGAAATTAATAAAAAAATCCATGCTAGATGATTAGCCAAAATTAGCACTCAAGTGACAGATTTTACTATGATGTGGCATTTAAGTAAGCAAAAAAATATAAAAAAAAGAGTTATGGTGCTCAAATGAGTGCCATGCTAAAAAAAATTATGGATAATGAATTAACCGTAGATTTAACACTATAGTCTTTACCTGATTCCTTTTGTTGGATTTGTCCAAAACACTCATATGCATAAGATGAAGAAAACTCTTGCTAAATTACATTATATGCTAGTGGTTTATGAGAAGGAAAAGCACAATACAAAGCTCACTATAATGGTTATTGCTAAGGCTTCCTTTTCAAAGAGTAAAATTACTTTGAAGAAAATGAAATGGAAGAAGCCTATAAAATCAGCTATACATCCGAAATTGAAGATTGAAAAAGGGAAATATTATTATTGTAGTGTAAAAGGGCATTGGGAGAGGAACTGCCATAATTACCTTACAAGCTTGAAGGTCAAGCCAAACGACTAACTCCTTATTATTGTGGTGTAAAGGGGGTCACTTTATCATCCGGTGTTAGCCATTTCGTCCGATCGGCGCCGAGCATTGCCGGCCACTAGTTGGCCGACACTCCTGAAGGTCGTCGGATTGACGCCGGTGAGCTCCTCACGTCTAAACCGAGGCGGATAGTGCGGGATAACCCACCGGAAAGCCAGAAAAATGTCGAAGGCGGTGCGTGGCAACAACACGTGAACCAAAAGATTGGACAAATTGTTTATTGTCCGGTTCACATGAAACTGGATCAATAGGACAGGGTGTAAAGTGAAGGATGGTAAGGAAAATGGAGGAAGGTTCTTCTTTGGCCTTACTAAATTTGATGGAAACAGTACCATCTTTCTTTCGGGTGAACTAGGGTTCACTAGGTTGGACAGGTTTGCAACTCTGATGGAGTTTTTCATAGTTGGTAACCCAAATATCCAGGAGAAGCTTGACAAGTTCATTTCGTGGAATCTGGCGGGGAACATGGATGCAAGAAGTCTGATCATGGTCGACTGAGATAACAAAAGCATCTTCAGAGTTTGGAATGTTGAGGTCAATGGAATGGTTTCGGACACGATAAATTATTTGGTAGTGTAAGATAACATCAATTAATCCAAGACTCTGAGGAGCTTAAGTGATCTATAGCTAGACCTTAAGAGCAGTAAGTAGGTTGGGATCAAGAGCAATATTGAAATTTGGAACCATGTAACAAAAACAGTTCCCACATTCATTGTTGTTTGGATAGTGTCAACGCAAGTTTGCTAATATTCCAAAAATCTAGTATCTAGAAGGGCAATCCTTGTAGAGATGGGTAAGCCTTTTCGGCCATGAAAAGTTAAAGCAAGGCGAATGGCTCCAAAATGGAGATGAGTATAGCTTTGGTGAATCCATTGGGCTGGAAACTCATGTGGGATTTGAAGAGTGACAAACTGTTCTTGTTTAGTTGCCTAGATGGGGTGCTAGTCAAATCGAGAAGACTGTACATACTCCTTGACGGTACGAGAAGTGTGTTTGATCAAATGTTTGATGGATTGTAGTGGAGAAAAAGAGGATGGCATAGCGAAAGCAGTGTAGGGATTCATCATGGGAAGTTGGGTTTCTGAGATCTTACTATCCTTAGTGAGGTAAGCAACCTCATAGAAATAGTCTATTTTTGAACATGAAGACTTGCGAAGTTCTAGAGGAGGTTGGAGTGAGAGATTTGAAGTAAGGGAAATGGGAAGAGATGTGAAAGAGTCAGGTGTATCCATAGGAAAGATGTTCTCTTTTAGTGTCAAAATAAAAGTTTGAACAAACTAAAATGATTCAAAGAAATCTATGACTTTGATACCATAAAGGTTCCTATGGGAACTAAGTTCGAAAACTTGAGCAGCAAACTTATAACAAGTATGCTATCCCACACACGGCTCTCCTGGCCTTAATAGGGAATTGCCCGTTAGCCATCAAGTTCCTTATCAAGTTTCAACCTTAGACCATAATAATATCTAGAATATCGGAAATTCTGATACATAAGATCCTAAAAGGGCAAGTTTATAGCATTTTCTCAAGATTTTTCCAATCATAAATATTTGTGTTTAAAAGATTATGTTGATAGTAGAGTACGCAACACCCTTCGTATTTCACTCTCTGGTTTTTTACAATGGAGTCTCCTTGCTTATATAGGCAAAGGAGATTACAAATGACAAGAGCCAATAGGTAGTTTGGTTATGCTCGGACATAATTATGGGAACAAATTGAGTAATTTTTGAATCTAGAGCTGCTGGGAGATGAGATGCAACTGCGTACAGCGACTTGCCAAGAAGAACCGCTGGTAGTAGAAAACTTGTATGGAATATACCCTGGTTGAAGAGATAGGTAGAGATTTGCTCCCAAATCCAATGAACCCGGTTCGGGCATCTGACCTGGGAAGAATCAACCTGGCCCAAGGCTCGCGTTGAATGGGCCTCCTCCGAACTGGGCTTGGGCACCTATCCATTGGATGGGTTGGGTCTGGACAGAGGGCCACTGAGTGGACTGAGTCAAGACAAACGGCTCTCCGCTAAGCCGAGTTTAATCGGGCTGTTCCGAACTGGCTTGCTGAGCTGGGTCTTGATCTCCTTGGGATGGGTCAACATGATTCGAACATAGATTTGAAGGAGAGTCGAGCACATCTTCAAAATTTGGTGCATCCGGATCTTGACTCCTGGCAGGTGTGAGTGGCATCGGTGAGAAAGGAGGTAACAAAAGCTATTTCCGGTTTGCTGATTCCTATACCAGAGTGCGAACTTTGTTTTGCAGATTAGCGTGATTTCACAACAGTAAAGCCAGAAAAAAAAAAAAAAAAAAAAAAAGGAAGGCAATCAAAAAGGGTTGCGGAAACTAGGCCACAGGACGCACTGATACCATAACATAGAATAGAGGACAAACATAGGATTTGTGAAATTTGTAAAAGGTTTATAATTTTCGAGTAGAGATCTTCTATGTATAGGGCTCTATTTATAATATAATGTGTGGACACAATAAAGGAAAAAATATACATAATATTTTTTTTTAATATACATGATTTAATTCCCAACTAAATTGATTTACTCAATCATTTCAGGAGAAGGAACCGTATCTCCAATAATAGCAAGATCTTGAGTTATCTTCTTCTTGTCTTTAAGAAAAGTTGAAATAATAGTACTCCTGTTATTCAAGCTTTTAGCCAATAAAACATTCACTGATTGATGGATCAGATGAACATCCAAAGGGTTAGATCTGTACTATTTGTCTAGCGTATAAGGAATTGTCAATCCCTTTTTCAACCCTCTCGGTCTTGTGAACTTGAATATCAACAAGTGGTTCGTGCTGCTTTTTAAATGTAACTTTGTTTTTAACTTAAAAGGATTTGTATTTGCTCATTTCAGTATTCTCATTGGGCATCTAGCTAGCCTATATTGCCGTTTTGGTGAGCTTCTTGCTTGTTCAACAAAGAGAAAGATGGCTCAATACAACGTATAAGTTATCTTCTCTATTAATAGACAATGTGGACCAACACTATATCAAACATTGATTACGCGGGTCTCAACCGCGGGAGACGCACATGATCATCAGTCGAGATGGATTTAAATGGAGCTCTATGATCTAAATACTCGAATATATTGAGTGAAGTTTCATACAGTACTTATATCAAGTGACTTGATCACATTACCATTCAATTAACAAAGTAGTTTTGCAAATCAAAGCTGCTACAACATAACCAGAATATGAAAAGCAATAAACTAGCCCACGAACTCATGCTCCGCTCGCGTTTATTTTCTTCTGCTAATGGAGGCATTCCCTTTCCAATTTGTAGCACCGGATGTCTGCCATTTCCAAGCTCACAGCCTGAACCGCTCCAGAGCCATGGTCCCCTCTGCTCTCGCGCTGTAGTGGGATATATACTCCATGATGGTGGTTTCTCTGTACTTCGGTGGATCGGCCTCCGAAGTCAACTCCTTGATGGGTCCGTACAGTCTTGGAGATGGCGGGGCCGCTGTGTAAAAGAAGCACGCCACGGACACTCTCGGCCCCACGTCGGTCGCCAAGACTCTATGCTCGGAGCTCTTGAATATGTCATTCGAGATAAGCTGAAAAAGACAAAATGCTCCGGTTCGTGCTTAGAAGTGAACACTGACTGCTAGATAAAGAGCTCAGGGGTAAAATGCTTTCTTTGTGATTCACTGACGTGCCTAACAGGGTCTCTAGGGATAAGACGTAGGGAGAGGAAGTACGTTAAGTGAGACTTGCCTGAAGCAGATCTCCAATGTTAACCACCAGCGCTCCCGGCACAGGGCTCACATCAACCCACTGGTTCTGATGAAGAACTTGGAGGCCTCCGACATGGTCTTGCAGGAGCAAAGTGATGAAGTCGGTGTCGGCGTGCTTGGTGGCTCCTAGAGTGAGCTCTGGTTGTGGGCATTTGGGGTAGTACTGGCCCAGAAGGACGAGTCCCTTGGCGCAGTCCATGTCCTTCAGATGGTTTGAGTTCAACCCTAGCGCCTCCGACAGTAGCTCAAACAAGGTGACTCCCAACTTCATCACTCGCTTCGAGAATTCCAGCATTATATCACTACGGTGTTCGAAAATTTAATGGGTCAATTCATCGCAAATTCCTAATTGGTCAGGAACCAACAAATTATCATAAGAGATTGCGGTCAAATGTTCTATGAAATCACTTACCGGCATACCGCTGGCAAGTCCTCTGCCTCTGGAGCATTAGGTGCCATGATACAGAATAGGGTGTCCCTCCAATTAGCCGCCTCTGTTTTATACAGATTGAAATTGCTGTGGTAGGCGACATTTCTGGTGAAATCTCGTGAATAGAAACGTCTCTTCTCTCCAGCATCTTGCTCATGGAAACGGTGCACTCCATCCAGCATCTCCTCCAGGACAGCCGTGGGGATCCCGTGATTCACCACCTGAAAGAAGCCATATGTTTTGGATGCACTTCGAACTTCACTTACAACCTCCTTGCGCCGAGCTGAATCTTTCGCAATATCTTCAAGGTCAATTATAGGAACGTGGAAGCGGCTGTCGCCCGATGCTGGTGCATTTTGTACATTCTCTGGGCGGTCTACAAAAATACGAGGAACTTCTGTAATCCCAGCATCGACAAGGCCCTTGACACCTGCCTTTGTTTCATCGAAAGCCTTAAGCTCACGCATCCGATCATACTTCTGTGTATTTTCATTTGCTTCATCCCTGCTGAATACTTCCATTTTTCTTCCCTAGTGAAGACACTGAGTTCCAAGTCCGATCTTACATTAAATATGGGAGAAATTGAAAGATAAAGGTCCTGTAGTATTTTATGACTGGGTCCAAGAACAGTGACAGGAAAGAAGAAGAATTTGCATCACCATGAAAACGATTGGAATTCAAGAACAAGGCCAAGAAGTGACAGGCATTTATTGTATGGCAAGTTAGGTCTTGACTTTCAAGGTTTGATTTGGCTTTTTAAATGCAGGCGTATTGGAAAAGGATTTGGGTAACGAATGGCTTAAAATAACAAAAGTGATGAAGTTGAAGAAGCTATCAGACAATTGAAAACAGGGTCATCATCTTTGGCCACACAAGTTATGAGAAACCTTTTATCAGTTAGCCAACTTCTTCACTTGAGTACTTCGAAAACTTAATGAGCATCATCTCTATCTATGTCCAACGACCACAGCCAGTTCTCAAACTGGTCTTAGTGCAATACCCATTAGCAAATTGATATCGAATTGATTTCTGCAGATTAAATCAATTTGCTTGTTCAAATAAGGAGCCTATAGTAATAAAGGCTCAATATGGTGCATTGATACAATGGTAGCATGAAAACAAATTTTATTCCATGCACATCAATACTAATGGCTACTGGGCAAATCGGAATTCTAAAATTGTACTGACAACACCAATTGTTCAAGAAGGATTCCGCATCTCTTCCGTACAAAAAAGTAGAGTTCACAGCTTGCAGTTTATGAGAGGGATAGTTTCATCATGGTCATGTTCCTTGAAGTAGGCAAGATAGTCCCTCACTGTCGTCTCCTGCAGATTGGAGAATAGTCCTCAGAGAACAGTTCCCTAATCAGCCCGAAAAGTTTCAACTATGACTGGAAGCTTGTGCTGATAAAGCACGCCACCAAGATTGTCGCGCTTGCTGATACTCTGTGCTCCATGCTTTTGAACCTGTCATTCGTTATAAGCTGAATGGAAGAAATAAGAGGGATAGACATCATCAGCATCTCACTCAATATCAAGCTACTGGCGAAGAGCAAGAAATACCCAGGAAAAGAGTATCTCCCCACATGCCCAAGACCTTGCCTAAGTTTTTTGCATAAATTTCTGCTCAATCGATACTTGACCAGTACTTCAATTTGACAATATTAGACCATGTACTCATGATACTTTTGTCAATACCCTTCGAAATTAACTTCGGGCACAATTTTCCCCACAAAGACAACCAACTTGGTGGCATTGATGGCGTTTATCTGAGGGGTTGCTTCCAAATTATTAAATGCTACGACTAATGTCGCAAGATATAACAAACGGGACCAGATTGAATCAGGTAGTAATAGAATTTGCGTGTAGGAAGTCGCCAACATGGACCACCAACGCTCCAGGGACAGGAGGGACATCGACCCAGCAATCGTCGTGAAGGACCTGGAGGCCTCCGATGCGGTCTTGCTGGAGCACTGTGAGCCTTGAGGATGTCGTGTTGGAGTGGTTGCTCGCCTCCATCGTCAGCTGGGGCCACAGGCACGCTGGGTAGTAGTGAGATATGGCCGCAAGGACCGCCACGCAGTCCATCTCCTGGAGGTGGTCCAGCCCCAGCTCGAGAGACTCGGACAGGAGCTTCAACAGAGACGCCTAAGCTCATCGCTTGCTTAGAGTAGTCCATCATTATGCCCCTGCAATTTTAGTCGTGATATGCCGATCCACAGGAAAATTGTCCAAAACGTTATAAACCTTTTGAATTTTTACCAATTTAGTCTTAAACCTTTCAATTTTGCCAATTTAGTTCTAAACTTTTTCAGGTTAAATTGGCAATAAGTGAAAAGGTTTATGACTCAATTAATAAAATTGAAAGATTTAAGACTAAATTGGCAAAAGTACAATAGGTTTAGGACATTTTGAACAATTTTCGTGCTAATCCATTTATAACTTATTACATAAATTTGAGATTTTTTTACGTGGTTCAGGTTAAATAAAACTAATTTATATAATATAAAATAAAATAAAAATTCACGTTAAAGGTGAAAATTATGCTTTGTCTCTTTGAAAAACAACATATTTGAACTATGAAGGTGAAAAAGGTAGTGTTGCCTCCGGAGCCGCATTACTGGAGTTAATTCTTTCTTTCTTCTCGTACAACAAAGAAACAAGACAGACAAGCAAGAATACAATGAAGATGATGTTTGGAATTATAGAGGAAAACACGGCTGAGAAAAGACGAAGAGAAGTTATCTTAAAAAGGAAGATGATGCTGGGATTTCCAGGATCCTCGCATTGTTGGAACACAGACAAACAGCAATGAGAGGATCCTGAAAAGTGGATGCCGAAGAGATTTCTCAATGAGCAAGTCATGATTTTATTTGTGCAGCAATTGGAAGATTGGGAGAGGGATTCAAATGGCTAGATATAGACGACGAGCAAGGAATGTCGATAAGAAGAATCTCATGACTTGTAAGCTACATCGAATACAAGCAATATTAAAGCTGAGACGTCAACTGCTCCAAACTTAAAGCGACTGAGAAAAGACATGTGGAATGAAGAAGCAAGTTAGTACAAAAATACGTGTTTGCCATTGAAAGTCCTTGTATTCATCCCCTAAGCTACACTTCAAAGGGGAGAGAAAAGCATACCCCAATGTTACGTGATTGAAACATACTAGAAACTCGCCAAAGTGGCGATTTAGGCTAGCCAAATGCTGCATGAGAATGCTCCTAAAGAAGGGTTGTTGTACCGCGTTGTGTCCGGGCACCACAATCCATTAGGGATGAGCATCGGTCCAGGTCAACCCTAGACCAACCCTAGACCGGCCCAACCCTGCCGATCCTGATCCGGTTCTTAGGGAACCTGGGTCGGTCTTTGGTCTTGAAATTCCAGGACCAACACTGTGCAGATTGATCCGGGTCCTGGGAGTTTAGGGTTGGTCCGAACCTGGACCAACCCTAACTATATTGTAAATATATTTATATATAATATATTTTAGGTATATTATATATTATTATGCAATATATTATTTATAATATACTTTTTTATCTATTGTAAAGAGCAAACTCTAAATCAAATGACATCCTTCTTCTCTAGTATTATTGTTTTCCTTTTTCTTCTTTTTATTCTTAGTCTTCAATTTGTTTGCTCGTGAGCAACCTTGCCCCACTCACCTCTAGCTACTTGTCGCTCCACGCTTGATGCTCACCTTGCTCGTTGCTTGACACTTGCGCCACTTGCCTCTCTTCACTAACTTCGCTCGTTGCCAAGTAAATTAGAATGAAACAAAGCCCTAATTAGAAGCCCTCTTTGCTTGTGAGCAACACTCGCCTCGCGGCTCTATAAGGAATCTTAATTGTTTTTATGGTTTATTGCATTTAGTAAATGTGAAATTTTTATTATTGCTCTATCCTAAATTTATTAAATATATACTGGTATTTATAATTTGGTTGTGCAATGCCCCATCGTTGATGGATATATATAATTTGAAATAGTAGGTTTTCATTTTCAATAAATACAAAAACTAAAAAAATTATGGGTTGATCCTGAACCGAACCCAACCCATTGGGTTGGTCCGGTCCTTGGTCCTAAGCTTAATAGGGTTGGTCCTCGGTCCAAAAAATTGAGGACCAATACTGAACAGGTTGGTCCCAGGGTTAGGGGGTGGATCGGCCCAACGGACCATACTCACCCCTACAATCCATCATGCCTGAGCTGTAGGCTGACATAAAACATTAGCGATCTAACTATCAAGATTGTTAATGACATTCAGCAGCTGATAATAAATCACTTCAATTCAACTGCTGATGTCACGCAGCAACTTTTCCGTGCATCAGGGCACTATATTGTAGAAGTCACTCTGAAAGCAAGCTTGGTAACACTGCCACAGGTGTGAATAAAACAGAGCACAAAATACCGATTTCAAAAGTGTCTTCCTTACAATAGTTTCTTTGATATATAATCCAATTGATTATCCACAACCATCAAAACAAAGCTCACAAAATGGCTATTTCATCATTTTATTGGCTTGCTGCATTGCCCAAATTAAAGGAGGCATTAGTTTCATGATATGGAAAAGGAGAAGGTTATTTTACACAATCAGCCAAAATTCAGAAAGTCAGCAGCAGCAAGTCTTACTCCCCCCCTCATTCATGATCTAAACATCATCGATCAGTTGCACAAGACAATCCTCTACAGAGTTTCACTTTGGATGAGTATACAACTCAGCCAACCCACAGATTGAAGGGATCAACAAGAACGAGCATGGTAAACCTAACCAGGATTCCTCTTCTTATTTTTTACTTCAAAAGCAGAAAACTTCTTCTCAATGCACGATAGGAACATAAGCACGAGCTTTCCAGGCACTGCAAACATATACTCTATTCAATTTAACTATATCTGGATGCTTTGCCGGGGGCTACTGCACTGAAAAACTACACAGATCAAATTTGTCCAACTGTCATTCAATAGAGAACATCCTCAAATTGTCATGTACAACATAATTCATAGCTTGACATGTTCCAGTGCAGATACACCGTTGAGTCCTTTTGCATAGTAGTGAGTGACGAAGTCCTTCACCGTAGTTTCCTGATAAATTGGGGGATTTTCTTCTGACAGCAGCTCCTTAATAGGGCCATACAACCTTGAAGAATTCTCTGGAGGGAGATGTTGCCTCATGAAACATGCCACTGAAATCCTTGGCCCGATTTTCTGGGCTAGAACTCTGTGACTGACGCTAATGAACTTATCATTCGAGATCAGCTGCAAGATGGAGGACATGGCAAAGTGAAGATCAAATACTCGGGAATGTTGATCACACAAAGATGCACACGTAATCAAACTTCTCTAACAAGGCCAAATTTTATCAAGTCATTCTCACATCTACTCCTAGCACAGTCATCAAAATAATTAGCTAGGACAAGAGATTGTAAAGAAAAACAACACCGAGATAGAAATATCATTAAACAGAATTGACTTAGCTCAGTTAATGTTGCAAAGAGCTAGCTGGAAGTTCCACAGTTGTAAACAGGATATTGTACAATCCATCTGTTAGACCTCTACACCGACTAAGGGAAGTATTTAGCATCTCTAACACACTGCAAAACAGTTAGGGTAGAAGAATATAGTTGAAAGAGCTATCTTTCAATCCACTAATTCAGTTCGTAACACCAGATCAGTATCGACGGACTACGATAACAAATTGACTAAAGGACCAACCCATCAGATCAGCCACACTAAAAAGCACAGATTAGGCAAGAAATGCATTGGCTGATGCGAGAACATCAAAACAAGAAACTAACTGATAGAAATGTAAACTGCGAATCACTGATAAATGGACCTGCATCAAGTCTCCCAAGTTTATTACAAGGGCTCCAGCAATCGGGGAAATGTCGATCCATTGGTTCTGATGGCAGACCTGGAGGCCACCAATTTGGTCTTGGAGAAGAATGGTGATAAAGCTACTATCGGTATGATCACCAGTCCCAAGGGTTAAGTCCGGTTCTGGGCATGCTGGATAGTAATGGCCAACGAAGAAGAGTCCCTCCCCACAGTGGATGGTTTTCAGGTAGTTAGGGTCGAGGCCAAGAGCTTCTGACAGTAATTCGTATATGGTATCTGCCAATTCCAGAATTCTGTCCTTGTACTCAATTATTACATCTCTGTGAGAAGATTGGTTACAGAGAACAAGTGATTAATCAAATGCTGTGAACATCAGAAAATCAACCTTCAACTCACTCTCTCAAAGACCAGGTCAATAAACTTTGCAGGAAAACACCCAAGCCCAATTATGAAAATTGTGCTTCTAAAATACAAGTTCATGATTCATATAACAGAGCAATCATTCTTGCGTAGGAAGAACAGAGAAGGAATTAGTTTTTTCCATTCAAACTGAATCTATCGGCATTCCAACTCCAAATCTCCTGAAGATCTATGCCCCATTGAATCGTTTGCTTCAACTGATCTATGACTCAAAAACCCTTCGACAAAATCACAAGAACTCCCGGCGCACGAGGCACTAGTTTCACCAGGGCCAAGCAGCAGCTCCATCGATTCCAAAGCCCCATTTTTACTTAACTATCAGATCTTAAATCTTATCTAGGCTAGAGCTTCTTCGCTTTCTTTCTTTTCTTCCACTGAATTGCTATGCGTCAGGAAAAACTACCATGAAACCTTTAATTCATCTTGCACGACACAAGTAGGTATTGCATAACTAAATCGAAAGCATTTCTGTCGCAGAGATTACCGACAGACAGCAGGCAATTCCTGAGGATCCGGACTCCGAGGAGCCAAAGCGCAGGTCAGCGTGTCCCTCCAGTTCGCCGCCGGAGCCTGATACAGGTCGAAGTTGCTGTTGTACAGCACCTTCCTCCCGCCGTAATCCCGCGAATACCACTCGCGCTTTGCCTCGAGGTCCTGCTCGTGGAACCTCCGGACCCCCTGGACCATCTCCTCCATGAGAGCCGCCGGCACGCCGTG
Source organism: Angophora floribunda (assembly GCA_014182895.1). Lineage (NCBI taxonomy): Eukaryota > Viridiplantae > Streptophyta > Magnoliopsida > Myrtales > Myrtaceae > Angophora > Angophora floribunda. The sequence goes on from CM024712.1 coordinate 30,894,318, forward strand.
GTTCACCACCTGGAAGAACCCCCACGTCTCGCACGCCTCCTGGACCAGCTCGACTGTCCGCTTCCGCTCGCCGGGGCTCCAGCTCCGGCCGACGCCTTCCAAGTCAACGACCGGAACGCTTGGCCTCGATCCTAGCGATTCCGAGGCACGGTCGAGCTGGTGGTGGACGAAGAACCTGGGTATCTTGGTCAGTCCGGCGTCGGCGAGGCCCTTGACGCCGGCCTTCGAGTCGTCGAAGGACTTCAGCTCGGCTTGCCGGTCGTAACCACCACCGTCGGAGGCGAGTATCAGCTCCGGCGCCATGCCTCTTTTCTTCCGGAACAGGACTCAGCAGCAGCGTGAGCGAGCGAGGCAAATAGAAGAAGACAAATATCTAGGGAAGACAAATATTCCGACAGTGGAGTGCTCGGAAATGCGTCACATCGAGGTTCTCGTCCTTTCTGCTGAGCATCTGTCTACCGGTGGAACTCCATCGTCAACTCAAAGCTTGCATAGGCCAGCCGACCAAAGTGACCTGCAGTAAATTAGGAAAAAGAGAAAATGAAATAAATAATTTCTAAATTTTAATTTTATATATAATATAATCTCTAAATTTTTAATTTATTCAATATGATTGTTAAAATTTTAATTTAATCTATAAACTATATAAAAATATTCAATGTTGTCCTTGAATTCAAATTAGTGGAACGACAAAGTATTAAACATTTTCACATAATTAAATGACTAAATCGAATATATGCAAAATGTTCAGGAATCACAAAAACTACATTGCATATTGAGATAACATCCATGAGTTACATTAAACAAATTAAAAATTTAAAAATTACATTATATATTAAGTCAAAGTTTAAAAACCATTTGTGTTATTATCTTGTAATTATAACCATACATTCGGTAGTGGATGTCTTTAGTGCAGTGAATGTGAGATTTTTTTATATAATGTGAGTCACTGACACCAATCGCCGGTTATCGTCCTTTTTATTAATCAAATAGCTATTGTCGCCTTGCAATATTGAGCATAACAAGATATTCAAAAACACAGAGAGGTTAAAATGGTAAAACATTTCAAGAAGCTACTCCTGCTGGGTAGAAGGGACAACGCTCTTGAAGTTGATAAACGTGGGCGGATGAGAAAGCGACGTAGAGTTTAAAAATTGAAGTTAGGGTTAGGTGGGAAAACAACTTACACTAGCATGACGTCTGGGAGGACAATTGAACAATTGGGGGCTTTGAATAATGGGGACAAAGTATTATATGCTCCCCAAACTTAGTCAAGAACGAACATGTTGAATGAGTATGCTTGGAGACGGGCCAAAGCAGAATTCTTCTCTGCACTAGAGGGGTTTATGCTCCCAAAAAGAGAGGGAGCTCGGGATAAAGAGAGAGATTTTGGGGAGAGTTAAAAAATTAAAGGTAGTATATGGAAAAAAACAAAAGGAAGAGGGGAGTTGAGCAGATTGATAGGCTGAGGGGAATGGAAAATTTTTCACAGCCTTAGAGCGATAAGGACACCACAAATATTACTACTCTTATATAAAGTTCATTTGAATGTCATAATGTCGTATTTTTTGTCAATCATTTAAATGTTATAATTTCTAAAAAAATATTTATGTAAGTGTCATAATTGTTAATTGATCACTTGAATGCCATAATTTTTTTATAGCATTCACTTATATGCTAAAAATCTGACGAAGCATGTCGATTGTGGTGGATATTTTTAAAAAATTTATGACATTCAAATGATTAGAAAATAAATTATAATGCTCAACAAAGCTTTTTACGTAAGTTATGATACTTAAATGATCAAAAAGAAAATTACAACCTTAAAATGAATATAATAAGAAAGTTATGATATTTGAAATGTCTTCTCCCCAACTTTAAAGTCAGAATTAACCAAAACCTTTAACTGGAAAGTGAAAGTAGACTTCTTATGATTTCCAGCGGTCAAAAGGAGTCCGAAAGTACCATTTTTGGGACCGCCTGCCGGAGTAGGGACCAACCAACACCGTCTCGGAAAAAGTCAAATCTGGGAAGCGGTGCTTACAATCGGTGTGCACGTATACCATTGGAAAATGGACTCGAAGACGGTTGCAGGTGGTGCTTGGCATGAAGCGTTATGAGTTCAATTCGACCTCGAAATAAACCAAGGAAATCAGACCAGAAATCTAACCGGTGCCCATTGTGAACAAAGGACACCACTTGGTGGCGTAGGATAATAAAATGGGCTAAGTCTGTGGAGCAAACCTTTTTATATATTTTGAAGTTCACAAGGCTATCCATTGTTATCATTAATATTATAAAAGCACAAACTGGTTATGTTTCAGTTATATCCACATAAAAGGACCTTTGATATGACCAGTGAAAAGACTCTAAAGTAGCTAGAAGGACCTACGATAGCAAGTCTAAAAGAACGGAGACTTCATAAAGACTTAAAGAGGTATTAACATATAAAGTCTACAAGATCTCCATCATTGTCACAGTCAAAGGGCCTGATGTGACGTTGTTAGATATAAATAGGAAGTCTAATATAACTCGGAAGCCTCATAGAAGCAAAAGCGAGTCTGATATCATCAAATAGTTGGTGACTATTGATATAAGTAAAGTATTTATACTACTTGCGACAACAAGTCACGAACTCCAAAATAATTATTTTTAGATATTTTATTTTATCCTTTGACAACTTATGATCTGATTTGGATTCATCATTTGATAGAAATTGATCGAACATCAAGCTTAAAGATTACCGACATTGAATATTCAAACATGCATAATATCTTTGATTGATTGGCAATCAAAGGCTAGATACTTTCCATCATTGAAGCAACTCTATTTCTAAAAACCAAAGATTTGTTTATATGAGCGATCAAGTCAATGGGAGTTCTAATTATTTGACTTCAATGGCTACCCTAATCTTTTCAACAATTGTCCAATAGCTAAATTGGATAATAATTCCCTCAAAGATTATCCAACAAGAAGTTTTGATGACCAAGGTGTCAAAGAAATAGTGTATCAAGAATTCATAATTCTAAAATCCATGAGATCTTTACATACATTACAGTTGTTTTCTATGAGCTTTAAATCGTAATCTTTTGAGAAGTATTGGCAGTGTTATAATTTGTGCTTAGTTTGAGATAATAAGATCCATTAGCTTGGGTATAAGCAGCACTAACTTTGGGAAGAAGCGCTTGGGTATAAGCGACTTTTATAGTGATTTTAAGAAAATTTCTAATGGAATTTAGCTAGCAGGCTGTTAACATGGGAAAGTGGACATAGGGTCACACCAAGCCAAACCACTAGAATCTCTTATTCATTTATTGCTTGATGGAAGCATCACATTATACTACTTGATATTTTTAGTTTGTGTTTAAATCAACTCTCTATTTTACCTAGTTCAACTTATATCAAACTTAACTATTTTAATTCCGCAATATTTTGTCAAGTTTTTTGAAATCACCTATTCGTCCCCTCCAAATGATTTGTTAGTCTATACCAAAAGGATGTTAATTAGAAAATTAGTGTAACCGCATCCTTAGGTTCACCTTTGGAAAGTCATGGCAACTTAGCAACTTCAATGAGGATTTGAATTTAAAACTCATAGCAGACTTAGGCCGGATGTTTCTTGATTTGGGAAAGTTTTTGTGCCTTCACATGTGAAAGTCATGCGGATCACAAGGTAGATACGTTAATGTCATGTTATGTGGCAAGGATCTCCTTGCCTTATTAAGTTTTCATAATATTTTATTAGTCTAAATAAAAATTAAATAACTTTTCTCAATTTTGAAAAAAATAATTCATTTCATTTTTTTCTAATAATATTTTTAAAAATTTCATTAATTGATTTAGAACATCTCCTATTTGAAATTGTAGAAATGTATGTGTTTAAAGGTGTTGATTTGAAGTGGTGTATGTATTGATATCATTAATTGTGTATGTCATACTTGTTTTAGCACCTAGGAAACACCGACACTCTTTAGGAGCCTTCATGTCATGTCGGACACTTTGACACATGTTCGACACTCTCCAACACTTAGTCAACACGTGTCGGAAAATTCGACACTTGTCAAATCTCCCGACACTCTCCGACACTTGAGTCCACAATTCTAACACGTGACTCCAACATGCAAAGGGTCAATTTAAAAAATTTCAATAAACAAAATGTAAATATGTAAAAAAAATAAAAATAAAATTAAAGGGGGAAAGAAAAAAAACATAATCTCATCTTCTCTTCTTTTCCAACTCTCACTTTCTGTGACATACCATTCACCCCCATAAGGTTTTTTTTCCTTCTCTTTCAATACGCTCTAACACGCGAGTCCAAAATGTGATTACTTGTTTTTCTCCTCTAAGTTTTATGGACCATTAGAATTTAGTTGAATTTGTTAAATTGAAAAAATGAATGATATTAACAAATGGTGGATTAATGGTTTAATGTAAATTCATTATAGACTCTTTTATTATTATTTATTTATTTGTGAATTTGAATCAAATTAATTTGATTGAAATAATCATAATAATGATCATTTATCATGTATATATAAATTTATATACTTATTATACAGCATGTCATAACATGTTGAAATCTTTATTTTTTGAAAAACAACGTATTGACATGTTGTGTTGTGTTGTATCACATTTCCTATGTTGATGTCAGTGTTACTTAGTTTAACACTACACTTATGTACTCCATCAATATTGTTTGCCTATTGTCCAGGGAAGCATATTTTTAATGGTGTCATTGATAGAAATTTGATAGGGTAAATGTGTCACACCGGTAAAGTTTAGGATTTTGGTACTATAAAAGAGAAATTTAGAGTAAATATGTCACAGTTGACTTGACGTAGTTTAAAGTTTTGGTGTCTTTCCCCATTTTAGATTTTTTTTAAAAGAAAGAAAAGAACATGATAAGGTCTGAAATTGCATTGCTTCCAATTCGATGTGAAATCCTCTCTTTAAGATAGTGTATGAGTTCCCTCAAGGGAAGATTTTGAGATCAAATTGGGTTTCAGGTCTATCCAACAGCATTAGTCTTTTCATAAAGGCTTATGGGACCTTAACACGTTTTGAGATGCACGAGGTCTACAATGCAAGGGACCTTGGGGACAAGCGAACCGCTATTGTCTTCTTTCCAGTGTAAAAGGAAACCTCACGGAAGGTTTTCCTTTTATTTTGATATATTTTCTATTGAATTTCAGAAATTTTACACTAGCTGAGTCCCATGGTTCTCCAGCTCATGTCCGCTCGGATATATGATGATCAACACTTGAAAAATTATGGAGGGCCAAGCAGCAAAATTGACAGTGCCGGATGAGGCAAAGCCGCCTCGAAATAATTTACCCTCCAAGATGTGGATCGATGAGAGAGGATCAAGAAGTCACATTTGAGAAGAGACGATGGTATCTTTTCCAACTCTAGATAATTCATCCAGAGCCAGGCGTGTTGTTATTGTGCCGTGCAGATTACACAAAAACAGCATCTCATCAAGGAGAAATCAATCAGCACCAGATGCAGTCCTCCGGCAAACGCGGTGTTCATTCCAAGTTCATTGAATTCCGTCACGAATTATCTTAGCCTCTCGTTCTTACATGTGGCAACAAAAAAGGTGACAACTTGGAGAAGCAAGCTGTTAGAGATATTTAGAATTATTCTAATGATTTTTGTATATTTCAAAATTGTGTGAATATTTCTATTTTATTATGCGCATCTTGATTGATAGTTATCTTATTTAGTCATTTCATAGAGCCTATAAATAGGCTGATGTAATTTCATTATGATATATCAAATTATAAAGTAAATTCTCCATTTCTATTTTCTATTTTTATATTCAACTTGGTATATCAATCTTGAAAGTGCACTAGGTGCACTTGCACCAAGTGCACACCCAAGGGCCCATCCAAAGCTAATTTTACTTATTGTTATTTTTGTTTTTATTTTCAAGAAGTCCTAATATCCTCCCATCAACATTAATTTCAACATTATTTATATTGTCGAATAGCCAATGTATTGTTGTTGCATAATCTATAGAGCCATCTCTCGCTTAGTCGAGTTCATTCCACAATGATTGTGTTTCAATGCTAACCAAAACAATAGCATGACCTAGTCGAGACTTTCACAAAGGTGGCTTTTGTTTTGATACCAACTGCATAGACCGCATCCCAATAGCTATTTTCCACACTAACTATATAGGCCGCTTGATGTTATGACACCAGCTGTATAGGCCACGTTGCTCAGTTACTATTTTATAAGCGAGCCGCATTGGCCACTTGCTATTTCTCTATTCATTCTTGATATTTCCTATGTTGCTCCAAGAAACAACATTACCACCAAACTTATCGCCCTTAGACTAGCAAGATCTGGAAGTTTTTTTTTTTTTTCATGAATAGTTCTTGGACGACGCCCAATCTACCACATCTCAGCCATTGGACAACTTGTATTTGACGTTTTTAATGCACCTTGAGTTTGAGGGGATGTTAGAGATGTTTAGGATGATTCTGATGATTTTCTGTATCTTTCAAGATTGTGTAAATATCTCTATTTGATTATGCGCATCTTGATTGATAGTTATCGTATTTAGTCATTTCATAAAGCCTATAAATAGGCTAATGTAATTTCATTATGATATATCAAATTATATAGTAAATTCTCCAATTCTATTTTATATTTTTATATTCAACTTGGTATGTTGATCTTGAAAGTGCCCCGGATGCACTTGCACCGGGTGCACACCCAAGGCCCATCCAAAGCTAATTTTGCTTATTGTTATTTTTATTTTTATTTTCAAGAAGTTCTAATATCCTCCCATCAATGTTGATTTCAACATTATTCATCTTGTCCGATAGCCAATGTACTATTGTCGCATAATCTATAGAGCCCTCTCTTGCTTAGTCAAGTTCATTCCACAATGATTGTGTTTCAATGCTAACCGCAACAACATCATGACCTAGTCAAGACTTTCACAAAGGAGGCTTTTCTTTCTATGCCAGCCGGACAGGCTACATTCCAGTAACTATTTTCCAAGCTAACTATATAGGCCACTTGATGTTATAATGCTAACCATACATGCCACGTTGCTCAGTTATTATTTCGCAAGTGAGCCGCATTGGCCGCTTGCTATTTCCCCTTCCATTCTTGACATTTCCTGTGTTGTTCCAAGAAGCAACATCACCAACAAACTCATCACTCTCAAACTAGCAAGATCCGGAAGTTTTTTTATTTATTTCATGAATAGTTGTTGGACACCACCCAATTCGCCATGTCTCAACCATTGGGTAACTTGTATTTGATGTTTTTAATGCACCTTGAGTTTGAGGGGATATTAGAGATGTTTAGGATGATTTTGATAATTTTCTATATCTTTCAAGATTGTGTGAATATCTCTATTTGATTGTGTGCATCTTGATTGATAGTTATCTTATTTAGTCTTTTCATAGAGCCTATAAATAAGTTAATATAATTTCATTATGATATATCATATTATACAATAAATTCTCCAATTCTATTTTTTTTTTTTTTTATATTCAACTTGGTATGTCATTCTTGAAACTGCATTGAGTGCACTCACACCAGATGGGCACCCAAGGGCACATCCAAAGCTAATTTTGCTTATTTTTATTTTCAAGAAGTTCTAATATCCTCCCATCAATGTTGATTTCAACATTATTCACATTGTTTGATAGCCAACATACTATTGTCGCATAATCTACAAAGCCTTCTCTCGCTTAGTCGAGTTCATTCCACAATCATTGTGTTTCAATGCTAACTGCAACAACCATATGACCTAGTCGAGACTTTCACAAAGGTGGCTTTTCTTTTGATACCAGCCGCATAGGCTGTATCTTAGTAACTATTTTCCAAGATAACTATATAGGCCACTTGATGTTATGATGTCAATTGTATAGGCCGCGTTGCTCAGTTATTATTTTGCAAGCAAGCCACATCGGCTGCTTGCTATTTCCCCTTACATTATTGACACTTCCCGTGTTGTTTCGAGAAGCAACATCACCAACAGACTCATTGCTCTCAAACTTGCGAGATCCTAAATTTTTTTTTTTCATGAATAGTTGCTGGACGTCGCTCAATCCACTAGTCTCAGCCATTGGACAACTTGTATTTGATGTTTTGAATGCACTTTGAGTTTGAGGGGATGTTAGAGATGTTTAGGATGATTTTGATGATTTTCTGAATCTTTTAAGATTGTGTAAATATCTTTATTTTATTGTGTGTATTTTGATTGATAATTATCTTATTTAATCATTTCATTGAGCTTATAAATAGACTAATGTAATTTCATTATGTTATATCAAATTATACAGTAAATTTTTCGATTCTATTTTCTATTTTTGTATTCAACTCAAGCAAATCCACCTTTGCAAGACAAAGGGAGTATTCGTAAATATCAATTCAAGTAGAAACTAACTCGTTCATTCATGCCTGCAAACAGGTGAAAATCCCGAACAGCGTTTTCTTATAAATAATGCGGCCACTTTTCAACATTGAAGTTCTAAAATTCATGAAAATCATTATATTTTGAGGAGACACGAAGGAATTTCAAAGTAGCCATGTAATAATGCCTCTCTGAAGGCCGGGCCTCTTCATGTTGCCTCGAAAATATTTTGCAATGAATTTCAAAGAACTATGCATAATCATCTTTGTTCTTCTCACTTGTTAGCTCTTGCAGGAAAACTTAAGAACGATGCTCCAAGATGGTAAAATAATAATCGTTCCAATTAAATCACTTTATCCGGGAGTTGACCTTCTTCTTTTTTAATCCACTTTTTGTAGATAGGTAAAAAAGAAAATTTTAAAACTGAGGCCCACTTTCCCTAAAAGACAAAAGCGGAAGGAATATCAAAATACAAATATGGCTGATCTCTGTCCATATAACTTTGGAAGTGTTCGTTCCTAATTTTAACACTATCCTTTTTTCCAAATACATTACGAAGGAAGAACGAAATAGACGACAAGGGAAGGACTAAAATGGAGTTGTTGACTTCTAGGCAGATGAAGAAGGGCGTCATCATAGCGGACCGGAAATAACAGACAACCATGCAGTCATGAAGAAAGGGGTTTCTGGCTTTAATTTACCTCAGTATAAAAATGACACTTCATTTCCCGTGTAGGGATAATGGAGATAGAACGAAGATCTGCTCAGCTTCACTTTCATAAAAATATATCACTTGAGTGTTATTTTTAATTTGAGATATCAAAGATTTGACGTGATATTTATTTATAATGAATTGATTTACATGACTCATCAAAGAATTTCAATTAGCAAAAATGAGGTCGTTGCCCCTTTTTTTTTCCCAAATTGACAAATTGGGCCTAATTTGAGGCCAAGTGGCAAATTCTAAACCATTTTTCGCTGATATGAGAAAAGGAAATGTGGGTGGCGACTTGTGATCGTTGCTCTTCAAGTGTCTTTGGACTGTTATCCAATTCATCTTCCCTCCTTTGTTATAGATGCTCGTTGACCTCCCTCGTTTGACTTCTCAATTTTTACATTTTCTTCTCTTGAACCTTTACTCGTTGATCGTGGCCTGGAAACATATAATTAAGCCTTTAATGATGAACCCCCCCCCCTCTCCTTAAATGCTGCTAGCTACTGGAACTTGTGAAAATGCAGATTGTTTATAGCATGTGCATGGGTCTGATTTGGGATGAGCTCTTAGGTACATCCGGTAATCTTTTTATTTTCGGGAACAATTTTTAACAATTTTTGTTCAAAATTAGTTTTTTCTATTTTTTTCCCAATAATAAAGAGTTGGATTTTTTTACTTTTTATTTCTGCTCCAAATCTATTTCTTGACTATTTATTCCGCAAAATAGAAAAATTAACTGATGTTATCAAATGAATTTATGTTCTATTTCTATTTCGGAAAATAAAAAAAATAGAAAAACAGAATACTTAGGCCTTTAGTTTGAGCGACGGCTTCCCTTTCAAAACTTTACTCTTGTAGTTTTTCGAGAATCCCCTGTCATGCCATTAGCAAGCAGCACTCACCCTTGCTAGAGATTATATTGAAGTTGCCACAAGTTTGCCTCAAAGGGATAATGCTACATCCTGGAACTGCCAATGGGCATTCACGTTACACTCCTGCCCCAATAAGTCAAATTGCGTTCCGACCATAAAACCCTTTTAGTACGGTGAAATCGAAAATGAGGTGGTTCTACTATTCTAAAGGATGCCTGGAGCTTGGTGAGGGATCGAGGTGCTAAAGGAAATAGCCACGCACAGTTTGATTGCAAAGACTCCTCTTCCTCGTCCTTCGAGCTCGAAGAACGGGTCCTTTCCTTCAACCATGCGTCGGATTTTATCGGCCCAAGCGGTGGCGAACGAGAACTGGAGCATCACAAGGCGAATCATGGGCGGAGACAGGACTCTGTTTCTCCATCGTGAAAATAGAGCTTTACTCTTTCAGCTTCACATAGAGTGAGTGAGAGAGTTTTGTACTCCGGTAAATAATTAAGGAAATTAGTGTCCGTTCAAAATACTAAAAAATCAGAAAAATATTTTGAACCCACTAAGATCATTAGTAAAAGATGACGGATATCAGGAAAATCTTAACTCAATAAATTTTAAAACTTGAAAGCCATCCAATATGGATTTCGAAGCGTATTAGCCCCCTTTTACAACTAATATGGTGATAAATCGATTAGTCTCACTCTATGCCAACAATAAACAAGTCGGCACCTATCGATTTAATCTTAAATTATCGCATTCTGAGCGACTACGGTCTTGAAAAATCATCCTAAACATTAGTACCGAACATTGGAATTGCCGGACAACCCAAATGCACATTTGCAAGCTCACCAAAAACTATTAGTGGTACATTGGTGATTAGAGCACTGAAGTTCAACAAAGGGTGTTTCCCCATATGCAAATTAATACTGAATTGAGCTCTGCAGATTAAATCAATTTGCCTGTTCAAATAAGAAGTTCATAATGACACAGGCTCAATATGGTAGCATGGAAAAGAGTCTTCTCATACACAAATAACATGGCACGACAAAAACATGGTTACAACACCGCGAGCAAATCGGAATTCCAAAATTCATGCCAACGACATTGATTGTTCTAGAATGGTTCTGCATCTCTTCCTCAGAAAAAAAACATGAGAGTTCATAACTTAAAGTGTCTGAGAGGGGAAGTTCCGTCGAGGCCATGCTCCTTGAAGTAGGCGAGATAGTCCCTCACCGTGGTCTCTTTGTAGATCGGAGGATTGTCCTCGGACAACAGCTCCCTGATCGGCCCGAAAAGCTTCGACGACGGCTGGAAGCTCGTGCTGAAAAAGCACGCCACCGAGATCCTCGGCCCCACTGGGTTCGCCAACACTCTGTGCTCCACGCTTTTGAACCTATCGTTCGTTATGAGCTGAAAGGAAGAAGTAAGAGGGACAGGCATCATCAGCATCCACCCCGTTATCACAAATGCTCGCCAAGAGCAAGATATCCCCTGGCAAAGAGTATATCCCAGGATCCCCGAGACATCGCCTATGCTGTTCACATAAATTTTGGGTATTTCAATAATTGACCCGGTGCTTTGCATTTGGCGATATTAGACCTTGTGCTAGTAATACTTTGTTAATGCATTTCGAAATCAACTTCAAGTGTGATTTTCCCCACGAAGGCAACTGACATGGTGACGTCGTTGTCGTTGATCCGAGGGGTTGCTTGCAAGTTACTAAATGTTACAACTAATATCGCCAGATATAAGAAATAGGGCCAAATCGAATCAGACAGCAAGAGAACTTGCCTGTAGGAGGTCACCAACATTGACCACTAGAGCTCCAGGGATCGGAGGGACATCGATCCAGTGGCCGTCGTGAAGGACTTGGAGGCCGCCAATGTGGTCTTGCATGAGCACCGTGAGGAAGTCATTGTCGGAGTGCTTGCTAGTCCCCATCGTCAGCTTAGGTTGCGGGCACGCCGGGTAGTAGTGGCATATTACCACAAGGCCCTCCGCGCAATCCATCTCTTGGAGGCGGTCCGGTCTCAGCCCAAGAGACTCAGACAAGAGCTCGAACAGCAACCCACCTAGGCTCATCACTTGCTTGGAGTATTCTGTCAGTATGTCCCTGCAATTTTAGTCATGAAAGTCAACTAGATTAGATCCATTTATAAAAGTATGGAGTGCATCAAAAGTCATATAACTTATTACGAAAGTGCAAAAACTTTCAAAAAAAAATATAATTAAATCATAAAACTTATTAAATTAATCTAATCAAATTCTTCCGTTGACTGTGTTTTTTGAAAGTTTTAAAATTTGATTGTACCTTCATCATAAGTTTTAGGATTTGATATGTAAAGTTTTATGATTTAATTATACTCTTTAAAAAGTTTTAAGATTAAATTGTACTTTTATAATAAATTTTAAGACTTTTGAAGTTAATATTCATATCGAGATTTTTTTAAGGTAATCCAGGTTCAATAGAATTAGTTTATATAAAATAAAGACAATATAAAAACAAAAGTCATCTCAAAGGTAAAATGGCCCTAAGATTTGATTGTACTTTCATTATAAGTTTTAGGATTTGATATGTAAAGTTTTATGATTTAATTATACTTTTTAAAAAGTTTTAAGATTAAATTGTACTTTTATAATAAATTTTAAGGCTTTTGAAGTTAATATTCATAATGTTAATATTCATATCGAGATTTTTTAAGGTAATCTAGGTTCAAATAGAATTAGTTTATATAAAATAAAGAAAATATAAAAACAAAAGTCATCTCAAAGGTGAAAAGGTGACTTTGTGAAAAACTAACATATTTCACAACGTCGCAGGTGAAAACGACACCGGCGACGCCGGCACCGACGGCACGTACCTGCAAACCTCCGGCAGCTCCTCCGGCGACGGCGGGTTCGGCGCCATGTAGCAGAAGAAGGTGTCCCTCCAGTTCGCCGCCGCCGCCGTGTACAGGTCGAAGTTGCTGTTGTACACCACCTTCCTCGTGACGTCGCGCGTGTAGAACGCCTTCTTCGCCTCCTCGTCTTGCTCGTAGAACCTCCTCACCCCCTCCTTCATCTCCTCCATCGCTGCCGCCGGGACCCCGTGGTTCACCACCTGGAAGAACCCCAGCGTCTCCGACGCGCGCCGCATCCCCTCGATCGCCTCCTTCCTCTTGGCCCTGTCTCGGTCGATCCCGCCAAGGTCGATGATCGGGACGCTGAGATTCTCGCTGCCGCCGCTCGATCCGGAGCTGTCGTCGGATGTCTCGTCCGGTCGGATGAAGATTCTGGGGATTTCGTTGATCCCGGCGTCGACGAGGCCTTTGACGCCGGCTTTCGAGTCGTCGAACGCTCTCAGCTCGCTCGCTCTGTCATAGCTCTGCTCTCCGGAGGTCAAATCGATGGTAGGCATAGTTCCTCTCTCTCTTTCTCTCTACTGCAATTCAATTTCACTGTGAATGTGAATTTGTTGGATGTGAGCTTGAATTATGAATTGAATGTTATGAAGACACAGCAATGCATGATATGAGCAGCCTTTCTTTTATAGCTCAGAGATGGAGAGAAGAGAAGGGTGACATCACATTGGGATGATCCAATTGTCTTCAGAACAATGAGGTCCACAAACATGGAAGGAGAAAGTCATAGCTTATAAGCTACCACTTGCTTAGAAAAATGACAATGCTGTTTAATAATTGCTGATTCTTTGGGGGACCGGGTGGCTAGTACACAAGGTTTGCAATTTATGGAAAAAAAAAATCTGTTAGGACAGAGTTGACCATCGATAAATGACAGGATGGCGTGATGTCATCTTAGCCCTTGAATCAATTATTGTGTCATCTTAATGCGATGCTGACTTGATTAGATCAATTGAGTTTCAGACTCCACGTCGCATTGTGATGGAAACTTACTGTTTCATAGAAAATCTAGGAATTGTACATAGTTCTTTGCCTTGCAGTTGATTCTGGTATTTGTCATTGAGTGAGTTGGAGGCTGGCAAATATACTACTTTTCATCCTTGCTGCCAATATGCATAGTGGAATTCGAAGCTGAGCCAAACAGTAATGTTCCTGAAAGTGCAAATTTTTCTCGTGGTAGATTAGTGTTTCATACGAGTATTCAACAATTTCATCTAAACATGGCATCTTTCTTTCCATTTAAGAGAGGTATGTGTTAATCTTCCTCTCCCTCTATTTTGTGTTCTTTCTTAGGTTCTGCTTTCGTTTAAAAAGGATTTTTGTTTTTGAGAGTTGTGTTGGTGCTATCAAATGAAGCAAAATAAGCATCAGTGACTGATCAGTGAAGAAAAGCAATGCTGTTCTACATAGATGAACATGCGGACAGACTTCTATTTTCAAATGCAAACATGAAGAAGACCACATAAAAAAGTTGCCCCTCCTCTAAAAGAGCGAATGAAGAGAAATCCCACCTAATACCATGAATATCCTTCACTCATTATCTCTTCATCTTCCTGTTTACAAAGTCTACAGCTTGAAATCTGGAAGGGTAGAAGTTCCATATACGCCCTTGGAAATGTAATGGGCAGTGTAGTTTGGAAGTATAGTCTCCTTGTAGATTGGTGGGTTGTCTCCTGATGTTAATTCCTTGATAGGTCCATACAGCCTTGAAGATGGCTCTGGAGGATGGTCAAAAAAGCACACCACTGACACTCATGGGCCTTTCTTGTTTGCCACGACTCGGTGCTTGATACCCTTAAACCAGTCATTCGTTATGAGCTGCAAATGCAATAATTAGTGAACCGTTCTCAGTCTGTCAGTTTTCAGGTCAGAAATGAATGGATATAGTTTCTAGATACTACTATGATTGCAATCTTCACGTTGATGAATACAGAAAACTGCAGAATTTCTAGGACCCACATTTACCGCTCCTGCGAAAAGTGCTTCACACACATCTCTCTCATTTAGACAATTTTGACCCTGTCAACGTGTGGCTAGCATGTTACAACCAAGTTTGAATCAAGTTTGGATTAGTCAAATCACTCTGTTAGTATACTTGATGCACAAGGCATTTGGGAACGGTAAATGCAGATTTGTCCTTCCAAAAAGAAGTGTAGGTTTTGAAGACATTACGTTATTGCTACCAGGAAGATGCCATGGTAAATTCTCAAGAGCTCTTTAACTAGCTTAGCAAATGAGATAGTACAGTAATAAGGGTGAGAAGAGGATCACAGTGTGTCGACCCATCAAAACACGGTTTCAGAGAAGCTCAGAGATGAACAATGATTTCTGCCCAAAGCTAGTTATCTGCAAAAGATTTCTGATGTTGATCACTAGTGCTCCAGGAATTGGTGGAACATCGATCCACTTGTTCTCATGAAGTACCTGAAGTCCTCCAATTTGACCTTGGAGGAGAATTGTGAGGAAGTCGTTGTCTTAATGCTTTGTCACACCCAGGGTCAACTCAGGTTGGGGGCATGGCGGATAGTAGTGGCACATGATCGAGTGTCCTTTTCCTCACTCCATATCCTTCAAATGATTTGGGTGGAGTCCTGGCGCTTCTGATAAGAGCTCAAACAGACAAAAGCCTAGTCTTACCACATGCTTTGAGTACTCCATCAGCATTTCTCTGCCAGAGAATTTTCAATGCATCAGTAACTGAACTAGAGCTGCTGTAAATGTATGGTCGGACGGATTCCCAGAGAACACCACAAAGTGTATTGGTTTTTTGTGTCAGATTGGGGGTCAAAGGCTTGGTATTGCTGTCGCGTTGAGGATCATCCTATTTCTGCCCAAAAAGAACGATACAACCACCTCCGAGGTTCCCATCAGTGAAAATGATCAATCATTGAGGATCGTCTTACTGATCCATCTCATTGATTGAGACTCGATGCAAGCTTATATGCTATGACATGTGCGGTGGGATTTGGGTGAGAAATGTCATGGACATTTAGCAGTAGCAATTGCTTTAGCCGACTGGTCGACAGACTGAGCACTTTCTTTTCCTGTGTGTTCAACCAATTCCCGTGGTTGTAATGGAAAGATATGTGAATCACTTAAGTTTCATTCACTTGCTAGTTCAACCCTTGATTAAAGGAGAAATTTAAAAACAGGCTATCAAGTATTATACAGTCAAAAGCAGTTACCTTGCACCTATATGAACTGCTGCCATTCTTTCACAAACTATCTTTATTAATCCACTTTGCAAATTTGTTCATGAATTTTCCCTTTTCTGAAAGGTGAAAAACGCAAGAGAAGCCATTGGCTCACCTGCAAGCTTCGGGCAACTCAGGCTGCGGAGGCTCTGGTCCCATGGTGCAAAATAGACTGTCCCTCCAATCAACAGCTACCGAATTATAAAGGGCCATATTGCTGTTGTATATGACCCTCTTTGTAAAATCTCGTGTAGAATCCTTTCTTGGCCTCCGTCTTCTGCTAGAAGAACCTGCACGACCCCTCTTATCACCTCCTCCAAGAGGGTCTCAGGGACCCCATGGTTGATCACCTGGAGGAAACCCCATTTTTCCAATGCTTGCCCGATATTCCGCACTGTCTCCTCATGATGGGTGGGGCCCTGCATTCGTGCATCCCAGGTTGATCACCGAGATGTCCACACGATCCTCGCCACAGGCCATGTCAGGTGGCCGGATGAATATGTGGGGAACTTGGGTGATCCCCGCATCCACGAGACCTTTTACTCCAGCCTTAGTCTCATCAAATGCTCTCAATTCGCTCGCTCGGTCATGTTCAGGGTCTGTGGTGGTGGCCATTGTGTTCTGTCACGAGGCCTTACTGTATTTGAGCAAGTTGGGTCTTGATGAAGTTCACTTTACGTGGTTATATAGTGGTGATATTGGATATCAACCATTGTTGATTTAGAGAAGAAGCTAAACACAAGGGACATGAAGGTTGTCAAGAATTGAGTTTTCTTTTAAATGAAATTTGGCCCAAGAAGATGTCAAGCCCTAGGAGTTGGCAACTTAAGAATTCCTTGTTTCTCGACTAAGAAAGTATTTGTCGCCAAATCCATAAAAGCACATGTTAACGGTATCTTCAAGAAGAAAAGGGAGGGGAAAACGTTTTCCGATTGGGATTATTACTAGGATCGATAGAATGGACTTTGATAGTTGCGTGTCCAAATCTTGTGCATTCTCATCTATTTTTATGAAAAAAAACATGATTAATTGGCCTTTACAACTTGTTCGTTATTATACATTGACTGGTGGTTTCACGGATGTGTTCATTACTCCCAATCCTCCTTGTATTCTTTTTCTTCTCCAAGGAGAGGAAATACCATCCTTTGTAAGCTTTAAATATCAATTAACCGCAAGTCCAAATGAGGATCAAGATGAAGCCTTTTAAAAATTGCTTAGGTCTTGGCATTCTTATCTCTTTTTATGAAAAACATGATAAATTGGCCCAGGGGCTTTGTAAAGAGCTCACAAATATTGACTTATCTATCAAAACATTATATTTGATAAAATGAAGAATGAAGAGAAATAAGAAATGATAAATTAATTATTTTATTATACTAATTAAAAACCATAAGTAATTAATTAATTTCCTAACAAGACGAGATCCAATATTGTTTCATGATTCCTTACTCAAGAGCTATTTTTTCACATGATGGATGCAAGTAATACAGAAGAGCTTATAAATGTTTACTAAACTATTGAAATATTTAGTAAAATGAGGTATGGTGAAAAATAAAAGGAGATTAATTGATTATTAAACATATGAATTAAAAGCCATAAGTTATTTATCCATTTCCTAGCAATCAAAATTTATTTTCACTCATTCCTTACTCAAGAGTTCTTTTTTCAAATATATGTGGGAACGTGATTGATGCATGCAATATGGGAAGGTCTCATGAATTAATAACTCATTATATGGTGACCATTTCAAACTCTAAACAAACCATAAAGTGAGAAAGATCAGGTAACATGTAACCTATTTCCCCATATAAGTTACCCTTGAGAAAAGAATTATAAGCACAATAATGTAATTAGTATTTAAATTATGATACTCTCGTCAGCAGCCCCATATTAGATATTATGACATAGAAACATATACAAAATCTAACTATAGCCGACCACCAAAAATAATAATAATAAAATAATGCAATGTTGCCTATATATGTAGTTTACAAAACGTCTCAAATTATAAGAATATGTATCCTAATATACTGGAAGCTACTTAGAGATTTGTTACTTAAAAATGTGAATTGTAATTTTTTCACCTTTGTCGATATCATAAATATAAAAGCTTCATTAAACTTATATAATTTTCCAAAATACCAACTAAATTACAACAAATCTACTTCAACTAGTTCTATAATAATCAAACACAAAAAACACTAGTACTATATAATATACGTAACGCCTCAAAATTGGATCAAGACCTCGGCTTCTCTTTGCGTCTAGATGGGGTTGGACTGACCTGAATAATCTTTTGTTTCCTCCACCTTCGCCTCACCGCCATTTTCACACTGCCGTATAAAAAATCGCTTATTCTTCGAAAGCAACAATTGAGAACAAAAATTGTTAAGAATTGGAGTCTGGATAGGATCGAGTCTAGGTTGAGTCTAGGCTAGGTTAGATCAAGTATGTGTCATTAAAATTGCATTGTAATAAATTAGGATATGAATTAAATGGGTAAATTTGGGTCAAATCAACGGCAATTGTTCAAGCCTCGTTCGTAAGTAACTAAAGGGAAAATGTTGTCAATGGGGGCTTCAACTTCCGTCTCAGTTATCAGTTCTTTGAATGAGAGCGGGAGACACTCAGGCAAGAAGAATTAGAGTGTGGTTTCTTTCGATGCTTCTTTATTTTCTCCTGTGGTTCATTGGCTCGTTTTACTTTGTTTATTAATAGGTTTCTTTATTATACTCTATAATTGAGAAAGGTGGTGTACCATTGCTGTAGCTAAAGATTACTTCAAGAAAGGAGTTAACGTAATATCCTCTAGGTCGACTAGGGGAAACCTAATTTGCAGGGATTGATGTTTTTTTGGCAAACTTTTTGCATCTCGTTGGGCAATTGGTGGCCTTTTCTTAAGCTCTAAAGTTAGGAAAAGTACAACGAAAGTCCTAAATCTATTAAATTGATATAAGTTCAGTTACAGATTTTTTAATTAGATCAATTTAGTTCTAAATCTTTTCACATTGATACTAACTTAGCTCATCCTGCCAATTCATGCCAAAGTCGTTGATGTAGATTTGGCCTCCTACTTGGCACGGCCGATACTAGGTCCACGATTAAATTAGTTCAATTGAAAGGTTTATGACTAAATTTGTATCAATATAACGGGTTTATGACTTTTTTGGTACTTTTCTACTATAAAACATAGATCAATAGTAAACATATTGGTCCATTTTGTTTCAGGAGTTTATTATATGAGGTGCAGTTTATGTTAAATAGATTTCCTTTTATTTTGGGATGCTTGGCAGGGTCATCAACTTTTCTGTTCACTTGCGATGGGCTTGAGGTTTAGAAGATCCTATAGTCAAAGTTAAAGAACTGCCAAAGAGTGAGATGAGAGGCTGAAATAGAACTTTGGATATAAGGTCGATCTGCATATATCAAAATCATGTTGTCAACTTCTTCCCACCTGATTCTTCAGTTGGTAGTGTGTCAGAGTCATATTGCAAGATGACATTTTCTATTGGAACGCGCAAGATAGACTACTTGTAATAAAGTTACTGAAGGTAGCCGCCCCTGCGAAAAATGATTCTCCTTTTATAAGCATCTAACATTTCTCTCTTTAAATCAGCAATAAACTGCTGGAGGAATGGAATCTTTCAATCTCTTCTTCTCCTTGCTTTTGCTAACATGCATTCTTATCCATGCCTAGAGTTCATTTGAAACTTATGAAATGATTGGAATCTTAAGGACCTTAATTAGCTAGGATCTTTACATGGTCTCGAACCTAAGCTAAGAGAAAATCAGAGGATTGATGCAATCCTACTGATCCCATTGATCCAACTTTGACATACTTCGACCTTTAAATAAGTATATTCAATATTCAGGTAATAGAAATACTGACTTTTCTTGTACATGTGGTATATAAACTATAAATTCACACCATTTTTGAGTTTTAATATCACACAACATTCATAATTAACAAACTTCCTAGGACTATCCAAGATATTCGTATTGTTGGCATAATATTTTAGGGTCTCACGGTCCACCATCTGATGTTACAATCCGATCCCTTAGACACCTTCATTGATGATAAGTAGGATCCCGCTCCTAACAACCTTGTTCTTAACTGTAGAAAACTCAACCAAGAAAACACCACCAATTAATGATTGTTCCTAGCATCCTTTTTCCTAATAACCATAGGGCAGACTTACAAAAGCACCTAAAACCAGAATCAAAGCCGTTTAGCTTGTAACTGATTGTCAAAATGCTATTCCAAACAGCCTTCTTGTTCTGGGAATAGAAAGCCACTCTTTGAGGAACTTCCTTCACGAGATTGCCTCCATGGAAAATTAGCCTCCTCACTCATATTTGTCTAAGAAATGACATATTGGTGTATGGTTGGATTGAAAACATCTGTCAATAGACAAAGACCAAATGATCCTTATCTTCAATGTGATCCACACCCTCAATATTGTAAAGAAAAATGAAGAAATACCACGCTGTTCCGATTCCCAATCTCAAACACTCCAAACCATTTTTAAACTTCATCGGGTTCTGTCATAATCAGTATATGAAAAAAATCTTGGAATTGTAACGGCTTGCTACAAGCCTCAAAAGAATTAGGGAAGAACTGTTTTATGAGTGATTTAACACTTAATCCGCCATGCCAGAAGAAGATAGAGTAATTTGTATTCAAGAGATTATGATGGATAAGCTATCCTCTTTTTTATCAACTTTTACTCTAGGAGTGCTCCTGCTCACCTCCATCATTGACGTTATGCAAGAGTTTGTGTTGTTTTAAGTAGTTAAGGCTGTAGAATATGGTTTAGCTTTAGTGGTTAAATAGTTCTGGGCTTATCCCAATTATTGAGATGAAATTTCTGTGGGCTTAGTCATGTTGCTGATGGAAGAGGTATCCATCTGGATTCTTCGGTGAATTCTTCATCCTTAGTGATATGCTTTTCGAAAAACACTTTTATAACATGAAATAGTGATTGCAATATCAATGGATGAAGGATGAGTTGCATCTGTACCTTGAGTGGATGGTGTCCTTTTACCTCTGTGCTCCAAATACATCTTTTGTTAGGTACAAGAAAAGGGTTTTTCTATGGCAACATTTGTGCAAACAGCTTCCCTTGTTTTCTTGTACGTTGAGCTTATTGCCTTGAATGCTTGTGACAGAATTCACAATCGAATAAAAAAAAATTGCTGACTAGTAAAAAAAAAAATTATGATTTTAAGCTAAGTCCGTGATATGATACCATCTTCAATGGATGATTACTTTAAGAAAAAGCCACGTCCACTCAGTTTACGGAGGAAAAAATGGATATATCAAATAATAAATAGACCTACTTTTTTTGACCTAAAGCGTCCACCTTTCCCTAAAATCGGATAACATGTTACATGAATCAGATGCGCTTTGATCAACCCTTGATGAACGGTCCCAAATATTATAAGATCAAAATTCTACATTAAGTGACGAGGCTAACTCTCTTTAGTTCCTTTTTTTTAGTCATGTGATATTATAATTGGCATGAGACTTGCCTAGAAATGTTATTTGGGGGCGTCCTTTCCTTTTGATTCTATGCACTTTATATGAGGAATCCAATGTGCCTTGAAATGCTCCAATACATGATAAACATGCAGTCATCTCAAGGATGGGACGTCCATGCTGTTTATGGTGAAAATGATAGGCAATTGAGACTACCAGTAACCGGATTAAGATTTAATAGGTCAAGATTCATTCGATTTCAAGTTTGGCTCATGTTTAAATAAACCTTTCGAAACATGCTGCGTGAAATCTAAGGTCATTAAATACCAAACAAAACCCTTTGAACCAGATAAAATGCAAGTCAAAACTGGGATGATTGACACAATCATGAGTTGGTCACCTTTCTTATCATGCTTTGAAGAGTTCAGCATAAAGGTTTATTAGATGTGTAGGATTCTTAAGCTATGACTTACGAACAATGCATGTGAGATAGAGAATTCCATTAGGACTGAAACTTCTGGATTGAGCAAAATGAGTTGTAGTCTTTTGTTTAACATTGCATATGAAATATGTGCGTCTTCAAAGGGTTTTGTAATCAAGAGCACACCCTACTTTTGTATCATGGAAAGATGGAGTGCTACGATGAGCCTTGTATCACAACATTTTCTCTTTTTTCTTCCGTGATGAACTTTGTCTAAGACATCTGTGTATTTGGTAGGTCGAATATGACTTGTTTCCTGTGCCTGATGGAGAATTGACAGATGTTTGTGTGAGAAACTATGTTGGTTTCTTTATCAAATTATGCGAAACATATTCACCACCATCTCTATTTCTTGGCAAATGATTATATGTCAATAAAGACAGACATTGCGTTTTCAAAAAGTATGCCTTTTTGAAAAATGGCATCTCAAAGACACAGAAAAGCTTCTTCAAATAGAGACACGCCATGTTTCCATGTTAATGCAAACTCGTCAACATAGCGGTAATTCTATCCTCATATCAGACATTGTCATGGTCTCTTAAATAGTATAATTGAGCACTGGCTAACTTAAAATTTTCACCAATGTTGACATCCAGCATTCAAACTTGCAACTTCTTATTGATGAGCTTACTTGTTTCATGAAGTTGCAGCCTTTCTCGAGTGGTCATCACGCTAATAATCTGGAGTACAGTCCACGAAAATTGTTTGGTCAAAAATCTAATATAACACTAGCTTTTGAAAGAATATTATCAGGAGTGTTCTAACTAGTTAAGTATTCCTTTTTTATTGTGGCATGCTTTGTTCTTAATAGATATTAGGAACTCTTGATATCGGCTAAGATGCTTGGATACATCATATGAAATGGTTCAGAATGGAATCCATGTTGGTAGCAGCAGAAGGTACAAGGATTCTTACTGTGTCCAAGTATAAGCAACATGTTACATGAATTCTTGGAAGGTAAAACTACTGGGGCTCATGGCTACTCCCATTAAACTGGTTGGTTGACATGCTCTCATTATGACTTATTGGATATTCCAAGTTTATACGAGCATTTCGCTGCTGGATGTTGGAAACTGCATTTGAAGACATTGATTGATGGGTCTAAATACACTCATGTGTCTACCAGGGAACACCAGATGCTGAAGTTTTGAGTCACTTTCCCTTGCACAGAGGTTGCAGCAGGTGGCTTCCCTTTCTACGTGTTCCACGGGTGACGGGCCAGAACATAAGCCTGTTTTTGGGTCTATCCTCTTTTCCTTTGTAATCCCTTTTTTGTGGACTTCACGCGTCTTTGACAACACCGAACATTTGCACGCAATTGTCTATCCTCTTTTATTTTTTCCACTTGCCAATAAAGAAGATAAAGCAGAGAAAGAAGCGTGGGTCCTTGCAAATGTTGGGGTGGCGTGAAAGGTTTCCACGGCAGTCCCAAAGTTGTCCGGTATTCACTTCAATCAACCTTCACAGCAATAAGCCTATTCATATTCTCGATGTATTAAGCTACTACTATTTCTCCTTTTTTGTTTCTGGTTTTTTTTTCCCCTTAGAATAGAGTGAGTACTTAAATGAAAGGGGGAGCAACCCCGTTTGCATCAACCTGTTTGGAATACAAGGATCAAGCCAACAAGTAGCCTACAACCACATCTCTAGTACTTTGACTTGTTTGCATTTGGAAATTTCCGTATCAATTACAAAACTTACATGATTAACCTAGTCATGTTGCATTGTTATGTTTACAATAAAATTTGTTCCCGCCATCGTTGTTGTTACCATTTCCTAAAAATTTCATTTTCTTGGCAAATGATTATGGTGATAAAGATGGACATTACGTTTCCAAAAAGTATGTGCCTTTTTTTAAAACAATATCTCAAAGATACAGAAAAAGCTTCTAAGACACGACATTTTTCCATATTAATTAAACTTGTCACATAATGGCGACTCTTTCCTCAAATTGGACCTTGTCATGGTCTCTTACATAGTGTGTTTGGACATTGGCCAACTTAAGTTTTTCTTTTCTTTTTTTACAATATTGATGTTCATCATTCAAACTCGCAACTGTTGTAGCCGTTCTCTAAGTGGTCATCATGTTGTCAATTTGGAGTGTAGTCCAAGTAAATTGTTTGGTCAAATTCCGATATAACATTAGCTTTTGAAAGAATATTGCTAGGAGCGTTCTGACTGGTTTAAGTATTCCTTTTTTACCATGGCATGCTTTGTTCTTAATAGATATTAGGAATTCTTGATATTGGTTGAGATGCTTGGATACATCATATGGACTAGTTACAGAATGGAATCGATGTTGGTAGCAGCAAAAGGTACAGGGACTCTTACTATGTCCAAGCACAAGCGACATGTTAAAAAAAAATCTTGAAATGTAAACAACGGAGGCTCGTGACTACTCTTATTAAACTAGTCAGGTATCTTATCAGAGTTTGAACATCTGTATTCTCCTTCCAATTTTGCCTTCAAGTTTCCTTGGTGCCCTCGGCAAGAGTATATCTTCGTCTGTATTTGTCACTTCATTTGCTCGGAGTCCGACGCAAAATGTTAGAGCCTAATATTAGTACGTGGATCTCAGTGGTTGGCTTTTAGCTTTTCTTGTTTGAGTTACAGATTAAGGTATACAACAAATCGATCAGCTCGTCGTTAAGTAATTTCTTCGCCCTCTCTTGATTTTTTAGCTGACAAATGTAGAACAGGTGTAAATCTCTTTATCGTAGTGAAATTGAACTTCGGCTTTTCTATTGAGTTGCAGATGGTAGGGTTGATTCTTAATTTTGGGTCCATCCTCTTTTTCTCCTTTTGTCCCTTTTTTGACTACATGCGTCTTTTTTTCACACGACAAAAAACATTTGGATTGGGGTCGACCGCAATTTGCGGGTCTATCCACTTTTTCTTTTTTAGTCCCTTTTTCTGGACTCCACGCGTCTTTCTTTCACACCACCAAACATCTGGGTTGGGTCGATGCGACCGTAGCTTTTGGATCTATCCTCTTTTTATCTTTTGGTCCCTTTTCTCTAGATCCGACGCGTCTTTTCTTGCGCCCCCTAACATTCGCACCCGCTTTATCTTCTTATAGGTCAATTCCATTCCCTCAAAGTCGTCGGGAGTTCACTTCAATCAGCATCCGTAGCAGTAAGCCTATTCATGCACAATGATGGTCTTGAAGAAAAGAAATGGGAATAGCCACTCCTGCTTGGGCTTAAGAATTACGTTGAATCTCTCGTTGCGTTACATGAAATTTTTTTTGCATTGCATGGAAATTAAAGCAGCAACATCTCGTTCCTTGTGCATTTATTGATGAGAAAATATTTATGTTTTTTACATGTTAAGCTACTACTCTTTCTTCTTCTTCTTCTTTTCTTTTGAAAGAGCGAGTGTCTAACATGGCATAAGTAATTGATTTCTTTTTTTCTCTAGATGAAGGCGGAGCAACCCCAATTTGGTCCTTTTTGGAGTACAAGGATCGAGACAACAAGTAGTCTATGACCAAATGTCCAATACTTCAACTTGTTTATATTTGGAATTTTAGCTTGTGCAACTAACCTAATCACGTTGTGTGATTTTGTAGTTTGAAATTTACAATTAACAGGACAATGACGATAGAAGTCCTTGGGCCATTTACATATCTGAATTCTCAAACTTTTATTTCGTCCATTTAATAATTGAAACTTGCATTAAAAAGCATTTGAGAGAGTTGGTTTCCTCCATCAATTTCTAATGGACAGAAACCAAAGCTGGCTTCTTCAATTCCCTATAGACATGACAACAGATTGTGTGAGACTCTGTCTACATGATCATGAATTCCCATGTGCAAAAGAGAAACGTAATTTATTAATTATCCCCTTTTACTCATACGAGTGATCAAAACATTTAGAATTAATATGTGTTATCATTCATTAAATTATCTCTTTGGTTTTATTGTCACAAAACATGGATGATCCCAGAATTAATCATTTCAATAAGTCTCCCAATTCTAAATTTTACATGTATTCATACATATAAAGGCAATTATGGAGTTATCTTCTCATTGATCAAAATAGGGATCCTCAAATATCTTGATCTACGTATACAAAACCGTTTAAATTTTACTTCGAAATTGTATTTGTATGAATTGATATTTGTAGAGAGTGCTACATATTTTGAAAAAAAAGAGAGAGACTAAGTCAGGTGCAATATCAAATTTTTAGGGAAACAAAAAGATTGAGAATATTTTAATTGTTAAATCTTAGTATTCTCTTATTTCTTTTATTATTTGGATAAGAATTTTCATTTCTACACAAAAAAGAAAGCTATTACGAGTTTTCATTATTTGAGTGCATTTGGGTTTTTGTTTGAAAACTGATGTTCTCAATCCGTGACCAAAGGCTTTTTAAATACTATTTTCATGTTCAAATGAAAACAAAAACCAAAAAAAGAAAAAGAAAATTTTCGCTAAACAATACAGGGCAATCGACTTTTTTGACCCATAGGCTTTTGGTCTTTCCTCTAAACTTCCATAGTCCCTTTTTTTCTGGACCCCACGCGTCTTTTTCTCTGTCTTCGTCTTGTGGAGCGACTGAGCATGAAGTAACATGGAGCTGCCGTTCGCCATTCTATTTATTCTAGCAAGAAGTTCATCAAGAGGCACCACCAAACTATTGTCTCGCAACAAAAGCATCACCTCTGCAACCTCCTCTCAAACACTCCTCAACCCCTGCTTTTGCCTTTTGGAAATGGCGGAAGGAGCGCTCTTCAGTGTTGCCACTGCCATACTAAAAAGCATCGCCGCTGAAATTGTGAAACCTGGAGGCTCCCTCGCTTCTCAGAACGTGCAGTTGCTCTACTGTGCCAAGGACGAGCTCCAAAGTCTTGAGGGCACCATCATTACCATTCAAGCTGTGCTTTTGGATGCCGAGAAGAAGCAATGGCACGACAACCAGGTCAAGCTCTGGCTCGGGAGGCTCAAGGACGTGTTGTATGATGTACAGGACTTGCTCGACGATGTTGCAACCGAAGATCTGAGGCAGAAGGTCACTCCCGGCAAGAAGATATTGAAAGCGGTACGTTTTTTCTTCTCTAAATCGAATCAGCTTGCACAGCGCTTCAAAGTGGCTAATGAGATTCAGGAACTTTGGAAGAGACTGGATCAGATTAAAAAAGATAAGGAGCAGTTCCATTTAGTGGAGCATCAGGGTGAGGCAACAATGGCCATTGGGAGAGGAAAGAAACCTGAAGTTCCCTCACCTGATGAAAACATAATTGGTAGGGAAGAGGACAAAGAAAAGATCATCCAACTCTTGTTTGGTTCCTCATCCAGCAAGAGTGTGTCATTTGTTGCCATCGTTGGTAAAGGAGGTCTCGGAAAAACTGCACTTGCACGACTAGTGTACAACGATGGCATGGTAAGAAAACATTTTGAGCTCAAGATGTGGGTGTGTGTAACTGATGTTTTCGACGTGAATTCGATTATCAAAGAAATTCTTAAAAAAGCAAATAAAGATTGCCAAGGGCATGATGATGACGACTTGCCAAGGCTTCTTCGTGAAATTCTAGGAAGGAACAAATACTTGCTTGTTTTGGATGACTTGTGGAATGAAGATCGGAATAAATGGTTGAAGCTTGGAGATTGGCTGAAGGATGGTGAACTGGGAAGCAAGATACTTATAACCACTCGTAGTCACACAGTAGCGAAGGTCACGGATGAAAAATCAGCCATCTATGATCTAAAAGGCCTAACTACAGACAAGTCTTGGGATCTATTTAGGGAAATGGCGCTTGGAGATAGGCAAGCATCGGTAGACCAGAGATTGGAGGAGATGGGAAGAGACATAGTTAGAAAATGCGGTGGGGTTCCCCTTGCCATTAGAACTATAGGAAGCCTTTTGTACGGCAAAAAGGAAGATCAGTGGAACCGTTACAGAGTGAAGGAACTTCCAGAAATACCAGAAATCGATGCGGTTGATAATGGAATTACGCAAGTCCTCAAGTTTAGTTATGATCATCTCCCATCATGCTTGAAACAATGTTTTGCATATTGCTCATTGTTTCCGAAAGATTATGTCTATGAGAAAGATACAATGATCCATCTTTGGGTGGCACAAGGCTTTATTGAGTCATGCAATGGGGAGGATAACTTTGAAGAGGTTGCCGACAATTACTTGTCAGAACTACTATATAGGTCATTCCTTGATGCTAACTTAATAGTTGATGGCGAGGTCAAACACTTCAAGATGCATGATCTCATGCACGATCTTGCCCAAAAAGTTGCTGGGGGTGAATGCAAGATTGTTAGTTTTAATAGAGATAATTATAGAGGAATTCGACATGCATTCTTTAATCCAAATACTTCCTCTGAAGAGAAAATTGTGTCCCTACTCAAAACATCCAAATTGCGGACGTTTCTCTATTTAAAAGGTGATTCCTCTGTATTCAACCATCACAAATTTTTCTCCAGTTGCCGATGTTGTCGAGCGTTGTGGTTGTACTGTACAGATTTTCCTCTCCCTCCTTCCTCCTTAGGAAAGTTGAAGCTGTTAAGATTGCTTCATATTTTTATGAATATATCCATCCAGAGTTTGCCAGATTCAATCTCTGATTTGGTGAACTTACAAACCCTTAAACTCTTCCTTTGTGCACACCTTCAAACATTTCCAAGAGATTTGAGGAAATTGGTCAATCTTAGACACCTCTCAATTGAAAACTGTGAATTACTAAGCCACCTATCATCCCTAAGTGAACTCCCTTCTTTGAGGACGTTGGAACTCCGGTACTTAGATGCATTGAAGGTCGTTCAACATACAAGTGAACCGAAGCGATCTGATACTACACGCCCTTTCTTCCCATCTCTTGAGAGTCTAGTCCTCTCCAATTGCATCAACTTGAAAGGATGGTGGGGAAGAAGGCAAGAAATGAGAGCACATCAAATGCATCGGTCAGACGATCCACGGCCATTCTTCCCAAAACTTAAGTCCATGAATATACACGATTGTCCCCACTTGAATTCTATGCCACAATTTCCCCGGGTGGAATGCTTGGTGATGGATGGCACGAAAATGTTGGAACTACCATCGATGGCCAATCCAAATTGCCCATCAGAAGGAACAGTAGAAGCCGCATCCGGTCCTTTTTCTAGACTAAAACGTCTAGATCTTGGTAATGCTGAAGCGAATCTAGAGCCCTTGAAGCTTGAGACTCTACTTCAATTGGCTCGTAACCTCAAGTCCATGCGCCTCTCCCATTGCGACTTAAGGAGTCTCCCTCAGCGACACCTTTCCTCGCTCCAGAAACTTAACATCGATCATTGTAAAGGAGTTGATTTATTGTGCCAAGAAGATGAGCATGACACCCAATGGCGATTCCTTATGAATCTTCATGTTCTTACCATCTCATATTGTTCAGAATTGGTGAGATTACCCAAAGGGATTCAACATGTGACAACTCTACAATCTCTCGAGATAGATTACTGTTTGCATCTGAAGAGTTTGCCGAAATGGATTGAAAATTTTTCTTTGCTCGAAACGCTTATATTATCTTACTGTCCAAGATTAAGGCATTTGCCATCTAAGATGCGCAACCTCACACGCTTGAAGGAATTGATAATCGTTGGTTGTCCTATCTAGAAGGGAGGCCCGTAGTTTAGGCACACATTCCGGTCACTGTTTGGAAGACGACGGATCCTAAAGTCTCCTTTTTCAGATAGAGGTACGAGAAAATACTTGACATCACCTATCAATAGTGTTTCTTTTTTTAACTATTTGACCTTCTTTATTATTTAACTAATTTTTTCTTCTCTTCGCTATATATATGTATATTGGCAGTGTAAATAATTTATCGAGAAAGAAGGAAAGCGTACCTCCCCTCCGCTCCAGTTCGCCGCCACCTTCCACGTTATGTTGCGCAGCGTGTAGAACAAACACCACCTTTGCCTCTCCTCGTCTTCCTCGTACAACCTCCTCACTCCCCCTCCCCTCCTTCATCTCCGCCATCACCGGCGCTGGGACTCCGTGATTCACCACCTCGAAGAACCCTGGCGTCTCCAACGCGCGTCAGATCCTCTGGATCGCCTCCTTCGTCTTGGCCGAGTCACGGTCGATTACGCCGAGGTCGATGATTGGGACGCTGAGATTCTCATATCTGCCGTTCGATTTGGAGCTGCCCTCGGATGTCTCGTGCAGTCGGATGAAGAAATTCTGGGGATTTCGGTGATCCCGGCATCAACGAGGCCTTCAACATCGGCTTTCGAGCCGTCGCTTGCTCTGTTGTAGCTCTCTGCTCGCCGGAGTCGGAAGGCCAAATCGATGGTAGGCATTGTTCCTCTCTCTCTCTCTCTCTCTTGTAATTCAATTATCACTGTGAATGCATATTTGTTGGAGATAAGTTTGGATTATGAATATGAATTAAGTGTTATGGAGAAATGTAGATTATGATTTGAGTGTTATGGAAACATTACAATGTCAATGCATGATAAAGTATCATATTGGATTATGATTTGGTTGACATTTGCGATTCAATTTTTATAGCTGAGGAATGGAGAGGAGAGAGCAGTATGGCATTGGGAGGTTCCGTTTGGCTTTAGAATTACGAGGTTCATAAAAAATGGAAGGAGAAAGTCATATCTCATGACTGAGCTACCACTTGCTGAGAAAAATGATAATGGTGTTTAATAATGGCTGATTCTCTTGGGGACCGGGGCGGAAGTTTTGCAATTTATGGAAAAGAAATCTGTTTGGACAGAGTCGAACATCGATAACTGACAGGACGATTTAACGTTGTTGTGGCCCTTAGATCAATTGTTGCGTCATCTGAATGCGGTGCTGGCTCGATTAGATTAATTGGGTTTCAAATATGTAGCGTCGTAATGGAAACTTTCTGTTTCATAGAAAATCTACCCAGTGTACAGATTTTTGCCTTAAGGTTGATTCTAAGTTATGGTCGTTGAGGGAGTTGGAGGCTGGCAAGAATTCCATTTTTATCCTAGCCGCCAATATACAAAGTGGAATTCAAAACTGAATCGTACAGAAAGGTTCCCGAA
The DNA here is from genome assembly GCA_014182895.1 of Angophora floribunda. NCBI lineage: Eukaryota > Viridiplantae > Streptophyta > Magnoliopsida > Myrtales > Myrtaceae > Angophora > Angophora floribunda. Next base: position 30,925,343 of record CM024712.1, read on the forward strand.
AGCACAAATTCTCTCATGGTAGATTAGTGTTACAACTGCCATACGTGGCACAGTTTGGCCTCAACATATTCCTTTTGATCTTAGAGAGGTATGTGTTAATCTTCCTCTCCCTCGATTTCGTGTGCTCTTTTTGGTTTTTGCTTTTGTTTAGAGAATGATCTTTGTTTTGGAGGGTCATGTTGGTTCTCATGGTTCTATCAATTGAAGTGATATAAGCATCAGTGACCGAGTAATGAAGAAAGGCAATCCTGTTTCGTGGTAGTTTTACTTAGATGAACATATAGACAGACTTTTATCTTCAAATACAGACATCGATAAGACCACTTCAATAAATTAACACGATCTATAGCTTGAAATCAGGAAGTGCAGGAGCTCCAAAGATGAAAGTTGGTCTTATATCCTCGCTTCTTTTTGAATGACTGAAAAAAGAATGTAATAGGCCTTTGGAAATGTAATGGGCAGTGTAGTTTGGAAGTATAGTCTCCTTGTAGATAGGTGGGATGTCTGCTGATGTTAATTCCTTGATGGGTCCATACAGCCTTGAAGATGGCCAAGGAGTATTGCCGAAGAACCATGCCATCGACACTCTCGGGCCTCTCTTGTTTGCCATGACTTGGTGCTCGACACTCTTAAACCCCTAGTTTGTCATGAGCTATGAATGCAACAATTATTAGTGAACTGTTGTCATGCCCCAACTCTCGAACTTGCGGCAACCCCATTTCCATGGTCAATGGTCAATTGAAAGTGACGTCCCAGAACCCGTCGACGACCATTCATTTTATCTTTCGTTAAACGCAAGCGGAAGACGAACCATCCCCAGATAAACAAACAATCAGACAGAGATATATGGATGAACAGTAAGAATAATAGCAACTACTCAATTATTCAATTTATTGGATTAACCAATGGAGGATCATTTTTCGAATTACAAGCCCGACAAAAAGGGCCGATCCATCCTCTAAGCCCAACCAAAAAGAAACTAGGCTAATCCAACAGTACACAAAGAATTCTTGGGTTCAACACCACGGTCACTTGGACCCATCGGACTCAAGCTCTGTCGAGTCGATCACTGGAGGAGCGGGGGCAGGATTCCCCATTGCAGGTACACCATTCTAGAGACCTGAAAGTGGTTATACAACAACCAGTGAGATAAAATCTCAGCGAATTGTCCTCCTAAGCCCCGATTAGTACGCCAACTCAACCCGGGGTATCTCTCCAGAACCACCCCTCACTCAACCCAACAACAGACAGTCAGCAAACAGCAGACCAAACAATAGACAGGGGAAACCACAATCAATATTCGGTTCGCATGCAACCTTACCTGGTCTGCCATACCCTGCATGTCAAATCTCATACAATGCAAGCAAGGCACATGGCCATTAGACGAGCAATTTATCAATTACATGCGAGTCACGTCACAAGCGATCTCACCTGGCCATTGCCATACCCTGCATAACTATCAACTCATGCGTTAAATCATCACGACATTAAGATCATACGAATAATCAGAGCATCTCACACAACTTTTTCATGCCTCACATTAACACATGCTTTGATTATTACGACCCCTCCTCCTAGGCCATGGCACAACCTTATGGTTGGCGGTTCCTGGCCAAGCCAGTTTCGTCCTCTTTACCTCGAGGCACGGCAACGTCAAGGGCTCACTCCCAATACAGCATTCCTGAAGGAGCATAAGACCCACCCACTACTGTAGCCCCGCAACTGATAGGGGCCTAGGATCCGCCCACTACTGCAGTTCCACAAAGTTAACCCCTCCCTGTCAGGCAACCGACCAAAATCAAGCGACCAAACGGCCACGGCACAACTCCATAACGATTGGCGGTCTTCCGGCAATGCCGAGTTCCCTCTCTTAATGTGATCGTGCAACACCTCATCAAGAAATCCATTTATATTTTTGCTCTGTCGTGAATGCAACATCGCTCATGCTCATGTGACATGCCATTGCAATTAACACACGTATAATGTCATGCGGCAGTATCCAGTAGTCACGTACAATAGCAGTCCAATCATTCACGAAAGTTGCAACGATCAACAGTTCAAGTACAGTCTAACAATCAATTTCGACCAATCAACATCACAATACTTGCATGTTTTTCCAAAATCATCACGTGCCTCAATAATTACGATACCCAATTACACGTCTCAATATTTAATAATAAATAAACATGTGTCCTCATGATTACAACAATCAACTATTCCCATAAATAAGGGATAAGGAGCATATAATACTATAGTCGATTGTTCCGATAAAATAATTTAAGTCCCACAAAATACTTATAATTATTTTCCAATCCCACAATTAATTATCCAACCCAAATAATTCCATTTAATAAAACCCTTCCTTAATAAACCAATGTCATTTAATAAAGTAGTATATGAATACTAAGGACTTTAGAAAATTAGACCATAGTAATTTTCCCACAAAATTACTCAATTAAAACAATTTCCCATAAATAATCACAATTAATTATTTTCCCCCAAAATAATTAATTTTCAAAAATATTAATAATTCGAAATTATAAAATAATTTAATTAATTAATACATTAAATTCATAAATTAAATAAAACATTAATTAAAATAATTAGTCAAGCAAGTTAAACTAAACATGCTTAATTAAACACATAAATCACAATTAAGCAAATAAAGCAAGATTAAGCTAATTTAATCTTAACCATCTATCTAACCACATATCTTAAGGCTAATACAACTTAATTAAACTTTCTAAAACAATCTTATCACTAATTAACCGAACCTTAAGCAAGTTTAGGCACTAAATAAGAATTAGGGGCTAAACTCACCCGTTAAGCGGGCCGATGACACGGACGCGGTGGCAGCGACGAACCCGACACTCCGGGACCTCTCTCCCAACATTTCAAGGCGGTCCCGGGCTGAACACAGCAACAACAACTTCTGCTCACACACCAAACTTCAGAAAACAGCACTGTAGGAGGAGGAAAGTGGCTGGTTGGAGCAAAAGGGCTTGGCCGAAGCTCCAGCGAGCTGGTGGCCGGTGACCGACGGCTCCAGGGGGTCGAGGGAGAGTTGCTAGTGGCTGATATGGGTGGTGGTTTGGTCGAAATGGGAGAAAAACGGAGGAAAAGGTGGAACTGGGCAGAGCTGCCGCTACAGTAGGCGATCGGCGACCCGTTGGCTTCCGGCCGCCATACGGATCGGCCGGCGGCTCCGTTCAACAAACGGCCAAAGCCATCTGAACATATTTTGTCTCCTGAACACAACGGTGGGTGGCACGGGCCGTGATTCACACGGGAAGGCCATGAACAACTCGATTTTTGGAGAAAATGTTAGAAATTGAAACTGCAAGAAGGAAAGGAAAACAAGGAAGAAAGGTGTACGGTGTTGACACCTAAATTTTGACTAAATATTTAAATTAAATTGCATAGAAAATTAGGGTTTAATTTGACCCTAACAAAAAAGGATTTTTATCACCTAAAGTACTAATATTATTTACGTTTACTAATTTTTATTTTCCTATTTATTTTCCCTTATTTTCAAGTAAAATAAAAAAAAGGGGGGCCCATGGAGGGACTGGGCTTTCGTGCCCAGCCCCCTTCTTCATTTTTTGTTTTGTTTTTTGTTTTGTTTGTCCACGCGGGCCCAAGCCCGTCTCCCCCACTCTTCCTTTTGCGGCCCATTCGGCCCCCTTAACCCTGCGGCCCGGCCCTCTCCATCATCATCTTCTTCTTCTTTTCTTCTTCCCCTGCACATGAGAAGCAGGAGAGCAGAGCGGAAGATGGTGGCCGGCGATGGATGGGATGCTTCGCGGGCGCCATTAATGCAGCCGAGTGGAGCAGCGCGAGATCCGGCGAAAGATCCGGGCGCCATCAATGCAAAGCAAGTGGCGCAGCACACGGGCAGCTGAGGTCACGCCGGTTCGGCCGAGGGAGAGTCCGGCTGGGCGCCGAGGACCGCCGGTCGGAGCACCTCCGTCGACCGGGCTCCTCGCCTATAAATAGGGGGGCCAAGCGAAGGAGAACAGAACAGAAAGAGAGAAGAGATCTAGAGGAGAGGCAGGAGCTCGGAAAGGCTTCCCTTGGAGAGACATCCAGGAGGCCGAAATCCGAGCGACCGCCAATCCGAAAGAAATCCGGGAGAGAAAAACCAGAGGAAAGAGATCGGTGAGGGAGAAAGAGAGAGAGATCTGAGAAAGAGTGAGAGCAGAGGTTTTGCAAGCCTAAATTAAAAGAAAAAATAGAGAGAGAGACCTGAGGGATTAAGCCTCCGTCGGTCACCGACAACCCCCCTTCTCGAGCCGACTGGTGGGTACCGCCCTGTATTTTCGTTTTCTGCTTTCGTTCGTTCGAAGTTCGGGGTCGGCTCCCGAGGATCTCGGCTCGGGGATGTACGAGGCAGATGAAGGCAGCTCGCTTTCCGAGCTTGCCCGCTGTCCGACGCCACGAGCCACGTAGGGAAACCCTCGCCGACCCCCTTCTGAGTTGTTGCGTGTGTCGCCATCGCCGGTCTCGCCTCCTGTCCGGTGAGCTGCCCTGTCCAAGTCGCACACGTCGTTTGCCCCTTGTAAAAATTTTCTTTGCTCCGCCTCTTTCGGCCGGATCTGAGCCGACAGCGCCCAGCGGACCCCCGTCGAGGTAAGCCTTCGGCGGAACGGAGGCAAGGCGGTGACGCCCGACTCAGTCGTCTCAGTCGCTGCGGGCAAACCGCGGCGAAGGAGGAGGAAACCGGGTCAGCCGCGGGTTGGTCTGACCCGGTTTGCTTCATTCTTGAGCTAGGGTTTTGTTTTTCCTTCGAGTGGGCCATAGTCAATGGTGGGCTGGGTTTCATTTTAAAATGGGCTCAATTTTGTTTTGTTTTTAGGCTTGGAGTGTCTTATTAGAAGATGTTGGGTCGGGTTCATGGACGAACCGGGTCGGTTCCAACTCGGAAATCTGACCCGGTTCCTCATGATAATTTTTTTAGTTTTTTTTTTTAAAATAGTTTTAAAAAAAATCGAAAATTGAAAAATATTTTAATTTTTTCAGAAAAATCAGAAAATCCAAAAAAAATAATAATAGTTTATATTTTCAAAAAAAGCAGAAAATATGTTTTATTTTCCAAAAAATCAGAAAAATCCAGAAATAATTTCCAAAAAGAACAGAAAATCCAAGAATATTTCATGTTTTGCAAAAAGCCAAGAAAAACCCAAAAAAAAAATGTTTTTATTAAAAAGAATCATTCAAAAAAAAAAAAATACTTTTCTCACAAATGTATGAAAATCCTTGAAAAATTCAAAATTTACGAACCCGAGGGTTTAAACAAAGATTAGGTACCTGGGAAGGGCATTAGTGATTAACTAGTGTAATCAAGTCCCCGATCCTGGTTTCTTCAGTTGCGTAAGAGTAAAATATTTCTTCTAATATTTTACTTTGGTTTCTAATCGACCCACCCTAAATTGATTAGTGGCGGCTCTCTTTTAAATGAAATTGAATTGCGGGTTAAAAATTCAAATCTTAAGTCGTGAATTGGTGGGGCTTGGGAGGCCGGGCTAAACCCCGAATAAGAGTCGTTTAGCCGAGCCATTAGCCTCCGAGACCAAAAAGGAGGTCGCGACGAACTGGCGACTCCGCGGGGACATTTTTTCTGGACTTAGGCCATTTTGTCTTGTTTAAATGTTTTCCTAACTTGGGTATTTTTTTTTTTTTTTTTGCGGGTAAATATTAATTTTGTTGAAAAAATTTCCTGTATAAATTATTATGCATGCTTTAAATGTTTTAGCACTACACTGTTGTGGCACACACAACCTTGCTTCGGACTCAGGCCGCCATAGGATATTTTAGGATGGTGTTAAGAAAGATACCGCCTTGAACGCGAGACTGCGATGTAGAGGCCGCCTTTCTTTTCCCCGAAATTTTAGGTAGAGCCGAGGTTGAGAGAATTTGGCACGAACGCGAGACTGCGTCGGTCATATTACTTCTTAACCTCATTATAGCTTTCTAGTTAGAAATCGAACCACACGTATCATCCGCATGTCTATATGTTTACTTTAATCTTTGAGAGTAAAGTAATTTCTTACCCCTTTTTATTTGGTTATTTATTTACGTTTCTGGACCCATGGCAACTCAGGTCGGTCGTTTAGGTCGTTTATTTCATATGCGATGGGTAGGCATGATGTCCAGTTCATTCCTGCGCCCAAGAAAGAGCTCCTCCGTTGGTGGGACCAGTTAGATCAACCTGCTCAAAAACATGTTGAAGCAAGAATCGGCCACCTCCTCCCTCTCTCCCCGTTAGTATCCATTCCGGCGTCATGCAAGCGATCCCACATTTCTGGTGTCCCGAGACGTCCACTTTCATATTCGGGAAATTTGAGTTGACCCCAACCCTAGAGGAATATAGCCTCGCCATTGGAATGCCTCTTGGAAATGAGCTCGTTAAGCCACCAACAAACATTGACCCCGTGATTTGGCTAGCACGGTTTTTAAGAATCGTAACTCCAACAATGAGAGGATTAGTTCAGGCTAATAGGGATGCTTGCCCGTTATCCTTTTTGACCGAATGTTTTGAAAAGCAACCCACGACCCAAAAATGCAAAATATTTCTCTTAGCCTTCTTTGGGTTTGTTATTTTCCACACCAAAGAAATGCCATCGATCCTTCTATGGCCTGGGTAGTCAATCAAGTCAACTTTGGGCTAAATTTTGTAGGCATGGTTTTGGCAGAAACCTTTTTGTCCCTTAATCGTTTCAAAAAAAATACTGAAAAAATCATGAGGGCTGCCCCAGAAATTTTACAAATGTGGTTCTTCTCTCATATCAGAGGATTTGGGCACCTCATGCAGATTTTAGAAATCAATGACTTCAGGCATCCACTACAAAGATTTCAAACTTTAGAAAAATACTCTCCAAACAAAGAATGTTCTTGTTGGATTAATCTCTTAAAGAACCCCTTTCCAGAGGCATTCCTATGGCAGACTAAGTGGTTCAGGGAGGGAGAAGCCCGCTTTGCACTAGAATATCATAACCCGATCCCGTTACTTGGTCTCTCGGGGACCACTTCGTATTACCCATACAGAGTGGCTCACCAATATAGGGCCCTCCAAGAAGTCTCGCCTCCACTCAAGCCTGGCCTATTTCGGGTCCTCTTCACTCGCAAAGGCTATGATTACATGAATGAGATTCACATCATCAAGGATGCATGGAGCAAATGCCACCCTGAAAAGATTATTGCGCCTAGAAGACTACGAGGACTGGAGAAAGCTCATCGTGCCTCTACATTCTACATTCTCAACCATCGAATCTCCGACAACTTGCGACCAATAATCCCGGATGTAACGGATAAACTAGCACAACAAGAGCGGATTGAGTCTCTTGAAAGGAGCTTGGAAATGAGCAGGACAAGTATTTTGGAACTAGTTCGAGAGAACAAACGGCTTCGAGCTCCCCATCGCATATAGAATAAGAGACCTCGTACTTTAAATATGAGTGTGGATGTTTAAGAGTGTGCTGTTTGTTATCTTTTGTGTTTATTTTTCTGCCTAAAGAATCCTTTTTGTAATCCTCTGTGAATAAATAAAAAATGACTGGACCTTTGCCATGGGCCAACATTATGTCTACTTCCCCCCACTCACATTTATCTCATTTATGTACACAACAGGTTATAATGGCTGAAGAGAATGTACCAAGCCGTATCACGATGATGGAAAACGAAATGAAACAAGTTTTTAATGTGCTCCAGCAGCTCTCAAAGCAGATGGATTCCGTCCAAAGCAAACTCACTCCCGCTCCACCTACGTTCGAAGTATTATTGCCCCGGTCATCTGCTGTGGATGGCCAAGGTGGAGAGATTGAAGATGACATGCCTCCATTAGAGGACGAATCGCCTCCAGTCACAATGGAAAAAGTCAAGCTGACAAACGCACCAACAACCGAGCATGATAAACGTTTCGCAAAGCTAGAGGAAAAACTCCGGTTGGTGCAAGTGTCACAAAGTTCGCCTCCGCTGGATCTATCTGTTTACGCCAAGGTTAATGTGCCAAAAAAGTTCAAGATGTCGGAATTTGAGAAGTATGACGGCACCTCCTGCCCAAAGACTCACCTACACATGTACCACGTACGGATGACACAATATGTCAGCAATGAACCTCTGATGATCCAATCATTCCAAGCAAGTCTAACTGGGCCCGCCCTAAACTGGTACATAAAAAAAAGTGTGAACCTCATCGAGACTTGGAATGAAGTGGCTGACGCGTTCATCAAGCAATACAAATTCAATCTCGACATCACCCTCTCTCGAGAGGATGCGGAACGCGTCGAGAAGAAGAAAACGAGTCATTCAAAGAATATGCAGCAAGATGGAGGAACCTGGCGGGGCAAATCACGCCGAGCCCACCGACAATGAGTTGATGAAACTCTTCTTCAAGACTCTTCCCCGTGAATTCCGAGCACAAATGGCCGGCTCGACTGCGGACACCTTTAGCCAACTTATCCCCGTAGGAGAACGGATCGAAATTGGACTGAGGGACGGGTGGTTCACAGAGCCCACCGCTGTCACTAATAAAAGGTTCAGCATGAAGAAAGAGAAAGACCCTTCTGTAGACGTCAATGCAGCCTATACTGCAGTCACAAGTCATCCCCCGACAGTACAAATAAGCGGAGGACAGCAGCAGGCTACCGGTCGTCCACCTTACCAACGCTACAACAATATGAGACAATTCACCACTCTTCCCGGGTCCCCATCACAAGTATTGACAATTCTCCGAAAGAAGAACCTACTTTCAGCTGAGCCTAAGCGACCCAACGCCGGAAGTTTCGCCAGCTATGACCCATCCAAGAAATGTGATTATCATATGGGTGAAATAGGGCACTCGACTGATGAATGCTCCACCTTGAAACATCGAATCCAGACTTGATAGACACTAAAGCCTTCTCATTCCAAGCCGCCAAACCAAATGTCCAAAACAATCCACTCCCTGATCACATGGAAAAAGTAAATGCTGTATTCGATTTTGACGTCGGCCAAACTAGGAATGTTAAAATACACACTGCTAAGGTTTATCAAGGGCTGGTAAGAGCTGGGTATTATTCGAGCAACGAAGTGCTGTCCTTAGCAACAATGAAAGAAAGGGTGTCAAAAATGGCGGAAGCCGGGATAATTGTTTACACCAACCACACTGGTGTAGTCTCTACTATCTCACAGGTCATCCTTGATTGGGATGAAGAGCTCGCTACACTAAGCACAGGGACAAATGAGATGGATTCCACCTCATCAGAAGACATCCTTGGTAGAAAAGAAGCCATGGCCCAAGCGTTAGAGGTAGAAGAGCACATAGTTATCGAAATTCCCCAACCTTATAATTATGATGGTGACAGCGCAGTCCCTTGGTCCTACGATCTTGGTGTCGGCCTAGTCACAAGATCTGGGCGGACCTATGCCCAAGCCAATGCACAATCTACCAAGCCCGTCACTAATGAAGAAGCCAAAGAGTTCTTGGCTGTGATCAAAGCTAGCGAGTATAATGTGGTGGAACAGTTGCGGAAACTACCAGCTCAAATCTCTATATTAGAGTTACTCCAGACGTCTGTCAAGCACCAAAAGTCCTTGATGAAAGTATTAAGTGAGGTACACGTCCCCGAAACAATCGAGCATGACAAACTCGAGGAATTTGTCGGGGCCATCCTTTTGAAAGATCAAGTGGCATTTTCTGATGAGGAAATCCCAGAGGAGGGTAGAGGACACACCAAGGGTCTCTATATATCAGTTAAATGCGATGCTTCCCACGTCGCTCGAGTATTGATCGACAATGGTTCTGCCCTCAATATATGCCCACTAGCAACGCTACAGCGCCTTAAAATAGATGCATCCCGAATCCAAACCTCCAAGACATCCGTTCGGGCCTTTGACGGGACAAGGAAGGAGACAAAGGGGAGAAATAGACCTCGATGTCCAAATAGGTCCAACTATATTCAAAATCTTGTTTCAAGTAATGAATATCCCCACTGCATTCAACTTCCTTCTTGGTCGCCCGTGGATCCACGTTGCTGGAGCAGTACCCTCAAGCCTCCACCAAAGCGTGAAGTTCGTGGTTGAAGGAAAGCTGGTCACAATCTACGGAGAGGAAGACCATCGCATCTATCATGAGACAGTCATCCCCTACATCGAGCCTGATTGCAAAAAAGAATCTAGCTATCAGTCTTTCGAACTCGTGTCCACTATACATGAGTCTCGAGGATGTCCATCCCGTGTCCCTAAAATATCAGGTGCTGCACTCATGGTAGGAAAGATCATGGTCGGATATGGCTTTACCCCTGGCCAAGGACTTGGTAGGGACGGACAAGGCATCCGGCAACCTATTGAAGCAACAAGGAGACCTCGCACCATCGGTCTAGGATACTGCAAAGGAAAAGAACGATGCCCGAAAGGAAAGAGGGTTGGTCTTGCACTCCCGCGTCTTGAGGAGACCTTCCCAGGTCCTGCCAAAATGATGCATGAAGAGGAGGGAGTAATTAGTACCGCGAGACAATCACATCATAAAGACCCTGACCCTCCTAACGTTGGCCAGGGAGATGTCATTCAGCAAGCACTCGTAGAAGAGGAGGATATAACTAGCGTGCTCGCGGACCTTTTTGTAGGTGTCATCGAGGGAGAACCATTGGAGGTGACGGACGATAATTTTTCGTTCGGACAACTTCAGCGCCAAATTGATGAATTGCACAATACGGTACACCACATGACAGAAAGTTTCGCTCAAGCTGCTCATGCATTCCTCTCTTATCACAACCAGGGATCGATAATGGGAATGAACGAAGAGAACCCGACCGACGTGATATGGCGGGGGCTCGTTTGCCTTTACCCTTGGGTAATGTGCGGCCATATTCGCCACTTCCTAAATCAATGACCGTGATTTTCCCTGTCCTCCTGAAGCATGGACTGATCCGTAGGGAGCTAAAGCGCCTTACCCCTGAGTATTTTCTTGACTACAATCTATCCAAATTCTGTGACTTTCACTCGGGAGAACTAGGGCACTCACTAGATGATTGCACAGTTCTCAAAGACAAGGTTCAAGACCTCTTGGATCTTTGGGGCATTCACATTCCGCTCGCCATGGCTATGTAATGGTCGGGACGATCTCCTGGTAGCACCTAGCCTCCGTAACATGTTCCCTGAACACACTGAGGAGACACGTGGGGAGGGCGCAGTCATGGACACCTTGGGTCAACCAAGTGGCAAATTCGACTATTATGTTAACTACTCGACCCCCCGATATCTCCATAACAACAATCAAGACACCGTTCCCGATAAGTGGGGAGGCATGGAGGATCTGACAATCGCAAAGCAAGGAGCATTTGGAGAGGCCACGGACGACTGGTTCGAAGACTTCTTCGTAGGCGCTATTAATGAAGGACCGTCAGAAGGGATGGGTGCAGGCCCGCCGGAGTAGAACCTCTTTCAAATTCCCTTACATAATCCCCTATGCAGGAGCCTTTCCTGTTTTTCTGTACTGGCTTGTTTCTCTTTGTTTTTTGGATGTCATTCCCACTAGAGGAATTGAGTTTTGAAAACCTACCTCCCAAAGTCTGTAAATCCATCTAGTGCTTGATCAATAAAACTTTTGAGGGTATGAGGAAGTACACCAAACCGGCCCATTGATGATATCCAGCCATATGAATGAAAGAAGAAATCTGAGGCCTGAGCCTCCTCATACCCATTCGCTTTGAGTTTTCAAAAAAAAAAAAATCATTTTAAAAAAAAATAGAAAAAAAAGAATAACATCCATGCTTGTGGCATTGTTTGTCCCTCTAATTTATCTACTTCCTGCCACAGATGTGATCTCGCGGTATGCAAGGGTATGGGAATGGTCCGAACCAACATTATAACTAGCCATGACAGCAATTCTGATAAGTCAGATGATGATTCCGAGGAAATCCAACAGAGCTGGGAACGACATGAAGAAACAAAACTCCCCACCACCGAGGACACCATCACTATCAATTTGAGCAACACAGAAGAGCCAAGAGAAGTGAAGATTGGTGCTAACCTTCCTGAAGAAGAAGCTGCACACATAACTATCCTTTTAAAGGAATATCAAGACATATTCGCATGGTCCTATGCCGACATGCCAGGCCTTAATCCAATGATCGTGGAACATAGCCTACCAACCAACTCTAACATCGCCCCCAAGAAGCAAAGGTTGAGAAGAACCAAGCCAGAGTTGTCGAAAAAGATCGAAGAGGAGGTAATGAAACTCTTAGAGGTAGGCTTCATTGAAGTCTCACAGTATCCTGATTGGGTGGCAAATATCGTGCCAGTAAAAAAGAAAGATGGCCGGATTCGGGTTTGCATCGACTATCGCAACTTGAACAAAGCCAGCCCGAAAGACGATTTCCCGTTACCACACATAGATGTTCTTGTGGATAGCACAGCAGGCTTCGAATTATTCTCTTTCATGGATGGATTCTCAGGATACAACCAGATAAGGATGAAAGAAGAGGACAAAGAGAAAACAGCATTCATCACCCCGTGGGGGACATTTCACTATAAGGTCATGCCTTTTGGCCTGAAAAACGCCGGTGCAACTTACCAACGTGCCATGGTTACCCTTTTCCATGATATGATGCACAAAGAAATCGAAGTATATGTCGATGACATGATCGCCAAGACCAGACAGGGGGAGAACCATGTGAAAGCCTTAAAAAAATTGTTCGATCGACTCCGCCAGTATAAGCTGCGTCTAAACCCAGCCAAATGCGTATTCGGGGCAACTTCTGGGAAGTTGCTCGGGTTTATCGTAAGTCAGAATGGGATAGAAGTGGACCCGTCAAAAACCAAGGCAATATTTGAACTACAGCCTCCATCAACGGTGAAAGAGGTCCGAAGCCTTTTAGGGAGATTGAATTACATTGCGCGGTTCATATCCCAACTCTCTGAAACTGCAAAACCCTTCTTTAAGCTTCTCAGAAAAGACGCACAAATTGAATGGGATGATGATTGTCGATTGGCATTCGATAAACTAAAGCAGTACTTAATGGACCCTCCAATTCTGGTTCCTCCAATCCCAGGCCACCCATTAATCCTATACCTCACCATTAATAGCGAATCCTTAGGCGCTATGCTTGCGCAGAAAGGACCAAACGACGGGAAGGAGCGAGCCGTTTACTACTTGAGTAAAAAATTCACCACGTCAGAGCAGAACTACTCCGAATCCGAAAGAACTTGTGCTGCATTGGTATGGGTGTTGCATAGACTCCGGCAATATACCTTACATCATCAAATGTTTCTCGTGACAGAAAATGACCCAATCAGGTACCTGCTCAATCAGCCGGCCTTGGTAGGAAAGTTGGCCAAATGGCAGATCCTAATTTCGGAATTCGACATCCAAACAACGTCACAAAAATCGGTCAAAGGCTAAGTGATTGCCGATATGTTAGCTGAATGCCCAAGGGGAATGTGTGAAGAAAATCCCCTAGATGATCGCATCACGTCAGTGGAGGAAAACACGTGGACTATGTTCTTCGACAGGGCTGTAAACTTGTTTGGGTTTGGCACCGGAGCAGTCTTAATATCTCCAGAGGGACAACATTATCCCGTGGCTGCCAAGTTGGTATTTCCTTGCACCAACAACATAGCTGAGTACGAAGCATGTATCATCGGCCTACAAGCGGCTATCGAGATGGGAGTGACAAAACTAAAAGTGTTTGGTGACTCTGCACTAATTATCCTTCAAACCATGGGTAAATGGAGAACAAGAGATGCCAAGCTTGTACCATATCACGACTACCTCGAGGAATTGATAGCAGAATTCAAAACGATCTCGTTCGAATACCTGTCCAGGTCTCGTAACCAGTTTGCCGACGCACTAGCCACATTATCATCTATGTTACAGGTGACTGATGGATTAGAAGTGGAACCACTGAAGATTGAAGTCTTGGTAAAAAAGGCCCACTGCATGGCCGTGATTGAAGAGCCCGATGGAAAACCTTGGTACTATGATATCAGGAGGTACCTCCACGAGCATGAATTCCCTGGAGGAAGTACTCTCACCGATCGAAAGTACATAAGGAAAATGGCTTCAAAATTCTTCATCAGCGGGGAGCATTTGTACAAAAGGTCTTATAATTCAATCCTGTTAAGGTGTGTAGGTGCAACTGAGGCCACGCAAATAATGCAAGAAGTACATGAGGGAGCATGTGGCCCGCACATGAATGGGCACATGTTAGCCAAGAAGATAATGAGGTTGGGTTACTATTGGCTCCCCTTAGAAAGTGACTGCTCTCAGCACGTGCGAAGCTGTCATCGTTGCCAAATTCATGGTGATAGGATAAATGTCCCTCCAACCGAGCTACACCAATTAGCAAAACCATGGCCATTTTCTAAGTGGGAGATTGACATGATCGGTCCAATCAATCCCAAGGCATCAAATGGACACCGGTTCATCTTGGTTGCAATCGATTACTTCTCAAAATGGATCGAAGCTACGTCATATACAAACGTCACCGCACGAAGCATGGCGAAGTTCATTAAGCGTGATATAATTACCCGTTATGGCATACCGGAAGCCATCGTCACTGACAACGGATCTAATTTGAACAACAAATTAGTCGACCAACTATTTAGCAAGTTTAAGATCCGACACCTAAACTTGTCCCCTTACCGCCCGCAAATGAACGGGGCTGTGGAAGCGGCCAACAAGAACATTAAGAAAATCCTAGCCAAGACGGCCGAAAATTACCGCGATTGGCATGATAGGCTACCCTTCGCACTAATGGCGTATCGAACATCGATTCGAACATCTACTGGGGCAACCCCTTTTTCTCTGGTTTACGGCATGGAGGCAATCTTGCCTGTAGAAGTGGAAATCCCCTCCCTACGAGTCCTTTCTCAGGCAAGTTTAACAGAAGCAGAGTGGATGCAGCAAAGGCTCGAGCAGCTGAACATGATTGATGAGAAACGACTAAAGGCTCTTTGTCATGGTCAGTGTTATCAACAAAGGGTAGCTCGGTCATTCAAACGAAAGGTTCGGCACAGGTGCTTCGAGGTAAATGATCTGGTCTTGAGGAAGACATTACCAATCTTTCCGGAGCTTGGAGGCAAGTTCGCCCCGAGTTACAAGGGTCCCTACGTAATAAAGAAGGTGCTCCCCGGAGGAGCCTTGATCTTGACTGAAATGGACGGCCGTGAATTCTCCAAGCCAGTCAATTGTGATGCTGTAAAAAAATATTATCCTTGAGAGTTTCCCCCACATTCTGTTGGGAGAGGCTTAAATGTTCAGTACTTAGCATTGCTAAACATTTCCCTGATGAATGAAAATGCCAATGTGCGTCTCATATGAATGACAGCTTCTACATTATCGATCCACCTCAAAATAGAGAGTTATTCAGCAGAGAAAATTTAAAATGAAAGGAAGAGAGGAGAGTGCATTAAAATCACTTACTTCGTGTCTCAAGATACCTCCTCTGGATTTAGCACGATAAAGTGGGTTTTTGAAACTGGCGCATGAGAACCCAAAGATCTAGACTCATCAGATTTAAGAACACCTCTTTCAGGAAAACAGGGGTGAGCAAGAACAAAAGACAGGACGCAATAGGTCGAGCATTGTGATTTCATAGACGAGATGTTCAACTTCGGCAAATTGAGAAACACGGAAAACGAACTCCTTCACTTCCCTTTCAAAATTGGCTACTATCAACGGGAAGAAAATCCATACAATTCCATAGAAGCTTGAGGTACATGACCTTGCCGAATGCTGCTGATGTCTAACAATGAGAAAGGAAAATTTTCCATAGAAGAAAGGCGTTAAAGACGGATCGACCACCATCGGCCATTTGTCTAGAGCCATGGGCAAAGAAGACCGCCCAAAATGATGTGCCAAACCTTGGCGAGGCCATAGCAATCACCAACATTCAGGATGCCGAGGAGTCATCAAATACAAACTTTGCAAAAGGGGTAACTTGGTATCGTTTCCAATTCCCCCATCCAACTCTATTTCTAACATATTTTCCCTATTTTTGACAGTAAGCATCGGTGTTTTTTTTTTTTTTTTTTTTTTTTGAAAAAAAAAAAAAAAAGACAGGTCATTCTAGCGGTCGGATCACTTAAATAAAATAAAATAAAAACGCGTTCTATGGACACCGCTGGCGCTTTAGCCGAGTGGTATCCGGAATGGAGTGCCAAAGGTCCGACGGGGTTTCGAATCCCGAGCGGCGAGCCGCATGTGAAAAAAATAATATAAAAAAAAGTTTTTAAAAAGAAAAAGAAAAAGTTTTTTAAAAGTTAAAAAAAAAAAAAAGGCTTTTCTTTCTTTCTTCTCCTTTTCTCTCTCTTTGCTTTTTTTCGCATACCGAGATTGGAAGTTCAGGATCTCATGCTCCCTTTGAGCCTCAGGACCCCAGGTGCATCCTATCATTTGCGAACTGACAAAGGGTAATGTTGTATCGTCTCCAATTTTTCAAACTCTGAAAAATTCATACATTAACACATTCCCTCTCATTCTCTGTAGGGTCATCTATCAACCAAAAGTGTGGATGACAAGTGCAAACTGGCTAAGGGTAATGTTGTATCGTCTCCAATTTTTCAACTTTGAAAAATTCATACACTAACACATTCCCTCTCATTCTTTGTAGGGTTATCTGTCTGCCAAAAGTGTGGACGACAAATGCAAACTGGCGAAGGGTGATGCTGTATCGTTTCCAGTTTTTCAATTCTGGAAAATACATACACTAACACATTCCCTCTTATTCTTCATAGGTTCATCTGTCCGCCGAAGGTGCGGACAACAGAGCAGGAAGAGATATGTCAAAATTCGATGATGACATTGGATCAACTCTCCTAAGAGAAACGGCGGCCTAAGTATCATCAAAATGGATAACGCGAATTTTTTCGGCCTTAATTCGCATTTGCTTTTGGCTCTACTCAGCAATTGATTTCTGCACTTTCTCTTGTGCAGGGGCAAAAATAAATGTGCCTGTCCAATCAAAGATGGGATTTTCAATCCGGATTGATTATTCATGTGTCATCCCCCTTTGAGTAGGGACAATCCATGAACACTCATTTTTTAATAATCCTCCTATGTTCAAACACGTGCGAGAGACAATTTTGCATCTCATGCTCTTAGAAAGTTCATTCTAAGACTACAAACTCATTCATGCTTACAATAATCCATGCCTTTTCAAAATGATTTTTGCATGATGATTTTTGTTTGTCTAAGTCACCAATTCCACTAAGGCTTATCAAATTAAGCAGTTCAACAAATGATGTGGATCAATTGAGCATGCTAAATAAGGAACCTCGGGATGATGAAAGGCAAATCATGTCCTACACACAGTCCTCTGATTAAACACTTGTGAGGTGAGCATAGGAAATTCTATGTCTGCAGGGTAAAGAGTTCTCTCGCGAATGGTACGATGACCAAAGTGATGAGGGGCATTTTGTTTCTCTACCCTAAACACTACAGGTTATCCATTGCTTAACCCCTTTGAGCCCCATACCACGATGAAGTTTCTTTCATATTACCCCTGTCAAGAACTACCCTACACTGGGGCAGATTGGAGGAGGGGACGGCATAACAAGGTGAGAAAATGGATAGAAATTTTCTTGCTTGAACTTGCATCAATCTTTGGGTGTTTTTATTCCATATGAACACTCATGATAATTTAAGTGCCCTAGAATGACGAAGAGTAATTTTCTTTCTATTCTACACACTTGTATCCATAGTACAACCCTATTGAGTTTGTAAATTCATTTCAACTCCCCACACTGGGGCAAAGAGAAGATTACTATCATTCAAATAGCATGAGCCGAAGTGCCAATTGAAGATGAGGACCCAAGAGTCTAGAACAGTCCTGAAAGGACAAACGAAATGAAAATTAGGGGGATGAGAAAAGCAGTGTGCCTGGTAAAAGCAAGGCCAATGCCCTCAAGCAAAAAATGATGCTCGAGCAAAAAGTCTCTAAAAAGATGAGCTCCATTGATGAGGAAGAAGACCGGTGACAACATCAAGATGATCACCACCTCTTTTACACATTTTTGAGCTTATAAATCCATTTGTTTCTCAACCCATGAGCCAAACTTGCGTTGTGTCCATTTGTATAAGTCTCTTCTGACTAGGGCACTTGAACTAACATAGGAATTCATATGTTTATAAGCATCGCTCGACGAAGTACTAGCAAGATCATTCCTATCTCTTTTCGCAGGGTTCTTGACTTGTAAACCCAAAGATGGCTGTGCAACATCTCTTGACCTTCGTGGTCCCTTTTGCCAAGCCTTTGACCAAGCTTACATTACGGTCCTGACAAAGACCTCTCAGATTGGTAAAGTCGTACCATTTGCGAGAATATTTGGATCCCTGTCGCCATGATGATAGTGAAAGGGTGAGATTCCTATGATCCCGCATTAATGGTCGGGACAAAACAGCCTTTTTAATGAGAGTGAGTGGAAAGCCCTTTCAGACTGAAAGCCCCTCATTTGACATGTTCAAGACAACCTCATTTTGAGTATGAATTGTCTTTCTGAAAAATTTTCCCTAGTGGGACTTTGGTGATGAAAACTGACAAAAAAAATTGTCATACATAAATCCCATTTGAATTGAAAAATTTGCAGTATGCACAAATCAGTTGCACATATTGCATATTTGTCTGACAGGAGACATACTTTCAGAGCAGAGATATTACCAGGCCTGCAGCATACCAGGAGGTGGGAGACCTTCAGGAGTATTTGAGGTGCGTCCTCAATATTCCCAACTTACTAGGAGATGGGAGACCTTCAGGGATACTTGAGGCACGCCCTCGATATTTCCAACTTTCCAGGAGGTGGGAAACCTTCAGGGATACCCAAGGCGCGCCCTCGACATTCCAACTTACCAGGAGGTGGGAGACCTTCAGGAATATCTGAGGTCCGTCCTCGATATTCCCAACTTACCAGGAGGTGCGAGACCTTCAGGGATACTTGAGGCACGCCCTCGATATTCCCAACTTACCAGGAGGTGGGAGACCTTCAGGAATATTCGAGGTCCGTCCTCGATATTTCCAACTTACCAGGAGGTGCGAGACCTTCAGGAGTATCCGAGGTGCGTCCTTGATATTCCCAACTTACCAGAAGGTGGGAGACCTTTAGGGATATCTCAGGTGCGTCATCGATATTCCCAACTTACCAGGAGGTGGGAGACCTTCAGGGATATCTCATGTGCGTCCTCGATATTCCAAATAATCAAGAGGTACGAGACCTTTTCAAGCATATAAGGTAAGTCCCTCTTCATTGACACCGCGTGCTTCCATAGCCTGGAGTCCCTCTTTACCGACGTGGCATGCCTCTATGGCCCGAAGTTAGGTAATAATGAAAAAACTGGTGTCCTTAAGAAAAATCAAGCACTTAACAAAATTGTGTCCCGAGAAAAGTCGGTACATCCCTGAGAGAGTTCAGGTAAGCAAACTGGTGTCCTTGAAAAAGTCAGGTACCAAACAACTCTTTGCTTCTACAGGCGACTGGAGAATGGTCCGAGTCCTGGAAAGGCAATCCCCCGTCAAGGCGACCGAAGAATGGCTCGGGTCCTAGACAAACAACTTTTTGCTTCTACAGGCGACCGGAGAATGGTCCGAGTCCCGAAAAGCAACCCCGTCAAGGCGACCGAAGAATGGTTCGGGTCCTAGACAAACAACTCTTTGCTTCTACAGGGCGACCGGAGAATGGTCCGAGTCCCGAAAAGCAATCCCCGTCAAGGCGACCGAAGAATGGTTCGGGTCCTAGACAAACAACTCTTTGCTTCTACGGTGACCGGAGAATGGTCCGAGTCCCGGAAAAGCAATCCCCATCAAAGCGACCGAAGAATGGTTCGGGTCCTGACAAACAACTCTTTGCTTCTACAAAGGGCGACCGGAGAATGGTCCGAGTCCCGGAAAGGCAATCCCCCGTCAAGGCGACCGAAGAATGGTTCGGTCCTAGACAAACAACTCTTTGCTTCTACAGGGCGGCGACCGGAGAATGGTCCGAGTCCCGGAAAAGCAATCCCCGTCAAGCGCGACCGAAGAATAGTTCGGGTCATAGACAAACAACTCTTTGCTTCTACAAAGCGGCGGAGAATGGTCCGAGTCCCGGAAAGGCAATCCCCGTCAAGGCGACCAGAAGAATGGTTCGGGTCCTGACAAACAACTTATTGCTTTCTACAGGCGACCGAAGAATGGTTCGGGTCCTGAGGAGAGCGCCACCATATCATCAATCACAGGTACGTTTTCTATATCGACATTAGGTAAGAAAATATCCTGATACTTACCAAAAACTCGGGGTTTGCACCCCATATCACTCTTTCCTGGTAAGTAACTGCAGGTATTTTTCTTATCGAATTTAGTATGTATTATGTATTATTGCCATTTTTTGCTTTAGACACTAGGTCCTAGGTGAACTATCATCTATTTTATATGCATGGATAAAATTTAGGTATCGGTTCGTCTTTGAAGCGCAACCTCTCGCGAACTCACCTTCAAAGAGAGGCGGTTGTTGCCGACACCTAAATTTTGACTAAATATTTAAATTAAATTGCATAAAAATTAGGGTTTAATTTGACCCTAACAAAAAAGGATTTTTATCACCTAAAGTACTAATATTATTTACATTTACTAATTTTTATTTTCCTATTTATTTTCCCTTATTTTCAAGTAAAATAAAAAAAAGGGGGGCCCATGGAGGGACTGGGCTTTCGTGCCCAGCCCCCTTCTTCATTTTTTGTTTTGTTTTTTGTTTTGTTTGTCCACGCGGGCCCAAGCCCGTCTCCCCCACTCTTCCTTTTGCGGCCCATTCGGCCCCCTCAACCTTGCGGCCCGGCCCTCTCCATCATCATCTTCTTCTTCTTTTCTTCTTCCCCTGCACATGAGAAGCAGGAGAGCAGAGCGGAAGATGGTGGCCGGCGACGGATGGGATGCTTCGCGGGCGCCATTAATGCAGCCGAGTGGAGCAGCGCGAGATCCGGCGAAAGATCCGGGCGCCATCAATGCAAAGCAAGTGGCGCAGCACACGGGCAGCTGAGGTCACGCCGGTTCGGCCGAGGGAGAGTCCGGCTGGGCGCCGAGGACCGCCGGTCGGAGCACCTCCGTCGACCGGGCTCCTCGCCTATAAATAGGGGGGCCAAGCGAAGGAGAACAGAACAGAAAGAGAGAAGAGATCTAGAGGAGAGGCAGGAGCTCGGAAAGGCTTCCCTTGGAGAGACATCCAGGAGGCCGAAATCCGAGCAACCGCCAATCCGAAAGAAATCCGGGAGAGAAAAACCAGAGGAAAGAGATCGGTGAGGGAGAAAGAGAGAGAGATCTGAGAAAGAGTGAGAGCAGAGGTTCTGCAAGCCTAAATTAAAAGAAAAAATAGAGAGAGAGACCCGAGGGATTAAGCCTCCGTCGGTCACCAGCAACCCCCCTTCTCGAGCCGACTGGTGGGTACCGCCCTGTATTTTCGTTTTCTGCTTTCGTTCGTTCGAAGTTCGGGGTCAGCTCCCGAGGATCTCGGCTTGGGGATGTGCGAGGCAGACGAAGGCAGCTCGCTTTCCGAGCTTGCCCGCTGTCCGACGCCACGAGCCACGTAGGGAAACCCTCGCCGACCCCCTTCTGAGTTGTTGCGTGTGTCGCCATCACCGGTCTCGCCTCCTGTCCGGCGAGCTGCCCTGTCCAAGTCGCACACGTCGTTTGCCCCTTGTAAAAATTTTCTTTGCTCCGCCTCTTTCGGCCGAATCTGAGCCGACAACGCCCAGCGGACCCCCGTCGAGGTAAGCCTTCGGCGGAACGGAGGCAAGGCGGCAACGCCCGACTCCGTCGTCTCAGTCGTTGCGGGCAAGCCGCGGCGAAGGAGGAGGAAACCGGGTCAGCCGCGGGTTGGTCTGACCCGGTTTGCTTCATTCTTGAGCTAGGGTTTTGTTTTTCCTTCGAGTGGGCCATAGTCAATGGTGGGCTGGGTTTTCATTTTAAAATGGGCTCAATTTTGTTTTGTTTTTAGGCTTGGAGTGTCTTATTAGAAGATGTTGGGTCGGGTTCATGGACGAATCGGGTCGGTTCCAACTCGGAAATCTGACCCGGTTCCTCATGATAATTTTTTTTTAGTTTTTTTTTAAAAATAGTTTTTAAAAAAAAATCGAAAATTGAAAAATATTTTAAATTTTTCAGAAAAATCAGAAAATCCAAAAAAAATAATAATAGTTTATATTTTCAAAAAAGCCGAAAATATGTTTTATTTTCCAAAAAATCAGAAAAATCCAGAAATAATTTATAATTTCCAAAAAGAACAGAAAATCCAAGAATATTTCATGTTTTGCAAAAAGCCAAGAAAAACCCAAAAAAATGTTTTTATTAAAAAGAATCATTCAAAAAAAAATACTTTTCTCACAAATGTATGAAAATCCTTGAAAAATTCAAAATTTCTAAACCCAAGGGTTTAAACAAGATTAGGTACCTGGAAGGGCATTAGTGATTAACTAGTGTAATCAGTCCCGATCCTGGTTTCTGCAGTTGCGCAGGAGTAAAATATTTCTCCCGATATTTTACTTGGGTTTCTAATCAACCCACCCCAAACTGATTAGTGGCGACTCTTTTTTTTTAAATGAAATTGAATTGCGGGTTAAAAATTCAAATCTTAAGTCGTGAATTGGTGGGGCTTGGGAGGCGAGCTAAACCCCGAATAAGAGTCGTTTAGCCCAGAGCCATTAGCCTCCGAGACCAAAAAAGGAGGTCGCGACATACGGTTTTGGAGGGGCTGAAGAGGAGGAGAGAGAGGAAGATGAGAGCTGGTTTCAATGCCTCATTAAGGTCATTCAATGCCTTGCCCAACTCCCCAAGCAATGACATCATCTTCTCTCTCTTTTTTTGTTTTTTCTTCAAAATATCCAAGGGCATCTCGGTCATTTCCACCTTGCACATTTCCCAATTTGCCCTTGGGCTGAAAATGAAGGGTAGGCCTTAGAAACGAGTTAGAAAATGAATAGGAATGGGCTCGAGAATTTGTTGGGCTCGAATCGGCTCAAGATTAGACAACGAGCTTGGAAGGGTAAATGGTCGGTTTGGCCCAACGGGCTCACTTGCTTGCCTCGGGCCTTCCATGGTGGCTGTCCCACCTTGGGCATGAGGCCCACACTGATCTTGCCCGGCCCACATCCTTGTAGGCTCCTTTCCTCGGTTCAAAAATCCCGTTTCCAAATACTCGGCTTAACTGACACTATCGACTGTCTAAGAATAATCGTCCAAAAGTCCGTCCCGGACGTTCCCGAAAATTCGAAGTCCAATCTTGGATTCTCATGCCATGTCAATTTCGCCCGAATGCCATTTTGGTACAACTCAGACTGACAGGCGGCTTCGAGGATTCACGCATAACCAACCCGTGCCAATTCACGTTCAAGACTTCTCGACACATGAATGTCCTTGATTACGTGAAATTGTAAATGATTGATTCTTATTCATGTATCAAGGATCAACATAGGGCCATTTGCGGGTTCGATAACAGTAGACGGAATCACCCGTCGTCCCATTATTTCTATCCACGAATCGGCTTCTAGTCGTCCCTGAAATCGGCCTACATGACTATAGAATCATCCTTACGCAAGTCTCATGATTGAGTCGTCGGCCCAGGTCAAGTTCTTTAGTCACATGAGTTATGTCCTCATTAGCCTTTCCCATCAAGGTCAGTATCTCAAGAGTGATTAGTTCCGAGTGAGATCAACCAACAATGCATTGGCGAAATTAACATTCATTCATCCCTCAAAGGGCTCGAATTTCAGGATGTTATAACTGTTATCAGGTCAAAAAGAACGAACACAATGTTGATGTTGATATATACAAAAACTGTTGTATCTCTAGAACCCACAATGACCGCTCCTATGAAAAACATTGGTTTCAACATGGATCTGTCTCATTCAGACAATTTTGAACCAGTCGATGTGAGGCTCGCATGATTTAACAAAGATAGAATCAAGTTTGGATGAGTCAAATAGCTTTGTTAGGAAACTTAATGCATGGGGCATTTGGGAGTGGTAAACGTGGATTTGTCTTAGCAAGTAAAAGTGCACATTGTGAAGACATGATGTCATTGCTATAGGGAAGATGCCATAGTAATTTAATTCCTAAATTCGCAAGAACTCTTCAACTAACTTAGCATTTGAGAAAGTACAGTAATAAGGGTGAGGAGGATCGGAGTGTTGCGAACAATCAAAACAAGGTTTCATGAAAGTTCAGAGAAGAACAATGATATCTGGCCAAAGCTACTTACCTGCAAAAGATCTCCAAAGTTGATCATAGCGCTCCCGGTGTTAGGAGGAACGTTGAGCCACCGGTTCTCATGAAGCACTCGAAGTCCTCCAATTTGATCTTTGGGGGAGAATTTTGAGGAAGTCATTGTCTGAATGCTTTGTCACACCGAGGGTCAACTCGGGCTATGAGCACGTGGATAGTAGCGGCACATGATCACACGTCCCTTTCCACACTCCATCTCCTTCTAGTGATTTGGTGCAGATCCTAGGGCTTCTGATAAGAGTTCAAACAGACGAGCCCAATCTCATCCAATGTTTGGAATACTCCATAAGCATGTCTCTACTGGAGGTATTGCGATGCATCAGAAAACTGAACTAAAGCTACCGTAAAAGTATGGTCGGACTGAATCCTAGAGAATACGACGAAGGGTATTGATATTTTGCATTAACTCGGGTGCAAAAGTTTGGTACTACCACCGTTAGGACGCGAATGATGTCAACCGTTGAGGAACATCCTTTTTTTCGCCCAAAAAGAACAGAACAACCACCTCCGAGATTCATGTCGGTGAAAATGATCAATCGTGGAGGATCATCTATCTTACTTATTCATCTCATTGATTGAGACTAGATGCAAGATTATACGCTATGATAGGTGTAGTGGAATTTAGACGAGAAACTTTGTTCGCCGAGTGAACAAAGAACTGGGCACTTTCATTTGCTGGAGTGTTCAACAGCCATTCCGGCCGAGGAAAATGAAAAGTAAGTGAACAATCGAAGTTTCATAAACTTGCTAGTTTAGCCCTTGATTTGTTGAAGAAAATGGAAAAGGCTATCTAGTATCATACCGTGAAAACCATTTACTTTGCACCTACACGAGCTACTGCAATTCTTTCGCAAACTATCTTCGTTGATTCACTTTGTGAATCTGTTCATGAATTTTTTTTCCTTTTCGAAAGGTGAAAAACGCAACAGAAGCCCATTGGCTCACCTGCAAGCTTCGGGCAACTCCTCGGGCTGGGGAGGCTCCGGTCCCATGAAGCAAAATATACCGTCTGACTGAATTATGTAAGTCCCGTGTTGCTGTTGTACACGACCCTCTTCGTAAGATCTCTAATACCAAATTCTTTTTTGGCCTCCGTCTCCAGCTTGAAGAACCTGTGCGACCCTTTCATCACCTCATACGAGCGGCTCTCAAGGATCCCCATGGTTGATCGCCTAGAAGAAACCCCATTTTTCCAATGCTTGCGCGATATTTCGCAACATCCCGTCGTGACTGGAGGGGCCTGCATTCGCGCGTCCTAAGTCGATCTGCGGGATCTCCGCACAATACACGTGACAAGCCACTTTGTCGGGTGGCCGAACGAATGTGTCCGGGACTTGGGCGATCCCAGCGCCCACAAGGCCTTTTGACTCCTGATTTCATCCCGTCAAATGCTCTCAACTCGATTGCAGTGACCATTGTGTTCTCAGTTATAAGGCATTACCGTGTTGAAGCGAGTTTGGTCTCGATGAAGTTCGATTTACATAGTTATATAGTGGTGATATTGAATATCCGCTATTGTTGGTAAACGCGAAGGACATGAAGGTTGTCGAGA
This sequence comes from Angophora floribunda, assembly GCA_014182895.1. Classification (NCBI taxonomy): domain Eukaryota; kingdom Viridiplantae; phylum Streptophyta; class Magnoliopsida; order Myrtales; family Myrtaceae; genus Angophora; species Angophora floribunda. Next base: position 30,951,110 of record CM024712.1, read on the forward strand.
ACTGAGTGAAAATCATACAACGTCTTCTTTAAAGTGAAAGTCGGCCCAAAAAGATATTAACATCGATAGGAGTTGCAACGCAAGAAATCCTGTCTCTCAGTTATGATAGTATTTGTCACCAAATCCTTGAAAGCATTTATAAAAGGAATAATGATACAAGTTGTCCCTAAACTTTAGCCCAATTTACAATATGATCTATGAACTTTTAATTTATTTATTGCGGTCCCTGAATTTTAGCTCAATGTATAATATGATTTTTAAACTTTAATTCATTAAATGTGATCCATAGACTTTTGATACATATTCAACTTAGTTCCTAAATTATGAGTAACCCCTATATTAGATATTGATATATTATGATAGCAAGACCAATACAAAATCTTTGTAAAATCCAATCTTAAAATTAAATTAAAATAATGGCAATGTTGCAATATTTCTATGTTATGTAATTAACCCCCCAAAAAAAAAACCTCTCAAATCATAAGAATATGTACACTAACATATTTGAGGCTACTTAGAGATGCATAGCTTAGAAATTTTCATTTTATCTTCGTTTGTGTTGATATCATAAATATATAGTTTTGTTAAATTTGTATACTCTTTCAAAATTCTAACTAAATCATAAATAAAACTGTATATAAAAACCGTGCAAAGCACCATAGTTCAACCAGCAGTATAGCATGCGTAGCACCCCAATGGTGAATTAATTAATTTTGTCACCAATAAATTCATTGTTCAAATCACATTCATCACACAACTTGCGTCTACCATCCCATGTGGGGATGGAATCTTAACCAGTACAATTTACAATGATTAATTCCTAATCCGATCCAATCCCACCCAAGAGTAAGAAATTAGATCAAAAGGACCAGTTCTCAGTTTCTGGGATCGAGGATTGGGGATTGGACCGGCTGGTCTTGAGATTGGGAGCTGGACCGAACCGCCGGTTCCAATGGAACCAATCACTTCCAACATTTCCAAGAGCAATCCAGCAAAGACTCAGCTCAAACTTAATACTTAATACATGAACCTCCAATTTTAGGCAGACTCTTGACTAATTCCCCTCTCTCTCGAGCTCCCGTAACCCCATCTCGATCCTTCCCCCGCTTAGAATCAACACAAGGCCGTGATCAACCGACCGAATCGCATTCAACAAAATCTACACAAACAGAATCAAGCGTTTCCGTTTCTCTAGTAAACATCGAAAGCTAAACAACCCCAGCTGAAAGAAAGCAAAAGTAGCGGGTTTTTTCCGCATCCGTAACTGAATCTCGCCCAGCTAAATGGACAATTTCCCGTTCTAAAACAGTATCATTCCAGTGGAATCTGCAAAAAGAACTAGGGGTGATCGGGTCCAGGTGGGTAGGGTCTAGACCTGAACCCTATATTTGACCCTGTTATAACCGGTTCCTCTTTTTTGGACCTTGTACCCTACCCTGTTTTTATTGGACCTTATTTTGGACTCGACCCTATTTTTTCAGTTTAGGAATAGGGTCAACCCTGTTTTCATTGGAACCTGTTTTGCAACCGTTCAATATCTTATACGATTTCGAATTTTACATTAATTAGCAAAAAAAAAACAACGTAATTCTCCTAATATTATAAGACAAATCAAAAATCCTAAGAATGCATAAACATTAGCAACAAATGTGGATCTAATATTAGTCTCATTCCCACAAATACTTTTAATATGACCTAATGTGTTTACTTACGTGTATGCGACAGAGCTTAGGGGTGTCGAAAACCGAACCGAAAATCGAACCGGAATATAAAACCGAACCAAACTGAACCGAAATTTCGTATATTTTCGGTTCGGTTCGATTTCGGTTCGGTTAACCGAAAAATAACCATTAACCTTTTCGGTTCGGTTCGGTTTGGTTAATCGAACCGAATTGAAATTCTTAATAAAAATTGAATAATCTATTTTCTTTATCATCTTTTCTTTACTTAAATTCTAATAAACAAAGTAAAAATAAGAAAACCGTCCCGAACCGAACCGAACCGAACCGCATTTTCGGTTCGGTTCGTATTTGGTTCGGGACGGTTTCGGTTCGGTTCGGGACAGTCTCTTATCAGTTCGGTTCGGTTTTTCCAAAAAACCAAACCGAACCGAACCGTTTACACTCCTAACAGAGCTCTTATTAAGATGACATCTTTTTTGAGTTGAACTAAAAATGCTTTAATTAGTACTACAATAGTTAGTAGCATTTGTCCTGCGACTATAATAATAGTTAAAAGTATGACCATTAAAAAAGAAAAACAATGCACGAGAACAGTTTTTTTTAATAATTCTTGTAAAACAATTCTCTCTTAACTTGATTAAGAGAGAATCTTTCTTTTTTTAACATTTCTTTAAAGACAAAGAAACTCAAAAGTATTATATAAAGAGACGATTTTTTTTTTAACAGGGTAAAAACCAGTTCCAAAACCGGTCCGGTTTTGGGTGGGTCTTTGCTTGGACCCCCGTTCTCAGACCGGTTTCAACTGGTTCCCAAAAATTGAAACCGGTTCCCAGACCGGTTTAACTGAGAACCTGTTCCCGACCTTGTTTTTCGGGTGGTCCAGTCCGGGTTCCGGATAAACCCAGTCTAGTTGCACACTCTTAAAAAGAACCACACAGCAACAAGAGGGAAAAGCGTGTGTCGAGCAAGCAAGGGGTTATGATTAGGCAAGAAGGAAGGGGCACTAGGAAGTAAGAATTGGGAAAGGCAAATTAGAATTAAATTAGGGTTGTTCAAAATATATATATATATATATATATATATATATATAAATGGTCGGTTCAATTTCAAAAAAATAGGAATTTGGGACCGGACCAGTAACCCCTAAAACCACTCAAAACCAACCAGTCAAGCGATTTTTGTTGCACACCCCTATTACAAGTCGACTACCCATGACAATTGGTTTAACAAAGGATTTCAATTTCATGTGTTATCTTCTTCATAATAAATAAATAAAAAACAAGGATGCGATTTTTTTGTAAAGATGAATAATTTGAAAATTATATTTTAAAAATGATTCCCTATATCGCTTATAAATATTAAAGAATGAAAAATATATTCATCATCCACGAAAATATTTAGTCATAATTTTTCTCAATTACAAAAATATTTTTTATTAACGATTTATTTCAAATGATATAAATAAATAATTTTAATTTTTTAAAAAAAAAATTATTCATTTTTCACAAAACAAACAAGTCGAGAGTAAAATTAAAAAAAAAAAAAAAAAAATGAGATCAACGCTGGCGCGCTCTCTCTCTCTCTCTCTCTTAGCCTCTGGGTTGGGCTGGATGGACCCAAATAAACTTTCGTTGCCCTTCTGTTTAACCCAAGAAAACGTCGTTGCTCCGGCATCGACTTCTGTATCAGTCGCCAGTTCTTTCACTTTCAGAGACAGCGAGAGAAGAGGAGCTCTTCGACCTCGCTTCGCTTCAGCCATGGTGATCATCTCTCTCTCTCTCTTCTCTCTTGATGACTGCTCGAGCCGTGGAGCTTCTTCTTCATTAAATCTCTCGCAACTCTCTCTCTCTCTCTCTCTCTCTCTTTGTTTCTCTTTGTCGACAGGATTATTTGAAGACGGCGATTCCTTCTCAGCTCATCTCGGAGAGAGGCTCGCATTCCATTGCTTATGATAGGTTCTGCCAACATCAGAGTGGGCCTCGCTCAGCAGGACGCGCCTTTCATCACCCCTCATTGCATCGCCCGGTACACCAGCCAGGTCCCCAAGCCAAACGTCCAAGATCAGGTCCCACATTATTTTTTATGACTTCCTTTTTTTTTGTTTGGTTTTTCGTGTGACGGTTTTGGCATTGTGGGGTTGATGGTTTGTGCTGAGCTGAGCTATTGCTGAATTCGCTAGTTTCCTTCTGCCTTCTTGCTGTTTTGGAGTTTTTTAGATGCTCAATGAGCAAGATAGGGCGCACGATGTCGTGAGTTAACTTCTGCTGTTTGTCTTCAGTTGTGACAATGTAAATTGCCCTGAAATTTTTAAATACTCTCATTATTAACTTGTGGATTAGTGTACCTCAGATAGCATCGATGTTGAAGATTCCATTCTTGGATGAGGAGGTCACGAACAGCAGCTCTTTCCAGCGCAAGTTTTGTAAGTTTCTTTGAAAATTGTTGGACCTGGTTCTTCATCCCCCGAGTTGAGCTGCTTCGTTTTTGCCTAATCTTTATAATGATATGGCAGACTTAGAGGAGGCCTTTGTGCGAACTTCACTGTTTTCATTGTCCAATTATCATTTTATTGTCATGTGAGTTGGCTGCTTGAAGGTTCTGTATTTTAAGGGAATTCTCTCGATTTGCTTTTTCTTCTTTTTGTGTCACCCCTTTTTGTTTTCACGGGTGCAGAGCTCGCCGAAAGAAGGGGAAAAGAAAAACAGCTTTGCATCGAGGAGAAATCAATCAACACCGGATGCCGTCCTCGGGTAAAGGCGGTATTCGTTCCAAGTTCTTTCAATTCCCTCATGAATTATCCTAGTCTCTCATTCTTATAGATGGCAACAGAAAAGGTGGCAACTTGGAGAAGGAAGCAATCCCACCTTTGCAAGACAAAGGGAGCATTCGTAATATCAATTCAAGTAGAAACTAACTCGTTCATTCATGCCGGCAAACAGGTGAAATTCCCAAACAGCATTTTCTTTTGTAAATAACGCGGCTCACTTTTCAACAATGAAACTTTAAAGTTCTTAAAAATCATTATATTTTGAGAAGACTCTGGAGGTATTTCAAAGCAGCCTGGAATAATACCTCTCTAAAGGCTGGGCCTATTCACGTTGCCTCGAAAATATTTTGAAATGAATTTCGAAGAATTACACATAATCATCTTTGTTCTTCTCTCTTTTTCGCTGCTGCAGGAAAACTTATGAACGAGGCTCCATAATGGTAAAACAATAATCGTTCCAATTAAACCACTGTATACAAGAATTAATGTCTTTTTTATCCATTTTTGTAGATAGGTACAAATGGACAATTTTAAAACTGACGCCCACTTTCCCTAAAAGACAAAGGTGAATTAGTCATTCGAAAAGGAAGATCAAAATGCAAATATGGTTGATCTCTGTCCATATAAGTTGAGAAGTGTTCGCTCCTAGTTTTAACACTTCTCAATCGCAAGAATGACACTGTTTTCCTTTTGTTTCCAAACACATTACGAAGGAAGAACGAAATAGATGACAAAGGAAGGTTCAAATCCCAGCGGAGTCATTTGTGGACTTACCCTGGTGGCACGTGCTTGGTGGTGGCACGTGTCGCCTCCAGGGTTTACTTCTCGGCTGCCGGCCGTGCGGGGTTCCTTGGGTTACCAAAAAAAAAAAAAAAAAAAGAGTTGTTGACTCCCAAACAGATGAAGAACGGCGTCATCATAGCGGAACGGAAATAACGGCCAACCTTGCAATCATGAAAAAAGGGGTTTCTGGGTTTAATTTACCTCAGTATAAAAGTGACAGTTCATTTACCGAGTGTAGGGATAACCAAGATAGAATGAAGATATCTCAAGTAGGCATATCATTTCAGCGGCACTTTGATAAAAAATTAATCACTTAAATATAAACTTTAATTTGGAATATCAAAAATCTGGCATGATATTTGTTTATAATGAGTTGATTGACATCACTCGTCAAAGAATTTCAATTAGCAAAAATGACATCATTGGCCTTTTGTTTTTCCCAAATTGACAAATTTGGGGCTAATCAAATCGTAACCCATGTCTTCGCTGATATGAGAGAAGGAAATGTGGGTGGCGACTTGTGATCATTGCTCTTCAATTGTCTTTGTTATCTAGAGGTGTCAATATGAGTCATAAACCTGTATTATGACCAATTTTTAATTAAATGGATCAAATATGGGTTAAGTGAAAGTTAAATATGAGTCAAATATGGGTTAAGTGAAAATTAAATATGGATTGAGTGAGTTATTAGGTAGGCCTATCATCTCTCTCCTTCCATCTTCTCCTCTATGCGTTCTCGACCTCCGTTGCCAATCCGATGAGGTTCACTTAACAATAATTAAAAAAATGATTTTTTTAAAAATTATTTTCCTCAAACTATTTCAATTTAGAGGTATCCACATTTTTTTATTTACTAATTTTTTATTATTTAATTTACTTTATAAATTTGATGTGAAATTTTTATTCAAATAATTTATTTGTGAAAAGTTTAAAGTGGACTAAATAAGTAGGAGTAGATTTTCTTAAATTAAGTTAAATATTTATATGGGTTGGGTATGGATTGAGTATGGGTCGAGTCGGGTATGGATTATCAAATTTACATTACATGAAATTGGTCAAAACGAGTTAAATGAGTCGATATGGATCGGATTATTTTCGACCCGACCCAAACCTGACTCGACCCACCTATTTGCCCCGGTGAAAAACAGTGTATTTCATAACATCGAAGGTGAAAGTGGCACCGGCAACGCCGGTACCGACGGCACGTACCTGCAAACCTCCGGCAGCTCCTCCGGCGACGGCGGGTTCGGCGCCATGTAGCAGAAGAAGGTGTCCCTCCAGTTCGCCGCCGCCGCCGTGTACAGGTCGAAGTTGCTGTTGTACACCACCTTCCTCGTTACGTCGCGCGTGTAGAACGCCTTCTTCGCCTCCTCGTCTTGCTCGTAGAACCTCCTCACCCCCTCCTTCATCTCCTCCATCGCCGCCGCCGGGACCCCGTGGTTCACCACCTGGAAGAACCCCAGCGTCTCCGACGCGCGCCGCATCCCCTCGATCGCCTCCTTCCTCTTGGCCCTGTCTCGGTCGATCCCGCCAAGGTCGATGATCGGGACGCTGAGATTCTCGCTGCCGCCGCTCGATCGGGAGCTGTCGTCGGATGTCTCGTCCGGTCGGATGAAGATTCTGGGAATTTCGTTGATCCCGGAGTCGACGAGGCCTTTGACACCGGCTTTCAAGTCGTCGAACGCTCTCAGCTCGCTCGCTCTGTCATAGCTCTGCTCTCCGGAGGCCAAATCGATGGTAGGCATTGTTCCTCTCTCTCTTTCTCTCTACTACAACTCAATTTCACTGTGAATGTAAATTTGTTGGATGTGAGCTTGAATTATGAATTGAATGTTATGAAGACACAGCAATACATGATATGAGCAGCCTTTCTTTTATAGCTGAGAGATGGAGAGAAGAGAAGGGTGACATCACGTTGGGATGATCCAATTGGCTTCAGAATAATGAGGTCCACAAAAATGGAAGGAGAAAGTCATAGCTTATAAGCTACCACTTGCTTAGAAAAATGACAATGCTGTTTAATAATTGCTGATTCTTTGGGGGACCAGGCGGCTAGTACACAAGGTTTGCAATTTAGGGAAAACAAAAAATTCTGTTAGGACAGAGTTGACCATCGATAAATGACAGGACGGCGCGATGTCATCTTAGCCCTTGAATCAATTATTGTGTCATCTTAATGCGATGCTGACTTGATTAGATCAATTGAGTTTCAGACTCCACGTCACGTCGTAATGTAAACCTACTGTTTCATAGAAAATCTAGGAATTGTACATAGATCTTTGCCTTGCGGTTGATTCTGGTTTTTGTCATTGAGTGAGTTGGAGGCTGGCAAGACTACTACTTTTCATCCTTGCCGCCAATATGCGTAGTGGAATTTGAAGCTGAGCCAAACAGTAATGTTCCTGAAAGTGCAAATTTTTCTCATGGTAGATTAGTGTTTCATACGAGTATTCAACAATTTCATCTAAACATGGCATCTTTCTTTCCATTTAAGAGAGGCATGTGTTAATCTTCCTCTCCCTCTATTTAGTGTTCTTTCTTAGGTTCTGCTTTCGTTTAAAAAGGATTTTTGTTTTTGAGAGTTGTGTTGGTGCTATCAAATGAAGCAATATAAGCATCAGTGACTGACCAGTGAAGAAAAGCAATGCTGTTCTACATAGATGAACATGCGGACAGACTTCTATTTTCAAATGCACACATGAAGAAGACCACATAAAAAAGTTGCCCCTCCTCTAAAAGAGCGAATGAAGAGAAATCCCACCTAATACCATGAATATCCTTCACTCATTATCTCTTCATCTTCCTGTTTACAAAGTCTACAGCTTGAAATCTGGAAGGGTAGAAGTTCCATATACGCCCTTGGAAATGTAATGGGCAGTGTAGTTTGGAAGTATAGTCTCCTTGTAGATTGGTGGGTTGTCTTCTGATGTTAATTCCTTGATAGGTCCATACAGCCTTGAAGATGGCTCTGGAGGATGGTCAAAAAAGCAGGCCACTGACACTCATGGGCCTTTCTTGTTTGCCACGACTCGGTGCTTGACACCCTTAAACCAGTCATTCGTTATGAGCTGCAAATGCAATAATTAGTGAACCGTTCTCAATCTGTCAGTTTTCAGGTCAGAAATGAATGGATATAGTTTCTAGATACTGCTATGATTGCAATCTTCACGTTGATGAATACAGAAAACTGCAGAATTTCTAGGACCCACATTTACCGCTCCTGCGAAAAGTGCTTCACACACATCTCTCTCATTTAGACAATTTTGACCCTGTCAACGTGTGGCTAGCATGTTACAACCAAGTTTGAATCAAGTTTGGATTAGTCAAATCACTCTGTTAGTATACTTGATGCACAAGGCATTTGGGAACGGTAAATGTAGATTTGTCCTTCCAAAAAGAAGTGTAGGTTTTGAAGACATTACGTTATTGCTACCAGGAAGATGCCATGGTAAATTCTCAAGAGCTCTTTAACTAGCTTAGCAAATGAGATAGTACAGTAATAAGGGTGAGAAGAGGATCACAGTGTGTCGACCCATCAAAACACGGTTTCAGAGAAGCTCAGAGATGAACAATGATTTCTGTCCAAAGCTACTTATCTGCAAAAGATTTCTGATGTTGATCACTAGTGCTCCAGGAATTGGTGGAACATCGATCCACTTGTTCTCATGAAGTACCTGAAGTCCTCCAATTTGATCTTGGAGGAGAATTGTGAGGAAGTCGTTGTCTTAATGCTTTGTCACACCCAGGGTCAACTCAGGTTGGGGGCATGGCGGATAGTAGTGGCACATGATCGAGTTCCTTTTCCTCACTCCATATCCTTCAAATGATTTGGGTGGAGTCCTGGCGCTTCTGATAAGAGCTCAAACAGACAAAAGCCTAGTCTTACCACATGCTTTGAGTACTCCATCAGCATTTCTCTGCCAGAGAATTTTCGATGCATCAGTAACTGAACTAGAGCTGCTGTAAATGTATGGTAGGACGGATTCCCAGAGAACACCACAAAGTGTATTGGTTTTTTGTGTCAGATTGGGGGTCAAAGGCTTGGTATTGCTGTCGCATTGAGGATCATCCTATTTCTGCCCAAAAAGAACGATACAACCACCTCCGAGGTTCCCATCAGTGAAAATGATCAATCATTGAGGATCGTCTTACTGATCCATCTCATTGATTGAGACTCGATGCAAGCTTATATGCTATGACATGTGCGGTGGGATTTGGGTGAGAAATGTCATGGACATTTAGCAGTAGCAATTGCTTTAGCCGACTGGTCGACAGACTGAGCACTTTCTTTTCCTGTGTGTTCAACCAATTCCGGTGGTTGTAATGGAAAGATATGTGAATCACTCAAGTTTCATTCACTTGCTAGTTCAACCCTTGATTAAAGGAGAAATTTAAAAACAGGCTATCAAGTATTATACAGTCAAAAGCAGTTACCTTGCACCTATATGAACTGCTGCCATTCTTTCACAAACTATCTTTATTAATCCACTTTGCAAATTTGTTCATGAATTTTCCCTTTTCTGAAAGGTGAAAAACGCAAGAGAAGCCATTGGCTCACCTGCAAGCTTCGGGCAACTCAGGCTGCGGAGGCTCTGGTCCCATGGTGCAAAATAGACTGTCCCTCCAATCAACAGCTACCGAATTATAAAGGGCCATATTGCTGTTGTATATGACCCCCTTTGTAAAATCTCGTGTAGAATCCTTTCTTGGCCTCCGTCTTCTGCTAGAAGAACCTGCGCGACCCCTCTTATCACCTCCTCCAAGAGGGTCTCAGGGACCCCATGGTTGATCACTTGGAGGAAACCCCATTTTTCCAATGCTTGCCCGATATTCCGCACTGTCTCCTCATGATGGGTGGGCCCTGCATTCGTGCATCCTAGTAGGGGTGTGCAACCGGACCGGGTTTACCCGGAACCTGGACCGGACCACCCGAAAAACAGGGTCGGGAACCGGTTCCCGGTTAAACCGGTCCGGGTACAGGTTCCAATTTTTGGGAACCGGTTGAAACCGGTCCGGGAACAGGGTCCAAGCAAAGACCCACCTAGAACCGGACCGGTTTTGGAACCGGTTTTTACCCTGTTAAAAAAAAAAAATCATCTCTCTTTGTAATGCTTTTGAGTTTCTTTGTCTTCGAAGAAATGTTAAAAAAAGAAAGATTCTCTTTGAATTAAGTTAAGAGAGAATTGTTTTGAAAGAATTGTTAAAAAAAACTGTTTTCATGAATTATTCTTCTTTTTAATGGTCCCACTTTCAACTATTACTATAGTCGCAGGACAAATGCTACTAACTATTATAGCACTAATTCTCAGTTCAACCCAAGAAATATGTCATCTTAATAAGAGCTCCGTCGCATATACATAAATAAGTACATTAGGTCATATTAGAAGTATTTGTGGAAATGAGACTAATATTATATCCATATTTGTTGCTAATGCTTATGAATTCTTAGGATTTTTGCTTTGTCTTATAATGTTAGGAGAATTACGTTGTTGTTTTTTCACTAATTAATGTAAAATTCGAAGCCGTATAGAATATCGAACGGTTGTAAAATAGGTTCCAATGAAAACAGGGTTGACCCTGTTCCCGGACCGGAAAAACAGGGTTGGGTCTAAAACAGGGTCCAATAAAAACAGGGTAGGGTACAGGGTCCAGAAAAGAGGAACCGGTTATAACAGGGTCGGGTACAGGGTCCGGGTCTGGACCCTACCCACCCTGGACCCGATCACCCCTACATCCTAGGTTGATCACCGAGATGTCCACACGATCCTCGCCACAGGCCATGTCAGGTGGCCGGATGAATATGTGGGGAACTTGGGTGATCCCCGCATCCACGAGGCCTTTTACTCCAGCCTTAGTCTCATCAAATGCTCTCAATTCGCTCGCTCGGTCATGTTCAGGGTCTGGTGGTGGCCATTGTGTTCTGTCACGAGGCCTTACTGTATTTGAGCAGGTTGGGTCTTGATGAAGTTCACTTTACGTGGTTATATAGTGGTGATATTGGATATCAGCCATTGTTGATTTAGAGAAGAAGCTAAACACAAGGGACATGAAGGTTGTCAAGGATTGAGTTTTCTTTTAAATGAAATTTGGCCCAAGAAGATGTCAAGCCCTAGGAGTTGGCAACTTAAGAATTCCTTGTTTCTCGACTAAGAAAGTATTTGTCGCCAAATCCATAAAAGCACATGTTAACGGTATCTTCAAGAAGAAAAGGGAGGGGAAAACGTTTTCCAATTGGGATTATTACTAGGTTGGATAGAATGGACTTTGATAGTTGCGTGTCCAAATCTTGTGCATTCTCATCTATTTTTATGAAGAAAAAAAAACATGATTAATTGGCCTTTACGACTTGTTCGCTGATATACAATGAGGGGTGATTTCACGGATGTGTTCATTACTCCCAATCCTCCTTGTATTCTTTTTCTTCTCCAAGGAGAGGAAATACCATCCTTTGTAAGCCTTAAATATCAATTAACCGCAGGTCCAAATGAGGATCAAGATGAAGCCTTTTAAAAATTGCTTAGGTCTTGACATTCTTATCTCTTTTTATGAAAAACATGATAAATTGGCCCAGGGGCTATGTAAAGAGCTCACAAATATTGACTTATCTATCAAAACATTATATTTGATAAAATGAAGAATGAGGAGAAATAAGAAACGATAAATTAATTATTTTATTATACTAATTAAAAACCATAAGTAATTAATTAAATTCCTAACAAGACGAGATCCAATATTGTTTCATGATTCCTTACTCAAGAGTTATTTTTTCACATGATGGATGCAAACAATACGGATGAGCTTATAAATGTTTACTAAACTATTGAAACGTTATATTTAGTAAAATGAGGTATGGTGAAAAATAAAAGGAGATTAATTGATTATTAAACATATGAATTAAAAGCCATAAGTTATTTATCCATTTCCTAGCAATCAAAATTTATTTTCACTCATTCCTTACTCAAGAGTTCTTTTTTCAAATATATGTGGGAACGCGATTGATGCATGCAATATGGGAAGGTCTCATGAATTAATAACTAATTATATGGTGACTATTTCAAACTCTAAACAAACCATAAAGTGCGAAAGATCAGGTAACATGTAACCTATGTCCCCATATAAGTTACCCTTGAGAAAAGAATTATAAGCACAATAATGTAATTAGTATTTAAATTATGATACTCTCGTCAGCAGCCCCATATAAGATATTATGACATAGAAACATATACAAAATCTAACTATAGCGGACCACCAAAAATAAAAATAATAAAATAATCGCAATGTTGCCTATATATGTAGTTTACAAAACGTCTCAAATTATAAGAATATGTAATATACTGGAAGCTACTTAGAGATTCATTACTTAAAATTGTGCATTGTAATATTTTCGCCTTTGTCGATATCATAAATATAAAAGCTTCATTAAACTTATATAATTTTCCAAAATACCAACTAAATTACAACAAATCTACTTCAACTGGTTCTAGAACGTTCAAACCCAAAAAAACACTAGTACTATACGGAACGCCTCAAAATTGGATCAACACCTTGGCTTCTTTTTGGCTCTGGATTGGATTGGACCGACCTGAATAATCTTTTGTTTCCACCACCCTTCACCGCACCACCATTTTCACGTCGCCGTCTATAACCTTGCTCTCAAATCCGATTCGAGCTTTCTCAATGACTTAGTGAGCTAATTCACAGAGTCACTCATTCTTCAAAAGCAACAATTGAGAACAAAAATTGCTAAGAATTGGAGTCTGGATAGGGTCAAGTCTAAGTTGAGTTTGGGCCGAGTTAGATCAAGTAATGTGTCATTAAAATTGCATTGTAATAAATTGGGATATGAATTAAATGGGTAAATTTAGGTCAAGTCGATGCCTATGTTTAAGCCTCTTTCGTAAGCAATTAAAGGGAAAATGTCGTCGATGGGGGCTTTAGCTTCTATCTCAGTCGTCAGTTCTCTAAATGAGAGTGAGAGACTCTCAGGCAAGAAGAATTGTAGTGTGGTTTCTTTCCATGCTTCTTTATTTTCTCCTGTGGTTCATTGGCTTGCTTTACTCTGTTTATTAATAGGTTTTTTTTATTATACTCTATAATTGAGAGAGGTGGTATACCATTGCTGCAGCTAAAGATTACTCCAAGAAAGGAGTTAATGTAATATCCCTTAGGTTGACTAGAGGAAACTTAATTTTGTAGGGATTATTGTTTTTATGGTGAACTTTTTGCATCCCGTTGGGCAATTGGTGGCCTTTTCTTAAGCTCTAAAGTAGGGAAAAGTACCAGAAAAGTCTTAAACCTATTGAATTGATATCGGTTCAGTCATAAATCTTTCAATTGTACCAATTTAATTCTAAACATTTTCACATTAGTACCAATTTAGCCTATCCTGCCAATTTATGCTGAAATCGTTGATGTGGATCTAGCCTCCTACTTGGCACAACCGGTACTAGGTTTAGGATTAAATTAGTCCAATTGAAAAGTTTATGACTGAATTGGTACCAATTATGACTTTTTTTTGTACTTTTCCCCTTTAAAGCATGGACCAATAGTAAATGTATTGGTCCGTTTCGTTTCAGGAATTTATTATACGAGATGCAGTTTATGTGTAATCGTAAATAGATTTCCTTTTTTGCTGGGAAGCTTGGTAGTGTCATCAACTTGTCCGTTCACTTGTGATGGGCTTGAGGTTTAGAAGATCCTATTGTCAAAGTTAAAGAACTGCCAAAGAATGAGATGAAAGGCTGAAATAGAACTGTGGATAAAAGGTTGATATGCATGTATCAAAATCATACTGTCAACTTCTTCCCACCTGATTCTTCAGTTGGTAATGCACCAGGGTCATATTGTAAGATGACGTTTTCTATTGGAAAGCACAAGATAGACTACTTGTAAAAAAGTTACTGAAGGTAGCCGCCCCTGCGAAAGATGATTCTCCTTCTATAAGCATCTAACATTTCTCTCTTTAAATCAGCAATAATACTACTGGAGGAATGGAATCTTTCAATCTCTTCTTCTCCTTGCTTTTGCTAAGATGCATTCTTATCCATGCCTGGTGTTCATTTGAAACTTAAGAAATGATTGAAATCTTAAGGACCTTAATTAGCTAGGATCTTTACATGGTCCCGATCCTAAGCTAAGAAAAAATCAGAGGATTGATGCAATCCTACTAATCCCATTGATCCAACTTTGACATACTTTGACCTTTAAATATGTATATTCGATATTCAGGTAATTGGAAATACTGATTTTTCTTTTACATGTGGTATATAAACTATAAACTCACACAATTTTGGAGTTTTAATGTCACACAATGTTCATAATTAACAAGCTTCCTAATCCAAGATTTTTGTATTGTTGGTGTAATTTATCTTACGGTCCACCATCTGATGTTACAGTCTGATCCCTTAGACACCTTCATTGATGATAAGTAGGATCCTGCTCCTAACAACCTTGTTCTTAACTATAGAAAACTCAACCAAGGGAACACCACTAGTTAATAATTGTTCCTAGCATCTTTGTTCCTAACAACCCTAGGGCAGACTTAGAAAAGCACCTAAAACCAGAATCAAAGCCGTTTAGCTTGTTACTGATTGTCAAAATGCTCTCCAAACAACCTTCTTGTTCTAGGGAAAGAAAGCCACCCTTTGAGGTACTTCCTTCACTAGATTGCCTCCATGGAAAATTAGCCTCCTCACTCATATTTGTCTCAAAAGTGACAGATTGGTGTATGGTTGGATTGAAATACATGTCAATAGACAAAGACCAAATGATCCTCATCTTCAGCCTGATTCACACCCTCAATATTGTAAAGATAAATGAAGAAATACCATGCCATTCCAATTCCCAATCTTAAGCACTCCAAACCATTTTTAAATTTCATCGGGTTCTGTCGTAACTAGTATATGAAAAAATCTTGAAATTGTAATGGCTTGCTACAGCCTCAAAAGAATTAGGGAATAATTGTTTTATGAGTGATTTTACACTTAATCCACCATGCCAGAAGAAGATAGATTAATTTGTACTCAAAAGATTATGATGGATTAGCTATCCTCTTTTTTATCAACTTTTACTCTACGAATGCTTCTGCTCACTTCCACCATCCACGTTATGCAAGAATTTGTGTTGTTTTAAGTAGTTAAGGCTGTAGAATGTGGTTTAGCTTTAGTAGGCAAATAGTTCTGGGCTTATCCCATTTATTGAGCTGAAATTTCTGTAGGCTTAGTCATGTTGCTGATGGAATAGGTATTCATCTAGATTCTTCGATGGATTCTTCATCCTTAGTTGTATGCTTTTCGGAAAACACTTTAATAACATGAAATAGTGATTGCACCATTTGTACCTTGAGTGGGTGGGGTCCTTTTGTTGAGAAAACTCCTAGTTTTGATGCTAACAAAACATCTTATGAATAATATTTATCAAACTCTTGAAGGAAAAGGACACAGAATGACATAGGCTTTAAAGTCTGCTTGTTGCAGAAGACAAAGCATAAGATGTCTTAGAGTCTGACAGGAAAGACTTATCCAGATTGAGATTTAAGTCTGGCTGTACCAGACTGAGATTTATGTCTGACCGTACCAGATTGAGATTTTAAGTCTGAACGATCCAGACTGAAAATCTAGGCAGACTCAGATCTTAAGACCATCAGACTTAAGATGGACCTACATGTTAAGATCACCAACGGTAAAGTATTTTCACTTACCTTTTTTATGTTGATTCTGTTATACAAATTTGATTGACAGGATCAATTAGTGAGCAACTTCAAATGGAGAATAGAGCACTTATAGAAGCCCAGATTCTGGTTGTATGGGCGAACAGAATCTAAGGGAATCTGATCTACTCTCAACGGTCAAAAAGACTTACCTTATAAAGTCTGTCCAAGAAAAGGAAGACTCAACTTTCAAGGGAAGAGCCAACGGTCAAGTATGGCTTGGAGAGTATTTAAGGGTAGGTTGAGACTGAAGGATAGATAAGATGAATACAATTCCAAAGTCGATTCAATTCTTCAATTGTTGTTCATAGTGCGCATTTGAGTGATCTCAGTGTTTTACAAAAAGAGAGTGACTTAGTGAGATAGCTCATCACTGAGTATGAATATTCGAAAGTGTGTAATCACCGTCAATCATATAGTGAAATACAGCCGATTGGCTGGTCAATCGGAGAGTGGACGTAGGCTTGTCTAAAGCCGAACCACTATAAACAAGTGTTTGCAATCCTCTTCACTCTCTCTATTTAAATTCTGTTTGTAGATTGCAAAATATTGTTATTGCTTGCGTGTAAAATTTCTCTACACCTATCCACCCCCCCTCTAGGTGTTAATACTAGTTCTAACAATTGGTATCAGAGCCTCGTGCTCGAGTTTTTGAAGTGTTTATTACTTCTGAGTTAAAGATCCTCTATGGCTAGTATTCTTGCACCAGGTTTAATTGAGGGGTAGAGCAACACTCGTCCACCATACTTCAATGGCAAGGATTACAATATTTGGAAGAATAAAATGAAGGCCTTTCTCAGGTTGAAAAATCCACTGGAATGGGATGTGCTTGAGAGGGGAATTGAGCCCACTGATGACGCCAGAAAGATGCCAAAAAGTACCAATGGGAAAGAAACAGAATCATCTGCCACTCTTTCTCCAGAAGAGATAACCAAGAGACAAACTCTTGATGCTAAGGCCATCTACTCTCTTTACTGTGCTTTATCACCTAATGAATATAATTGAATGTCTTCTTGTGATACAAAGAAAGGAAGTATGGGATAGACTGCATGTAACCTATGAGGGAACTGATCGTGTTAAAGAGACCAAAGTAAATATTTTACTTGGTCAATATGAGTCCTTCAAGATGAAGCAGGGAGAGTCAATAGGAGTTATGTTCAGTCGTTTTACAGAAATTGTAAATGGTTTGGCATATCAAGGACAGCATGTTCCTGGACCAATGAAAGTCAACAAACTTCTGAGAGGATTATCAAAAGAATGGAACAATGTGAAGACATCTATCAGAGAAACTCTGCGGATTTCACCACTAACAGTCGATGAGCTCGTAGGCACTCTGCAATCCTATGAGGCAGAACAAACGAACGAAGAAGTGGAATCCAGATGTAAAAAGTCCATTGCTCTTAAGTCTAATACTGATTCTGATGATACAGATTCTGAGGAAGAGCTGGATGACGAGGAACTAGCACTGCTGATAAAAAAAGGTAAAGAAACTAAACAGAAAAGGCAGGAAGTTCAACAACAGGAAACAAAATAGACAATCTGGACAACATAAAACTGATGAAGATGATGATTATGCCAAAGAGGTAATTTGTTTTGAGTGTAAGAAAAAAGGACATATTAAACAGAATTGTCCCAAACTCAAAAAGAACAAAGGGAAATTCGAAAAGTACAAGAAGGCTCTCAAAGCTGAAACATGGAGCAACACAGAAGTTGAGGATAGTGAAGACGAATATGGAAACATTTGTCTTATGGCACATTCAGACTTAGATTCTGAAATAGATTCAGACAGAGAAATCGAGGTAAATCATTCTGATATTCCTTTAGAAGTTTCAGATTATATAAATGAGCTTTGCTCTAATCTAAAATCTACTTTGAAAATGATCTCCTTATTAAAAAAGGAAAATTACAAGTTGAATAAACAGAACGATTTTTTGAAAGGAAAATTGGGTGATTTCAAAAAGGAATTTTTGGAAATAAAGGAAAATCGAGAGTTTCTTTTAAATGAAAATGAATCTATAAAAAAGGAACTTTTGAAAACAAAGGAAAATCGAGATTCTTTGCAAAAAGAGAATGATTCTTTCAAAAAGGAATTTTTAGATATTATCACAAAGTTTTCTAAAGGATCAAAAACCCTACAGCATATACTTTCTATTCAAATTTCTTATTATGATAAGTCGGGACTTGGTTTTTATAAGGAAAATGATTCCCCGATTGATTTTCCTAAAGTCGAGGAAAGAATAAGACAAAGACCTCCTCAACAAGCTTACAAAAATCATTTCAAAAATAATTTTGTTAAACCTATTGGTAGAAACAATCTCAAATGTTCTAATCAGTGGAGAAAAAGAACATTTTGAAAACAAATGTCCTAAAGTCTCGGAGACTGTTCAAAAGAAATGGATAGAAAAAGCTTATACTACTAACTACAATGGACCCAAGAAAATTTGGGTACCAAAGAAAAAATGAGTGTTTGTAAACATTGCAGGTAAGCTTTAAAAGAAAGACGAAATGATATTTGGACAGTGGATGTTCGAGACACATGACAGGAGACTCAAAGATGTTCATTGGATTCGAAAAAATCAAGGGAGGAACAGTTTCGTTTGGAGGAAACACTAAAGGAAACATTATAGGACAGGGAACTGTCAAGATTAGTAGCCTAATCATTAACAATGTTTCTCTAGTCAAAGGATTAAACTACAATCTTTTGAGTATCAGTCAGTTATGTGATGCTGGTTTCAGAATAAACTTCAAAGAGAACCTATGTTCTGGAACAAGCAATGACTCTTCACAGACTTTTACTGGACAAAGACATGGGAACATTTATCTTCTGGACATAAATGAAGACACTGCAAAATGTCTATTATCAGTCCAAGATGAAGCGGATATGTGGCAACGCAAACTTGGGCATGTTAGCATGAAACAAATTTCCAAGCTTGCTAACAAAAGGCTTGTTTGTGGCTTGCCTTCACTAAATTACAAGAAAACAGAGCTTTGCTCTGCATGTACTCTGGGAAAACAGGTAAGAAGTTCTTTTAAGTCTATAAAGCAAATTTCTACTAATCGTATATTACAGCTTCTTCACATGGACTTATTTGGACCAACCAAAACCCATAGTATTGGAGGTAAGAAGTACTGTCTTGTGATTGTAGATGATTACTCTCGATTTACATGGGTATATTTTCTAGCTAATAAAGGAGATACCTTCTCATATTTCTCAACATTCGCAAAGAAGGTCCAAAATGAAAAAGGGTACTCTATTTCAAGTATCAAAACAGATCATGGGGGAGAATTTGAAAATCAAGATTTTTCAAACTTTTGTGACAAAAATGGTATACATCATACATTTTCATCTCCTTACACACAAAATGGAGTTATGGAAAGAAAGAATAGATCTTTGTAGGAAATGGCCAGAACATTGCTTATAGAAAGCAAGGTGGCAACTCGGTTCTGGGCAGAAGCAGTTTCTACTTCTTGTCATATTATTAATAGAGTATTTCTTAGACCAATTCTTGAGAAAACCCCCTATGAGATTTTCAAAGAAAGAAAACCTATTGTTTCCTACTTTCGAATTTTTGGTTGTCTATGCTATATCCTTAAAAATGTTAATCATCAACCTAGTAAGTTTGAAGAAAGGTCAGATGAAGGCATTTTTCTGAGATATTCAAACTCTAGCAAAGCATATAGAGTGTTCAATAAAAACACTCAAACAGTAGAAGAATCCATGAATGTAAAGTTTCTAGAGAAAGAAGTTTCAAAACAAAGCAATACAGTATATGAAGAATCGAAATCGAGATGCAGCTCGAAATATCGGTTTCAACAAAAAGGCAGAATCTTCCCAGGAAACAGTCAAAGAAGCAATTCATGAAGAACAACCAACTCAGCCTGATATTCCTGCATCAACAGTAGATCCTGGTAATAATGAAGTTCCAAACAGAAACTGGAAGCATAAGTCTAGTCATCCTAAGGAGCTTGTGATTGGAAACATCAACGAAGGGATTCAAACCAGATCAAGAAACAAAAAGGACACAGGTATTGTTGCACTAATCTCTGAAATTGAACCCAAAGGAATTAATGAAGCTCTGGAAAATGAAAGCTGGATAGAGGCAATGCAAGAAGAGCTTCAACAGTTCAAGAGAAATGATGTATGGAAATTGGTCCCCAAACCAAAAGGACGAACTATCATTGGTACCAAATGGGTTTTCAGAAACAAGTCAATGAACTTGGAAAAGTCACCAGAAACAAGGCAAGGCTCGTGGCAAAAGGTTATTCTCAATATGAAGGAATAGACTATGATGAAACCTATGCCCCAGTTGCAAGACTAGAAGCAATCAGACTATTAATTGCCTATGCCTGTTACCGGAACTTCAAACTATTTCAAATGGATGTAAAAAGCGCATTTTTAAATGGGTTCATCAAGGAAGAAGTCTATGTGGAACAACCCCCTGGGTTCGAGGAAACAAGGAAGCCAGATCACGTTTACGTGACGAAAAGGCTCGTATGGACTGAAACAAGCGCCTCGAGCATGGTATGAACGACTCGGTAAG
The DNA here is from genome assembly GCA_014182895.1 of Angophora floribunda. Classification (NCBI taxonomy): domain Eukaryota; kingdom Viridiplantae; phylum Streptophyta; class Magnoliopsida; order Myrtales; family Myrtaceae; genus Angophora; species Angophora floribunda. The sequence goes on from CM024712.1 coordinate 30,971,591, forward strand.
TTCTTATTAGACAACAAATTCAAGAAATGTATGGTTGATACAACTTTATTTATCAAGAAGGAAGGTAAGGACATTCTTTTAATATAAATTTATGTAGATGATTTTATTTTTGGTTCTTCTAATGAAAGTTTGTGCAAGAACTTCTCAAAGTCTATGCAGGAGGAATTTGAGATGAGTATGATGGGAGAACTCACTTTCTTCTTAGGACTTCAGATCAACCAATCAAAACATGGAACATTCATCCATCAAGAGAAATATACCAAAGATTTAGTCAAGAAGTTTGGAATGGAAAACTGCAAGAAGACCGAAACTCCAATGTCAACTTCCATTAAACTTGATTAGGACAAATCAGGAAAGAAAGTTGATCAGAAATCTTATAGAAGTATGATTGGGTCTCTTCTCTATTTTACTGCATCTAAACCAGACATTATATACAGTGTGTGTGTTTGTGCTCGTTTTCAAGCAGATCCAAGAGAATCTCATCTTATAGCAGTAAAGCGTATTATTAAGTACATAGCAACTTATCCATCTCTGGGTTTGTGGTTTCCTAAAGAAACAGACTTTACTCTCATTAGCTACTCAGATGTTGACTTAGCAGGATATAAAGTAGATAGGAAGAGTACATCTGGAACATGTCAATTACTAGGACATATGCTGGTATTATGGTCTTCTAAAAAGCAGAATATTGTGGCTTTATCAACTGCAGAAGCAGAATATGTTGCTCTTGGAAGTTGCTGCTCACAGATTTTATGGATGAAACATCAACTACTGGATTATGGAAAGGAAGAAGCCTGCACTGAAATAACATGTGATAATACGAGTGCTATAAACCTCACCAAGAATCCAATTCTACATTCCAGAGCAAAGCACATTGAAATCAAACATCACTTTATTAGAGACCATGTGCAAAATGGAGATATATATGTGGAATTCATTGATTCTAAGAATCAATTAGTAGATATCTTCACAAAGTTGCTAGACAAAGGTACATTCGATTCAATATGTGGGAAATTAAATATTATTAACCCCTTCCTTTAAAGTTTATGAGAACAGGACAAAGTCTGAAAGAAGCAAGCGTCTGGACATATCACTCTCGGAAAAAGATTGAAAAATGAAATAATGGTATTTTAGGTTGGCATGTTATTTCCTTATTAAAATCTGGTAAATTTTTATTAGAAAGTTTTTTTCGCATGATTGATTTGCATATTTTCTGGCATAAGTTTATTATGATTGAATATTCTTGTTAAGTTTAGAATATTTGGCTTTTTTAATATGTTTTGGGTGGGTTCCAACTGTTCACTTGTTCTCCTAACAAGGGTATAAAAACGTCTAAAAGTCGTGTCTTTTCCTCACAACTTTTCAGAACGATTTGTTTACAAACCCTAACAGAGAAAAACGTCTTCTCCAAAACCAACTTTCTCCGAACATGGCCTCGAGATCATCCATATCAAGATCTCCATCTCTTAGAAGAAGATCAAACAGGATTGCTAGAAGAGGAGGAAGAAGAATCGACAGAGGGCAGACTCATTTCGATTTAACACAGACTTTCGAAGATACACAAGGACAATCTCCAACAATTTATCCTCAAAGAAATCAAGATGATAATGAGGAATCACGTAGAGGTACGTCTAGATTAAATCTACTGACACCCACTGAAAGTCCTAATGTAATAATGAGGAGATATGAGAAGTTAGTCCAAAGAAATGTCAGGGAAGATGTCAAACTATTTTTCTTGAGAGAAAATGGCTACGCGAATGAACTCCGTCTCATTCAAGCAGTACAGGCTGCAGAATCACCATCTACTCGTAGAGAACGAGTTAGTGATACAGGGAGAAGAAGAGATGATGTAAAGGAAGATGATGAGAAGATTTACAGAAATTTTGAAGTAAGAATGGGAATAGCTGCTGTAGCCCGAAACACAACTGGGAAACTATTTCGATCCAGAGAGCATAAGACCTTCTTTAACAGACTAATGGATCGAGGGATTATGAATCACAGAATTGTAGATTTTGATTATTTGGATGCTGCTGAAGTGAATCTGCGAGAATGCTTTGAGAAATTGCAGATGGATCAATTTTGCACTAATTCTGCTGCTGTTTATTCTGAATTAACAGCATATTTTTACTCCAATTTGACATTTCTATCTCCAGACATAATGCAATTCAGTGTGTATGATAAGTTCTATGATGTTAGTTCAGACACTCTGGCTGACATTATAAAAGTTGAGAGAGGAGCATTCAGGCCAATAGAAGTCTCTTATGAAACAGTTTGTAAGTTTCTCACAAAGTCTGTAAGGGCCACTATAACTTATCCTCTTCTAACTTCTGCAAGAACTATTTTGCACAAGATCATTATCAGCTGCATTCGTCCAAAAGCCTCATCCAAGACTGATGTATCCAAATTTGAGGCCAAACTGATATGGGCTATTGAAAAGGGAGTAATGTTCTCACTGCCTCACACTATAATATTGCATATGTATCGGACAATGTCAAAGGACAAAGGACAGCTACCCTATGGAGCTTTAGTGACTAGGATCTTTGATCATCTTAAGATAGAAATACCTAGTAGATTAAGCACTAAAACTCTTCCCACAATGATCATTGATATGAAAATGATCAATAAGATGAGACTGAAGGATGTTGCAGAGACGTGGAGAAGAAAAGAAAAGGAATTGGCTAGAGCAGAAACAGCAAAACGAAAGAGCAAAGAATCAGCTGCTGCTGAGCCAAGTTCTAAAAGGAGAAGGCAACTCCTATTGGTGGATGAAGAAGATGAAGAAGAAACTATCTCTGCAATTCTGGCAAGTATGCGTCAAAATTCTCAGAGAATGTCTGAACCAGAGGTAGAAACACATGCAGAAAACATTCTCAGCACAGAACATGAGCAGCATGAACCAATGGATGATCCAGAAGAAGAAGCAGAAGCAGAAGAAGAAGATGAGGATAGGGACAAGAGGGGCAACAAGAACAGCATGAAGCATCAACTCAGGGGGAGCATCATTATGGAAATATTGAAATTCCAGTTCCTGCAGCTTCATCTGGGAATGCTGAATATCAGAAGATCTTAGCACTTTTAACAGAGATCAGGGATCGGCAGAAAGACATGGAAACCTCCTTCAACAACAAACTTGAGACTCTTGAAAAGACTGTTAATCAGTGTATTGACAGGATTGAGAAGTCTGCATCAGATATGGAGGATTTCACCCTTGTTCGGACCCCAATCAAGAAAACCTCTTAAAAATATCTTATGTTTTAGAAACCTCTCTTTGAACTAACTAACTCTTTTTGAAGTTGACAAAAAGGGGAAGTAGATATTGCTGTGTTTGTGTGGCTTTTATTTGGATTGCATGACAGATGGTTTTATCATTGTGCATAATAATCTGATTATGCATGGCTAATGATATTTATGAATCATATTATGTTATGTTGCTGTTATGCAGGGTTGATATGAGCTAATGTTGTTGTTATGCAGGGTTGATATGAGCTATTCTTATATATTAAGCAGAATAGTTGAAAAAGGTTCCATTATATCATTTTTTGCAGGGACATTAAGCTATTTGTATAAAATGTTTTGTCACCATCAAAAAGGGGAATATTGTTGAGAAAACTCCTAGTTTTGATGCTAACAAAACATTTTATGAATAATATTTATCAAACTCTTGAAGGAAAATGACACAGAATGACATAGGCTTTAAAGTCTGCTTGTTGCAGAAGACAAAGCATAAGATGTCTTAGAGTCTGACAGGAAAGACTTATCCAGATTGAGATTTAAGTCCGACCGTACTGACCGAGATTTAAGTCTCGACCGTACTGCATCGAGATTTTAAGTCTGAACGATCTAGACTGAAAATCTAGGTAGTCTCAGATCTTAAGACCATCAGACTTAAGATGGACCTACACGTTAAAATCACCAACGGTAAAGTATTTTCACTTACCTTTTTTATGTTGATTCTGTTATACAAATCTGATTGACAGGATCAATTAGTGAACAACTTCAAATGGAGAATAGAGCACTTATGGAAGCCCGGATTCTAGTTGTATGGGCGAACAGAATCTAAGGAAATCTGATCTACTCTCAACGGTCAAAAAGACTTACCTTATAAAGTTTGTCCAAGAAAGGGAAGACTCAACTTTCAAGGGAAGAGCCAATGGTCAAGTATGGCTTGGAGAGTATTTAAGGGTAGGTTGAGACGGAGGGGTAGATAAGATGAATACAATTCCAAAGCCGATTCAATTCTTCAATTGTTGTTCATAGTGCGCATTTGAGTGATCTCGGTGTTTTACAAAAAGAGAGTGACTTAGTGAGATAGATCATCACTGAGTATAAACACTCGAAAGTGTGTAATCACCGTCGATCATATAGTGAAATACAGCCGATTGGCTGGTCGACCGGAGAGTGGACGTAGGCTTGTCTAAAGTCGAACCACTATAAATAAATGTTTGCAATCCTTTTCACTCTCTCTATTTAAATTCTGTTTGTAGATTGCAAAAGATTGTTATTGCTTGCGTGTAAAATTTCTCTACACCTATTCACCCCCCCTCTAGGTGTTAATACTAGTTCTAACACCTTTTACCTCTGCTCTAAATACATCTTTTGTTAGGTACAGCAAAAGGGTTTTTCTATGGCAACATTTATGCAAATAGCGTCCCTTGTTTTCTTGTACGTTGAGCTTATTGCCTTGAATGCTCGTGTCCAGAATTCACAATCGAATAGAAAAAATTGCTGACAAGTAAAAAAACTTATGATTTTAAGCCAAGTCCGTGATATGATGCTGTCTTCAATGGATTATTACTTTAAGAAAAAGCCACGTCCACTCAGTTAACGGAGGAAAAAATGGATATATCAAATAATATATAGACCATCTTTTTTTACCTAAGGCGTCCACCTTTCCCAAAAACCGGATAACATGTTACATGAATCAGATGCTCTTCGAACAACCCTTGATGAACGGTCCAAATATTATAAGATCAAAATGCTACATTAAGTTACGAGGTTAACTCTTTTTAGTTCCTTTTTTTAGTCATGTGATATTATTATTGGCATGAGACTTGCCTAAAAATGTTATTTGGGAGCCTCCTTTCCTTTTGGTTCTATGCACTTTATATGAGGAATCCAATGTACCCTGAAATGCTCCAATTCATGATAAACATGCAGTCATCTCAAGGATGGAACGTGCATGCTGTTTATGGTGAAAATGATAGGCAAATGAGACTACCAATAACCGGATTAAGATTTAATATGTCAAGATTCATTTGATTTCAAGTTTGGTTCATGTTTAAATAAACCTTTCAAAGCATGCTACATGAAATCTAAGGTCATTAAATACCAAACAAAACCATTTGAATGAGATAAGATGCAAGCCAAAACTAGGATGATTGACCCAAACATGAGTTGGTCACCATTCATATCATGCTTTGAAGAGTTCATCATAAAGGTTTATTAGATGTGTAGGATTCTTAAGCTATGACTTACGAACAATGCATGTGAGATAGAGAATTCCATTAGGACCGAAACTTCTGGGTTGAGCAAAATAAGTTGTAGTCTTTTGTTTAACATTGCATATGAATTATGTGCGTCTTCAATGGGTTTTGTAACCGAGTACACACCCTACTTTTGTATCATGGAAAGATGGAGTGCTACGATAGGTATTGTATCACAACATTTTCTCTTTTTTCTTCCATGATGAACTTTGTTTAATACATCTGTGTATTTGGTAAGTTGAATATGACTTGTTTCCTATGCCTGATGGAGAATTGACAGATGTTTGTGGGATAAACTATGTTGGTTTCTTCATCAAATTATGCAAAACATATTCACCACCATCTCTTTTTCTTGGCAAATGATTATGTAAATAAAGACAAACATTGCATTTTCAAAAAGTATGCCTTTTTGAAAATTGGCATCTCAAAGACACTAAAAAGCTTCTTCAAATAGAGACATGCCATGTTTCCATGTTGACGCAAACTCGTCAACATAGCGGTAATTTTTTCCTTAGGTTAGACATTGTCACGATCAAAACATATTCACCACCATCCCTTTTTCTTGGCAAATGATTATGTCGGTAAAGACAGTCATTGCATTTTCAAAAAGTATGCCTTTTCGAAAAATGGCATCTCAAAGACACGGAAAAGCTTCTTTCAATAAAGACATGCCATGTTTCCATGTTTAATTTAAACTCGTCAACATAGTAGTAATTCTCCTCAAGTTAGACATTGTCATGGTCTCTTAAATGTGCAATGGAGCGCTAGCTAACTTAAATTTTTTCACCAATGTTGATGTCCAGCCAGCATTCAAACTTGCAACTTTTTATTGATGAGCTTTCTTATTTCATGAAGTTGCAGCATATCTTGAGTGGTCATCATGCTATTAACTTGGAGTACCGTCCATGAAAATTGTTTGGTCAAAATCTGATAGAACACTAGCTTTTGAAAGAATATTGTTAGGAGTGTTCTAACCGGTCAAGTATTCCTTTTTTACTGTGGCATGCTTTGCTCTTAATAGATATTAGGAATTCATGATATTGGCTGAGATGTTTGGATACATCATATGAAATGGTTCAGAATGGAATCCATGTTGGTAGCAACCGAAAGTTTGAGGACTTTTACTGTGTCCAAGTACAAGCAACATGTTACATGAATTCTTGAAAGGTAAAACAACTGGGGCTCATGTATACTCCCATTAAATTGGTCAGCTGACATGTTCTCATTATGACTTGCGGGATATTCTGAGTTTATATGAGCATTTCGCTGCTGGATTTTGGGTACTACATTTGAAGACGTTGATTGATGGGTCTAAATACACTCATGTGTCTTCCAGGCAACGCCAGATGTTGAAGTTTTGAGTCACTTTCACTTGCACAAAGGTTGCAGCGGGTGGCTCCCCTTTCTACGTGATTCACGGGCCAGGTCATAACCCTATTTTTGGTTCCATCCTCTTTTCTTCTTTAGTCCCTTTTTTGTGGACCCCACGCGTCTTTGACATCGCCAAACATTTGCACACGGTTGTCAATCCTCTTTTACTTTTTAGTAGATTCCATTTCCACTTGCCAGAATTCGATCTGAAGAGAAATTGAACAAAAGTGTGTTCTCTAACCCTGTTTTTTGATATGGCGGTCGCGTGATGCTACATTTACATTACATGTCTGCAAAAAAAGAAGAAGGGGAAACATTAGTCAAATTGGGGGAGGGAATCATAACCATCATCCCAAGAAAAAAAGAAACAAAGTAATGGTCCTCAGCGAAGGAAATCAAATTATGGCAAGTGGGAATGCAAATAACCCAAAAAACCGTGTTTTCTTAATTTTGGGTCTATCCTTCTTTTTCTCTTTAGTCCCTTTTTATTTTTATTTTTGGACCCTATGCGTCTTTTCTTTACAATACCAAAAACATTTGGATCGGGGTGAACCGCAATTTTTGGGTCTATCCACCTTTCTCTTTTAGTCCGTTTTTTTTCTAGAATCCCGCACATCTTTCGTTCACACCACCGAACATTTGGGTTGGGGTCAATCCGACAGTAATTTTTGGGTCTATCCTCTTTTTCTCTTTTACTCCATTTTTTCTGCATCCCGCGCGTCTTTTCTTTCAGATCACCAAACATTTACACCTACTTTGTCCTTTTTATTTGTCAATTCCATTCCCTCAGAGAATCAAGAAAAAATTTCCATTCCCAATGGGCAAAATTCCATGTCGAGCGAAAATGAACAGAAGTGAGTTGGCGCCCTCTCTCTCTCTTATTATTTTTCAATCTTTTTCTGATATGGCAGTCAGGCGGTGCTGCATCAACATTGCATGTCTGCCAAAAAAAGGAAACATTAGTCAAATTAAAGGAGGAAATCATGATCAACATTGCAAGAAAAAAAACAAAGCAAGCGGTTCCATATGCACGAAAGTCGAACCTTAAGCCTCATCTGTTGTTTTGTTTATACGAGGAAATCAAATTATAGCAAGTGAGAATGGAATTGAGCCAATAAGAAGATAAAGTAGGTGCAAATGTTAGGTGAGTGGGGAGTTCGCACTTCAATCAGCCTACATAGCAATAAGCCTATTCATGCACAATGATGGTTTTGAAGAAAAGAAATGGGAACACTCACTCCTGCTTGGGTCAAGGAGCCGTGTTACGTTGAACTTCTCCGTTGTATTCCATGGAAATTAAAGTGGCAACATTTCGTTCCTTGTGCATATATTGATGATAAAAATATTTATGTTCTTGACATGTTAAGCTACTACTCTTATTTCTTCTTCTTTTTTGAAAAAGTGAGTACCTAACATGGCATAAGTAATTGATTTTTTTTTCTCTAGATGAAGGGGGAACAACCCCATGTGCATCATCCTTTTTGAAATATAAGGATCGAGCCGACAAGTAGCATATAACTAAATCTCCAGTACATTGACTCGTTTACATTTGGAACATTTTTGTATTGATTACACAGCTTGGGTGATTAATCTAATCACGTTGCGTGATTTTATCGTTTGAACAATTAGTTGGACAATGACGATAGGAGTCATTATTCCATTTATGTATTTGAGTTCTCAAACTTTTATTTTGTTCATTTAAGAAATAAAATTTGCATTAAAAAGCATTTGAGAGATTCGGTATGCTCCATCAATTTCTAATGGACAGAAACCATAGCTGGCTTCTTTAATTCCCTATAGACATAATAACAGGTTGGGTGAGAATATGTCTACATGATCATGAATTCCCATGTGCAAAAGAGAAACGTAATTTATTAATCATCCTTCTTTACTAATATGAGTGATCGAAACATTTAGAGTTAACATCAAATTATCTCTTTGATTTTATTGTCATAAATATGGATGATCTGGAATTAATCATTTCGAGAAGTTTCCAACTCTCAAGTTTACGTGTATGCTTACATATAGAGGCAATTATGAAGTTATTTTCTCATTGATCAAAATAAGAATCCTCAAATGTCTTGATATATGTAAAATTTACTTCGAAAGGTATTTATATGAATGATATTTGTAGAAAGTGTTACATATTTTGAAAAAAAATATTAAAAAAAGACTAAGTGAGGTGCAATATCAAATTTTTAGAAAAACAAAAGGATCGAGAATGCTTAATTGTTAAATATTAGTATTCTCTTATTTCTTGTATTCCTTTAGATAAGAATTTTCATTTCTACACAAGAAAGCTATTATTTGAGTGCATTTGGGTTTTCGTTTGGAAACTGTTCTCATTACGCGACCAAAGGCTTTTTAAATACTATTTTCATATTCAAATGAAAACAAAAACAAAAAACGAGAAAATTTTCGCTGAACAGTACAGGGCAATCGGCTTTTTTGACCCATAGACTTTTTCCTCTCCCCTTCCTCAGTCTCTTTCTTCTGGACCCCACGCGTCTTTCTCTGTCTTCATTGCGTGGAGCTAAAGCATGAAGTAACATGGAGATGCCCTTCGCCTTTCTATTTATTCTTGCACGAAGTTTATCACGAGGCATCGCCCAACTATTGTCTCGCAACAAAAGCATCACCACTGCAACCTCCTCTCGAACACTCCTCAACCCCTGCTTTTGCCTTTTGGAAATGGCGGAAGCAGCGCTCTTCAGTGTTGCCACTGCCATACTAAGAAGCATCGCCGCTGAAATTGCGAAACCGGGAGGCTCCTTCGCTTCTCAGAAGATACAGTTGTTCTGCTGTGCCAAGGACGAGCTCCAAAGTCTTGAGAACACCGTCCAGACCATTCAAGCTGTGCTTTTGGATGCTGAGAAGCAGCAATGGCACAACAACCAGGTCAAGCTCTGGCTCGGGAGGCTCAAGGACGTGCTGTACGACCTACAGGACTTGCTCGACGATGTCGCAACTGAAGATCTGAGGCAGAAGGTCACTCCCGGCAACAAGATGTTGAAAGCGGTACGCATATTCTTCTCTAAATCGAATCAGCTTGCATGCCGACTCGTAGTGGCTAATGAGATTCAGAAACTTCGGAAGAGACTGGATCAGATTAAAAAAGATAGGGAGGAGTTCCAATTTCAGGAGCATCGGAGTGAGGCAACAGTGGCCATCTCGAGAGGAAAGAAACCTGAAACTTCCGCACCTGATGAACAAATAATTGGTAGGGAAAAGGACAAAGAAAATATCAAACAACTTTTATTTAATACCTCCTCAAGTGATACTCTGTCATTTGTTTCCATCGTTGGTAAAGGAGGTCTCGGAAAAACCGCACTCGCACGACTAGTGTATAACGATGGGGAGGTAGAAAAACATTTCGATCTTAAGATGTGGGTGTGTGTATCTGATGTCTTTGATGTGAAATTGATTATGACAGAAATTCTTAAATCAGCAAACTGTCAAGATCATGAGAATAAGCCCTTAGACCAATTGCAGAGACTTCTTCGTGAGACTCTAGGCAAGAAGAAATATTTACTTGTTTTGGATGACATGTGGAATGAAGTTCGGCTCAAATGGTTAGAGCTTGGCGATTGGCTAAAGGGTGGTGAACGGGGAACCAAGATAATTGTAACCACTCGCAGCCACACGGTTGCGAAGGTCACAGATGAAAAATCAGCTATCTATGATCTAGAAGGCCTAACTCCAGAGAGGTCCTGGGATCTATTTAGGGAAGTGGCCTTTGGAGATAGTAAAGCATTGGTAGACCGGAGATTGGAGGAGATGGGAAGAGTTATAGTTAGAAAATGTGCCGGGGTTCCCCTTGCCATTAGAACTATAGGAAGCCTTTTGTATGGCAAAACGGAAGATCAGTGGAACTATTATAGAGTGAAGGAACTTCCTGAAATACCAGAAATTGATGCGGTTGATAATGGAATTATGCAAATCCTCAAGTTCAGTTACGATCATCTCCCGTCATGCTTGAAACATTGTTTTGCATATTGCTCATTGTTTCCGAAAGATTATGTCTATGACAAAGACACGATGATCCATCTTTGGGTGGCACAAGGCTTTATTGAGTCACACAATGGGGAGGACAACCTTGAAGAGGTTGCCAACAATTACTTGTTAGAACTACTATGTAGGTCGTTCCTCGATACTCCATCCACACGCAACAATGGTGACCTCTCATACTTCAAGATGCATGATCTCATGCACGATCTTGCCCAAAAGGTTGCTGGAGATGAATGCAAGATTGTTAGTGTTAATGGAGATAATGATAGAGGAATTCGACATGCGTTGTTTACTTCAAAGACTTTCTCTGAAGAGAAAATGGTGTCCCTACTCAAAAAATCCAAATTGCGAACCTTTCATTATTTAAAAGCCGATTCCTCTGTACTCAACTGTGACAAACTTTTCTCCGATTGTAGATATTGTCGAGCATTGTGTTTGCAGTTTACAAATAATCTTCTCCTTCCTTCCTCCTTAGGAAAGTTGAAGCTGTTAAGATTGCTTAAGATTTATGCGGATCAATCTATCCAGAGTTTGCCAAATTCAATCACTGATTTGGTGTACTTGCAGACCCTTGAACTCTTGAATTGTTCGGACCTTCGAACATTTCCAAGAGATTTGAGGAAACTGGTCAGTCTTAGACACCTCATAATTAAAAATTGTTATGTACTAAGCCACCTACCACCCTTGAGTGAACTAACTTCCCTAAGGACGCTGCATCTCCAGTTATTGGAAGGGTTAGAGTTCGTTCGAGAGGCGAGTGACCCGGAGCCATCTAATACCACGCGCCCCTTCTTTCCATCTCTTGAGAGTCTAGAACTCTTCAACTGCTCAAAGCTGAAAGGATGGTGGGGAATAAGGCAAGAAATGGGAGCACATCAAATATATCGGCCAGACGATTCACGGCCATTCTTCCCAAAACTTTGGTCCGTGATTATACGCTATTGTTCCCACTTCAATTCTATTCCACAATTTCCTGAGGTGGAATACTTGGAGATAGATAGCACGAAAATGTTGGAACTACCACCGATGGCCAATCCAAATTGCCCATCCGAAGGAACAGTGGAAGCCGCATCCAATCTTTTCTCTAAGCTAAAAAGTCTACGTCTTTGGAACACTAATGTGAATGTAGAGCCCTCGAAGCTTGAGACTCTACTCCGATTGGCTCGTAACCTCAAGTCCATGAGGATCAACCATTGCGACTTAAAGAGTCTCCCTCGTGGCATGCAATACTTTTCCTCGCTCCAGGAACTCCACATTCAGAATTGTCAAGGAGTCGATTTATCGTGCCAGGAAGACGAGCATGACACCCAATGGCAATTCCTTACGAATCTTCGTGTTCTTGAAATCCATTCTTGTGAAAAATTGACGGCATTACCTGAGGGGATTCAACATCTGACAACTCTACAATCTCTCGAGATATATTCTTGTATGTCTCTGGAGAGTTTGCCGGAATGGATTGGAAATTTCTCTTCGCTCGAAACGCTTATATTATCTCACTGTCCAAGATTAACACATTTGCCATCTGAGATATGCAACCTCTCGCGCTTGAAGGTATTGAAAATCCTTAATTGTCGTGCTCTGGATAAGAGGTCCGTTACAGATGCGCATATTCCGGTCACTGTTTGGGAGAGGAGAGAATGTCGACATCCCCTTTTCAACTAGAGGTACGAGAAAATACTTAACATCACCTATCGATAGGAGTATTTCTTTTTTCGACTATTTGACCTTCTTTATTATTTAACTAACTTTCTCTTCTCTTCGCTATATATATTGGCAGTGTAAGTAATTGATCGAGAAAGAAGGAAAGCGTCCCGCCGCTCCCCTCTAGTTCGCCGCTATCTTTGCCTTGTTATGTCGCGCAGCGTGAAGAACAAACGCCACCTTTGCCTCTCCTCGTCTTTCCTCGTACAACCCTCCTCACTCCCCCTCCCCTCCTTCATCTCCTCCATCACCGCCGCCGGAAGAAGCCCCACCCGTCTCCGGTGTTGATCGGGTCGCGGTCTATTCCACCGAGGTCAGATGATCGGGACGCTCAGATTCTCGGATCTGCCGTTCGATTCGGAGCTGCCTTCGGATGTCTCGTGCGATCGCATGAAGAAATCATGGGGATTTCGATGATCCCGGCGTCGACGTGGCCTTTGACGCAGGCTTTCGAGTCATCACTCGCCCTGTCGTGGCTCTCTGTTCGCCGGAGTCGGAGGCCAAATCGATGTAGGCATTTTTCCCCCCTCACTCTCTACTGCAATTCAATTTTCATTGTGAATGTATATTGGTTTCAACTTGCATCTTTCTCATTCAGACAATTTTGAACCTGTCGATGTGAGGCTAGCATGATTTAACAAAGTTAGAATTGAGTTTGGATGAGTCAAATAGCTTCGTTAGGAAACTTAATGCACAGGGCATTTGGGAGTGATAAACGCGGATTCGTCTTACCAAGTAAAAGTGCACATTGTGAAGACATGATATTATTGCCACAGGAAAGATGCCATGGTAATTTAATTCCTGAATTCTCAAGAACCCTTCAACTAACTTAGCATATGAGAAAGTAGAGGGCGAGAAGAGCATTGCAGTTTGTCAACCAATCAAAACATGGTTTCAAAAAAGTTCTGAGATGAACAATGATATATGGCCAAAGTCTCCAACACGCGTCGCATCCTCTCGATCGCCTCCTTCCTCTTTGGCCAATCCACCGAGGTCGATGAACGAGACACTTAGATTCTCGGATCCGCCGTTGGAGCCTCCTTCGGATGTCTCATGTGGTTGGATGAAGAAATTCTGGGGATTTCGGTGATCCCAGCGTGGACGAGGCCTTTGAAGCCAGCTTTTGAGTGGTCGCTCACTTTGTCGTGGCTCTCTGCTCGCTGGAGTTGGAGGCCAAATCGATGGTAGGCATTGATCCTGCTTTTCTCTCTCTCTCTCTCTCTCTCTCTCTCTCTCTCTCTCTTCGGCGTGGATGAGGCCTTTGAAGCCAGCTTTCGAGTCGTCGCTCACTTTGTCGTGGCTCTCTGCTTGTGTGCAAGACATTGTTTACAACATATATCTATCTCATTTAGACAATTTTTAACTTGTCAATGTGAGGCTAGCATGATTTAACAAAGTTGAAATCTAGTTAGGATGAGTCAGATAGCTCTGTTAGGATACTTGATGCACTAGTTATTTGGGAATGGTAAACTTGGATTTGTCTTACCAAAGAAAAGTACAAACTGTAAAGACATAATGTCATTGCTACAGGGAAGATGCCATGGTGATTTACTTCCTGAGTTCTCAAGAGCTCTTCAACTCACTTAGCATATGAGAAAGTACAGTAAAAAGGGCGAGAAGAGGATTGCAGTGTGTTGACCAACCAAAACACGGTTTCAGAAAACCTTGGAGATGAACAATGATATCTGGCCAAAGCTACTTACCTGCAAAAGATCTCCCATGTTGATGACTAGTGCTCCAGGTATTGGAGGAATGTCAGATCCACTGGTTCTCATGGAGTAGTTGAAGTCCTCCAATTTGATCTTGGAGGAGAATTGTGAGGACGTCATTGTCTGATTGCTTGGTCACACCCAGGGTCAACTTGGGCTGTGGGCATGGCGGATAGTAGGGGCACATGATCGAGTGTCCCTTTCGACACTTCATCTCCTTCAAGTGATCTGGGTGGAATATTGGGGCTTCTGATAGAGCTCAAACAGACGAAAGCCCAGTCTCATCACATGCTTTGAGCACTTCATCAGCATTTCTCTGCAAGAGATTATTGGGATGCGTCAGAAAACTGAACTATAGCTGCCGTAAAAGTATGGTTGGCAATACTGTAAAGGGTATTGATATCTTGTATCAACTCGGGTGCAAAAGTTTGCTACTACTACTGCTAGAACTCGAATAAAGCCAACCATCGAGGAACATCCTTTTTTCCACCCAAAAAGAACAGAAGGACCACCTCCGAGGCTCATGTCGGTGAAAGTGATCAATCATTGAGGATTATCTTACTGATTCGTCTCATTGATTTGAGACTGAGACTAGATACAAGATTAATGCTATGATGGGTAGTGGAATTTAGGCGAGAAAATTTATACATATTCAGCGGTAGCAATTGTCTTTGCCGACTGAACGAAGAACTGGGCACTTTCATTTCTTGAGCGTTCAACACTGATTCCGGCTGATTCAATCAAAAAGTACACAAATAACTCAAGTTTCATACGTTTGCTAGTTTAGCCCTTGATTTATTGAAGAAAATGGAAAAGGCTATCAAGTAACATGCGATGAAAACCATTAACTTTGCACCTATGTGGACTACTGCAATTCTTTCACAAACCATCTTCGTTGATTCACTTTGTGAACTTGTTCATAAATTTTTTTGTTTTTCAAAAGGTGAAAAACGCAAGGAAGCCCATTGACTCACCTGCAAGCTTCGGGCAACTCCTCGTGCTGGGGGAGGCTCCGGTCCCACGAAGCAAAATATACTGTCTCTCCAATCAGCAGCGACTGAATTATGTAAGTCCCATGTTGCTGATGTGTACGACCCTCTTCGTAAGATCTCTAATACAAAATTCTTTCTTGGCCTCCGTCTCCAGTTTGAAGAACCTGCGCGACCCGTTGATCACCTCCTCCGAGGGGCTCTCAGCGACCTCATGGTAATCGCTTGGAAGAAACCCCATTTTTCCAATGCTTGCGCTATATTTCGCAACATCTCTCGTGACAGGTGGGGCCTGCCTTCGCACATCGTAGGTCGATCAGCGGGCTCCCCGCAATTCTCGTGGCAAGCCACTTTGTCAGACGGCCGGACGTATATGCGTGGGACTTGGGTGATCCCAGCGCCCACAAGGCCTTCGACTCCAGCTTGAGTCTCGTCGAATGCTCTCAATTCGCTCGCTTGGTCTTGTTTGTCATATGTGACGGTGACCATAAGGGATTACCATGTTTGAGCGAGTTAGGTCTCAATGAAGTTCGCTTTACATGGTTATTTGGCGGCGATATTGGAAATTCGTCATTATTGATTTAAAGAAAAAGCTAAACACAAGGGACATTATGTCATCGACCAACTGAGTGAAGATAATACAGTGGTTTCTTTTTAGTGAAAGTTGGCCCAAAAAGATATCAAACAAACAATAGGAATTATGAACCTAAGAATTCCTCCTCTCAAGTATAATAGTATTTCTCGCCAAGTCCTTAAAAGCACATATAAAAGGAGGGGATGTTGACCCAACTACTCTATAAATTTTGGCCTAATTACAATGTAGTTCTTAAAATTTTAATTTGTTTAATATAATTTTTGAACTTTAGCCAAATATGCAATATGATCTTTAAACTTTTAATTTGTTATATTTAATTCCTAAGCTTTTGATACATATTTAACTTAGTTCCTAAATTATATGAGCAACCTATATTAGATATTACGACGTCAAGACAAATACAAAATCTTCGTAACATCCAACCGCAAAATTAAATTAAAATAATCGCAATGTTGGGATGCATCTATATTATGTAGTTTACCCACACACACACACAAAAACTCTCAAATCATAAGAATATGTACGCTAATATATTTGGAGCTACTTAGAGAAGCATTACTTAGAAATTTTGATTTTATTTTCACATGTGTCGATAATACATAGTTTTGTTAAAGTTCTATTCTTTTTCGAAATTTCAACTAAATTATAAACAAAACTGCACATAAACCCGTGCAAAGCACTGGAGTTACAACTAGTTCTATAGGATGCATGACACCCCCAATATTAATGGTGCAATATGTTATTTTTGTTGCCGGTAAATTCAGTGTTCAAGTCACATTCCGTTGCCCAAATTACGTCCGCCATCCTATGCGAGAATCGAACCTTAACTGATACACGTCCACGTGTGCAATTTATGCATAGCCATAAAGGTATTCAATTCATTGTGTTACGATCTTCTTAAAGGAAAAAGAAAATCAATGATATATTTATTTTATAAAAAAATAAATTATTTAAAAAATATGTTCTTAAAAATAATCGCTTGCGTCTTCTATAAAGATTAATGAATAAAAACATTTTAATCATTCACAAAAATATTTAGCCATAAATTATTATCAATTATAATAATATTTTTAATTTATTATTTTAAGCGATACAAATTATTAATTTTAGTTAAATATTTTAAAAAAAGTTTTCATTTTTTACGAAACAACAAGAGTCGAGAATAAAATCACAAAATGAGATCGACACCTTGGCGCTCTCTTGACCTCCTAAAAAAAACGTCGTCGCTCTGGCATCAGCTCCCGTCTCAGTCGCCAGTTCTCTTTCACTTTCAGAGGACGCTCGGACGAGAAGCTCTTGCTTCGACCTTGCTTTGCTTCCGCCATGGTGGCGGTGATCATCTCTCCTCTCTCTCTCTCTCTCTCTCTCTCTACTGATGACTGCTCGAGCCGTGGAGCTTCTTCACTGAATCTCTCGCAATTTCCTCTATTTTTTTTTTTTTTTATGTCAGGATTATTTGAAGACGGTGATTCCTTCGCAGCTCATCTGGGAGAGAGGCTCCGACCTCGTCGTCATCAACCCTCGTACTCCCACAATGTTGACGACTTCCCTTTTCTTTCGTTCGGTTTTTCGTGTGCGTTTGGTTTTGGCATTGTGGCGGTTGATGGTTTGTGTTGACCTGAGCGTTTCTTGAATTCTCTGGGTTTCCTTCGACTTCGTTTTTGTTTTGGACTTTTTAGATGCTCAATTCTCAAGTTAAGACGGCGCAACACATGGAGCGGGAGAAGGCGTATGATATTGTGAGTTGACTTCTGCTGTTTTGTCTTTAGTTGTGACAATGGAGCGAGAGAAGTTTTTTTTATTTTCTCAATATTAACATGCAGGTTCGTGTATCTCAGATAGCACCGTTGTTGAAGATTCCGTTATTGGTTGAGGAGGTCACGAATAGTAGCTCTTTCCAACCCACAATTTTCTCAGATAGCATGTGGGTTCGTGTATATCAGTATTCACTTTGGCTTATACCTTTTATCTTTCTTCTTTTGCTCATGTATCTGCTTCTGTTGATTGATACTTCATAGACTTGGAATTTAAAACCACTGTCAGATCATGGACGGGTCATCTAAGTGAATAAAATTGGCAAGACAGAACCTTCCTTCACGTTTTTTAAGATTCGATGAAGTAGTTTAGGCTTCAGTGGATTATATGGTCATAACAATATAGGACTCTTAGCTTTTGTCCGCACTGGAGCATGTTTCCAATATACTAGATGCCTAGGATAGCGAAGCTCTACCGCCAAAAAATGATCATCTCTACGTACAATTTGGAACTTAGTAGAAATTATATAGTAGATACTAAATTAAAATTCCAAATGATTGTCTTGATTCTATATTGGAGTACGATGTTAATTAGCTTAGATGATTAACATGCCATATAATGAAAACTGTCATCCAAAATTGTAGATAGCTGTCAGGATGGTGCATTCTGTCGATGTTAGGAACTACTGACTGTCAACCTTCAATCATGTCTGAAGCTGATTTTGCACGCAAACGACTGTTCTGATTATTTCTCAATGAGCAGACTATGTGGTTCTGCCCCCTCTACTGAAGAAGCTGTACCAGCTTATGTTTTTGGGCAGAAGCATCCAGCTTCAACGCCCCACCCCCGTAGTAAGTCTGCTGAAAAGGCATTTCGACCCATGGCTCATTGATGAGTCGGGATGATCTGCTTCGCTCGTCCAGTGTTCTTGCGAGTCTTCAACACCGACCTTGCAATGGCCCACCCCTCTTCAGAGTATGACAAACTTGGAACCTTGATGTCATCGTGTTAAAGGGAGAAGAGCCGGTGTGCTAATTTCGCTTTGATCCTGCATTGAAGAATTTCCAAGAAATGATGATACCAAGTCATGGTCGATCAAGAACGCCACACTATATTCTTAAAGATGATAATTTTCTATGAAACTAACGAATGTTTCATGGCTGTTCCGATTGATATGCCACACTCCCTCTTCATCATCTAAGGTGTAATAGGACGAGACATCCACTGTTTCTGCAATAAAAGTAAGAATCCGACGGTCATTTTTTTCTTTATATAATCCTAAAACTGAGGTGTAAACATACATCAACCATTTGTTGGAAATTTCCGATAATGGGCTTACATTAATTAATTAATTTTCTATTTTATATAATCGGGTTAATGGATATTCCAATATATTTTAAACCCTAAAGTGATCTTATTGAGTTGGGTTTTGGCATCTATTAATAACGGGCCTAGTTGAGCAGCAAAGTGTAGACAATTGTGTTTAACTGAAGCTCGTAATGGGAGGGGCCCAGTTGACACACTGTTAATTAGGATTTGCTAGGTCCCCTCTCTAGCCTATAAAAGGGTAGGTTATACCTATCAATTGCTGAATCCCATTAAAAGCTGCTAAACCGAAATAGGCCATAGAGAGGAAGAACTGGCATACCGACAGATCACTGATCATATCAGGTTGATCCGTTTTCAGTCAAGTGAGGACATGGCTCAAATAGGTATGTGTTTAATTTCGCTGTGCGTATCGATTTTGGTGTTTTACATTTATATATGGATCTGGTTGTTTTTGATTAATTAGTTATTTATGTTGTCACGCCCCGACCCTCGAGCACACGACGATCCCATTTTTCTCTTTCGGTCATTCAAATGCGACGTCCCAGTACGCATCGCCGACCATTATTTTTATCTTTCCATTAAACACATGCGGAAGCAATAAATAATCCCCGTACCACATAGCAATCGAGATAGTCAAGAAAATCAATCAGAAAACACCATCAACAGTACAGATTTATTGATCTAATGATTAATCCTATGAAGTTTACAAGTACAAGCCCTTATCACGGGCATCTCCCTATCGAGCCAATGACACCAACAAGGTCAGGGTTAATCTACTTCTTTCAGCCACGTGCCGATTCTTCATCCAACGGACCTAAAAATGGTTAAACAATAACCAGTGAGATAAAATCTCAATAACTTCGGGCGCTAAGCCTCGGTTAGGGCACCAATCCACCTCAGGGGTACCTAACAGGCAAGGCTCTCATAAAGACATCCAATCACAAACCATCTAATCACAAACCAATCACAAACAGTCTTACCTTGTAGCTGTACCTACCTTGCACGATAGTAACCACACGTAATCATAATACAACAGATGCATTTCACGCATACCGCAATTAAGCATGTTCTAATCATTACGACCCCTCGGGTCCCGGCACAACCCAAAGGTTGGCGATCTACCGGATATAACCGGGCATTGCGTACTTGACGGACACGTTCCTCACGAGAACAAATGACAATCAAATCGTTTCACATACCATGCACAGTACACAACACTCGTGTACAGGCTACCACACAGTCAAAACACAACACATGCATTTCATGCACCCAACAGTCAGGCGTGTTCCAATTATGCACCTACTCACGTAAACATGCATCAAGGCACAATCATCTCCGCCTCCCCGTGTAAACACACCTCAGGGCTCTACCTTTTCCCCGTGTAAATACACGTCAGGGCACAATCTCCTCTGTCTCCCCGTGCAAATAAATACACCTCAGGGCTCTACCTTTTCCCCATGTAAACACACCTTAGGACACAATCACTCTGCCTCCCCGTGTAAACACACCTCAGGGCTCTACCTTTTCCCCATGTAAACACACCTCAGGGCACAATCTCCTCTGCCTCCCCGTGCAAACAAATGCACCTTAGGGCTTTACCTTTTCCCCGTGTAAACACACCTCAGGGCATAATCACTATGTCTCCCCGTGTAAACACACCTCAGGGCTCAAGTGGACTTAGGCCCTGTTTGGTTCAGCTTTGCCAAGGGGCTTTCAGCCCCGAAAGCCCCTTGGCCAAATGCGAACCCGTTTGGTTCGCATTTTAGAGAGCTTTGGCCAAATGCAATTGCATTCTCAATGGGGTTCAAAGGCCTTTAGCCAACTGGAGGCTGGAGGTGCCTTCAAAACTTGCATTTTCGGAATGCTATTTGCTTGCTTTAATGAAAATATGCTAGTTGCCCATTTTGCCCTCATTTATTTAACAAAATCCATTTTTGCCCTTAGCCCAATGGAGGTTTGGAGTGGCTTTGGCACTGTTCATCTTCTCCGAGGAGCCGACGCGGCCGAAGACCGCCGGCGGCCAAGCGTCCCCGACGCCGGCGACCGTCGGCCCAAGTCGCGCGCCCGCGACAAATGACCCAGTGACGGCGAACCTGTGCGACCGTCACCGTCGCCCGGGTCGCGCACCTGCAGGCGACCGTCGCCGCCGCCCGGGTCGCGCACCTGCAGGCGACCGCCGCCGCCGCCCGGGTTCGCGACCCAGCGACCGTTGTCGCCGCCCGGGTCGCGCACCTGGGGAGGCGACCGTCGCCGCCGCCCGGGTTCGCGACCCAGCGACCGCGACCTGGCGACATCGCCGCCGCCGGGTCGCGCGCCTGAGGCGACGGCGACCCGGGCGACGGCCGACCACCGCCCGAGGTCGGCGACCTCGGCCGTGGCCGGGCCGGAGGTGAATAAATTTAAAAATATATTACAAATTTTTTATTAAAAAATAAATTTAGTCAAAGTGCATTACAAAATGTAGTATTTACCAAACGATATTTAGGCCAAAGTTGCTTTGCACTGCAATGAAAAGTTTCATTTTACCAAACGGTATTTGCATTTCGGAAAACCCTTCAACCTAAAGATACTTGCATTTTTCTAATGGCATTTGCACAAAGTCAACCAAACAGCCCTTATAAGCATACGTCATAAACCGCACAAGACACATGAAGTCCACATACGAAGCAGCAAGTTCGCCACATTGCGATAATCCAATAATCAATCAGTTTCATAAGGAAATACCACGTATAAGCAAGCAATCAGCAAATCAATCAATTATCGTCTCAGACAATATTTATCTCACAATAATTCAATGATCGATAATTCCCATAAATCACTAATTACCACAATTACTTATCGAAAAGTAATTAATCCAAACTCAGAGAATTATCCTAATCAACCATCACTAAGCACGACAATTACCAACAATGTAATTTATTATTATCAAAATAATAATAAAACAATATTATATTAATTTCGGAATAAATAAATATAAATAATTAAATAAACACATAATTAACTAAAATTACCATTAGTCTCTAATTAACCCCCCACTAATCCCATTTAATCAAAATAACCACAACTAACCACCTAATCCTAATTAGTCCCAACTAAACTAACCCTAAACGAGATTAACACACTAAACAAGGGTTTAGAGCCGAAACTTACCATTTAACAACGGCGAGGGTACGGTTGCGACGGGGGCGACGAGGCGGTCGCACGAGTGCCTCCGGGGTGTCGGGACAGACGACACGGCGACCGGATCTTGGCCGGAGGCCCGCTGTCCGCGCGGCCAAGGAGAGAACCGAGGAAGAAGGAGGCGGCCAGCAGCTCGGGGCCAGCTGGGGGCGGTTCTCCGGCGACGCCTAGACGGCGACCAGCAGCTCCGACGACCGGCGAGGAGCTCCGGCGACGTGAAAACAGAACCGAGGGGGGGGCAAGTGCCGACTGAAGGGAGAGGAGAACGACTGGTTCGGGCGGCTGAGGGGCGGTTCTCCGGTCGGCTAGGGGCGGCGGACGACGGTCCAGGGCCGACGGCGAGCGGCGGCCAAGCGACGGCGAGGCAGCAGCTCGCTGCTCCGGCGTTAGGCGGCTGGTTGGCCAGACGCGAAAGGGAGAAAACGAAAGAGCAGCGATGGAAAGCAGCAGGGCGGTGGCTCGCGGCGGCGGTCCGTCGTCTGGCAAGGCGGCCGGCGTTGCGACGGCGGCGGCGCGACCAGAACTGGAACAGGACAACAGCACCGTCGGACAGAGGAGAAGAGGAGCGGTGTAGCTGGGCGGGGCCGGTCGGCTTCGAAACCGGCGGACGGCGGCCGACTAGCTGTCCGGCGGCGAGAAGGGGCGGTGGCGGAATAGCAGCACAGCAGCAGCAGCGGCAGTGGTCGGAGGAAGAAGAAACAGAACCGAAGAAGCAGAAGAGAAAAGGGAGAGAAGCAGCGTCGATGCAGCAGCAAGGGAGAGAGAGAGAGAGAGAGAGACTGCAGTTTGAAAAGTCAAACAAAAGAGACAAAAGGGCGAAAGGACAGGGGGCAGAGAGAGCAGAGGGAAGAGACAAGGGGCAGCGGATAAAGAGGGAGGGGATGGGTGCGCAGAACAGGAAGAAAGAGAGAGGGAGAGAGGAGAGAGAAAAAGGAAGAGAGAGAGACACGCACGTGAGAGAGAGAGAAAAGAGAGAAGGAAAAATAGCGGGGTCTCGTGTCCGAAATTTGGCGCGACGGTCTTACGTCCTACGTCTACGAGAACTCGAAAAATTAGAAAATAACGAGACAAGTCCAATAATTAATCTCGACGTCCGAAAAGTCCGATATCTGAATTTGGATAGAAATCGTGCCAAGTCAATCAATCGCAACTCTGGCGTGTGCCTCGGTAACGGGCTTTTTTCAGAATCGCGCGTCCGCGGTTTTTAAGAAATTTCTCCCCTTCTTAAGGCTCGTGAGTGATCAATTCAGAGCGAGACCGACTAACAGTGCATCGATAACTACGCACTCATAAAATCCGTCACGGGTCGGAAAATCCAGTACGTCACATATGTAGAGAATTTCTACACCATTGCCTTAGATGGACAGCAAGAATGCAATAGGTATCAGAGTGATAAACAAGAACAATGTCTATGAAAGGTTAACACTTACCACCTGATGCAACAAGTGCAGAACAGTCCTGAAGGAGATCTTCAGCGAACTTGATTACGTCTTCAGCTGATTCCGCCTATGGCTCCGCCATGATTTGCTTGGATCGAGACTTGTTTGAGGTAGTCAACGGGATCAACCTTCATCTGAGGTTGCGAGGGCTTGGCGGCAGCCTCCATTTCCAATAACAGGGAGGTGCCAGCAATGAGGAGATATGGAAGAGAGAGAGATCGGGCATATATATTTAGAGAGAGAGAGAGAGAGAGAGAGGCATGCGGGCTTGCAGCGTGAGGCGGCAAGGGGTGGTGGATGAGGACAGAGGCGCACACCCGAGCAGCGGGGAGAGAATCGTGCTTGATTACGAGCTTCCTGTAACTCCAAGCGGTGCAGTACTCGGGATTGATCTCCAGGAGCTTCGCACTTGCGTTGAGAGCCTCCTTCGTGTATCTGAGAGAAACATCACATCACAATTATGACGCTTTTGATCATGCAGAGGAGAACAGGACAGAAGTGAAATGGGCTTGAGCGGCTGATGCTGTTGTATCTTCCCGCTTCGGAGCTGTCCGAGGATGGCCATGCATTTTTTTT
Organism: Angophora floribunda; assembly: GCA_014182895.1. Classification (NCBI taxonomy): domain Eukaryota; kingdom Viridiplantae; phylum Streptophyta; class Magnoliopsida; order Myrtales; family Myrtaceae; genus Angophora; species Angophora floribunda. Next base: position 30,995,723 of record CM024712.1, read on the forward strand.
TTTCCCGGCGGAGAGGGAGAGAGAAGAAGTGTGACCTTGGAACCAAAGAGAGGCTTAAGGATTAAGGAAGCTGTTGAACTTGAAATTGAGTCTTGATCGGAGAAAATTGAGAGAGAATCGAGGGACCCATGGTTTTGGTTATTCTGTAATTCTGACCATGAAGGGTGTGGATGAAGCCAATGGAGGGGTGGATTCAGCCCCGCACCTTGAAATTCTTCTATGAATATGTACTTTGGGCTTTTCACAAAGGAACAACTGGTTCACGCTATTCTTTCTCTCTGGCAAAGTTATGCTATTTCATTTGATGGATTAACTGAGCATAAAGTAACATGGAGATGCCATTGGCCTTGCTATATATTCGTGCCTGAAGTTGATCATGAGGCACCACCCAACCATTGTCTCCCAACAAAAGCATCACTTGCAACCTCCTCTCAAACACTTCTCAGCCCCTGCTTTTGCCTTTGGAAATGGCGGAAGCAGTTCTCTTCAACCTTGCCACCGACATACTGAAAAGCCTTGCCACAGAAATGGCAAAACCAGCAGGCTCCTTCGCTTCTCAGAAGATCCTGTCGCTCTGCAGTGCCAAGGACGAGCTCCAAAGCCTCGAGGGCACTGTCCAGACCATCCAAGCTGTGCTTTTGGATGCTGAGAAGAAGCAATGGCACAACAAACAGGTCAAGCTCTGGCTCGGGAGGCTCAAGGACGTGCTGTACGACATACAGGACTTGCTCGATGATGTTGCAACCGAGGATCTGAGGCGGAAGGTTGCTTCTGGCAACAAGATGTTGAAAGTGGTACGCGTCTTCTTCTCTAAATCAAATCAGCTTGCACACCGGCTCAAAGTGGCTAATGAGATTCAGGAACTTAGAAAGAGACTGGATAGGATTAAAAAAGTTAGGGAGGAGTTCCAATTAGAGGTGCATCAGAGTAAGGAAACAATGGCCATCGTGAGAGGAAAGAAACCTGAAATTTACACACCCGACGAACAAATAATTGGTAGGAGAAGGGACAAACAAAAGATCAAACAACTTTTGTTTGATTCCTCCTCTAGCAATAATGTGTCATTTGTTTCCATCGTTGGTAAAGGAGGCCTTGGAAAAACTGCACTTGCACGACTAGTGTACAACGATGGGGAGGTACAAAAGCATTTCGATCCTAAGATGTGGGTGTGTGTATCTGATGTCTTTGATGTGAATTTGATTATCAAAGAAATTCTTAAATCAGCGAATTGTCAAGATCATGAGAATAAGTCCCCAGACGAATTGCATAGACTTCTTCGTAAGACTCTTAAGCAAGAAGAAATATTTGCTTGTTTTGGATGACATGTGGAATGAAGATCGGCTAGAATGGTTGAAGCTTGGAGATTGGCTAAAGGGTGGCCAACGAGGAAGCAAGATACTCGTGACCACTCGCAGCCACACGGTCGCAAAGGTCACGGATGAAAAATCAGCTATCTATGATCTAAAAGGCCTAACTACAGACAAGTCTTGGGATCTATTTAGGGAAGTGGCGTTTGGAGGTAGGCAAGCATCGGTAGACCAGCAATTAGAGGTAATGGGAAGAGATATAGTTAGAAAATGCGCTGGGGTTCCCCTTGCCATTAGAACTATAGGAAGCCTTTTGTATGGCAAAGAGGAAGAAGAGTGGAACCATTATAGAGTGAAGGAATTTCCAGAAATACCAGACATTGATACAGTTGATAATGGAATTATGCAAGTCCTCAAGTTCAGTTACAATCATCTCTCATCATGCTTGAAAGATTGTTTTGCGTATTGCTCACTATTTCCGAAAGATTATGTCTATGATAAAGAGATGATTATACATCTTTGGGTGGCACAAGGATTTATTAAATCCCTCGATGGGGAGGATAACCTTGAAGAAGTTGCTGACAATTACTTGTCAGAATTACAATGTAGGTCATTCCTTGATGCTGCAAGCAAAGACATGGATGGCGAGGTTCGAACTTTCAAGATGCATGATCTTATGCATGATCTTGCCCAAAAAGTTGCTGGAGGTGAATGCAGGATTGTTAATTTTAAAGGAGGAGATAATGATAAAATAATTCGACATGCATCGTTTATTTCAGAGATTTTCTCTGAAGAGAAAATGGTGCCTCTACTCAAAACATCCAAATTGCGAACATTTCTCTATTTAGAAGTTGAATCCTCTGTACTCAACCCTCCCACGGTTTTCTTCGAGTGTAGACACTGACGAGCGTTGGGTTTGGGTAATGCAGATATTCCTCTCCCCCCTTCCTCCGTTGGAAAGTTGAAGCAATTAAGATTTCTTCATATTTCTATGAATCGATCCATCCAGGGTTTGCCGGATTCAATCACAGATTTGGTGAACTTGCAATTCCTCACGCTTGTTAAATGTGAGAAACTTCAAACATTTCCAAGAAGTTTGAGGAAATTGGTCAATCTTAGGTACCTCTTAATTAATGGTTGTGTCGCATTGAGCCACCTACCACCCCTGAGTGAACTGCCTTCCCTAAGAATGTTGAAACTCGAGTACTTGGATAAATTGGAGTTCCTTCAACAGACAAGTGATCCAGAGCAATCTAATACTACACGCCCCTTCTTCCCATCTCTTGAGAGATTGTTCCTCATCTGCTGTAGCAACCTGAAAGGATGGTGGGGAAGAAGGGAAGTAATGAGAGCACATCAAAAGCATCAGTTAGACAATTCACAGTTATCCTTCCCAAAACTTCAGTATGTGGAAATTGCGGAATGTTATCAATTGGATTTCGTGCCACCATTTGTCACGCCCCGACTCTCGAGCACGCGACGATCCCCATTTTCTCTTCCGGTCATTTGAATGCGACGTCCCAGGACGCGTCGCCGACCATTCTTTTTATCTTTCAATTAAGCACATGCGGAAGCGATAATCAATCCCCGTACAATTTAACGAATTGGGATAGTCGAAAGTCAATCGAAACACAATCAATGATGCCGCTTTATTAATCTTCTCGGTTAACCTTAGGAAGTCTATACAAACAGGCCCTTACCACGGGCTACTTCCTGCAGAGCCAACCAAACAAATAGGCCAGTGGTTAATCTACTTCTTCCAAGACGCACCGCCCGTCGAATCTCCTCCAACGAACCCGAAAATGGTTATTCAATAACCAAGTGAGATATAAATCTCAGCGAGTTCTTGCCCCCTAATCCCCGCTAGGACACCAACTCGCCTCTCGGGTACCTATGGCGCCTAATACCTCAAGCAGGTCAAACGCAGAACAACCTTACATCTTAGGCAATGACTTAATACAATCAACAATATCATGAGCACATCGACAAGCAATCGACTCGCAAGCGACCTTACCCGGTCATGCCATACCCTGCACGGTAAGTACACATGCAATTCACCAGTAATGCATCTTGCACTCTCAGCATTTCATTAATCAATCACAATCAATCACACTCGAGTCGTATCGCAGGCGATCTCACCTGGTCATTGCCACATCCTGTACGATATTAACTCAGGAATATCATAAACAAGGTAACAAGCACAAATATAATCGAACACAATGTCATTTGTCTCTCATGCACTCTTGCATTCACGTGTGTTCCAATTATACACCTCCCCGCGTACACACGCATCGTGGTACGATCACTCTACCTCCCGTGTAAACACACCTCGGGGCTCTACCTTTTCCCCGCGTCAACACGCATCGTGGCACAATCTCCTCTCGCTCCCCCGTGCAAACAAATACACCTCGGGGCTCTACCTTTTCCCCGTGTAAACACACCTCGGGGCACAAGCACTCTACCTCCCCGTGTAAACACACCTCGGGCTCTACCTTTTTCCCGTGTAAACACACATCGTGCACAAGCACTCTACCTCCCCGTGTAAACACACCTCAGGGCTCTACCTTTTCCCCGTGTAAACACACATCAGGGCACGATCTCCTCTCGTCTCCCCGTGCAAACAAATACACCTCGGGGCTCTACCTTTTCCCCCGTGTAAACACACCTCGGGCACAAGCACTCTACCTCCCCGTGTAAACACACCTCGGGGCTCTACCTTTTCCCCGTGTAAACACACCTCGGGGCACAAGCACTCTACCTCCCCGTGTAAACACACCTCGGGGGGCTCTACCTTTTCCCCCGTGTAAACACACATCGTGGCACGATCTCCTCTGTCTCCCCGTGTAAACACACCTCAGGGCTCAAGTGGACTCACAAGCACACGTCATAATCCGCACACAACATACATACGAAGCAGTAAGTATTCCACATATTGTTCATGAATCGCCACATTGCGATAATCCAATAATCAACCAATTTCATAAGGGAATACCACATAATTCCCTAATACACGTGCTTCAATCAATAAGGCATAAATAGGCAATCAAGAAATCAATTAATTATTGCCTCGATAATATTCGTCTCACAATAATATGACGACCGGTAATTCTCATAAATCACTAATAATTCCGAATTTAATAAATAATAACTATTTTCGGAATTAAATAAATAATATTAAAAAGAGATTATTTCTTTTTAATCAAATAACACTAATACTGATTATCCACTAATCCTTAATTACCCAACCAATCACCGATAAATATCCTTAAACACGTTTAACCACATAAACAACAATTTATCGCGATTAACTCTAATCCACCTCCTAACTACGATTACGATAATCTAATCCCCCTAAACGAGTTTAACGGACTAATCGAGGGTTTAGAACTTAAACTCACCCGGAGACGAAACCGACGACACCGGCGCGACGGCGACAACGAGGCGGACGAGCGGTGCTTACGGTTCACCGAAACCAAGTGTTTCGAACCGGGTCTCGGTCGAAACGTCCCGGACCAAGCTGACCATCGGGGGAGGGAGCCTCCGCGGTGGCTTCGGGCGGCGGAGGAGGCTCGGGAACGATCCTCCGGCGAGCCTACGGCGGTGACCGGCGGCGGCGGGCAGCGGCGAGGCTGCTGGCCGCGTGTCCAAGTCACGGCCAGAGGGGCCAAGAGGGAGAGAGAGAGCATGGCGACGGCGGCGGCTGCTGGGACAGCTCCCGGACAGCTCCCAGCGGTGGTCTCGGGTGGCCGAACGGCGACGGAGGGCGGCCGGACGGCTAGGGCAGAAGCAAACCGAGAGGGGAAGAAAGGAGATGGTGCAGCTGGTTTGTGGGTGGCGGAGGCTGGCTGGTCAGTCGGCTGGCCTCCGGCGGCAACCAGGGCGGAGAGACGACAGCGACCAGGCGACGACGAGGCAGCAGCGAGCTGCTCCGGCGTCCAGGCGGGCGGCTCCGGCGAAGACAGAGACAGAACCGAGAGGAGCAGAGCAGCGGCCGAGCGGGGCGGCGTTCAGCGGTGCAGGGCAGAGGGACGACGGCGAGGCGACGGAGGTCGAGCCAGGGGCGGCAGCGGGCCGGATCTGGTTCGGCCAAGGCAGATCCGAAGTGGAGCGGCTGGCTCGGGCGGGACCGTCGGGCGGCGAGATCGGCGGACCGGCGGCGAGCTGGCGGGACGGCGATGCTGCGGCGGCGACGAGGTGGCTGCTGGTCTCGTCGGCGAGGGAAACAAGGCAGCAGCAGCTCCGGCCGAGAAAACCAGAAGGAGAAGAAGAAGAAAAAGAAGAGGAGGAAGAAGAAGCTGCAGAGGGGAGAGGGGATGTCGACGTGCATGGGGAGAAGGGGAGGAGAGAGAGAGAGAGAAGACCGGTCAAAAGGGAAAAAAGAAAGATAAGATAAGATGGGCAAGTGGGGCTGCCGACCAAGAGAAGAAACGTGAGGGGGAAGAGAAAGAAAAGGAAGAGGGGACGTGCGGCAGGGGGCGCAGGAGGAGAGAGAAAGAGAGCGTGCGGGAGAGAGAGAGAGAACGCGCAGGAGAGAGAGAAAGGGAGAGAGAAAACCCTAAAAATCAAAAATCAAACAAGCTTCTAGAAGGGGGGTACTGGGTCCTCTTTACCCCTGAAGCGCGGTTCCCAAAATCCGGTCCGAAACTCGGCCCGTTAATCCAACTCGGGCCATTTCCGGGCTTACCGAAAATTTTGGGAATTAATGAGGCGTTATCCAATATTTTTGTCCCAACGTCCTGAAAGTTCTGTGACCCGAAATCGGATTGAATTTCATGATTAATCTCAACCAGGTTGCGACTTTGGTACGACCCGACTTTCTCAGTTTAGGGTGTGTTCCACGCGCGTTTGGCCCGTGGTTGATAGCTTTTCAAACCACGATCGTGTATATTCGATCGTGACGATCCTCGGTTGTCATATAATCGTGAGGATCGATTGCTCACTCTGACTACAGGGCCAACAGGAAATTGGTTTAATATCGTTCGTCGTTAATATCGAAGTCGTGCGGAATCACCCGCGATCCAACCTCGTACTCTGCCGAATCGATATTTCCGTTCGCTAATTGACTCCGCAATGCCGTGATATCATCCCTACTTGATCCTTATGGTCGAGTGGCCGCCCCCGATTGAATTCACTAATCGTACGCGCGTCCGTCCTAATCGCCTTTCCGAACAGCCGCTAACTCGTGAGGGGCCAACTCCGAGTAAACGTAACCAACAGTGCATTGATGAAATAATCATTTCACACGTGCCGAAATGGGTCGAAATCCAGGACGTCACAACTCTTCCCTCCTTACAAAAATTTCGTCCTCGAAATTTGCAAAACTTCCAATATTCTTAACCAAGATGAGGGATTGACGCCCCATTGCGCTCTCACTTTCCCAGACCGTTCTTCTGCATCCTGATAACACCAACTCACTCCCAAAGAAGGGCTCAGTCCCACCTTCCTAATCCAGTCTAGATGTCCCTCTCGTTGGCGACACCTTAAGAAAGACGCAATACTGCACTCGCAATCCTAAAAGCTTTAGTCTATTGTCTGTGTCACTTCTTTGGCGACTTGCAGTGTCCTGAACCTGTCCCTGACAATCTTAACCACGTCCGCTTATTGTCAAACAATCTTTGGACTAGTGATCCCACTATCTCGCACTCGTTCCAATAAACCGGAGCTTCACAAGCTCGTTACTTCGGTACGCCACTCCATTACAAATCTTATTCTCTTAACCGATGCATAGTTCATCTCATCTTTGCCCCCATCGACATCCTAGAAGCTCCGCCGGAGTCGCTCCTTGCTCGTGCTCTCTAGCCCCTACGACCACTCCCCGCCCTCTTCGGATCAGTCGATATAGGCAACCTTGAACTATATGCCATTCCAGAAAAGTCCTTTCTCGAGATGGACTAACTCATAGAGGTATCTTCCGCTTTGGCCCGTCCCATACCAAGCCTCACGGTTTCAACCTCGTCTGAGCACTCCAACTTGCAAAAGTTTTCTCAAGTTCGTCAAACCATGAGGTCACTTCTTCGAGTCCACTAACACCTCAAAAGTAAATCATCGATAATGGCATTTCACGACGAATCCATCCAATATTCCCATAGGATAATTAATCCTCAATCCACCAAAGACAAAAAAAAATCAACTTCTTTCCATCCCAATCTTAATCGCCTCCCAAAATAATCCACCAAGAATAAATTCCTCTCTTATGACCATTCAAGCTTACCACTTCAAAAATCAATTCCTATTACGCTAAATACCATCAAGCAGTGTCTCCAAATCTTGTGACCGAAAATGCTCACCGAAAATTTCAAATCACAAGCCAAGTAATCCGACTCACGAGGCCTTAATTGCCTCCAAAATACTTAACTGTAACTCTGTACAATGTTCGAGACTTCCACATAACACTTGTCCGCCATAATACTTATCCAAGATCATCGCCAACTAAAAATCATCACTTATAATCCAATACGACTTCTCAAATCCCCAAGATAAGACTTATTCGATTTCCATTAAATCCAATAGCCTCAAAATTGGCGCAGTACTCAACTCCTACTTAAGCTCCTGAAATTTTCCCTCGCACTTATCTGTTCATCCATATTCTACGCCTTTTATTAATCTTCGCATTAGGGGCGTAGTCGTCGTAGAGAACCTTTCTACGACCATCTGCAATAACATGCCCAACTTAGAAACTTACTAACCTTTGCCACTATCACAAGTCTTGGCATATTCATGAATTGTCTTGAGCTGATCCATAGAAATTACTTCGTCCAAAATCACATGACCAACACAAGCTACGCGAGTAAGTCCAAACTCATACGTACTAAACTTGACATACTTTTTATGCTCTCAAAAAGGGTCCATGGCACTAGCCTCAAGTGCCATTTGCATTCCTCTGAATTTCTCGAATTTTCCAATATACCTCTCAATCCAACGAATTCCTTAAAGACATTGGCATGTCGGTCAATCTGAATAATTCTGCGATAAACTCCATAACGACCATATCACATCTGAAACACTATCTTCGACATACCCTCGTCTTGATCAGCTAAACATAACCCATCCTCGGGGTCTATCTCAGAAGGTACCAAAACCCTTGAAATTGGTCAAACCAATTGTCCATCCTCAACAATGATACTTGCCCCTGACCAAGCTCTCAACTAAACTTCTAGCACTTAACGCAAGGTACGATGTTTTAGCCACTCCTTCTTACAACCAAAACTGGCACTCCCCACGGAGACGCGTTAAAACAATCAAACCCTTCATCCATCAAACCTTGCATCCGTGTATTGAACTTCCTCATTTCCAACAACGCAACTCGATAAAATACCTTGAATCTCGACTCCCATTTAGGGTCAACTAGTTAACTTGGCAATCCTCATCCAATAATTCAATCACTTGAGATGACGAAATCCGATAAATCGAGGATCCTCCTCGATTTCCAACAGACTTGTAATCAACCATTTCCAATCAAGTTAAACTGAATTGCTTTCCAATAGCAATCCATTGCGCCATTACTTGGTGAGCCACTCATTCTCAATGACGATATCCCCATCATACATTACTAAGATAGTCAAGACCTTCAATTCCTCTTAATCCACCAGAACTATCTCAGAACTTGAACGTCTTGCCACAAGTAGTACCTCGTCCATTATTGAGGTAAGATTACTAACAATCATTTCCAATACTTTCGGTCTCAATCCCACCGATCCGACAAGCAACTCCCATGATCATCTTTCCTTACTCTGCGCTCTTCAACAACACGTAAACTTTATCCAGTTCCTTGGTCTAGGGAGTCATTATCTCAAGGTCAATCATTTCAACAAACTTGGATTGTTCTCACTTCAAGCACCCTTCGACCAACTTAAACATCATTCGATCGCCATTCTTCTTTCTAATCAGATGAACTTTACTGAGCGGTACAACAACAGCAATGGCAACAGCGGCAGTGGCAGCTACAACAATAACAGCTTGAATCCAATCTTGCTACACCCTAACAAAACTCAAGGCTTACAACGCTCGTAGAACCCCATCCAGTCTAGGATCCTCTGGTGCATTACCTCTAGCACCTGCCTGACCTCGACCTGCCCTCCTCTAGGGCTCTCGAATCAGGACTGTTCATCACGCAGGTTCCTAAGGAACCATGAACAACCCACTTACAGCAAAAGATTCTACAAGCAATCACAGGCATATGAAAAAGAAATGTTTTTCCTATCTCACTATCCCATGACCCATCGCACCTTATCACTCCAAGTATTGACCAGGCTCTGATACCAAAATCGACGGGGATGTCACGCCCCGACTCTCGAGCACGCGACGATCCCCATTTTCTCTTCCGGTCATTTGAATGCGACGTCCCAGACGCGTCGCCGACCATTCTTTTTATCTTTCAATTAAGCACATGCGGAAGCGATAATCAATCCCCGTACAATTTAACGAATTGGGATAGTCGAAAGTCAATCGAAACACAATCAATGATGCCGCTTTATTAATCTTCTCGGTTAACCTTAGGAAGTCTATACAAACAGCCCTTACCACGGGCTACTTCCTGCGCAGCCAACCAAACAAATAGGCCAGGGGTTAATCTACTTCTTCCAAGACGCACCGCCCGTCGACCCGCCTCCAACGAACCTGAAAATGGTTATTCAATAACCAGTGAGATATAAATCTCGCCGAGTTCTTGCCCTAATCCCCGGCTAGGACACCAACTCGCCTCGGGTACCTATGGCGCAGCCTAATACCTCAAGCGGGTCAAACGCAACAACCTTACATCTTAGGCAATGACTTAATACAATCAACAATATCATGAGCACATCGACAAGCAATCGACTCCGCAAGCGACCTTACCCGGTCCATGCCATACCCCGCACGGTAAGTACACATGCAATTCACCAAGCAATGCATCTTGCACTCTCAAAGATTTCATTAATCAATCACAATCAATCACACTCGAGTCGTATCGCGGGCGCGATCTCACCCGGTCATTGCCACATCCCGTACGATATTAACTCGAATATCATAAACAAGGCAACAAGCACAAATATAATCGAACACAATGTCATTTGTCTCTCATGCACTCTTGCATTCACGTGTGTTCCAATTATACACCTCCCCGCGTACACACGCATCGTGGTACGATCACTCTACCTCCCCGTGTAAACACACCTCGTGGCTCTACCTTTTCCCCGCGTCAACACGCATCGTGGCACAATCTCCTCTCGCCTCCCCGTGCAAACAAATACACCTCGGGGCTCTACCTTTTCCCCGTGTAAACACACCTCGGGGCACAAGCACTCTACCTCCCCGTGTAAACACACCTCGGGCTCTACCTTTTCCCCGTGTAAACACACATCGTGGCACAAGCACTCTACCTCCCCGTGTAAACACACCTCGGGCTCTACCTTTTCCCCGTGTAAACACACATCGTGGCACGATCTCCTCTCGTCTCCCCGTGCAAACAAATACACCTCAAGGCTCTACCTTTTCCCCGTGTAAACACACCTCAGGGCACAAGCACTCTACCTCCCCGTGTAAACACACCTCAGGGCTCTACCTTTTCCCCGTGTAAACACACCTCGCGGGCACAAGCACTCTACCTCCCCGTGTAAACACACCTCGGGGCTCTACCTTTTCCCCGTGTAAACACACATCGTGGCACGATCTCCTCTCGTCTCCCCGTGTAAACACACCTCGGGGCTCAAGTGGACTCACAAGCACACGTCATAATCCGCACACAACATACATACGAAGCAGTAAGTATTCCACATATTGTTCATGAATCGCCACATTGCGATAATCCAATAATCAACCAATTTCATAAGGGAATACCACATAATTCCCGGAATACACGTGCTTCAATCAATAAGGCATAAATAGGCAATCAGCAAATCAATTAATTATTGCCTCAGACAATATTCGTCTCACAATAATATGACGACCGGTAATTCTCATAAATCACTAATAATTCCGAATTTAATAAATAATAACTATTTTCGGAATTAAATAAATAATATTAAAAGAGATTATTTCTTTTTAATCAAATAACACTAATACTGATTATCCACTAATCCTTAATTACCCAACCAATCACCGATAAATATCCTTAAACACGTTTAACCACATAAACAACAATTTATCGCGATTAACTCTAATCCACCTCCTAACTACGATTAACGATAATCTAATCCCCCCTAAACGAGTTTAACGGACTAATCGAGGGTTTAGAACTTAAACTCACCCGGAGACGAAACCGACGACACCGGCGCGACGGCGACAACGAGGCGGACGAGCGGTGCTTACGGTTCACCGAAACCAAGTGTTTCGGAACCGGGTCTCGGTCGAAACGTCCCGGACCAAGCTGACCATCGGGGAGGGGAGCCTCCGCGGTGGCTTCGGGCGGCGGAGGAGGCTCGGGAACGATCCTCCGGCGAGCCTACGGCGGTGACCGGCGGCGGCGGGCAGCGGCGAGGCTGCTGGCCGCGTGTCCAAGTCACGGCCAGAGGGGCCAAGAGGGAGAGAGAGAGCATGGCGACGGCGGCGGCTGCTGGGACAGCTCCCGGACAGCTCCCAGCGGTGGTCTCGGGTGGCCGAACGGCGACGGAGGGCGGCCGGACGGCTAGGGCAGAAGCAAACCGAGAGGGGAAGAAAGGAGATGGTGCAGCTGGTTTGTGGGTGGCGGAGGCTGGCTGGTCAGTCGGCTGGCCTCCGGCGGCAACCAGGGCGGAGAGACGACAGCGACCAGGCGACGACGAGGCAGCAGCGAGCTGCTCCGGCGTCCAGGCGGGCGGCTCCGGCGAAGACAGAGACAGAACCGAGAGGAGCAGAGCAGCGGCCGAGCGGGGCGGCGTTCAGCGGTGCAGGGCAGAGGGACGACGGCGAGGCGACGGAGGTCGAGCCAGGGGCGGCAGCGGGCCGGATCTGGTTCGGCCAAGGAAGATCCGAAGTGGAGCGGCTGGCTCGGGCGGGACCGTCGGGCGGCGAGATCGGCGGACCGGCGGCGAGCTAGCGGGACGGCGATGCTGCGGCGGCGACGAGGTGGCTGCTGGTCTCGTCGGCGAGGGAAACAAGGCAGCAGCAGCTCCGGCCGAGAAAACCAGAAGGAGAAGAAGAAGAAAAAGAAGAGGAGGAAGAAGAAGCTGCAGAGGGAGAGGGGATGTCGACGTGCATGGGGAGAAGGGGAGGAGAGAGAGAGAGAAGACCGGTCAAAAGGGAAAAAAGAAAGATAAGATAAGATGGGCAAGTGGGGCTGCCGACCAAGAGAAGAAACGTGAGGGGGAAGAGAAAGAAAAGGAAGAGGGGACGTGCGGCAGGGGGCGCAGGAGGAGAGAGAAAGAGAGCGTGCGGGAGAGAGAGAGAGAACGCGCAGGAGAGAGAGAAAGGGAGAGAGAAAACCCTAAAAATCAAAAATCAAACAAGCTTCTAGAAGGGGGTACTGGGTCCTCTTTACCCCTGAAGCGCGGTTCCCAAAATCCGGTCCGAAACTCGGCCCGTTAATCCAACTCGGGCCATTTCCGGGCTTACCGAAAATTTTGGGAATTAATGAGGCGTTATCCAATATTTTTGTCCCAACGTCCTTGAAAGTTCGGTACCCGAAATCGGATTGAATTTCATGATTAATCTCAACCAGTTGCGACTTTGGTACGACCTGACTTTCGGGCAGCGTTTAGGGTGTTCCACGCGTTTGACCCGTGGTTGATAGCTTTTCAAACCACGATCGTGTATATTCAGATCAGGACGATCCTCGGTTGTCATATAATCGTGAGGATCGATTGCTCACTCGACTACAAAAGGGCCAACAGGAAATTGGTTTAATATCGTTCGTCGTTAATATCGAAGTCGTGCGGAATCACCCGCGATCCAACCTCGTACTCTGCCGAATCGATATTTCCGTTCGCTAATTGACCTGCAACAGCGTGATATCATCCCTACTTGATCCTTATGGTCGAGTGGCCGCGCCCCCGATTGAATTCACTAATCGTACGCGCGTCCGTCCTAATCGCCTTTCCGAATCAGCCGCTAACTCGTGAGGGGCCAACTCCGAGTAAACGTAACCAACAGTGCATTGATGAAATAATCATTTCACACGTGCCGAAATGGGTCGAAATCCAGGACGTCACACCATTCCCCCAGGTGGAATACTTGGGGATAGATAGAACGAAAATGTTGGAACAACAATTGTTGGCCAATCTAAATTGCCCATCAGAAGCAGCAATGAGATCCATATTCATCCCATTCTCTAAACTAAAGCGTCTAGTTCTTTTTTATTCTTATCTGGATCCCTTGATGCTTGAGATTCTATTCCGATTGGCCAATAATCTAGAGTCAATGAGGCTTGAGTGTTTCAACTTAAGGAGTCTCTCTCATCGCATGCAGCACCTTTCCTCACTCCAGAAACTCGACATTTATAGTTGTAATGGACTTGATTTATCGTGCCAAGAAGATGGGCACCGCACCCAATGGCAATTCCTTATGAAACTTCGTGTTCTTAAAATGTTGGATGTTCGGCATTTGGTGGTGTTCCCCAAATGGATTCAATATCTTGAGATTTCTGGTTGCGAGAATCTGTTGAGTTTGCCGGAATGGATTGGAAATTTCCCTTTACTCGACAAGCTTGTATTATCAAACTGTCCAAGATTAAAGCATTTGCCATCGAAAATACACAACCACGCAAGCTTGAGAATCCTTGACTGTCCCGCCCTCGAATAGAGGGGCCTAACATTCCGGTCATTGCTTCGAAGGATGATAAATGGTAACGATTAGCAAAGTAGAGGTACGAGAAAAGACTCATATCGCATTTCAATAGTAGTGTTCCTTTTTTAACTATTTTACCTTCTCTATTATTTAACTAATTTTCTCTTCTCTTCACTATATAAATTCGCAGTGCTGATAGGCGTCCCTCCACTCCACACCGGTTCGCCACCACCTTTGCCTCGTTGTGTGAAGCCGCGAGTAGAACAAATACCACCTTTGCCTCTCCTCGTCTTCCTCGTACAACCTCCTCACTCTCCCTCCATCACTGCCGTTGGAAGAACCCCAGCGTCTCCCACGCGCGTTGTATCCTCTCGATCGCCTCCTTCCTCTTTGGCCAGGTCCGCCAAGGTCGATGATCGGGGGACGCTCGGATTCTCGGAGCCATCTTCGGATGTCTCCTGCAGTCGGATGAAGAAATTCTGGAGATTTCGGTGATCCTGGCGTCGATGAGGCCTTTGACGTCGGCTTTCGAGTCGTCGCTCGCTCTGTCGTAGCTCTCTGCTCGCCGGAGTCAGAGGCCACATCGATGGTGGGCATTGAGGCATTGATCCTCTCTCTCTCTCTCTCTCTCTCTCTCTCTCTCTCTCTCTCTCTCTCTCTCTCTCTCTCTCTCTCTCTCTCTCTCTCTCTCTCTCTCTCTCTACTGCAATTCAATTTTCACTCTGAATGTATATTTGTTGGAGATGAGTTTGGATTATGAATTGAATGTTATGGAGACATTGCAATGCACGATTCGACATTGTCTTAGCCCTTGGATCAATTATTGTGTCATCTTAATGCAATGCCGACTCGATTACATGAATTGGGTTTCAAATATGTTGCGTCGTAATGGAAACCTGCTGTTTCATAGGAAAATCTAGAAAGTGTACATAGATTCTTGCCTTGCAGTTGATTCTGGTTATCGTCGTTGAGCGAGTTGAAGGCTGGTAAGAATTCTGCTTTTTATCCTTACCCGCCCTTGTACAAAGTCGAAATCTGAAGCTGAACCAAACAGAAATGTTCCTGGAAGCACAATTTTTTCCCGTGGTAGATTAGTGTTTTTAGCTGTCATACGAGTATTTAGCACAATTTATTCTAAAGATGGCATCTTTCATTTTCAGATGTAAACACGTAAAAAAAAAAAAAATTTGCCCCCCACTAACAGAGCAAATGAAGAGAATTATCCGCCTAATACCATGAATATCCTTCGCCCACTATCTCCTCATCTTCCTGTTTACAAGGTCTACAGCCTGAAATCAGGAAGGCCAGAAGTTCTATAGACGCCCTTGGAAATGTAATGGACAGTGTAATTTAGAAGTGTCGTCTCCTTGTGGATTGGTGGGTTGTCTGCTGCTGTTTATTCCTACGGGTCCA
The DNA here is from genome assembly GCA_014182895.1 of Angophora floribunda. NCBI lineage: Eukaryota > Viridiplantae > Streptophyta > Magnoliopsida > Myrtales > Myrtaceae > Angophora > Angophora floribunda. Next base: position 31,011,118 of record CM024712.1, read on the forward strand.
TACAGACTCGAAGATGGCTGAGGAGTGTGGCTGAAAAAGCACAGCACCGACACTCTCGGACCTCTCTTGTTAACCACGGCTCAGTGCTCGACACTCTTATACCAGTCATTCGTTATGAGCTGCATATGCGACAGTTAATGAACTGTTCTCGGTCTGTTAGTTCTCAGGTCAGAAATGAATGGACATAGTTTCTAGATATTGCCATGATTGCAATCTTCATGTCTATGAATACATAAAACTGCAGAATTTCTAGGACCCACATTGACCACTTCTGTGAAAAGTGCTCCACATATCTCTCTCATTTAGACAATTTTGAACCTGTCAATGTGAGGGCTAGCATTACACGACGCAGTTAAAATCAAGTTTGGATTAGTCAAATAGCTCTGTTAGCATACTTAATGCACAGGCCATTTGGGAATGTAAATGCAGATTTGTCCTACCAAAAAAAGTGCAGATTATGAAGAAATTATGCTATTGCTAGAGGGAAGATGCCATGGTAAATTCTTAAGAGCTCTTTAACTAGCTTAGCACATGAGAAAGTACAAAAATAAGGTCACCAAGAGGATTGGAGTATGTCGACCAATCAAAATACAGAGAAGATCAGAGATGAATGATGATACCTGGCCAGAGCTACTTACCTGCAAAAGATCTCCGATGTTGATCACTAGTGCTCTAGGAATTGAAGGACCGTCGATCCACTGGTTCTCATGAAGCACTTGAAGTCCTCCTGGAGGAGAATTGTGAGGAAGTCGGAATGCTTTGTCACACACAGGGTCAACTTGGGTTGGGGGCACGGCAGATGGTAGTGGTACAGTGGATGGTAGTGGCACATGACCGAGTGTCCCTTTCCACAATCCATCTCCTTCAAGTGATTTGGGTGGAGTCCCAGGGGCCAGGGCTTCTGTTAAGAACTCAAACAGACAAGTGCCCAGTCTCATCACATGCTTTGAGTACTCCATCAGCATTTCTCTGCCAAAGAAATGGCGATGCATCAGAAAACTGAACTAGAGTTGCGGTAAAACTATGATCAGATGGATTCCCAGAGAATATCATTGGGCACTTTCATTTCCTGAGTGGTCAACGCCCAATCCTCGCCGACCAAATGTAAAAGTACGCGAACAATTCCAGTTTTATACACTTACTAGTTTAGCCCTTGATTTATTGAAGAAAAAACGCAGGGTATCAAGTATCGTACAGTGAAAAGCAGTTACTTTACCCCTGTATGAAATTCTGCAGTCTTTATTAATTCACTTCGTGAACTTGTTCATGCATTTTCCCTTTCGATAAGGTGAAAAAACGAAATGGAAGCCATTGGCTCACCTGCAAGCATCGGGCATCTCCTCAGGCTGGGGAGGCTCAGGTCCCATGGAGCAAAACATGCTGTCCCTCCAATCAGCAGCTACCGAATTATAAAGGGCCATGTTGCTGTTGTGCGTGACCCTCTTCGTGAAATCTCTGGTGTAGAATCCTTTCTTGGCCTCCGTCTCCTGCTCGAGCAACCTGCGCGACCCCTCTTATCACCTCCTCCAAAAGGCTCTCAGGGAACCCATGGTTGATCACCTGGAAGAAACCCCTTTTTTTCCTGTGCTTGCCCGATATTCCACATCATCTCCTTGCGACGGGCGGGGCCCGTGTTCGCATATCCTTGATCTATCACCGGGATCTCCACGCAATCCTCGCTGCAGGCCATGCCGTCGAGCGGCCGGAAAAATATGCAGGAAACTTGGGCGATCCCAGCATCCACAAGGCCCTTGACCCCGGCCTTTGTCTCGTCGAACGCTCTCAATTTGCTCGCTTGGTCATGTTCGGGATCCACGCAAGTGACCGTTTTGTATTTTGTTACTCGGTATTACCGTATTTGAGCGACTTGGGTCTTGATGAAGTTCACTTTACGTAGTTTTATAGTGGTGACATTAGACGTCCATCACTGTTGATTTAGAGAAGAAGCTGAACACAATGGACATGAAGGTCGTCAATAACTGAGTTTTCTTTTAAATTGAAGTTGTCCAAAGGAGATATCAAATAAACACTCGAAGTCGGCAATGTAAGAATTCCTTCGTTTCTCGACTAAGACTATTCGTCGCCAAATCCATGAAAGCTCATGTTAACGTGATCTTCAAGAAGAATAGGGATGGAAATTGCTTACCTGGTTGTGCCACGTGTCTAAATCCCGTACATTCTCGTCTGTCATATTAACCAACAGGATTAATTGACCCAGGAGACATGTAAAGAGTATACATGATTACTGGAACATAATATTTTATAAAATGAAGCAAAATGAAAATAAAAAGAGATTATTTGTTTTTATAAATGTATTAATAAAAAACCATAAATGATTAATTGACTTCCTAACGAGAGAAAATCCAAAAATATTTCATCCATTGCTTACAAAAGAATTCTTTTTCACTATTATGCATAAACGTGATTGGTGCATGCGATATCAGAAGAGCTCATAAATTAATTACTTATTATATGGTGACCAATTAAACTTATAACAATGCCATAAATGAAATTCTAACATATGAAAGATCATGTAACATATTGCTATTTTCCATATATAAGTGAATCCTTGAGGAAAAAAATTATAAACAAGACAATCTAATTGGTGTTTAAATTATGGTACTCTTGACATTATGACATTAAAATAAATGCAAAATCTCATTAATTTCAAGACGAATAATCCAATTAAAATAATCACAATGTTGCAAACTTTTACTTTGTAGTAACGAAAACTTCTCAAAATATATAAATATGTAAATGATATATTTGAAGCTATTTAAAGATGCAATACTTAAAATTTTTCACTATATATTTTCATTGATGTCGATATCATGAATACAATATTTTGTTAATAGTACTTACTTTTTCAAAATCCAACGGTATCAAATTAAATCTATTTTTAGACTCATGCAAAAAGCACAAGATTTCAAATAGTAGTATTGTGTACATAACACCCCAAAAATTCCTAGAGAAATATCTAATTCTGGTGGGAGTAAATTCAGTGTTCAAATCACATTTCTCACTCAGGTCACGTCTATCATGCTTGTGTTTGGGTAGAACCTTAACTGCTACATGCCGACTAGAGTGATTCACTTATACTCATCAAAACTAGTCCACAAAGGATTTGAACTTCTCCCGTTACAATCTTCTCAAAGAAACAAAAAAAGAAGAAGTAAAATTATGAAATTGGATCAATACCTTGGCTCTCTCTGCCTTTAGTCGGGCTGGACCCAACCCAAATAATCTCATTCGTTAGCAATTGACGGAAAACGTCATCGCTCTGCATCAACTTCGGTCTCTATAATCAATTCGTTATAAAGGTTAATTAGATGTACAGGATTCTTAAGCTATGACTTAGGAACAGTGCATGTGACATGGAGAATTCCATTAGGATAAAAATTTGTGAATTTTTGGATTGAGCAAAATGAGCTGTAGTTTTTTGTTTAACACTACATATAAACTGTGTTTTCAACAGGTTTCATAAAAAAATGGAAGGAGAAAGTCATAGCTTATGAGCTACCACTTACTGAGAAAAATGACAATGATGTTTAATAATGGCTGCTGGGGGATCGGGCTGCTAGAATACGAGTTTTGCAATTTATGAAAACAAAATCTGTTAGGACAGAGTTGGATAGATGACAGGACAATTCGATGTTTGTCTTAGCGCTTGGATCAATACTTGCGTCATCTTAATGCGATTAGATCAATTGGGTTCTAGATGTGTTGCGTTATAGAGCAAACCTACTGTTCCATAGAAAATCTAGGAAGTGTACATAACTTTTTGCCTTGCGATTGATTCTGGTTATCATCGTTGAGTGAGTTGAAGGCTGGCAAGAATTCCATTATTTATCCTAGCCACCAATATACAAAGTCAAAATCCAAAGCTGAACCAAATAGAAATGTTCCTGAAAGCTCAATTTTTCTCGTGGTAGATTAGTGTTTTAACTGTCATACAAGTATCCAACACAGTTTCATCTAAAGATAGCATCTTTCGTTCGATTTTAGAGGGGTATTTGTTAATCTTCCTCTCCCTCTCTGTTGGGCTCTCTTTTTGGTTCTGCTTTTGTTTAGAAAATGATCTTTGTTTTTGAGAATTGTGCGGGTGCTCATAGATGAACAGTGAAGAAGAGCAATCCTATTCTGTGGTAGTTTTACGTAGATGAACATATGGAGAGAGACTTTTATCTTCAAATACAGGCATCAATAAGACCACATTAATAAATTCACACGGTCTACAACTTGAAATCAAGAAGTGCAAAAGCTCCAATTAGGCCTTTGGAAATGTAATGGGCAGTGTAGTCTCCTTGTAGATTGGTGGGTTGTCTGCTGATGCTAATTCCTTGATGGGTCCACACAACCATGAAGATGGCCAAGGAGTTTTGCTGAAGAAGCGCACCACCGACACTCTCGGGCCTCTCTTGTTTGCCATGATTCAGTGCTCGACACTTCTAAACCGGTCGTTTGCTATGAGCTGCAAATGCAACAATTAGGTAACAGTTCCTCAATAAGGAACGTAATTTATATCCACTACTATGATTGCAATCTTAATGTTGATGGATACAAAAATTGCAGAATATCTAGAACCGACATTGACCCCCCCCCCTCCCCGGGTGAAAAATATAATGTTCAACATACTTCTGTCTCATTTAGACAATTGTGAACCTGTCAATGCGAGGCTAGCATGATATAAGGAAGTTAGAATCAAGTTTGGATTAGTCCAACAGCTCTGTTAGAATACGTGATGCACAAGCCATTTGGGAATGGTAAACACGGATTGTCTTACCAAAGAAAAGTGCAGATTGTGAAGACATAATAATATTGCTACAAGGATGGTAATCTACATCCTAAGTTCTCAAAAGCTCTTCAACTAACTTAGCAGATGAGAAAACAGAGTAATGAGGACGAGAAGAGGATTGCAGTGCCTCGACCAATCAAAACACAGTTTCAGAAAAGTTCATAGATGAACAATGATGTCTTGCCAAAGCTTCTTACTATCAAAAGATCTCTGATGTCAATCACTAGTGCTCCAGGTATTGGAGGAACGTCGATCCACTAGTTCTCATGAAGCACTTGAAGTCCTCCAATTTGATCTTGGATGAGAATTGTGAGAAAGTCATTGTCCGAATGCTTTGTCGCACCCAGGGTCAACTCAGGTTGTGGGCATGGCGGATGGTAGTGGCACATGATCGCGTGTCCCTTTCCACATTCCATCTCTTTCAAGTGATTTGGGTGGAGTCCTAGAGTTTCTGATAAGAGCTCAAACAGACGAGAGCCCAGTCTTGTCACATGCTTTGAGTACTCCGTCAGCATTTCTCTGGCAAAGATATGGCGATGCATCATAAAACAGAACTACAGCGGCCGGAAAAGTAAGTCAGCTGGATTCCCAGAGTATACCATAAAGGGTATTGGTATTTTGTATCAACTCGGGTGCAAAAGTTTGGTACGGCTGCCACTAGAACGCGAATAAAATCAACTGTCAAAGAACATCCTTTTTTTCTACCAAAAAGAAAGGGAGAAGAACCTCTGAGGTTCCCATCGGTGGAAACGATCATTGAGGATCATATCACTGATTTGTCTCATTGATTGAGATTAGATGCAAGATTATATGCCATGACGGGCAGTGGAATTTAGGCGAGAAATTTTGTGCAGATACAGCGGAAGCAATTGCCTATGCCGCTCGGCACTTTCATTTCCTGCTATTTTGGCTGATTCAAATGGAAAAGTGCACGAATAATTCAAGTTTCACACTTGCTACGGTAAACCTTGATTTGTTGAAGCAAATTAAAGTATCAAAGAGTGAAAAGCAGTTACTTTGCACTGACATGAACTACTTAAATTCTTTTGCAAACTATCTTTTATCAATTCACTTTGTGAATTTGTTCTTGAGTTCTTCCTTTTCGAAAGGTGAAAAAAACGCAACGGGAAGTCATTGGCTCACCTGCAAGCTTCGGGCAACTCCTCGGGCTTGGGAGGATCCGATCCCATGAAGCAAAATACACTGTCTCTCCAATCAGCAGCGACTGAATTGTGTTAAAAGTCCCACGTTGCTGTTCTGGTTTGATCTCTAGTGTAAAATTTTTTATTGGCCTCCGTCTCTTGCTCGAAGAACCTGCGTGGTCCGTTAATCGCCTCCTCCAGGAGGATCTCAAGGACCCATGGTTGATTACTTGGAAGAAACCCCCTTTTTCCAATGCTTGGGCAATATTTCGCAACATCTGGTCGTGACCAGCGGGGTCTGCGTTCTTGCATCCTAGGTCGATCACCAGGATCTCCACGCAATCCTCGCGGCAAGTCACTTTGTTGGGTGGCCGGAGGAATATGCGGGGGACTTGGGCGATCCCAGCGTCCGCAAGGCCTTTGACTCCAGCTTTGGAAAATTTACTAAAAATGCCATAACCCTATTGAACTCATATCAATTCAGTTATAAACCTTTCAACGTATCTAGTTGAGTCATAAACCTTTTGATAATTAGCCAATATAGTCCATCTGACGTATTTAAGCTGAAAATTAATGACATGGATGTTATCCGTCCTACATGACATGGCAAATGCTGACATAAATTTTTTTTTTTTAATTATTATTATTATTTTGATTTTTTTTTTCTGAATTTTTATTAACTTTTTTCTTTTCTTTTCTTTTCTTTTCTTTACTATTTTTTTCTATTTTTTTTTCTTTCATTGTTAAGGGATAGCAAGAGTTCGCCAACCACTAACTGAGCCCAATGACCCCCACTGACCATTGGGCAAGGACTCGCAACCCTCACTCATAAACAATAAAAAAGAAAAGAAAGAAAATAGACAACTCAGAAAAATTCAAACATAATAAAAATTTCAGAAAATGTTTGCGTTAGCATCAACCACATTGCGTAAGACTACCAATGCCCAATCATCAATTTCCGACAAAATTTGATGAAATATATTGGCAAATTCTTAAAAAGTTAAAGACTCAATTAGCCAAATTGAAATATTTAGAACTAAAATGACACAAGTACAATGATTCGTCACTTTTTAGAAAAGAAAATTTTTCTTTTCGTATTTTGTATTGTCCAATGCTCTCAATTCGCTCACTGAGTCATGTTTGTCATTTGTGGTAGCGACCATTGTGATTTCTATTTAAAGGCATTACAATGTTTGAGCAAGTCAGGTGTTGATGAAGTTTGCTTTATGTGATTATATAGTGGTGATGATGGGCATTCATCATCGTTGATATAGAGAAGAAGCTAAACATGAGGGACATGAAGGGGTTCGAGAACTGAGTGAAGACAGTACATCCTTTTCTTTTAAGTGAAAGTTGGCCCCAGAAGATATCAAACAAACGCTTGGAGTTGGCAACGTAAGAATTCCTTGTTTCTCAACTATAATACTATTAGTCGCTATGTCCTTGAGAGCACATATTGATGGAATCTGAAATCTCAATGGGGTTGGAAAACGTTTTCCAATAGGGATTATTGAGTCACGTGTCCGAATCCTGTGCATTCTCAATTTTATATGAACAAACATGATTAATTGAATTACCGGACATGTAAAGAGCTCAAAAATTTTTGCTTAACTATTGAAACATTGTATTTAAATTAAGCATGATGAAATATAAAAGGAGATCAAATGGTCATAATAAATGGCGACTATTTAAAATTTGAAACAATGCAAAAACTGGAAATCCAAAGTTAAGGAAGATCACGGAACATGCATTCCTATTTTTCCACATGTAAGTTACCCTTGAGAAAGGTAGTAAAAACAAAATAATCCAATTGGTTTTTTAAATTAGCTCGCATGGGCAGCCCTATATTACATATTATGACATCAAAATAAATACAAAATCTTTGTAAAATCCAACCGTAAAATTAAATTAAAATAATCTCATGTTGCAATTATTCTATTTTATGTTGTTCATAAAAATGAAAAAGTTCCCCCCTGATCATAGAAATATGTACACTAACATGAACCTATTTAGAGATGCATTACTGAGAAATTTTAATCCATGTCGATCTCATAAATATATGATTTTGTTAAAATTGTTTAATTTTTCAAAATTCCGACTAAATTATAAACAAAACTATAGATAATCCCGCGCAAAGCACAAGAGTTCAACTTGTAGTATTTTGGAACCCCCCCCAAAAAAAAAAAATAAAAATAAAAAACTAGCAGTTGACGAACCCAAAATTTTGTCGTTGATCGATTCAGTGTCAAACCACATTGGCCGGGCAATTTGTGTCCACCATCCCTTGCGTGGATGGAACCTTAACGTACATGTCGACACGTGTCATTTACGCATACACATGATGATTAATCTAATAAAGGGTTTCAATTCCTTATGTTTTGATCTTCTTAATGAAAAAAAAAAATCACAGATGCATTTATTTTGCGAAAAGTAAATAATTTGAAAATTATATTTTTAAAAGTGATCATTTATAACACTTACAAAGATTAATAAAAAAAAAAAAATTTCATCATACATGAAAATTTTTAGTCATAAATTATTATCAATTACAAAAATATTTTTTTATTGACTATTTATTTTAAGTGATATAAATGATTGATATTAGAAAATTACTGTCAAGACCTCGGTTCCCCTCTCTCTCTGCGCGCCTCTGGGTTGGGCTGGACCGACCCAAATATAATCTTTCGTTACTCGTGTTTAAGCCTCGTTCTTAGCAACTAACGGGAAAACGCCGTCACTTTGGCATTAGCTTCTGTCTCGGTCGCCAGTACTTTTTCGCTTTTGGCACGAACTAGAAGCTCTTCGACCTCGCTTCCCTTCGCCATGGTGATCATCTCTCTCAATGATTGTTCGAGCCGTGGAGCTTCTTCTTCACTGGATCTCTCGCAATTCCGCCCTTTTTCTTTTGGGTTGCAAGGATTATTTGAAGACGGCAATCCCTTCGCATCTCATCTTGGAGAGAGGCTCCAACCTCGTCGTCATCGACCCTGGTACTACTCCCACTGTCTCTCTCTGTCTCTCTTGTATTGAATAGCTTCAAAGCCCTCCCTCGACCCTAGCTTGAACGCGGCTCGTTCCTTTGCTTTTATAGGTTCTGCGAACATCAGAGTGGCCCTCACCCAGCAGGACGCGCCTTTCATCGTCCCTCATTTCGTCGCCTGGCACACCAGCCAGGTCCCCAAGCGAAACGTGCAAGATTAGATCCCACATTGTTCGCGACTCCCCCTTTTTTGTTCGGTTTTGCCTGTGTGTTTGCTTTTGGCATTGTGGGGTTTGATGGTTTGCGTTGAGCAGAGCTTTCTCTGAATTCGAAGGGTTTCCTTCTGCTTTGTTGTTGTCGTTCTCGAGTTTTTAGATGCTCAAGTCTCAAGTAACGACGGCGCAACACATGGAGCGAGAGAAGGCTTATGATATTGTGAGTTGACTTCTGCTGTTTGTCTTTAGTTGTGACTGTTAGATATATTCAGACAATTCACGATATTCTAGATATCTACAATATTCTAAATATGTGACAACATGTAAATGCCTTGAAATTAGTCAATTTTCTCAGTATTAACATGTGGGTTAGTGTACTCAGATAGCATAGTTGTTGAAGATTCCGTTCTTGGATGAGTATGAGGAGGTCACGAACAGCTCTTTACAGCGCAAGTAAGCTTTTTTGAAAAGACTGTTGGACCTAGTTCATTATTGCCTGAGTTAAGCTGCTTTCTCACTTCTACCTAATCTTTAAAATGATATGGCAGACTTAAGAGGAGGCCTTTCGTGTGAACTTCACCATTTTCATCGTCCAATTATCTCTTTATTCCTTCGTTTGAGTTGGCTACTCGAAGGTTACAGTATTTTAAAGGCTATTCTCTCAACTTTTTTTTTTTTTTGGGTATTCGAGATAATGAAGTGTTTTCAATTTTATGAGCATAATGTCCGCTGAGGATGATTATTTCTTTGATGGTTGGTTGGTAAAGGACTTGGAAGATTTTGATGCCTTTTTTTTTTTTTTTATAACTTAGAAATTTCTCCTCTTGTTCTATGTAAATCTATACTGCATTGTTATCCGAGAGGAGACTGCAGAGTCACTGCACTCTTGGATCTAGTATATTCTCGAATATAAGTACTGTCGGCTCAGTTCCTGCCCCCAAAGCATATATAATAAATAAACCCACCCAGGGCGCCCCAAAAAGAATAGAATTCTACCCAAAGCGCTTAGTTGTCTACGTCTCTACGTAAGGACGAGTATATAGATGTCCCTTGCTGCCTTTTATGTGTATTGTTTTGCAGTCTTCAGTTTCTAATGCATCATGATATTTGTTATAGGAGTTCCTCCATGATTGTGTCATGCAACCCATTTCCTTGTCAATTATTATCACAGTGAAAGAAAAACTGACTTATCCATTAAACAGATGGGATGTGTTGATGGCTATAATCCACAGAAGGTTAGGAAAGACTCAGTCTTTGCTTGGCCGGATTTGAATGAGAAGCAAATTGCAACTCTGGTAACAGGCCTATATATAACTGTTATTCTCAATTCGTGGACTAATGATTCTTTTGAGTTTGTGGTCTTCACTTTGGCTCATACCTTTTACCTTTTATCTTTTATCTTTTTGCTTATGTTATCTGCTTCTGTTGATTGATATGTTATAGACTCAGAATTTAAAACCATTCTGCCAGTGTATTATATGGTCATAACGATATAAAATTCTTAGCTTATGTCTGCACTGGAGCATGTTTCCAGGATGGTAGATGCCTAGGATTGCGACGCTCTACCACCAAAAAGTGGTCATCCGTGTACATTTTGGAACTTAGTAGAGAGATTATATAGTAGATTCTAAATAAAAATTCCAAATGATCGTCTTGTTTCTAAATTGGAGTACCGTGGATGTTTATCAGCTTAGATGATTAACATAGCATGTGATGAAAACTGTCATCCAAAATTGTAGATGGCTGGCTTCTGTCAATGATAGGAACTTCTGACCATCGACCTTCAATCATGTGTGAAGCTGATTTTCACGCAAATGCTTGTTCCGATTATTTCTCAATGAGCATACTATGTAGCTCTGCCTCCTGTTCAGAAGAGGCTGTACCAGCTTATGCTTTCGAGCAGAAGCATCCAGCTTCAACGCCCCTAGCATGTAGTCAGTCTACTGAAATTGTTCTGTTGGGTGCATGGTGCCTTGGTTTGTTTAAGGATGTGAGTTGATAAGGAGATGGCTTGCTATTATTTTTTTCTTGCTGTTCAGGGATATGTGGGGTTGCCCCTCGGCTAGGGCAAAGGTCTTGGGCTTTTTATAAATAGTCAAGGTTGCTAAAAGACCTACATGTTGTAGTTTGCTAAATTTCTTAAAAACATGTCTTATTCAAAGGCTGAGCCTTGTTTTTTTCTGCCATCTCATTTCTATCACATGTGCGGTTAATATAAATTTCGTAACATTTTCAGATTTCACCATTCATCTTGTTGAAATTAGGTGGTGCAGTGGAAGCGAATCATAAATTTGCAATTATGGCGGGAGCTGTAGAAATTGACAGAGAAATAAAACGAGGAACAATAAAAGGATACCAAAAATTTATGTAGTTCAATCCGAATGTTGAAATTTACGTCCACAGAAAGCGCCACCAAAATAATCCACTAATAAATCGGAGAATTACAGAATTACACGCACTCACACGGTCAAGTGTTTCCCAGCTCTAGTGCATATCCGATACCCACTGTATTTGGATACTCACTGTATTTGGCAACTCAACTCGATGGACTCACGCACAAATCTCCCTGGTCTCATGCCCTCTTTCTCTCTGGAGCTCTGACTTCTTGCTTTCTGCTCCCACGGTCTTTCCCCTTTTATGGAAGAATCGATGGAGAAACAAGACAAATGGTGGCCATCTTAAGAAGTCCTGCGCCTCCATGCAATTAATGACGGTGGTGTACATGGCCATCATGCACCCACGGCGGACGAGGGAGCAAAGCTTCTGCCTTCCCTCTTTTCTTCATTTAATGACTAAGGACAATTGAAGCCCACAAGACAAACTCTGAAGCAAAAGTGGGCGCCATCATGTGCATGCGTTAAAGAAAGGGAGAAATTGGACGTCCAAGTCCATAGGCCTGCATTTATTGAATGGAGACGAACAACAAGTCTCAACCTTCAATTTTCAACTTGCGGCCAAAAAAAGAAGAGCTTCCATGTGGGACCAAATCTTCTTCATCGAATGCTGCAAATTGGCCTATGACAAAAAAAAGAATGATCAAGGTTGAAGAATTCTTTTTATTTATGCAGGCCGTGGTCGGTTCTCAAATAATGATGCAGGACATGCTTCCTCATTTCAGCATATTAGTAAAATGTTGTGCATGCAAATTGGGTACCATACACAGACTCGAACTTAAGACATAATTTAACACATCTCATGCTTAGAAGAGTTCATAATAAAGGTTAATTGGATATACAGTATTCTTAAGCTATGACTTACTAATAGTGTAGGTGAGATAGAGAATTTCATGAGGACCGAAATTTATGCACTTCTGAATTGAGCAAAATGAGTTGTAGTCTTTTGTTTAACACTGCATATGAACTCCATGCATCTTCGTCAGCTTTTGCAATCAAAAACACACCCTACTTTTGTGTCATGGAAAGGTGGAGCGGTAAGATAAGCATTGTATCATGATATTCTCACTTTTTTCTATAAGAAGATGAATTTCGTCTAAGACTATAAAGTTGGCGAGTTAAATATGACTCGTTTCGTTTCCTCCTAGATGGAGAATTAGGAGCTGTGTGTGAGAAACTTTGTTGGTTTCTTGATCAAATAATGCAAAACATATTCAACACCATCTCTTTTTCTAGGCGAATGATTATGGCGAGCATTTATTGCATTTTCGCAAAGTATGTGCCGTTTAGAAAAATGGCATCTCCAAGGCACAGAAAACTTCTTCAAGGCATGCCATGTTTCCATTTTTCTGATATGGCGGTCATTCATCAACATTACATTGTTTTGCACACACACAAAAAATAATGAAGGAAGCATTAGTCAATTAAGGGAGGAAATCACAATCAATATTACATGAAAAAACCAGAGAGTAAATGGTCCATAGTGGTTCCATATGCACGAAAGTCGAAACCTTAAGTCTCGTCTATTGCTATGTTAATGGGAGGAAATCAAATTATGGCAAGTGGGAATGGAATTGACCCAATGAAGAAGATAAAGCGGGTGCAAATGTTAGGTGATATGAAAGAAAGACCCGTGGGTTCTTGCAAATGCTGGGGGGGTCCCAAAGTCGTTGGGAGTTCACTAAACTCAACGACCACAGCCGTAAGCCTGAAAATGCACATGATAAAAGAAGATGGAGAAACATAGGACATCTGACTCCCCGCAATAGTAGCGTAGGGTACAGAAGAAAATAAATGGGGACATATAATAAATGGGAACTCCCAAAGTCGTTGGGAGTTCACCTCACTCAAACACCACAGCAGTAATCCTATTTCTCCTCTTTTTTTTTTTCTTTTTGAAAGAGTGAGTACTTACCACACGGCATGAGTAATTAATTATTATCATTTTCTAAATGAAGGTGGAGCAAACCGCGTTTGCGTCGCCCTTTTTGAAAAATAAGGATCCGGCCAATAAGTAGCTTACGACCAATCTCTAATACTTTGACTTGTGTACATAGAAAATATTTCCGAATTGATTATACAGCTTGCATGATTAACCTAATCACGTTGCGTGATTTTATAATTTGAAACTTACAATTAGCAGGACAGTGATAAAAGGAGTCCTTGTGCTATTTACATATTTGAGTTTTCAAGCTTTTATTTCCTTCACTTAAAAATTAAAACTTGCATTAAAAATCATTTGAAATTCAGTTTGCTCCATCAATTTCTAATGGACAGAAATCATTGCTGGCTTCCTTAATTCCCTATAGACATAATAACAGACTAGGTGAGAATATGTCTACATGATCATGAATTCCCATGTGCAAAAGAGAAACGTAATTTATTAATCATCCTTTATTACTAATATGAGTGACCGAAACATTTAGAGTTAACATTAAACTATCTCTCTGGTTTTATTGTCACAAAATATGGATGATCCAGAATTAATCATTTCGAGAAGTTTCCAACTCTCATGTTTGTGTATGCTTACATATAGAGGCAATTATAGACTTTTTTTCTCATTGATCGAAATAAGGATCCTCAAATATCTTGATATATGTAAAATTTACTTCGAAAGGTATTTATACGAATGATATATGTAGAAAGTGCTACATATTTTGAAAAAAAAAATATTAAAAAAAAGACTAAGGGAGGTGCAATATCAAATTTTTAGAAAAACAAAAGGCTCAAGGACGTGTTGTATGACATATAGGACTTGCTCGACGGTGTTGCAACCGAAGATCTGAGGCGGAAGGTCACCCCCGGCAAAAAGATGTTGAAAGCGGTACGCGTTTTCTTCTCTAAATCGAATCAGCTTGCACGCCGCCTCGAAGTGGCTAATGAGATTCAGGAACTTAGGAAGAGATTGGATCAGATTTAAAAAGATAGGGAGGATTTCCATTTTGAGGAGCATCAGAGCGAGGCAACAATGGCCATCGGGAGAGGAAAGAGACGTGAAGTTCCCTCACCTGATGAAAAAATAATTGGTAGGGAAGAGGACAAAGAAAAGATCATCCAACTCTTGTTTGGTTCCTCATCTAGCAAGAGCGTGTCGTTTGTTGCCATCGTTGGTAAAGGAGGTCTCGGAAAAACCGCACTCGCACGACTAGTATACAACGATGGCAAGGTAAAAGAACATTTTGAGCTTAAGATGTGGGTGTGCGTGTCCGATGTTTTTGACGTGAATTCAATTATCAAATAAATTCTTCAAAAAGCGAAAAAAGACTGTCAAGAGCATGATGATGATGACTTGCCGAGGCTTCGTTGTGAAATTCTAGGAAGAAATATGTGCTTGTTTTAGGTGACTTGTGGAATGAAGATCGGGATAAATGGTTGAAGCTTGGAGATTGGCTAAAGGATGGTGAACTAGGAAGCAAGACACTTATAACCACTCGTAGTCACACGGTAGCGAAGGTGACGGATGAATAATCAATTATCTATGATCTAAAAGGCCTAACTACAGACAAGTCTTGGGATCTATTTAGGGAAATGGTGTTTGGAGATAGGCAAGCATCGATAGACCAGAGATTGGAGGAGATGGGAAGAGGTATAGTTAGAAAATGCGCTGGGGTTCCCCTTGCCATAAGAACTATAGGAAGCCTTTTGTATGGCAAAAAGGAAGATCAATGGAACCGTTACAGAGTGAAGGAACTTCCAAAAATACTGGAAATTGATGCAGTTGATAATGGAATAATGCAAGTCCTCAAGTTTGTTACAATCATCTCCCGTCATGCTTGAAACATTGTTTTGCATATTGCTCATTGTTTCCAAAAGATTATGTTCACGAGAAAGATACGATGATCCATCTTTGGGTGGCACAAGGCTTTATTGAGTCATGCAATAAGAAGGATAACCTTGAAGAGGTCGCCGAAAATTACTTGTCAGAACTCCTATGTAGGTCATTTACCAATGTTGCAAAAAAAAGCAACAATGGTGAGGTCCTAAAATTCAAGATGCATGATCTCATGCACGATCTTGCCCAAAAAGTTGCTGGAGGTGAATGCAAGATTGTTAGTTTTAAAGGAGATAATGATAGAGGAATTCGACATGCGTCGTTTATTTTAGAGATTTTTTTTGAAGAGAAAGTGGCGTCCTTGCTCAAAACATCCAAATTGAGGACATTTCTCTATTTGAAAGGTGAATCCTCTATACTCAACTGTCACAAAGTTTTCTCTGGTTGGGGACATTGCCGAGCATTGCATTTGCACTATACAAATATTCCTCTCCCTCCTTCCTCCTTAGGAAAGTTGAAGTTGTTAAGATTTCTTGATAATTATATGAATCAATCCATCTAGAGTTTGCCAGATTCAATCATTGATTTGGTGAACTTGCGGACCCTTAAACTCTCACTTTGTACGCACCTTCAAACATTTCCAAGAGATTTGAGGAAATTGGTCAAATTTAGACACCTCTCAATTGATACTATGGATTACTAAGTCACCTACCATCCCTACGTGAACTCCTTTCCTAGAGGACGTTGAAACTCAAGTACTTAAATGCATTGGAGTTCGTTCAACACACAAGTGAACCGAAGCAATCCGATACTACATGCCCTTTCTTCCCATCTCTTGAGAGTCTAGTCCTCTCCAACTTTATCAACTTGAAAGGATGGTGGGGAAGAAGGCAAGAAATGGGAGCACATCAAAAGCATCGGTTAGACAATTCACGATCATTCCTCCCAAAACTTTGGTCCGTGAACATATATAATTGTCCCCACTCGAATTCCATGCCACCATTCCCCCAGGTGGAACACTTGGGCATAGATAGCACAAAAATGTTGGAACAACAATTGATGCTCAATCTAAATTGCCCATCAGAAGAAGCGATGGGATCCACATTCATCCCTTTCTCTAAACTAAAGCGTCTAGCTCTTAGGGGTGATGGTGGTGACCTGGAGCCCTCACTGCATGAGACTCTACTCCGTTTGGCCAATAATCTTGAGTACATGAGCCTCCACTATTGCAACCTAAGTAGCCTCTCTCATGGCATGCAACACCTCTCCTTGCTCCAAGAACTCCACATTGGTTCTTGTGAAGGACTCGATTTATCATGCCAAGAAGACAAGCATGACGCGCAACGGCGATTCTTTACAAATCTCCATGTTCTTAACATTTCCCATTGTTCAGATTTGGTGACAAATTATCCGAGGGGATTCAACATGTGACAACTTTACAATCTCTCAAGATATTTTATTGTCAGAATCTGGAGAACGGAATAAATTGGAAATTTCTCTTTACTTGAAAAGCTTGCATTATTTTGGTGTCCAAGATTAATGGATTTGCCATCTGATATTCGCAACTGCACACGCTTGAAGGAATTGAGAATCATTGCTTGTCCCACTGTCGAAGAGACGTGCCTACCAGATGCGCACATTCCAGTCATCGTTTCGGAGAGGATGGATCGCAACTATTAGCGTAGCAGAGGCACGAGAAAAGACATATATCACGTATCAATAGCGTTCCTTTTTCGACTATTTTACCTTCTTTATCATTTAACTAAATGTCTCTTCTCTTCACTCTATATATATATTGGCAGTGCAAATATTTTATCAAAAAAGACGAGAGCGTTCCTCCACTCCACCCCAGTTCGCCACAACCTTTCTCGTAATGTAGCGCAGCGTGTAGAACAAATACGACCTTTGCCTCCTCGTCTACCTCGTACAACCTCCTCACTCCCCCTCCCCTCCTTCTTCTGCTCCATCACCTCCGCCGGAAGAACCCCACTGTCTCCTGTGTTGATCAGGTTGCGGTTGATTTGACCGAGGTCGATGATCGGGATGCTCAGATTCTTGGATCTGCCGTTCAATTCAGAGCCGCCTTCGGATGTCTTGTGTTGTCGAATGAAGAAATTCTGGGGAATTCAGTGATCCCGGCATTGACAAGGCCTTTGTCTTCGGCTTTCGAGTCATTGCTCCCTGTGTCATAGCCCCCTGCTCGCCGGAGTCAGAGGCCAAATCGATGGTAGGCATTGTTCATCTTTCTCTCTCTTTCTCTCTCTCTCTACTGCAATTCAATTTTCGCTGTGAATGTATATTTGTTGGAGATGAGTATGGATTACAGAATTGAATGTTATGGAGACATTTGGATTATGAATTGAGTGTTATGGAGACATTACAATGCATGATAAGAGCATCTTCTTTATCGCTAATCGATTGAGAGAAGAGGAGAACAATGACATTGATTGCGAGGTTCCATTTGACGTTAGAATTAAGAGGCCAAAGTACGGTTGGAATGTCAAAACTTAGCACAAGTGGACATTTTGGTATCAAAACTTTTAAAAGGTACATTTAAGTGCTAAAATCCGAAAAAAGTGGGACACTTAAATGCCAACAATGAAAAAATCCAGCCAAATTGCTGACGTGACTGTTTTCCAATGAAAGAAGTGCAAAACAACGTCATTTTGCAAGCTAACATGGCTATGTAAGCCCAAAAAGACATCGTTTTGGATGCTAATGTGACTAGACTCAACCCAAAATAACGTCGTTTCATGTCGAATTCAATTTTTAATATAAAAATAAAGTAAAATAAATTAAAAACTTAAAAAAAGAAGAAGAGGGTCAGCATAAGCGAGAGAGGCTCCCCTGCCTGTGGTCATTGCCCCATCATTGGTGGAGCGATAGTGATGATTGGCAAGGGTTGTTGGCAACCCTCACCGACCGAAGGTGAAGGCCAATAGGCTCTCACTAAAAGCCAGGAGAGGGTGACAATCATTTCCCAAATTTGGGCAAGGGTCGCCCGCCCTCGCCTACCACCATCAAACCTCACCTCGGGCTACCGGACCTCACCCCAAGTTTGGCGACGCTGGGCAAAGGCAGGTGACCCTCACCCAAATCTGGGAGAGGCTCGTCGCTCTCTCCCAACTTCTAGTGAGGGCCTTTGGCCCTCATCCATCATCGCCTTCACCCCCACGATAATGGGGTGACGGCCACAAGCGGGAGCCCCTCTCGCCATGCTAACCACTTTTCCTTTTCTTTTCTTTTTTAAATTAAGTTTTTAATTTTTTAATTTTTATATTAAAAATAGAATTTGGGCCAAAATGACATCGTTTTGGCTGAATTTGAGCTGACTCGGCTTTCCAACAAGCCATGTCAATAATTTATATTATTAAAAAATACCATGTCAGATTTCTAGAAATGGTTGCCTGACTTGGCACTAAAATGTCTCATTTTTCTAAAAAAATGGCATTTAAAGTGTACTTTTTGGAAATTTTTGTACCAAAATGTCCTTCCACTTGTGTAAGTATTGGCACTCCAACTATACTTTAGCCGAATTATGAGGTTCATAAATATGGAAGAAAAAAGTCATAGCTTATGAGCTCGCCCTAGCTTGGAAAATGACAACGCTGTTTGATAATGGCTGATTCTTTGGGGGATCGGGCGGCTAATACACAAGTTTTGCAATTATGAAAACAAATTATGTTAGGACAGAGTTAAACAATGATAGATGACAGGACGATTCGATGTTGTCTTAGCCCTTGGATCAATACTTGCGTTGTCTTAATGCGATGCTGACTCGATTAGATCAATTGGGTTTCGGATATGTTGGGTCTTAATGCAAGCCCACTATTTCATAGAAAATCTAGGAAGTCTACATAAATTTTTGCCTTGTGTTGATTCTGGTTATTGTCATCGAGCGAGTTGGAGGCTGGCAAAAATTCTGGCTTTATCCTTGCTCGCCAATATTCAAAGTCAAAATCCGCAACTGAACCAAACAGAAATGTTCCTAAAAGCACAATTTTTACTCGTGGTAGATTAATGTTTTAGCTGTCATACGAGTACTCAGCACAGTTTAATCGAAAGATGACATCTTTCTTTCCATTTAAGAGACACGTGTTAATCCTCCTCTCCCCTCTATTGTGTGTTCTTATTTAGGCTCTTGTTTTTGAGAGCTGTGTTGGTGAGATTGTCTATGATTGTATTTGATAACTGATGGTTTATAGTATGGTTGGAATTCTTTGCACGTTAATAGATAAGGCAAAACCGGAGTCGCTTGTCACGACCTATTTTTTTCCGTCCCAAATAAGAAACGAAATCGATAAATAAATAGGTTTAGGGGTATTGTCCAAATGGCGGGTCCAGGACCCTCATTAGACATGGGCTCTCCCAAGCCCATACCCTGCGTGATGTTGGGTGTTCATGAAAATCTTCAAATGAGGAGTCGCCACTAGCCTATTGGGGTCAACTAGAAACCAAACGAGGCATGGGAGTGTGCCTCACTTTCTACGCAACCAGAGATTCTAGGGTCGGGAACTTGATTACACTAATTAACCAATTAGTGCTCTTTCGGTACCTAATCTTGTTAATTTCCAAAAGACTTTTGGTCAGGCAGTTCGGATTGATTTTAGACTTAACCACTAACATGTGAGGTGATCATGCGGGTGCACAATCATCAAAACAACATTCAGCAATTGAAGAAAGCATTAAATAAATTGCAGGCAAAAGTAAACACCTAGCATTAAGAGATAAATAAATGAAAATCCTAATTAAACTAAAGGGAAACCATAATCATCGCATCATAAGCATACTATCAAGGGCAATTGTATCAGAGGATTAAAACCCTAAGGTGAAGCCACGAAGACTTGCTCGATTTTAAGACAATCTTGGACTCGATGATTTTCCGACACTTTTTAAGAGAAAATGGTCCAAGAATTATTTTAGAGCTTTTTAGGGAACTCTAAAACAATCTCGGAATTTTTGTGATTTTTGCATTTTTTGGAATTTTCAATATTTTAATATATTCGAATATTTTTTAATAAATAAATAATATTTTCTTATTATTTGTTTTCGAAATTTTTTATGAATTTTCAGGTTTCTGAATTTTCCATGAAATTTCTGAAATTCCGAAAATTTTTATGATTCTTTAATATTTTTTATGTTTTTTATGACTTTCTGAATTTTCGATTTTTTTTTATTACATTTTTTAAGGAAATGATTCGGACCGGGTCGGGAAACCCGGCCCTCCTGACCCGATTCAGATGCCACCGGTCCAGGTCGGGCTGAAGGAACCGGGCCGACCTTAAGCTCACTAAAAAAACAACAAAAAAGGCCCACATGGATTTTTTTAAAAAGCCCAATCTTGATTTCTATTTTTTTAGCCCAACTGAAAGAACTCGGCCCGTGACAAATTCAGCCCAACAGAAGCGGGCCCGCGGTGAAGCCCATCTCCTTGCCCCCTATTTTATTTTTTGGCCTTTTTTTTCCTTTTTTTTTTTCTTTAATCTTTTTTATTCTATTTCTGGTCTTCTTCTTCATTTTTTTCATGCAGGTTGCTCCCCCATGCACGGCCGACGCTGCAGACGCCCGCTCGTAGACCCGCAACTCCCTTCGCCGAAGCCCCGTCTCCACGCCCGATGGGCCCGCACTGGCTTTTGGGGGTGTCGCCGACCCATCGCCCGGCGTCGGTCGTTCAGTCCGACGACGCCGAGCTCTGTCGGCCACTAACTGGCCGGCATTCGAAGTCGCCGGATTAACGCCGGCGAGGCCCACACGGCTATACCGACGCACCCTAGCTCGAGATAACCCACCGGAAAGCCAAGAAAACGCCTAAAGCGGTGCACAACAGCAGTGTATCCCCTAGCAACGCAGAAAAACCAAGAGCCGAGCTCCGGTCGAAGATTGAGTTCGAGTTTTTCATTGAGGCATTTCATCGAACAGTTAACGGGCACTACCAAAATCAAAGGTTTACAGCTCAAGCGAGCCTCGAACGTGCTTTAGGGGGCCGCGGACGTGACATATAAGGAGCGTGGGAACAAAATGCAAGGGCGACGAGGGCCGAAGCTTGCGCGAGCCGGATGGCCGCGAGCTCCGGCCCGGTGCGCCTAAAACGGAGCAAGAGCGAAGCCGAACTTACCTGGTCCGGGGAAGGGCTGCGGCGGACAACGGCGGCGGGCGGTCCTCCGGCGACGACTAACCACTCGAGCTCGCCTTCTCCCTTTGGTTCACTCTCTCTCTTGTCTCCGGTCTCTCTCTCTATCTCCTGCTCGTTTCGTTCTTCTCCTCTGCCCCCTCCCTTTTTTTTGTTTTTCTGTCTCAGTCCCTGCTCGTTCTCGCCGTTCCTACTTCGTGAACCTCTCTTGTCTCCCTCTCGATCTGCTATGGATTTTTCTCTCGGGTTTCTCTCGGATCTCTCCAGTTCTTTTCCCCCTCTCTCCGTCTCCCCCCCGTTTTCGTTTTTTCCCCTCGGCTCTCCTCTTTTGCGACCAAAAAAAGCCTCTCGCTTTTTGTTTTTTTTTTTTTTTGTTCTGTCCTCCCCCTCCCTTTTCTCTGTTTTCTTTTCTGCAGAAGCTTTTTTGCTCCTTTGCTGCTACTGCCTTCTGCTGACTTGCTGCTGCTTCTGCTCGTGCTCTGCTGCTGACCTGCTGACTTGCTGCTGCTTCTGCTCTGAGTTGCTGCTTTTTTTGCAGGTTCCCGTTTCGTGCGAGGTAGAAGCCAGCGAGGAAGAAGAAATGAGCGGGCCGGGCCGAGGAGAAGAAAAGGAAAGAAAAATGGGCCGAGCCCGTGCGAGGAGGAGAAGAAAGGACAAAAGGAAAGGGGCTGGGCAGGCCCAGCCTTGGCCTGCTCGAAATTTCTTTCCCTTTTTTTTAAAATTTTTTCGATTTTTTAATTAATTTTTTAATTTTTAATTTTTTTTAACTTTTTTATTTTGATAAATTTCAAAACTAGTGATGCAAATGGTCCTAATGTCTATATGCAATGCAATTTTAATGAAAGAAATTTTTGTTAAGGGACTATAAACTAATCTCTAATTTTCCAATGTAATTAATAAATACTAAAATAAATCGTCAAAATTTAAGTGTCAACATCGCTTTGCAATTGATCCGGCATCAATAATAGGTTGCATGGTTAGGCTGTACTTGAGACAAGTGAATTTTTTAACTAAGATTTAGGAATTTAACTTACCGAGATTTTATCTTACTGGTTATTATTTACCCATTTTCAAGTCCATAATATGGAGAATCGACACGTAGTTTGTGGCCATATTTCAAGGAAGTGGATTAACCTTGGTCCTGTTGATTTCATTGCTTTGATAGGAAGATGCCCGTTGTAAGAGTTTATATTTGTAAACTTCCTAGGATTAATCAATAAATAAATAAAGTGACAATTTTAAATGTGTTTCTAGTTGATTTTTCCTACTATCTCTACTATTGTAATTGATTAGGTGGATGCATTAAATCAAAAGACAAAAAGAAATGGTCGACGACTCATGTTGGGACATTGTAATCAAATGACCACAAGAGTAAGGGATTGTTGTGTGCTCGAGAGTCAAAGCATGACAATTAGCCTAGAGGGTGCAGGAGCAACATAGGTTCTTAATATTGTTGATGTACTCATTGCCTTTTGCCTTCCCCTTTCCTAGCCTTCTTGATCCCATCGATGTACTCATTTTCCAACAGCTAGGCAGCCTCTTATGAGGTCGAGCCTCACCTCATGCCTCACTAGATCTGGTGTGGGCGAGCCTCGCCCAACCTAGCGAGCCGTCGGGGCGAGGTCACCCAGCCATAGCCAAGCTTCCCCCAAGTCGACAAGGGACCTTGGTGGCCTTGCCTCTAGCTGATTGTCAATGGTCAAAGGAAGGAGGAAGGAGGAAGGAGGAAGAGAGAGGAAAAAAAATTTAAAAATAAAATATTATTAAAAATATTGGTCACATCGGCGTCGCCAATCAAAATTAGCTAAATAGACTAAATCGGTACAATTATAAAAGATTTAAAATTAAATTGATAAAAAATGTTTAGAATTGGATTAGAAAAATTGTAATAAATTTATAACTATTTTGAAAATTTGGGAATTTTCGGTTCTATCCACTTTTTCTTTGTTAGTCCCTTTTTTCTAGACTGCACGCGTCTTTCTTTCACGCCACCAAACATCTGGGTTGGGTCGACGCGACCGTGGCTTTTGGGTCTGTCCTCTTCTTCTCTTTTAGCCCCTTTCTTCTAGATCCCACGCGTCTTTTCTTTCGCCACCTAAGATGTGCATCCGCTTTGTCTTCTTATAGGTCAATTCCATTCCCACAACGGATCAAGAAAGAAACTTCCATTCCCACTGCACAGAATTCGATCTCAAGAGAAAGTAAACAACACTGTGTTGCCCCCCCCTCTCTTCTCTCTCTCTCTCTCTCTTATTGTCTTTCAGTCTTTTTCCACTATGGCGGTCACGCGGTGTTGCATCAACATTGCGTGTCTGCAAAAAAAAAAAAAGAGGAAACATTAGTCAAATTAAGGGAGGAAATCATGATCAACATTGCAAGAAAAAACCAGAGTGGCGGTTCCATGTATGCGAAAGGCGAACCTTGAGCCTCATTCATTGTCATGTTTATACGAGGGAGTCAAATTATGGCAAGTGGGAATGGAATTGACCCAATTGAGAAGATAAAGCAGGTGCAAATGTTAGGTGATATGTAAGAAAGACCTGTGGGGTCCATGCAAATGTTGAGTGGTGTGAAATAGGGGTGTGTAACGGAAACCGCCCAAACCGAACCAATCAGTTCTAGGAGGTCCTAAGCGGTATTGGTCCGGTCCCCGGTTCTCATTTTTGGAACCGGTGGCCGGTTGGTCCGATTCCTAGTTCCAAGTTGGGAACCGAACCGACCAGACTTGTCACGCCCCGACTCTCAAGCTCGCGGCAACCCCATTTCACTTGAGGTCTAGTTGTACGACGTCCCAGGTACTATCGTCGACCAATTCATTTTATCTCATGCGGAAACGAACGACTCCCAAACCAAAGAACAGGGATAGCAACAACAACAGTAGAGGAAAGACAGACAGTATTTTATATATCTGAAGGTTAACCAGTACACTAGCAAATACATACACTCCTTACTACAGGCGACAAGCTAAGGCCTACTCAAAAAGAGGCTGGCCTAACTAACCTAACACTGTACAAGTGCCTACTCGCCGGCCTCGGTGGGATCGCTCTCTTTGATCCTCAAGTACTGCATCATCTAGGGCATGAAAAGGTTAACCACGACGGGTTGAGATAAACTCAGCAAGTTAAAGCTCTAAGCCCTGGTTAGGAACTTCGCTCACCTCAAGAGTTTAACATACAACCTAATTCAACAGTCGATACGATGCAAGAAGAAACCAAATAGAGAACAGTTCAATAAGCAGACACAACCACAGGCGATCCTACCTGGCCTTGGCACACGTGACCTGCAAAAATTGTCAATCATCTCACAACAATAGTAGGAGACATACAAATAATTAGAGCCTTGCACAAATTATTCTCAAATCTCAATGCCCACACGTGCTCCGATTATTACGACCCTCAAGGCCACGGCACAACCTTATGGTTGGCGGTCAACTGGTCGTAGACTAGGCATCGTCCTCTACCTCGAGGCACGGCGACGTCATGGGCTCTCCCCACCGACGGCATTCCCTAAGGAGCATGGGGCCCGTCCTACTACCGCAGCCCCGCATCTGACCACTGTCAGGCGACCCAATGGTCACAGCACAACCCCGAAGGATTGGCGGTCATCCGGCTCAACCGGGCTATCAACTTTAATATGACCATGCAACACATCAGCAAACAGTTCATTCTTGTCTTTGCTTTTTCTTGGTCGTGAATGCAACATAATTCGTGCTCATACGACATGTTATTGCAATTAACACACGTATAATGTCATGTAGCAGTACCCATCAGTCACGTACAAAGCAACAGTCTAATCATTCACGAAAGTTACAACAATCAGCAGTTCAAATCACAGTCTGACAATCAATTCCGACCAATCAACATCATAACACTTGCATACTTATCCAAAATAATCATGTACCTCAATAATTACCGGTACCCACTCACGTGACTCAATGTTCAACAATAAATAAACACGTATCCTCACGACTACGGCAATCAACCATTCCCATAATTAATTACCCAACCCAATTAATTTCATTTAATAAAACCCTTCTTTAAACCAATGTCATTTAACAAAGTAGTATATAAATACTATTGACATTAGAAAATTAGACCATAGAAATTTTCCCACAAAATTACTCAATTAAAAACATTTCCCATAAATAATCACAATTAATTATTTTCCCCAAAAATAATTAATTTTCAGAAATGAATAGTAATAATAATAATAATAATTGGAAATTATAAATAAATTAATTAATTAATAATTCCGAAAATAATATATAATTATTATTTAATCCAAAAAAAATAATTATTAATACTAACCATGGTTACAAAATTAACTCAACCCTAGTTAATCTAACCTAACCATGATTAACATTTAACCTTGATTACTTTAAAACTAACTATAGTTACTTTAATCAACTAACCATAGTTACTTTAACACTAACTCTAGTTACTTTAAAACTAACTCTAGTCAACATACTAATCTCAACCAGCATAATTAACCATAATAATCCACTAATTAACTCTAATTAAACACAAACATACAAATACACTAATTACCCCTAAAACAAGATTAACTCCTAAACAAGGATTAGGAAATCAACTTACTTGGATCGGAAATCCGGCGACACCGGCGCGTAGAGGGAGACGAGGGCTACGAGGGGTAAGCTTGGGAATGGCAATGGATGACAAACGATGGCGAAACGGGCCAAAACACTGCTGGTTCTCGTTCACGCGAATCGACTAGCGGTGCGAAAAAGGCCGAAACAGGCGGTCCGGGGCGACCAGGGGTGACCGGGGGTGTGCGGCTGGCTTCCTAACTTCCAAGACTACACTTTGGGCAGTGGTGGCGGCTCCGATGAGGGCGGCAAGGCTGTTTTCCGGCTGGAAAACAGTAAAGACAGCAAGGAACACCAGAAATGGAAGGGAAAAGGAAGAGAAAAAGGGAGAGAGAGAGTGGCTGGGCTGGTGCACGAATTTTGGGGAAGAAAGAGGAGAGAGAAGAGGCTGAAAACTTGAAGGAGAAGCCAAGGCAAGTGGGCTTGCCACTTGCTTGAAGGACCAATAAAAAACAAGCAATAAACAAAAAAAAACAATGCCCACTTGCACAAAAGCAAAAGCGCTAGAGAAGCCCATGGGCTGGAAATGGAAAGGAACTTGGGCCAACTTGGGCCCCTCTTGGGCACGGGCTGAATGGGTGCAAGGCCCATTGGGCGCCGGTCTTGGGCCGGCCCACTCGCGGGCCCGAAACCTGGTCCAATTTTCCTTTTTCCGACGCTTCCGTGTCCAACGGAAAATCCCAAAATAAATAAGGCGACGTCCAAGTATTTAGTCCTGATATCATCGAGAAATCGGTTCCAAAATCGGATTAAAAATCGGGCTAAATTGAGTCAATTTTCAAGATGTTACAAGACTGATCATTTTTATTTTTACTTTTTAAAATTTTTGAACAACTTCTAAATTTATTAGACCCCAAAAAAACAAAAAAAGAACCCTAAATTTTATCATTACTTCACTTTCCCAATTCTCTTTCCCTTCATTTTGCTAACCCCAACTTGAACAAAATCAAGGCAAAAGTGTGAATTGAACCTTTGTTAATTTGACTTTTTTTTCCTCTATAATAACACGTGTTATTTTTGGAAGCCCACGTGGATGTATATTATTTTTTTCAATATAATGATAATAACTGACTTGATTTATTGGAACCAAACTGGACCGAATAGGACTGGTTGGTCCGGTCGATCCCCGGTTCCAAGACTAGTCGGTCCCGTCCACGGCCCCAAAAATCGAGAACCAATTGTCCCATTCCAGTTCCTAATTCTTGGGCGGGACCAAACCAGATCGGAAACCGATGACCCTAGCATGAAAGACCTCCAAGGCACGGCAATCTAAAAGTCGTTGGGAGTTCACTTTAAGCAGCATCCACAGCAGTAAGCCTATTCATGTACAATGATGGTTTTGAAGAAAAGAAATGGGAATAGCCACTCCTGCTTGGTTTTAAGAATTGCGTTGAACCTCTCATTGCATTCCATGGATTGCATTACATGGAAATTAAAGTGGCAACATCTCGTTCCTTGTGCATATATTGATGAGAAAATAATTATGTTCTCGACATGTTAAGCTACTACCCTTTCTTCTTCTTCTTTTCTTTTGAAAGAGTGAGTACCTAACATGACATAAGTAATTGATTTTTTTTTCTCTAGATGAAGGCGGAGCAACCCCAATTTGGTCCTTTTTGGAATATAAGGATCGAGCCAACAAGTAGCCTGTGACCAAATCTCCAATACTTCGACTCGTTTACATTTGAAATTTGTCCATTTCAATTACACAGTTTGCACAACTAACCTGATCAAGTTGCTTGATTTTGTAGTTTGAAATTTACAATTAGCAGGACAACAACAATAAGAGTCCTTATGCCATTTATGTATTTGAATTCTCAAACTTTTCTTTCGTTCATTTAATAATTGAAACTTGCATTAAAAAGCATGTGAGAGATTCGGTTTGCTCCATCAATTTCTAATGGACAGAAACCTAAGCTGGCTTCTTCAATTCCCTATAAGCATAACAACAGATTGTGTGAGACTATGTCTACATGATCATGAATTTCCATGTGCAAAAGAGAAACGTAATTTATTAATTATTCCTTTTTACTAATATGAGTGATCATGACATTCAGAATTAATGTGTTATCATTCATTAAATTATCTCTTTGGTTTTATTGTCACAAAACATGGATGATCCTGGAATTAATCATTTCAATAAGTCTCCCAACTCTAAATTTTACGCATATTCTTACATATAAAGGCAATTATGAAGTTATTTTCTCGTTGATCAAAATAGAGATCCTCAAATATCTTGATATATGTATATAAAACTGTTTAAATTTTACTTCGAAATTGTATTTGTATGAATTGATATTTGTAGAGAGTGGTACATATTTTGAAGAAAAAAAAAGACTAAGTCAGGTGCAATATCAAATTTTTAGAGAAACAAAAAGATAGAGAATGTTTTAATTGTCAAATCTTAGTATTCTCTTATTTCTTTTATTCTTTGGATAAGAATTTTCATTCCTACACAAGAAAGCTATTACGAGTTTTCATTATTTAAGTGCATTTGGGTTTTTGTTTGGAAACTTCTGCTCTCAATCCGTGACCAAAGGCTTTTTAAATACTATTTTCATCTTCAAATGAAAACAAAAACCTAAAAAAAAAAAAAAGGAGAAAATTTTCTCTAAACAATACAGGGCAATCGACTTTTTTGACCCACAGACTTTTGGTCTTTCCTCTTTCCTTCCTTAGTCCCTTTCTTCTGGACCCCACGCGTCTTTTAATCGGTCTTCATCACGTGGAGCGACTGAGCATGAAGTATCGTGGAGATGCCGTTCGCCTTTCAATATATTCTTTCTTCTTCTTTTCTTTTGAAAGAGTGACTACCTAACATGGCATAAGCAATAGATTTTTTTTTTCTCTAGATGAAGTGGGAGCAACCCGTATTTACGTCGTCCTTTTTGAAATACAAGGATTGAGCTGACAGTAATCTAGGACCACATTTCCAGTTTTTTATTTCGTTCACATTTGGAATATTTCCATAGCGTTACACAATTTATGCAATTAACATATTCATGTTGCAGGATTTTATAATTTTTAATTTACAATTAATAGGACGGTGACGATAGGAGTCTTTATACCAATAAGGTAATTGAGTTCTCAAACCTTTTTTTATTTATTTAAGAATTAAAACTTTCATTAAAAAGTATTTGAGGGATTCAATTTGCTCCATCAATTTCTAATGGACTCTTTAATTCCCATAAACATAATAATGGAGTGCATTAGAATTTGTCTACATGTTCATGAATTCTCTATGTGCAAAAGAGAAACATAATTTATTAATTATCTTTTTAAACTAATCGAGTCATTGAAACATTTAGAGTTAACTCGTTATATCATTCACTAAATTATCTCTTTGATTTTATTGTCACAAAACATGGATGACCCCAAAATTAATCATTTCGATAAGTCTCCCAACTCTCAAGTTTACGTGTATTCTTACATATAGAGGAATTATGGAGTTATTTTCTCATTGATCAAAATTAAGGATCCTCAAATATCTTGATATACATAAAAAAACAAAGACTAAGCGAGGTGCAATATCAAATTTTTTAGAGAAATAAAAGGATCGAGAAAGTTTTAATTGTTATATCTTAGTACACTCTTATTTCTTGTATTCTTTGGATAAGAGTTTTCATTTCTACACAAGAAAGCTAGAATTTGAGTGCATTTGAGTTTTCGTTTGGAAACTGCTCTCATTACGCGACCGAAGGCTTTTTAAATACTATTTTCATGTTCAAACGAAAACAAAAACCAAAAAAAAAAAAAAAAAAAAATTTCGCTGAATAGTACAGGGCAATCGGCTTTTTTGACCCATAGACTTTTGGTCTTTCCTCTCTCGTTCCCTTCCTCAGTCTCTTTCTTCTGAACCCCACGCGTCTTTTTCTGTCTTCAATCTTCATTACGTGGAAAGACTCAGCATGAAGTAACATGGAGATGCCCTTCGCCTTTCTATTTATTCTTGCAATAAGTCTATCAAGAGGCACCTCCAAACTATTGTCTCGCAGCAAAAGCGTCACCACCGCAACCTCCTCTCGAACACTCCTCAACCCCTGCTTTTGCCTTTGGAAATGGCGGAAGCAGTTCTCTTCAACCTCGCCACCGACATACTGAAAAGCCTCGCCACAGAAATGGCGAAACCAGCAGTCTCCTTCGCTTCTCAGAAGATCCTGTTGCTCTGCGGTGCCAAGGACGAGCTCCAAAGCCTTGAGGGCACCGTCCAGACCATCCAAACTGTGCTTTTGGATGCCGAGAAGCAGCAATGGCACAACAACCAGGTCAAGCTCTGGCTCATGAGGCTCAAGGACGTGCTGTATGACATACAGGACTTGCTTGACGATGTCGCAACTGAAGATTTGAGGCGGAAGGTCACTCCCAGCAACAAGATGTTGAAAACGGTACGCATATTCTTCTCTAAATCGAATCAGCTTGCATGCCGCCTCGAAGTGGCTAATGAGATTCAGAAACTTAGGAAGAGACTGGATCAGATTAAAAAAGATAGGGAGGAGTTCCATTTTCAGGAGCATCGGAGTGAGGCTACAATGGCCATCTCGAGAGGAAAGAAACCTGAAACTTCCGCACCTGATGAACAAATAATTGGTAGGAAAAAGGACAAAGAAAAGATCAAACAACTTTTGTTTAATACTTCCTCAAGTGATACTTTGTCATTTGTTTCCATCATTGGTAAAGGAGGTCTCGGAAAAACCGCACTTGCACGACTAGTGTACAACGATGGGGAGGTAGAAAAACATTTCGATCTCAAGATGTGGGTGTGTGTATCTGATGTCTTTGATGTGAAATTGATTATCAAAGAAATTATTAAATCAGCGAACTGTCAAGATCATGAGAATAAGCCCTTAGACCAATTGCAGAGACTTCTTCGTGAGACTCTAGGCAAGAAGAAGTATTTGCTTGTTTTGGATGACATGTGGAATGAAGTTCGGCTCAAATGGTTGGAGCTTGGCGATTGGCTAAAGGGTGGTGAACGGGGAAGCAAGATACTTGTAACCACTCGCAGCCACATGGTTGCGAAGGTCACAGATGAAAAATCAGCTATCTATGATCTAGAAGGCCTAACTCCAGAAAGGTCCTGGGATCTATTTAGGGAAGTGGCCTTTGGAGATAGTCAAGCATTGGTAGACCAGAGATTGGAGAAGATGGGAAGAGTTATAGTTAGAAAATGTGCCGGGGTTCCCCTTGCCATTAGAACTATAGGAAGCCTTTTGTATGGCAAAAAGGAAGATCAATGGAACCATTATAGGATGAAGGAACTTCCCGAAATACCAGAAATTGATGCGGTTGATAATGGAATTATGCAAATCCTCAAGTTCAGTTACGATCATCTCTCGTCATGCTTGAAACATTGTTTTGCATATTGCTCATTGTTTCCGAAAGATTTTCTCTATGACAAAGATACAATGATCCATCTTTGGGTGGCACAAGGTTTTATTGAGTCACGCAACGAGGAGGACAACCTTGAAGAGGTTGCCAACAATTACTTGTCAGAACTACTATGTAGGTCGTTCCTCGATGCTACATCAACATTCGAGAATGGTGAGGTCTTCCAATTTAAGATGCATGATCTCATGCACGATCTTGCCCAAAAGGTTGCTGGAGGTGAATGCAAGATTGTTAGTTCTAATGGAGATAATGATGGAGGAATTCGACATGCGTCGTTTATTTCAAGGACTTTCTCTGAAGAGAAAATGGTGTCCCTGCTCAAAAAATCCAAATTGCGGACGTTTCTCTATTTAGAAGGTGATTCCTCTATACTCAGCCATTACAAAGTTTTCTCCAGTTGCCGATATTGTCGAGCGTTGTGTTTGAAGGATACAAATATTTCTCTCCTTCCTTCGTCCTTAGGAAAGTTGAAGCTGTTAAGATTGCTTGATATTTGTATGGATCAATCCATCCAGAGTTTGCCAGATTCAATCACTGATTTGGTGAACCTACAGACCCTTAAAGTCTTGTATTGTAAGCACCTTCAAACATTTCCAAGAGATTTGAGGAAATTGGTCAATCTTAGACACCTCGTAATTGAATGGTGTATAATACTAAGCCACCTACCACCCTTGAGTGAACTCACTTCCCTAAGGACACTAAGACTAAAGTACTTGGATAGGTTAGAGTTCGTTCAACAGACGAGTGACCCGGAGCCATCTAATACCACACGCCCCTTCTTTCAATCTCTTGAGAGTCTAGAACTCTTGGACTGCCATAAACTGAAAGGATGGTGGGGAAGAAGGCAAGAAATGGGAGCACATCAAATGCATCAGTCAGACGATTCACAGCCATCCTTCCCAAAACTTCGGTCCGTGTACATTAAAAGTTGTCGCCACTTGAATTCTGTGCCACCATTCCCCCAGGTGGAATATTTGGTGATAGATGGCACGAAAATGTTGGAACTACCGTCGATGGCCAATCCAAATTGCCCTGCAGAAGGAACAGTGGAAGCCACTTCCATTCCTTTCTCTAAACTAAAAAGCCTATATGTTAATAATGTTAATGATACTTCTACGAATGTAGAGCCTTCGAAGCTTGAGACTCTACTTCAATTGACTCGTAACCTCAAGTTCATGAGCCTCTCCCGTTGCAACTTATCGAGTCTCCCTCGTGCCATGCGACACCTTTCCTCACTCCAGGAACTCCACATTCAGCATTGTCAAGGAGTCGATTTATCATGCCAAGAAGACGAGCATGACACTCAATCGCGATTCCTTACGGATCTTCGTGTGCTTCGCATCTCAAGTTATTTAGATTTACCTGAGGGAATTCAACATGTGACAACTCTACAATCTCTCGAAATATTTAACTGTCCATCTCTAGAGAGTTTGCCAAAATGGATTGGAAACTTCTCTTTGCTCGAAACGCTTATATTATCTAAATGTCGACGCTTAACGCATTTGTCATCTGAGATGCGCAACCTCCCGCGCTTGAAGGTATTGAAAATCAATGATTGTCTCGCTCTGAATAAGAGGACCATTATAGATGCGCATATTCCAGTGACTATTTGGAAGAGGGGAAATGTGACATCCCATTTTCGAGAGGTACGAGAAAATACTTGACATCACCTATCGTCAACGAGGCCTTTGACACAGGCTTTCGAGTCATCACTCGCCCTGTCGTAGCTCTCTGTTCACTGGAGTCGGAGGCCAAATCGATGGTAGGCATTCTCTCTCTCTCTCTCTCTCTCTCTTCTGGGGCTTTTTCTCTCTACTGCAATTCAATTTTCATTGTGAATGTATATTTGTTAAAGATGAGTTTGTATTATAAATGTTATGGAGACTTTTGGATTATGATTTGAGTGTCATGGAGAGATATCAATGCATGATAAAGTATCACATTGGATTATGATTTGGTAGACATTTGCAATTCAATTTTTAGAGCTCATGACTGAGCTACCGCTTGCTGAGAAACATGATAATGATGTTTAATAATGGCTGATTCTTTGGGGGACTGAGGCAGAAGTTTTGCAATTTGTGGAAAAGAAATCTGTTTGGACAGAGTCAAACATTGATAAATGACAGGACGATTTGATGTCGTTACAGCCCTTAGATCAATCGTTGCGTCATCTTAAAGCAGTGCTGACTCGATTAGCTCAATTGGGTTTCAAATATGTCGTGTCGTAATGGAAACCTTCTGTTTCAAAGAAAATTTACTAAGTGTACAGATTTTTGCCTTGCGGTTGATTCTGATTATGGTTGTTGAGGGAGTTGGAGGCTGGCAAGAATTCCACTTTTTATCTTAGCCGCCAATATACAAAGTGGAATTCGACGCTGAACCAAACGGAAATGTTCCCGAAAGCACAAGTTTTCTCATGGTAGATTAGTGTTGCAACTGCCATACGTGTATTCAGCACAGTTTCATCTAGACATATGTCTTTTGATCTTAGAGAGGTATGCGTTAATCCTCCTCTCCCTTGATTTTGTGCGCACTTTTTGGTTTTGCTTTTGTTTAGAGGATGATCTCTGTTTTTGAGGGTTGTGTTGGGGCTCATGGTTCTATCAATTGAAGCGATATAAGCATCAATAACCGAGTAGTGAAGAAAGGCAATCCTGTTCTGTGGTAATTTTACCTAGATGAACATATAAAGAAACTTTCATCTTCAAATACAAATATCGATAAGACCACTTCAATAAATTTACACATTCTACAGCTTGAAATCAGGAAGTGCAGAAGCTCCATCTAGACCTTTGGAAATGTAATCGGCAGTGTAGTTTGGAAGCATAGTCTCCTTGTAGATTGGTGGGTTGTCTGCTGATGTTAATTCCTTGTGGGTCCATACAGCCTTGAAGATGGCAGACGAGTGTCGCCAAAGAACCACGCCAGTTATGTCTGTTATGTGCTGCCGTTGCATCGATTGTTAGTGAACTGTTCTCAGGCCAGAAAGAAGGAACATAATCTTGATGTTGATATATACAAAAGCTGCAGTATATCTAGAACCCACATCGACCGCTCCTGTGAAAAACATTGGTTTCAACATGAATCTGTCTCATTCAGACAATTTTGAACCTGTCGATGTGAGACTAGCATGATTTAACAAAGTTAGAATCGAGTTTGGATGAGTCAAATAGCTTCGTTCGGAAACTTAATGCAGAGGGCATTTGGGAGTGGTAAACGCGGATTTGTCTTACCAAGTAAAAGTGCACATTGTGAAGACATGATGTTATTGCCACAGGAAAGATGCCATGGTAATCTAATTCCTGAATTCTCAAGAACTCTTCAACTAACTTAGCAAATGAGAAAGTAGAGGGCGAGAAGAGGATCGCAGTTTGTCAACCAATCAAAACATGGTTCAAAAAAGGTTCAGAGATGAACAATGATATCTGGCCAAAGCTACTTACCTACAAAAGCTTTCCAAAGTTGATCACTAGCGCTCCCGATGTTGGAGGAATGTCAAACCACTGGTTCTTATGGGGCACTTGAGGTCCTCTAATTTGATCTTGGAGGAGAATTGTGAGGAAGTCATTGTCTGAATGTGTGTCGCTTTCCACACTACATCTCCTTCAAGTGATTTGAGTGGAGATCCTAGGGCTTCTGATAAGAGTTCAAACAGACAAGCTCAATCTCATCCAATGTTTGGAATACTCCATAAGCATTTCTCTACCAGAGATATTGTGATGCATCAGAAAACTGAACTAGAGCTACTGTAAAAGTGTAGTCGGACTTAATCCTAGAGAATACAACGAAGAGTATTGATATTTTGTACCAACTCAGCTGCAAAAGTTTGGTACTACTGCTAGAACACGAATGAAGTCGACTGTTGAGGAGCATCCTTTTTTTTCACCCAAAAAGAACAGAACAACCACCTCCAAGGTTCATGTCAGTGAAAATGATCGATCATTGAGGATCATCTATATTACTGATTCATCTCATTGATGGAGACTAGATGTAAGATTATATGCTGTATGGATGTAGTGGAATTTAGGCTAGAAACTCTGTACACATTCAGCGGTAGCAATTGCCTTTGCTGACTGAACGAGGAACTGGGCACTTTCATTTGCCGAGTGTTCAACACCTATTCCGGCCAATGAAAATGAAAAGTAAGCAAACAATCGAAGCTTCATACACTTGCTAGTTTAGCCCTTGATTTGTTGAAGAACTGGAGAAGGCTATCAGGTATCATATAGTGAAACCATGTACTTGACACCCAAATGAACTACTGCAATTCTTTTGCAGACTATCTTCGTTGATTCATTTGTGAACTTGTTCATGAATTTTTTTTTTGTGAAAAACGCAACGAAGCCCATTGGCTCACCTGCAAGCTTCGGGCAACTCCTCGTGCTGGGGGAGGCTCCAGTCCCAAGAAGCAAATTATAATGTCTCTCCAATCAGCCGCGACTGAATTATATAAGTCCCATCTTGCTGTTGTAAATGAACCTCTTCGAAAGATCTCGTGTAAAATTCTTTTTTGGCCTCCGTCTCCAGCTTGAAGAACCTGCACGACCTATTGATCACCTCCTCCGAGAGGCTCTCAAGGACCCATGGTTGATCACCCGGAAGAAACCCTATTGTTCCGATGCTTGCGCAATATTTCGCAACATCTCGTTGGGACAGGTTGGGCCTGCATCCACGCATCCTAGGTTGATCCGCGGGATTTTCTCACAGTCCATGTGGCTAGCCACTTTGTCAGGTGGCCGGACGTATATGCATGGGACTTGGGTGATCCCGGTGCCCACAAGGCCTTTGACTCCAGCTTTCGTCTCATCGAATGCTCTCAATCCGCTTGCTCGGTCATGTTCGTCCTCTATGGCAATGACCATTGTGTTCCCTGTTATAAAGGATCACCGTGTTTGAGCGAGTTAAGTCTCAATGAAGTTCGCTTTACATGGTTATGTAGTGGTGATATTGGATATTCGTCAATGTTGATCTAGAGCACAAGCTAAACACGAGGGACATGAAGGTTGTCAAGAACTGAGTGAAGATAATACAGCATCTTCTTTAAAGTGAAAGTTGGCCCAAGAAGATATTAAACAAACAACAGGAGTTGCAACACAAGAATTCCTCATCTCTCAGTTATAAAAATATTTGTCTCCAAGTCCTTGAAAGCACATATAAAAGGAAGGGATAATGACATAAGTTGTCCCTAAATTTTAGCCTAATTTACAATATGGTCCATGAACTCTTAACTTATTCAATGTGGTCCCCGAATTTTAGCCGAATGTGCAATATGGTTCCTAAATTTTTAATTTGTTAAATGTGATTTATAGACTTTTAGTACATATTCAATTTAATCCCTAAACTATATAAGTAGTACTATATTGGATATTGATATATTATGACATCAAGACAAATACAAAATCTTCGTAAAATCCAATCTTAAAATTAAATTAAAATAATCACAATGTTGCAATATTTCTATTTTATGTAGTTTGCCAACAAAAGAAAAAAACCCTCTCAAATCATAAGAAGATGTATATTAACATATTAGAAGCTACTTAGAGATGCATCACTTAGAAAATTTCATTTTATCTTTGTGTTGATATCGTAAATATATAATTTTGTTAAATTTGTATACTCTTTCAAAATTCTAACTAAATCATAAACAAAAATGTACATAAAACCGTGCAAAGCACCATAGTTCAACAAAAATGTACATAAAACCGTGCAAAGCACCATAGTTCAACTAGTAGTATAGTAGGCATAGCACCCAAAAAATTAATGGTGAAATAATAAATTTTTTTTTTGGTAAGGTAAGTAGTATTAACTTTTAACCAATAAGAATGTACTAGGGGAGACATGGCACCAACATGCACTCTTCAAGACAACACGTCAGTAGAGTGGATGGGTACCATGTTCACAAAATACAGGACCAAACTAGCAGAAAAGTACAAAACTCAATCCTAAAAGGACTGAATCACTTAACCAACCCTCGGTTGTCCGCCAAATATAGAGGGGTCTAGGCCCCAGGACCGCTGCAGCTGTCTATTGCAGGGATTATCCTGAACAATTTTGTAGGATAATGCCTTATCCTTGACCACCTTGATCAAGTGCTGCTTCATCGCCGGGATGAATAGGTTGGAAGCTTGAAATAGTATATTGTTCCTGGACTTCCAAATAACATAACATAGTGCACCAAAAGAAAACCAGGAAATCTCACCATGGAAATCCTTACCAGCCAATGCCCTTGTAGCCCAGCATAGATTTTCCTTCCAGGAATGGTTGGACCAAGCAAGGTTGCATTTGGCAGCCCAAAAAGTTAGCAAAATGGTCGAGACTTGGCATTAAAAGAATAGATGATCGTGGGAATCCGGAACCGAATTACAAAAGGCACAGGCTGTGGAATTAATTCGTCCATAGGCCAGCAATGATACCTACGTAGGAAGTCGAAGCTTGGCAGCAAGCCATAAAATAAACTGGTGGCGTAGGACAAGGGATTTGTTCCAGACAAGTGAGGCCCATGTCACCACTGCAGATTTTCGCCGAATAGATGTCCAAGCTGAGGCAATAGAAAATTTACTAGAGGGTTCCAAGACCCAAATGAGTTTGTCCTGGTTCTGAGTTATAAGGGGGTTCACTATACCCCAGGAGGACAAGTCGTGCCTGATGGAGAGGCCCGCTGGAGAGAATAAATCAGCAACTGTGGCCTCTCTTGTGAGGTCAGAACGATAGATTTCAGCGTTTGAATATAACAAATTTAGAGGCCCCGAATCCAGTCAGGTATCAAACCATAGCGAGACCGATTCACCATTACCTACGTGCCAATAAAAGAGGGGTCGAGTTTCAATTCTCAGAGATAGGATTTTACGCCAGGCCCACGAGCAGAAGGTCGGGACCGAAGTAATCAAGAAATTCTTCCGTTTAAGATAGTTCGCATGGATCCATTTGCACCAAAGGGACTCTTTGTCTATGAAAAGGACCCAAATGTGTTTGAACATTGCCGCTCTATCGTTGTCACATATCTTGCGGATCCCAAGTCCGCCTTCCTTAGTGGGGAGGCACACATCTTCCCAAGATACCTTGGCTCCCCCCGACCCTAGGGTAGGGCATTTCCATAAGAATTGTCTATATATTTGTTCTATACGGTCAACCACCTAGGAATTCAACCAAAATATAGATGCCTAGTAGACTTGAATAGCATGCAGGACAATCTTAATTAGAAGTAAACGACCCGCAAATGAAAGGAACCGATGAGTCCATGATTGTACTCGAGAAGTGAGGAGGCTTACCAGGGCTTGGCAGTCCACTTTACTGAGGTGAGTAGTTATTATAGGGACCCCCAAATAACAAACCGGGAGGGAGCCTAGGTTGAAGCCGAAGGTCTGTGAGATCTGGGCTTTGACATTCAGTGTATCACCTGAGATGAATAATTCACTTTTATCAGCATTAGGCACAAGACCGCTCCACAGTGAGAAGGTATCAAGGGCTTCTTTCACTCTCAAGATGGATGGCATACAAGCTTCACTGAAGATGAACACATCATCTGCAAAGAAAAAGTGACTAAGCCAAGTTGCTCTGCATCTCCAGTAGTACTTATAGCCAGGCCTTCGAGATTGAGATTCCAATAATCCAGTAAAGACTTCCATGGCCAGGGTGAATAGATAGGGAGACATAAGATCGCCCTGCCTTAAGCCCCTAGTACTAGGGAAGAAGCCATGAAGTTCCCCATTAATGGCAATGGAGAATTTAAGAGTGCGAACACAAGTCATGATGAGCTTAATAAAATGTGCGGGAAACCCGAATGCTCCTAGCGTCGCCTCCAAGAAGTCCCAATCGAGGGTGTCATATGCTTTCCTAAAATCCACTTTGATAGCACACTTAGGTAAATAGGGCTCCGAATGGAAGCCACTGAGTAGTTCTTGTGCAAGCAAAATATTATCAGCGATGCATCTACCCTTCACAAATGCTATTTGAGTAGGACTAATTATGTTCGAGAGAACTGCTGCAAGTCTATTGGAGAGGATCTTGGTAATGCATTTATATACGGTGTTACAGCAGGCTATGGGCCGGTATTCCGATACCGAAGTGGCATTAGGAATCTTGGGCACCATAGTAAGAATGGTGTTGTTTATCTCTTTGAGCAAAGAACCAAATTGAGAGAAATCCAAAATAGCCTCAACAACCAATGGACCAACCATGTCCCAATTCTTTTTGAAGAAGTCCGAGTCGTATCCATCGAGCCCCGGAGCCTTGTTCCCCGCTAGAGAGAACATTGCATTATGAACTTTAGAAGAAGTAATTGGTGTGGAGAGCAAACTAACCTGGTCTGCGGATAGCATGGACCTGAGGTTTGCCCTCATGGTATCCATTGAAGGGACCCCATTACTGCCACTCGAAGCCAGGAGCTCTTGAAAATAGTTGACAAATATCTATTGAACATCACCAAGAGACGTAACTATATTTCCAACTCCATCTTTAACCGAAAGAATTCAGTTCCGAAGGTTATGATGATTCACACAATGGTGAAAAAACTTTGAGTTGTTATCCCCTTCTTTAAGCCATCGAACTCTTGATTTCTGCTTGAGAAAAGACTCTTCCATGGATCGCAGTTCATAATAGGCATGGATCTGCTCATGTTCAGCCTCAACAAGGTTGTCGTTGAAAGGACCAAGATGCAGTGCTTCCTGTGTAGCATGAAGGATATTTTTAGCTTCAGCCACTTTGATAGAAATTTCCGCAAAAGAGTCCCGATTGAGGACCTTAAGCCCTCCTTTTAAAAGCTTTAGTCTACTGTATAAGCAAAACATAGGAGTGCCTCTAAATTTAGTCTGCCACACTTCACCCACAATGTCAGAGAACGTAGGGTGATTCATCCAAAAATTGAAAAACTTGAAGGGTTTCCTGCGAGGGACCGATTCCATGATTCTCACCAGCATTGGCGTGTGATCAGAAATACCTAGGGCAAGAAAGTTAGCTTCCGAGAAGGAGAATACAGAGTACCATTTGTTGTTGACGAGTACCCTATCTATCTTTCTTTGCTTCCTAGCGACACCCGCACATGATGACCAGGTAAATCTAAATCCCACATATCGGAGATCAAATAATTCAACTTGGTCTAGGCACTCTTTAAGCTCATTGAAAACCAGGATCCAGTTATTGGAACCACCGAGTCGATCAGAGGGCTCTTTGATAGCATTAAAATCACCGGCTAATAGTCAGGGGCTATCCTTTAAGGACTCACTCAAGGAGATAATATCTGTCCACAATGTTCTTTGAGACACAAAAGTATGGTTGCCATAAATGACAGAGAGATATAGGATCATACCCGAGTTCAAGATCTTAAGATTTCCATGGATGATCTGAGGAGTCACCAGCTACACATTAAACTCTACCACAGATGGATTCCAGCCAATCCACAGTCGACCCCGATCCGAATGTTCATAGTTGGATAACAATTTTCAGCCTGAAATTAGACCAGCAGACACAGAACTAAAAAGAGAAGCCGGTACTTTGGTCTCCATAATTCCACAACAGTATATATTGTTAGTCTAAACAAACCAACGCACTTCCGCTTGTCTAACTGGGTCTATAAGACCACGAACATTCTAGAATCCAAAATGTATATTTACATATTTACAGAGTGAGAGATATTCTACTTGCGTTTCACAGACTTGCATCTAGTAGTGGCAGGTTTGTGTATCTTGTGAGAGTGGCCAAGCTGCTCATGCGGCTTCTGCTCTGCCTGGAGTGCCTGTAGGCCAAGAGACAAGGGCAAGTTCACAAGTGGAGGATCCGGAGATTCCTGTATGGGAGCTGGTACCTTATTTATCTGCATCGGAGAACCAACCTGAGCATATGGGCAATTTGCAACAGGGGATATATCTTCTTCAGAAAATTTGGAGTTAGAGTAGCTATCCATATCATCCTCCTCAGAGTTAACTGGTTCTTCAAGAGTAGCAGGCACAATCGTGGCTTAACTACCCATATTAGCAGGAGTGGAAGTTTCTCCTGTGTTTCTAACTTTGGCCTTTCTTTTTACTTCCTTTGCCATATCAGCTAGTGAGGGATTTGCTTGTGCATCAGTGATAGGAGGCTTGGAAGCCACTTGAACATGCTTATTTGCTGCTTTCTTTGATGCTCTCACTTGTTGCCATACTTCTACAACATGGCTAGGGACCTGGGCAAGTACCTCAGAGGCATTTGGTAAAGGGAGAGTTTGTTCTTCCACTCGAGTAAAACCAATTTGATTGACAGCAGTAGGGACTGCAACCTCTTGCTGTTGCTTTTCCAACTGTGGTTGGCCTTCCTGAGTAGGAGGATTTGTGTTGTTCGAACACTTATGGCCAAATGTACCACAAACTTGGTACGAAATGGGCCGCCATTCATATTCAATCATCACCTTCCAAGTCTGATCTTCGATGTTTAGCAAAACTAAATCAACTCGTTTTGCACCAGCAGATATCTCCACGCACACCCTAGCATAGGATATCATCCTCATTTTCTCCGTCATCTGGTCTACATACAGAGGTTTCCCTACGGCACTTGCAACCGTGCTAATGCCAAGAGCCGACCAAGAGGCGAATGGAAGGTTTTTGAGGCGAATCCACACCGGGATCGACTTATGCTCGTCTTTTTTTAACTCCAACAGAGGTTTCCATTGCTGTAGTATAAAGGGGACCCGAGCTATAGTCAGGGGGCCTCCATCCAAGACCTTCCTACAAAATTCATTGTCCAGGATGTGAAGGAAATAAAATCTTTGGTCATCAGCAAGCACATCCATCAACTGATGGCCCCAGAGATGTCTTAGAGCAGCCTCAACCATTTTGAATGGTAGTTTTTTCCCCACCAAGTATCCCACAAAGCAGTGATGCCATTTCGGATCCATAGCACCATATGCTTCATTTGATAAGTTAACAACTGACTGTTTACCTGTAACCACAGAGCAATGTAGGTCAAGTCATACCCTTTCAATGTTGCATGCGCAACATTCACCCAGGAATGGTTCATAAGGGCCTTCGTCGCATCAGGAATCTAAGCTGAGGACGAAGCCTGATTGTTTGGAGAGATTCCAGAAATGAAAGCAAGCCTGTTGTTGCCGATCGAAGTTCCTATTGTCCTTATTTGACCTGCATCATTCAAACCCAGAGATCCAGGCTTAGCAATCTCCTTTCTACCTTCGTGACTGGTGCTTGCAAAGCCAGTTTTGTTTGCTGAGCGGCTCCTACTGCGCTGCCTACCCCGGGATTCACTCAGGGGGACAGGAGCCTTGCCCAATCCTACTCTTTCCATGATTCACAGGCAGGAACAAGCAAGATTATGTAAATCGAGGGGCTTAGCTTTGGTTCATTATATCAGGTAACAGAACCCTAGCTTCGATTTGAGCAGAAATTGAAGTCTATCTAGAGGGAATGCTTCGAATAGCTAATAGACCAAGAGGAGCTCGATAATACCTTAGAGATATAGCCGAAGTTGAGGCATGTATCCACCCGGATGGGTAACAGCAGCGCCGAACACACAACGGCACAAGCTCGAGTTTTCCAAACGAACAGAGCCCTAAATTCGAGTTTGGAGAGCAGAAGATTGAAGCTACCCCATAGAAAACGCTTCAGTCAATAGTTAGAGCTAGAGGAGCTTAGTAATTCCTCCGAAGATCGGCCGGAGCCGTGCCTTGTAGCCCCCGGAACAGTGTCCAGCAGCTCCAAGAAGAAAAGGTGTCGAGCACCAAGCTGAGAGGAAATGAACAGTAACCGAGGGGAAGCACGGTGAAAATGTGAAATAATTAATTTTGTTGTTAGTAAATTCAATGTTCGAATCAAATTCATCGCACAAGCTGCATCTACCATCCAATGCGTGGACAAGTTAGGAGTGATCGATTCCTAGTTCAATTCCTAGTTCGGTCTAGTCCCACCTAGGAATCAGGAACTGGACCAGGAAGACCAATTCTCAGTTTTTGGGATCGAGGACTAGGAACCGAACCGGCTGATCTTGAAATTGGGAACCAGACCAAATCATGGGTTCCAATGGAACCAATCACTTCCAACATTTTGCAAGAGCAATCTAGCAAAGGCTCAAACTAAAAACTTAATGCATGAACCACCAATTTTAGGCACATTCCTGTCTAATTCCCCTCTCTCACCAGCTCCCGTAACCCCATCTCGACCCTCCCCCCATTTAGAATCAACGCAAGGCCATCAACCGATCAAATCGCATTCAACAAAATCTACACAAACAGGAATCAAGCATTTCCGTTTCTCTAGTAAACATGGAAAGCTAAACAACCCAAGCTGAACTTTGACCGAGAAAGCAAAAGTAGCGGATTTCTTCCGCATCCATACCTGAAGCTCGCCCATCAAGTCGGACAATTTCTTGTCCTGAAATAGTATCGTGCCAATGTAATCCACAAAAAGAACCACACAGCAACGAGAGGGAAAAACGTGTGTCGAGCGAGGGGTTAGGGTTAGGTGAGAGGGAAGGGAAACTGGGAAGTAGGAATACAGAAAAGCAAATTAGAATTAGATTAGGGTTGTTCAGAAATTTTTAATATACATATATGGTCAGTCCAGTTCCAAAAATATGAACCTGGGATTGGACCAGCAACCCTTGGAATTGCTCAAAACCAGCCAATCTAGGCAGTTTTTGTCGCACACGCCTATTACGAGTTGAATACCTATGAAGATTAATCTAACAAAGGATTTCAATTTCTTATGTTATGTTCTTCAAAAAGAAAAAAAAAATCAAGGATGCGTTTGTTCCGTAAAAGATAAATAATTTGAAAATTATTTTTTAAAAATGGTCCCTTGTGTCACTTATAAAGACTAAAGAATAAAAAATATTTTTATCATTCATGAGAATGTTTAATCATAAATTGTTCTCGATTACGAAAAGATATTTTATTGACTATTTATTTTAAGCAATATAAATGATTAATCATAGGAAAAAAAAAATTTAGAATTATTCATTCTTCACAAAACAAATAGATTGTAGGGGTGTCAATGGGTCGGGTCGGGTCGGGTCTTGATGTTACCCGACCCGACCCAACCCAAAATGCATAAAACATGAAGCCAAAAAAAAAAAAAAAAACGGTTCGGTTCGGTTCGAATCGGGTCGGGTCGGGTCGGGTCGGGTCGGATTTCGGGTTTTTTATTTAAAAAATATTGCAATTTTTTAATAAAAAAT
Organism: Angophora floribunda; assembly: GCA_014182895.1. Lineage (NCBI taxonomy): Eukaryota > Viridiplantae > Streptophyta > Magnoliopsida > Myrtales > Myrtaceae > Angophora > Angophora floribunda. The sequence continues at coordinate 31,055,694 of CM024712.1, forward strand.
ATTATAAAGGGAATTCGAAATACTCTTACTTGATGTCGTGAGACCTCATCCAACCCGTCCGTGAACCGTGACGCCGCGAGTCCTTGTCTAACTCGTCTGTGAACATATCTGCAAACAGATAATTTTTTAATAAAAAAATTATGACAAAGGGAATTCGAAATGTCGTCTAACCCGTCCGTGAACATCTCCGCAGACAGATAATTTTTTAATAAAAAATTATGACAAAGGGAATTCGAAATATTCTTACGTATGTCATAAGACCTCATCCAACCCGTTCATGAATATCTCCACAGACAGATAATTCTTTAATAAAAAATTATGACAAAGGAAATTCGAAATGCTTTTACGTGACACCGCGAAGCCTCATCCAACTCGTCTGTGAACATCTCCGCAGACAAATAATACTCTCTATTCTAAAGTTCTGCGTTGGTCGCGAAAAAGAAGCAAATTATATGGAAGAGAGAGAGAGGGGGGGGGGAGAGGGAGAGAGATTGATGGGGGCCGACCTGAGGGGCGAGGACGACAAACCCGTGAGATGAGACGTGCTGGATGAGTTGCGAATATAAGGAGTTGTAGAGGAGATAGTTTGGGTGGGTATATTTGGGTTGAAGTCTTTAATGTGTTTGGGTCGGAACAATGTTCCGACCTTAACATGACCTAAAACATATATTCCATTTGTATTTATAATTGTTATCCAAACAATATTAAGACCCGAAACATGTACCATACTTATTTCGTGTTCGGGTCATGTTCGAGTTGGGTTGGATGGGTTTTTTTGACACCCCTAAAAGATTGAGAGAATAAAATGCAAAAAATGAGATCAAGCCCTCGGTGCGCGCTCTCTCTCTCTCACCTCAGCCTCTGCCTCTGGGTTGGGCTGGACCGACCCAAATGAACTTTCGTTACTGTGTTTAACCCAAGAAAACGTCGTCACTCCAGCATCAGCTTCTGTCTCAGTTGCCAGTTCTCTTTCACTTTCAAGAGAGAGAGGGCGAGAGAAGAGGAGCTCTTCGACCTCGCTTCGCTCTAGCTCTCTCTCTCGTGTTGAATAGCTCGACGCCTTGAATTCTGTATCGTGAACGCGGCTTGTTCCTTTCTGCGAACATTAGGGTGGGCCTCGCTCGGCAGGACGCGCCTTTCATCGTCCCTCATCACATTGCCCGGCACGCCGGCCAGGTTCCCAAGCGAAACGTGCAAGATCAGGTCTCACGATGTTCACGACTTCCCTTTTCTTTTGTTCGGTTTTTCGTGTGTGTTTGGTTTTGGCATTGTGGCGGTTGATGGTTTGTGTTCAGCTGAGCGTTTTCAGAATTCTCTGGGTTTCCTTCGACTTCGTTGTTGTTGTTTTGGAGTTTTTAGATACTCAATTCTATACTTGTCAAAATGGGTGTATAACCCATTTATGACCCATTTAATATAATGGGTCATAAATGGGTCAGGCTTTCTTTTAGTATAACCCATTTATGACCAATTTAAAGAAAAACTGACCCATTTTGACAAGTATATCTATAATGGGTTTAAAAATTAAAAAGACTAAAATACATGGGTTGTTAATGAACTTGAATAAGTTTAAAATCTTTAAAAAAAAATTATAAGTATAAGTTTTCCTAAGTTTAGTTAGATAGAGAAATGTTTTAACTATATGGGTCGGGTCGGGTATGGATTGGGTTGGGTATGGGTCAAAACTTTTATACTATGCTTAAATGGGTCATAAACGGGTTAATGGGTCAATTTGGGTCGGACCATTTATGACCCAACCCAACCCACCCGTTTAATAGGTCTACTCAATTCTCAAGTTACGACATCACAACACAAGGAGCGAGAGAAGGCGTATGATATTGTGAGTTGACTTCAGCTGTTTGTCTTTAGTTGTGACAAATGAAAATTGCCTTGAAATTTTTAAATACTCTCATTATTAACTTGTGGATTAGTGTACCTCAGATAGCATCGATGTTGAAGATTCCATTCTTGGATGAGGAGGTCATGAACAGCAACTCTTTCCAGCGCAAGGTTTGTAAGTGTCTTTTAAAATTGTTGGACCTGGTTCTTCATCCCCCGAGTTGAGCTGCTTTTGCCTAATCTTTAAAATGATATGGCAGACTTCGAGGACGCCTTTTGTGTGAACTCCACTGTTTTCATTGTCCAATTATCATTTTATTCAGTCATTTGAGTTGGCTGCTTGAAGGTTCTGCATTTTAAGGGAATTCTCTCGACTTTTTTTTGTTTTTTTGTGTCCTCTGAGGAAGTTTTGTTTCTTTGATGGTTACTAAAGGACTTGAAAGATTTTAATGCCCCTCTCTTGATAACTTTAAGAAATTTCTCCTCTTGTTCTATGTAGACCTATACTGCATTGTTATCCAAGAGGAGACTGAAGAGTCACTGCACCCTTGTATGTAGGTTTTAGGCAGTGAAGCTGTGTAATAGTCTTTCAATTTGGTCTCCACTTCCCACCTCCCTCCCTCTCTCTCTCTCTCTCTCTCTCAATGTCTCTTGCTGTGAAATTGGGAATTGAATCGACGATGTACTGATTGAGAGCCGACTGACTTGGCGCTAAATTGATTCCTTCCTCGCCTGCTTTTATATACCGAGAATGCAACCCCTTTTTGTTTTCACGGGTGCAGAGCTCGCCAAAAGAAGGGGAAAAGAAAAACAGGGGAAATCTTCTTACAGTGTGATTGGTGAAAGCGAAGAAGATGAATATGGCCTTCGGTTTAGGTAATCCAAGGCCTCGCTTGGGGAAATTCACAAAAGGAAACGGAGAAATTTGCTGCCAAAATGCTAGTGTAGAAATCCCAGTATTCTGCAGAAATTCTTGTTCCCAATGGTGATTCGCACTCTTTTGGCTAAATGGAAATAGGAAAAATCTTGATGACGGCAATCCTAACTCTAACTTGATTATGCAAACTAGGACTAAAGTTTCTGATTTTTATGTTACCATGGATAGCAAACGAAGTCAGCTTTTGACGGAACATGGATGGGACAACCCCCCGGCGGGGGTGGATGGATAGTTCAAGCTGAACACACAGTTGGTTCGGTTGTAGAAGTCAAAGGCTTGGCAGGGGCAGCCATTTGCCGCTGTCAACCCAACCGAGGCCAAAGTAGTTGCAAGGCGAGTGTAGCTCTTGAGAGCAACATTAGAAGCCTCAAAATCAAATCTGATGATCAGGTGCTGATAACTGTAACCATGCAAGATTTGGTTGAAAATTCTATGCCGACTCCTATTATTTTTCAATGTAGGGGATTGTCAAAATGGTTCACACCAACAACAAGGAATGCAGACTCTTGATGAAGTTCCTATTGAAATTATGGACTTCTTATGTAGCCAAATCTCTAGGAGTCTAGTCTCCTCAGAATGCAGTAGTGGATAGGGGCCGAGACAGTGGCTGCTTTATTGCTGTAATATTTCTTTTTTGTGCTATCTGAAAAAAAGATGGCGGAATCTTAAGTGACTATGGTATATTTTACGCCAGATTAGTTCGTTTTCAGCAAATGTTTAATGATGCACGCTAAAGCGTAAGCAAAGCAGCGCGGTTAAAAACGTGGCGAATGGTGTACCTTCTCTTCCGAGGTCAGCTTGTCTCTTTCATAAGGCTGACTAATTGCCCTCAGCTGAACTGTTGCTCTTCTGTTGGAAAGTATAAGATAGACTAATTGTAAAAAAAAAAAAGTTACTGAGGGTTGACATGATTCTCAATAAATGACCTCTCTCAAAAAGTCAACTGAGTTTTGAAGTAAACACAGTGTTTTGCTTCTCCTTCTATAAGCTTCTGACACTTCCTTCTTTAAATCAGCAATAATACTGCTGGAGGAATGGAATCCTTCAATCTCCTCTTCTACTTACTTTTGCTAACATGCATTCTTATCCATTCCCAGTGTTCATCTGAAGGTAAGAAATGATTGGAATAATAAAGAGAACCTTAATTAGCTAGGATATTTACACGGTCCCGATCCCAAGCTAAGAAAAATCATAGGATCAACACGATCCTACCGATCCCATTAATCCAACTTTGACATACTTTGATATTTAAATATGTATATCCAATATTCAGGTAATAGAAATACTAATTTTTCTTGTACATGTAGAACGTAAACTATAAATTCACACCATTTTGGAGTTTTAACATCACACGATGTTCATAATTAACGAACTTCATAGGACTAGCCAAGATTTCATTATTATTGGTGTAATTTTTTTAGGATCTCATGATCCATCATCCGATGCTATAATTTGATCCCTTAGACACCTTTATCGATCATGAGTGGGATCCTGCTCCCCACAGCCGTGCTCTTAACTATAGATAATCTAACCAAGAAAGCTATGGCAGTTAATGGATTGTTCCTGACAACCTTGTTCTCGACAACCCTAGGGCAAACTTACAAAAGCACCTAAAACCGGAATCAAATCGTTCTGGATGTTACTGATTGCCAAAATGCTTTTCAAAATAACCTTCTTGTTCTAGGGAAAGAAAGCAGCTCTTCCAGGAACTTCCTTTACTAAATTGCCTCCATGGACAATTAGCCTCCTCGCTCACATTTGTCTCAGAAAAGACAGATTAGTATATGGTTGGCTTGAAAATACCTAGCAATAGACAAAGACCAAATGACTCTTTTCTTCAGTGTGATTCACACCCTCAATATTGTAAAGAAAATTATAGAAAAACCACAGTGTGCCGATTCCCAATCATAAGCACTCCGAATAATATTTAAATTCCATCAGGTTCTATCATAACCAGTATACAAAAAAACCTAAAAATTGTACTGGCTTGCTACGAGCCTTAAAAGAATAAAGGAATAACTGTTCTATGAGTGATTTTACGCTTAAATCCACCATGCCAGGAGCAGATAGAGTAATTTCTACTCAAGAGATTACATGGATCCGCCATCCTTTTTCTATTAACTTCTACTCTCCTAGTCATGCTCACCTCCATCATCCACGGTATGCAATAATCATGTTGCTGTAAGAAGTTAAGGTTTGAGAATGTGGTTTAGCTTTAGTAGTTGAATAGTTCTGGGCGAATCCTGTTTATTAAGTTGAAATTCTGTAGGCTTTGTGATGTTGCTGATGGAAGAGGTATTTATCTTAGTCCTTCAGTGGATTCTTCATCCTTAGTGAAATGCTTTTTGAAAAGCACTTCTATAACATGAAATAGTGATTGCAACATCAATGGATGAAGGATGTGTTTCATCTGTACCTTATGTGGGAGGTATCCTTTTACCTCTGTGCTCTAAATATGTCTTTTGTTAGGTACAGCAAAAAGGTTTTTCTATGGCAACATTTCTGCAAACAGCTTCCCTTGCTTTCTTTTAATATGAGCTTATTGCATTGAATGCATGTCCAGAATCCACAATTGAATAAAAAAATTGTTAACAAGTAAAAAGGCTTATGATTTTAAGCTAAGTCCATTCGGTGATATGATACTGTGTTCAATGGATGATTACTTTCAAAGAAAGCCTCGTCCACTCAGTTAATGGAGCAAAAAGTTGATATAGCAAAGAACATATAGTCACCATCTTTTTTGACCTAAGGCGTCCACCTTTCCTCATAGCCAAATAATCATGTCACATGAATCAGATGCTCTTCGATCAACCCTTGATGAACAGTCCCAAATACTCTAAGATCAAAATGCTTCATTAAGTTACGGGGCTAGCTCTCTTTAGTTCCTTTTTTTAGTCATATGATGCTATTATTATTGGCATCAGTCTTGCCCAGATATGTTATTTGGGGCCTCCTTTCCTTTAGTTCTATGCACTTTATATGAGGAATCCAATGTATTCTCCAATTCATGATAAACATACAGTCATCTCAAGGATGGAATATGCATGCTGTTTATGGTGAAAACGATAGGCAATCTAGACTAACAGTAACCAGATTAGTATTTAACAAGTCAAGATTCATTCAATTTCAAGTTTAGTTCATGTTTAAATAAACCTTTAAGAAACACGCTATGCTAAATTTAAGATCACTAAATACCAAACAAAATCCTTTGAACGAGGTAAGAGGCAAGTCAAAATTGGGGTGATTGACCCAAATATGAGTTGGTCAACATTCATCTCATGCTTTGAAGAGTTCATCATCAAGGTTAATGAGATATGCAGGATTCTTAAAGCTATGACTTATGAACTGTGCATGTGAGGTAGAGAATTCCATTAGGACTGAAGTTTGTGCATTTTAGATTGAGCAAAATGAGTTGTAGTCTAATAACACTGGATATGCATTCTGTGCGTCTTCAATGGGTTTTGCAGTCAACAACGCACCCTACTTTTGTGTCATGGAAAGGTGGAGCGGTAGCATTGTATAACATTTTCTCAATTTTTTTTTCTGCAAGAAGATGAACTTTGTCTAAGATACTATATATTTGGTGAGTTGAACATGACTTGTTTCGTGTGCCTTATGGAGAATTGAGAGCTGTTTGTGTGAGAAACTTTGCTGGTTTCTTGATCAAATTATGCAAAACATATTCACCACCATCTCTTTTTCTTGGCGAATGATTACGTCAGTAAAGGCAGACATTGCATTTTCAAAAAGTATGTGCCTTTTTTAAAAATGACATCTCAAAGACATGGTAAAGCTTCTTCAAATGGAGACATGCCATGTTTCCACATTAATGCAAACTCGTCATATAGCGGTGATTCTATCCTCAAGTCAGACATTGTCAAGGTTTCTTAAAAAGTGTATTGCAACATTGGGTAACTTAAATTTTTTTCACCAATGTTGATGCCCATCATTCAAACTCACAACTTCTTATTTATGAGCTTACTTATTTCATGAAGTTGCAGGCTTTCTCAAGTGGTCATCACCCTATTAATCTGGACTATAATCCACGAAAAATGTTTGGTCAACATCTGATATAACACTAGCTTTTGAAAGAATATTGCTAGGAGTGTTCTAACTAGTTAAAAACTCCTTTCTACTACGGCATGCATTGTTCTCAACAGATATTCGGTATTCTTGATATTGGCCAAGATGCTTGGATACATCAATGGACTGATTTCAAAATGGAATCAATGTTAGTAGCAGCAGAAATTATAAGGACTCTTACTATTTCCAAGAACTAGCAACATGTGACATGAATTCTTGAAAGGTAAAACAACTGGGGCTTATGGCTACTCCCATTAAACTGGTCAGCTGACATGCTCATTATGGCTAGCAGGATATTCTACTGGATGTTGGAAACTGCATTTTGCTGATCTTGACGGGTCTAAATACAAATTTGTGTCTACCAGGCAACACCAGATGTTGAATTTTTAAATCATTTTACTTGTAAAGCGCTTGTAGCAGGCGCTTGTGGCAGGTGGCTTCCTCTTCTATGTGATCCACGGGCAAGGTCATAAGCCTGCTAAAAGTTGTAAGTGTCTGGCGTCTCATCTGAATGATTGCATAATTGCAGGGTGCTTATAAGTGTTGCATTTACTCCTTTTACTTAAGGTATCGGATCAGAGTTTGAACATCTGTACTGTCCTTCCAATTTTGCCTTCAAGTTTCCTTGGCGGCTTGGCAAGAGTATATCTCCGTCTGTGTTTGTCACTTCATTTGCTCGCTACCAGAAGCAAAATGTTAACAGTGGTATGTAGATCTCAGTAGTTGACCTTTAGCTTTTCCTATTTGAGTTACAGATCATGGTATACAAAAATCGATCAGCTTGTTGTTAAGTAAGTTCTTCGTCTTCTCTTTCTTTTTCAGCTGACGGCACTAGAATAGGTGTAAATCTCTACGCGTAGTGAAATTTAACTTCAGCTTTTCTATGGAGTTATAGACGGTATGACAATTCTTGCTTGTCCTTCGTCCTTTGCCAATGGAATGAAGTGTTTCGCATGCATTCGTGAAAAATACTCGAGCCAAAAGTTTGGATACCTTTATCGTCCACAAAGGAAAATTATCTAATCAAACTATAGACGTCCAAAAAATATTAAGTTATTTTCAGCAACTATAGAGTAAGAATTCAACTTGGTTTTGAACAATGGCAGAAATAGAAACCCCATTAATGTGTATACTTTCACGGTTATTAGGTAAATCGGTAATAGGAAAACTTGAAAAGGTATAGTCTCTTGGGATGAATACGTTTCCTGGAAAATCAAACCTTCGGAAAAATATTTTGTTGAAAATGATCGTTTTTATAACTTTCATTAACAAATGAATGGAAAACATATCCCTCGTCAACGAAGATATAAGGAATAAATTGTTGATATTGAAAATATTTTCAACAAAATCAATAATTTTTTTTTTGGTAAGGTAAGTAAATAGATAATCGACCATGGAACTGTACAAGAAAAAAAGGGGGGTGAGAATGGCACCAACAAAGACTCAACTGGGGACAAAATACGCATCGGAGCTGTTGGAGTGACAGTGCACTGGAATCACAACAATAAGAAAGGTAAACAGGCTAGAAACAAAATGCCACAGGGGCCCAACAAGTCCTAGCACTAAGCCAACAGAAGCTATACATAAAAAATACAAGGGTCTAACCTGCAACTACATTGCAATCTCCTATTCCTTGAGTTGTCTTCTACCTTGTTGAAAGCAAGGGCTTTATCCTTGACTGTCTTGATGAGCTGCAACTTCATGGAAGGAATGTGAAGGTTGCAGCCGCGAAATATGATGTCATTTCTGGTCTTCCAAATGATATAGCAGAGAGACCCAAACGAGAAACGGGCTAACTCCTGGAAGAACCCTTTACCCGATAAGACATCAAGAACCCATTGGAGGTTCTCCAACCAAGAAGAATTGGTCCATGGAAGATTACATTTCGCGGCCCAAAAAGAGGCCAAGGAATGGGGGACATGGCAGTCAAAAATAGGTGGTTGACTGAGTCAAGCCTAGAATTACAAAAAGCACATACCGAGATGGGAATTCTTCCATAGGACATAAGGAAAACCTGCATAGGAAGCCGGTTCTTGGAAATAAGCCAAAGCAGGAATTGGTATCTAGGGGCTAGTGTCTTGTCCCAAACAAGAGAGGCCCAAGGAACCAAGTTTGCTTTCCGGCAGATAAAAGTCCATGCTGAAGTCATTGAGAATCTTCCAAATGGATCCTCCTTCCAGGAAAAGGTGTCCTGACCTTGCGAGAGAGGGGGAATCGATATTTGTCATGCTAATAGCTCCTGAAGGTAATGGAGCCCATTCAGTGAGAAGAGGTCCTTCACTTTCGAATGCCTTGTAAAATCCGATTGGTAGATATAGTTGTTCGAGAAAAATAAGTTGAGGGGACCAATATCAAGGCATGGATCAAACCACAGTGATGTGTATTCACCATCTCCAATTTTCCATGTGAAGCAGGGTTGGAACTCATCCCTTAAGGCAAGAATCTTCCGCCAGGCCCAAGAACAGTGGGTTGGAGTAGAAGATAACCAAAAATTCTGCCTTTTGAGATAAGTGGCATGAATCCATTTGCACCATAGCGATTCTTTGTCAATAAAGAGCAGCCAAATGTGTTTAGCCATGGCCGCTTTGTTGCTGTCCCTTATCCTCCTCACCCCAAGACCTCCTTCCGAAGTGGGAAGACATACATCAGCCCATGAAACTTTTGCACCTCCCGGTCCCATGGATGGTCCCTTCCAAAGGAACTGTCTACAAACTTGCTCTATTTTGTTAACTACCGAAGATGGGAGCCAAAAAATGGAAGCCCAGTGTGCTTGAATGGCATGTAAGACAGACTTAATAAGTAGTAAACGACTCGCGAACGAGAGGAAGCGATGGGTCCAAGATTGGATTCTATTGGTAAGATGACATACCAGGGCATTACAATCCACTTTGTTTAATCTTGATGTGATGATCGGCACACCCAAGTAACGAACTGGAAAGGAGCCCAAGGTGAAGCCAAGAGCATGTAAGATTTGATCCTTAGTAGTGTTAGACCCTCCAGAGATGAAAACTTCACTTTTGTTGGTATTTGGTGTCAAGCCAGACCATGTAGAGAATACGGTGAGACCCTCCTTAATGCAAGAAACTGAAGCAAGGCTCGCTTGACTAAAGATGAAAACATCATCCGCAAAGAATAGGTGGGATAACCGTGTGGCTTTACAACGCCAGTAATATTGGTAGTCCGGGAACCTAACCTTAGACTCGATGATCCCAGTAAAAATCTCCATAGCCAAGGTGAAGAGAAGTGGAGACATAGGATCTCCTTGTCGAATACCTCTTCCATTGGAGAAGAAGCCATGAAGTTCGCCATTGATAGATATAGAGAATCTTGGAGTACGAACACAGACCATGATCAACCTAGTTAGATGATCAGGGAAGCCAAAAGCTAGAAGGGTAGTCTCTAGGAAGTCCCAATCCAGGGCATCATAGGCTTTCCTGAAGTTCACCTTAATAGCACATTTAGGGATGTGGGGCTTATTATGAAAGCCACTAAATAATTCTTGGGCTAGGAGAATATTGTCACTAATTCGTCTTCCCTTCACAAAAGCAATTTGAGATAGACTGATCAGGTCAGGAAGAACTGCTGCAATTCTAGACGTAAGTATCTTAGTGATGCACTTGTAGATCGTATTACAGCAAGCAATTGGTCTGAATTCAGACATTGATGATGCATTGGGAACTTTAGGCACCAAAGCAATGATCGTGTTATTAACCTCTTTCAGCATGTTGCCAGATTCTAGGAAGTCCATTACTGCTTCAGTGACAGAGGCTCCAACCAAATCCCAATTCTTTTTTAAAAAATCAGCATTATAACCAACAGGTCCGGGTGCTTTATTCCTAGCAATAGAGAACATGGCATCGCGTACTTCAGAAGGAAGGAAAGGTCGAGAAAGAGAGTTAACCTGGTCAGGCCTGAGAGGAGAGCGGATGACATCCAGAAGCTCCTGAGTGGATGGCCTTGAAGCCAAAGCCACTGGAGCAAGAAGGTCTTGGAAGTACGAGACAAGAACACGTTGAACGTCTAACCTTTCTGTGACTATGAGTCTGGTGTTGTCCTTGATAGAAAGAATCCTATTACGGAGATGCCGATGATTGACTGAATGGTGAAAAAACTTAGTGTTATGGTCCCCTTCCTTGAGCCAGCAAATCCGAGATTTTTGTCTAAGAAAAGATTCCTCAAGGGACCGGAGTTCATAGTATTCCTTGATTTGGCCACGTTCCTCTGTCGCCAAAGGAGTATTTAGTGGATCTTGATGGAGATCTTCCTGGGTAGCCAAGAGAGCCCTTTTTGCAGAAGCCACTCTCATGGAAATGTCCGAGTAGGCCTCTCTGTTTAGGCATTTAAGGCACCCTTTCAGAATCTTGAGACGAGAATATAGTCTAAACATAGGAGAACCCACAACTTGAGTATCCCAAGCCTGTGTCACAATCATGGAGAACTCTGGATGATGCATCCGCAAGTTAAAGAATTTAAAAGGAACCCAACGGGAGGCCGGCGGGAGAATTTTAACAACCATCGATGTATGGTCTGAGAGACTCGGGGCCAAGAATGAGGCTTCTGAGAATGAATGGACCGTACACCAGCAGTCATTGACTAGCACTCGATCAATCTTCCTTGGCTTCCTACGGCCACCAGACGAAATAGACCATGTAAAACGAAAGCCCACATAATGCAGATCAATAAGTTCGGCTTGGTCCAGGCAATCCTTAAACTCATCAAAAGCGGGAATCCATATGTCTGGGCTCCCCATACGATCCGTAGAGTCTCGGATGGCATTAAAGTCTCCGACGACCATCCAAGGGCTTTCCTTGAGAACTGAGCTCAACCTAATGAGATCATTCCAGAGGGGTCTCCGAGAGACAAAGGTATACTCACCATAAACTACTGAGAACATAAGGTCAGCCCCCGAGCTCAAAATAGTTGCATTTCCATGAATAAGCTGACTTGAACTAAAAATGACGTTGAATACCACTACTAGCGGGTTCCAGCCAACCCATATACGTCCCCTAGGGGAGTGCTCATAATTAGAAAGCCATATCCAACCAGGAAATAGGCCAGAAGAAATGATTCCAAAATTTCCAACTGGAACTTTAGTTTCCAACAAACCAACGCAGCTAATATTATGGAGTCACACAAACTGTCTAACTTATGCTTGCTTGATAGGGTTCATGAGACCCCTAACATTCCAACAGCCAAAAAACATGAGATATGTTCAAAAAATAGGGAACAATAGGAGGAACTACCTCCGTTTGGGACGCCTTTTGCTAGTCGAGGGCTTGGCTTTCACAGCAGGTGAAACAGAGCTTTGTGCCACCTTTTTGGCCTGCTTTGGTAGCATCTCAGGAGGTGAAGAACCTGGAATTCCAGCCACCTGCAGGGGAGAATCAGTACTGTGCAAGTTGAGGGAGTGCTCGGGGCTGATCAGCATCACCGCATCAGCAACAACCAGCTGCTGGTTCACCACCTAGTCGGGTTCTGCACGGTGATCGGCCGCCCCCAACTGCTGTTCGGAGCACATAGCTTGCACCAGCAGGTCACACGGACTTTGAGCGGTGCCAAATTCCTCATCAAGATCATCAGCAGACGCAAATGAAGTGGGGGAAGCTGGTTCTGAGATTGGTAATACAACTTTTAATATAGAAGGGGAGGACTCAAGGCCAGCTCCATTTTCGTGTAGCATTTGAGTGATGCTAACAGCTGAGGGTCTGGACGGGGTCGAGCGCACCAGCAAAGGTTGCACACTCTCCTTACCAGACCTGCGTTTGAATTGCTGCCACTCCTCGACGGGGGTTGGGACAGACACCATTGCTGGCCTAGAGGGGACACAATCTTCAACTTGCTTATCAATTTGTACATTAACTTGCAACTCCTCCTGAACAAGCCTGGAAGGGCAGGGGGTGTTATCAGCACATCTGTGGCCAAAAACGCCACACTTCTGGCATGAAGGAGGTTTCCATTCGTACTCGACTTCCACTTCACGCATAGCCCCATTTAACAAAATTGTGATGGAATCACAGCAAGCTTTTGAGGCCTCTAATTCCACACACACTCTTGCAAATGATATCATCTTTAGTTGTTCAATTCGTTGGTCGACATAAAGAGGTCTTCCCACCATGCTAGCAACCTTACTGAGACCCCAAGAGGACCATAACCCATATGGGAGATTCTTGAGCCTAATCCACACTGGAACCGAGGTATGTTCTCCTCTTTTCAACTCAAGCATGGGCTGCCATTGTTGTAGAATTAAAGGCACACGTGCCACTGTTAAAGGTCCTCCTTCGATGACCTTTCTTCTAAAATCTGAGTCCGGAATATGAAAGAAATAAAACCCCTAGTCATTTGCTTTCACCTCAAACAAGTGATGACCCCATAGGTGTTTGAGTGATGCCTCGACTAATTTAAATGGGAGTTTCTTCCCAACGAAGTATCCAACTAAGCATTGTTGCCAAAGAGGATCAGCAGCATCTAAATCCTCCTCATAACAGCTAACAACAGGTGACGTAGGAGGAAAATATGTGAGAGAATAGCCTTGCACAGCGACTTTAGCCACAAAATCAATAATTTGGTTTACACTTTGCTGCATAAAAAATTTGCAGCAGCTTGAGTATGGTCCCATTTTCTATCTCTGGAAACAATTGGACTTTTTTGCTAGATATAGAATGGTTGGTCATGGGAGGGGTTTCGACCAATACTTCGGCTCCGATTACAACCAACGCCCAGAAATGACTAAACAATTACTTTGACAGAAACAAATTTTTTCAAATTATTTATTTTTCAAGCATCCCAAGCAAATTATTAATGAGAACGTTTTTTTTTTTGGAGGCCTAACGCGGCTTCTCTTCCAACCTGTCGCCAGCACCGGAGGAGGCCACACGGAGCAAAGCAAATACGAAGCAACGGAGTCCAAGCTTCGGCAGAGAGAGAGAGAGAGAGATGAACAGTACCTTTGTCGATTTTTCCCCCTTAAGACTAAATCTAACAAAATCAATAATTTGGAAAACACTTTTATAAAAAATGATCTCTTATATTGTTTACGAAACAACTTTAGATATAGAAGATTGTTGACAATTAAATTATTCTAAGAAATGTAAACAATTCTTTGTAAGAATATATTTTTTCAAATTATTTATTTTTAAGCGGGTTATTAATGTGAAAGTTTGTTAGTTACTTTTCCCAATAATTTAGCTCCCCAAAAGATACAGTTTTCAATAACTATCAACTAAATTTGTCACATCAAGAATATCATATCCATATATACACATGATAGTGGAGAAATTTACACTAACGCTTGGAGGATTTCAATGGCAAGACGACAACAATCTCGTTTTTATCAACAAAAGAAGAACAGTTTGGAGTGCTTCATAGTTGCACCCGACAAATATGGAGAAATAAAAAAAAAAATTATGGGCATATATATTGAACTAAAGTGCGTTGGACGGTGGGCACGTGGGTTGGGGTTGATGCGCCCCCTCTTTCTCTCTCATTAATTTTAATCTTTTTCCGATGTAACCGTCACATGGCGCTGCATCGACATTATGTGTCTGAAAAAAAAATACATTAGTCAACTTAAGAAAGGAAATACATACCAAAAAAATTAAGAAATCATAATCATTTCACATGCATGAAAGTCAAACCTTAAGCCTCATTTGTTGTCATGTTTATGGAAGGAAATCAAATAAAAGCAAGTGGGAATGGGATCGACTCATGAGAAGACAAAGCATGTGCAAATGTTTGGTGGTATGAAAGGAAGATGCATGGGGTACACAAAAAGAGTGGAAGGATTCAAAAGCCCTAATGGGTCCAAAAAGAAGCTACGAATGCAAAGCGGGTACCCTTTTTCGTTTTGAGAAAATTATTCAGTTTCTTTGTTTTCATTTTCATTTGAACATGGAAATATAACATATGCAAATGTTGGGTGGAGTGAAAGACCTCCACAGCAGCCCCGAAGTCGTCGACAGCTCACTTCAATCAGATTCCACATCAGTAACATATTCATGCACATGACAGTAGACAGAAGAAGACGGAGAAACCGGGGGCATCGGACTCTATATAATAGCGTAGGGTACAGACGACACGGTTTTGAAGAAAGAAATGGGAATAGCCACTTCTTCTTGGGCTAGGGAAGGGGCCTTGTTACGTTGAACTTCTCGTTGAATTACACGATAAATAAAGCGGCAACATATCGTTCCTCGTGCATGTGTTAATGAAAAATATTTATTTTCTTTAACACGTTATCACCCTTTCTTCTTCTTCTTTTAACCTTGAAAGAGTGAGTACCAAACGTGACATAAGTAATTGTTTTTTTTTTTTTTTTTTTTGTAATTAAAGGGGGAGCAACCCAGTTTATGCCGTCCTTTTTGGAATACAAGAATTGAGCCGACAAGTAGCCTATGACCAAATCTCCGGTTCTTAAACTCGTTTACGTTTAGAATGTTTTCGTATCAATTATACAGCTTGGCACAATTAACCAAATCACATTACATGGTTATGTAGTTTGAAATTTACAATAAAATTTGTTGTCATCGTCGTTACTATTTCCTGAAAAATTCATTCATTGACAAATGATTGGCGAGAAATGCAGACGTTGCACTTTCAAAAAAGTATGTGCCATTTTGAAAAATGTCATGTGGCATCTCGAAGACACAGCTGTGAAGAGTAATTGCTGATGGATCGTATTCTCCTACCAAATTTGCCTTCAAGTTTCCTTGGTGCCCTCGGCAAGAGTATATCTTCATCTGTGTTTGTCACTTTATTTGCTAGGACTTAGAAGCAAAATGTCAGAGCATAAAAGTGGTATGTGGATCTCGGTGGTTTTTTTTTTTTTGGTAAAGTAAGATTGTATTAAATCGATCATAGAACTGTACAACAGAGGGGGGTACAACTCGGTACCGGCAAACACTCATCTGGACGACATGTCACTGGAGTATAAGGGTACCACGGTCACCCAAAAGGAAAGGAAAAAAAACAAACTAGGAATACAGGAAAGGAGACCCAGATCATCCTACATTAAGCCGAGGTCGGCTCCACTCCAAAAATCCGAGGGTCCATCCCCCAACTACGCTGCGTCCTTCTATTTCTAGGGCTGTCTTCCACCGACTTGAAAGTGGGGCATTTGTCTTTAACCGCCTTAAAGAGATAAAGCTTCATGGAAGGTGCATAGAGGTTATGCCCACGGAAGAGGATGTCATTCCTAGTCTTCCAGATAATATAGCATAGGGCACCAAAAGAGAACCAAGCTATCTCTTGGTAAAAACCTTCTCTAGACATATGGTTAATAGCCCAGAGGAGATTATCCGACCACGAGGAGTTGTTCCAGGGAAGATTACACTTCGCAACCCAAAAATTAGCCAGAGAGTTGGATATACGGCAGTCAAAGAAGAGGTGATTGACTGAATCTGGTCTACTGTTGCAGAGGGAACATACCGAATTTGGAATCCTACCAATAGACATGAGGAAAGCCTGAGTAGAAAGTCGATTCTTGGTAATAAGCCAAAGAAGAAATTGATGTCTAGGTGCCAAGGCCTTGTCCCAAATAAACGCGGACCAATGAACCGGGTTTGATTTACATCGGATTATGGCCCACGCCGACGCCGTTGAAAAGTTTCCTCCGGTGTTCTCCGCCCATGTGAATATGTCCTGACTAGTTGAGAGAAGGGGGATCGGTACTTGCCATGATAGCAGCTCTTGGAGTAACTCACACCCATCAAGAGAATATAATTCCTTGGCCTTTGCTTGTCTAAGTAGGTCTGATTGGTATATGTAGCTGTTTGAGAATGCTGAGTTAAGGAGACCCAATTCTAGCAATGGATCAAACCAAAGTGATATAGATTCCCCGTCTCCTAGTTTCCATCTGAAGTGGGGTTGAAATTCAACCCTTAAAGCAAGGATCTTCCGCCAAGCCCAAGAACAAAGGGTAGGAGTTGAAGCGTTCCAAAAGTTCTCTCTTTTAAGATATGTAGCATGAATCCATTTACACCATAACGATTCTTTATCAGTGAATAGCAACCAGATATGTTTAGCCATAGCTGCTTTGTTGCTGTCCCTAATTCTTCTTATACCAAGGCCTCCTTCTTGAAAGGGGAGGCACACATCATCCCAAGCCACTTTTGCACCTCCCGGACCCATGGTTGGGCCCTTCCAGAGGAATTGTCTACATGTTTGTTCAATCTTATCCACTACCGAAGAAGGGAGCCAAAAGATGGATGTCCAATAGGCTTGAATGGCATGTAGCACTGATTTGATAAGTTGCAATCGGCCTGCAAAGGAAAGAAAACGATGTGTCCATGATTGGACTCTAGCAGTGAGACGGCATACTAGGGCATTACAGTCCACTTTACTTAGTCGCGAAGTAATGATAGGCACACCCAGATATCGCACAGGAAGGGAGCCAAGATTGAAGCCAAGAGCTTGTAAAATCTGGTTCTTAGTAGTCTCAATGCCTCCTGAAATGAAGACTTCACTCTTATTGGCGTTAGGAACCAGCCCACTCCAAGAAGAGAATAAGGTGAGCCCGTTATGGATGCAGGAGATAGAGGCAAGTCTTGCCTCACTAAAAAGAAGAACATCATCCACAAAAAATAAGTGAGATAGCCGTGTTGCTTTGCACCTCCAATGGTATCGAAAATCCGGATGCCGAGTATGTGCATCAAGTATCCCAGTGAAAACCTCCATGATTAGGGTGAAGAGGTATGGAGACATAGGGTCACCTTGTCTTATACCACATCCACTTGCAAAGAAACCATGGAGTTCACCATTTATAGATAAGGAAAATTTTGGGGTCCGAATACACACCATAATAAGCCTTGTGAAATGGGCGGGAATCCAAACGCTTGGAGAGTTTTCTCTAGGAAATCCTAGTCAAGTGTGTCATAGGCTTTCCTAAAGTGCACATTGATAGTACACTTTAGAACATTGGGCTTGTTATAAAACCCACTAAAAAGCTCTTGAGCAAGAAGGATATTGTCACTGATTCTCCTGCCTTTAACAAATGCAGTTTGTGCTGGACTAATTAAAGAAAGAAGAACCGCAGCAATTCTAGTTGAGAATATCTTAGTGATACACTTGTAAATTGTATTACAGCAAGCAATAGGACGAAAATCTGATACCAATGTTGCATTGGGGATTTTTGGCATCAGGGCAATGATAGTATTGTTGACTTCCTTGAGCAAGCAGCCAGATTCAAGGAAATCTGAGATTGCTTCGATAACTGATAGGCCAACTTTGTCCCAATTCTTCTTAAAGAAATCGGCATTATAGCCATCAGGGCCAGGGGCTTTATTACCAGCCAATGAGAACATGGCCTCTCGTATCTCAGAAGGAAGAAAAGGCTGGGAGAGCATGTTGATCTGGTCTTCCTTGAGGGGGGAGTGGATAACATCTCTAATCTCTTGTATGGAAGGCCTCACAGTCATAAAAGCCGGAGCAAGGAGGTCTTGGAAATATGCGACAAATACCTTATGTACTTCCTACAACTCAGTTACCATTTGACCAGAACTATCCATAATGGAAATGATACGATTATGGAGGTGTCGATGGTTGACAGAGTAGTGAAAGAACTTAGTATGATGATCCCCTTCCTTGAGCCAGCGAATTCTAGATTTTTGTCTGACAAACGCCTCCTCAAGAGCTCGAAGTTCATAATAATCTTTGAGTTGAGCATGTTCCTCTGTCGCCAGCAAGCTACTCCCAGGGAGTAAGTGTAGTGCTTCTTGGGTAGAAAGGAGGATCATTTTAGCTGTAGCCACCCTCATGGAGATTTCTAAATAGGCATCTCTATTGAGACACTTTAGCCTACCCTTTAGCAACTTGAGTCTAGAATAAAGTTTGTACATAAGTGAACCTGAAACTGGGGTCTCCCAAGTCTGGGTGACTAGCAAGGAAAAGTTAGGGTGACTCATCCACATGTTAAAAAATTTAAAAGGAGTATGGCGAGGAACAGGTGCTAGAATTCTCACAACCATAGGTGTATGATCTGATAGGCCCGGGGCCAAAAAGGATGCTTTAGAGAAAGAGAAGGTAGTACACCAACAACTGTTGACCAAGACCCGATCAATCTTTCGTTGCTTCCTTCGAGGGCTGAATGAGGTGGACCAGGTAAACCGGAAACCTACATAGCAAAGGTCAAACAGTTCAGCTTGGTCCATGTAGTCCTTATAATCATCAAAAGCAAGAATCCAAACATCCGGGCTCCCCATGCGATCCGAAGAATCCCTGATGGCATTGAAGTCGCCTGCAACCATCCACAGGCACTCTTTGAGGGAGGAGCTCAAACTAACAAGTTTACTCCATAGGGTTCTCTGAGCAACAAATGTATGCTCGCCATATACCATTGAGAGAGTAAGTAAGGACCTCGAACTCAAAAATTCTACTTCGCTATGAATAACCTGGTCAGTACAAATACTAGTACTGAAGCATACCAAAAGCGGGTTCCAGCCAACCCAAATACACCCTCTAGAAGAGTGCTCATAATTAGAAACCCATATCCAGCCCGGAATAAGGCTAGAGGAAATAATAGGAAAACTAGCAGCTGGAACTTTTGTTTCCAAAAGGCCAACACAGCAAAGCTTATTATGACGCACTAATTGTCTAACTTCAGCTTGCTTGACAGGGTTCATGAGACCCCTTACATTCCAAAAGCCAAAAAACATAGCAGATTATTAGATGTGAGGCCATGTGGACTATTTCCTTCTTGGGCGTCCTCTACTAGCTGCTGGTTTTTTTACCACAGCTGTCCCAGGTGAGACTTTGGACCTGCTATCTTGCTCTGAGATTTTATCCTTTGTGAGATACGTAGTAGTGGGAACTCTCACCTTACTAGCTTGCTCTATCTTTACCTCAGTTAGATGAAGGTCAAATTTAGCTATTTCCACGAGATTAGCTTTTCTTGTTTGAGTAACAGTTTAAGGTATACAAAAATCCATCGGCTTGTCGTTAAGTAATTTTTTCGTCCTCTGATTCTTTTTAATAATAGAAGTAGAAAAGGTGTAAATCTTTGGGTGTAGTGAAATTTAACTTCAGCTTTTTTATTGAGTTGTTGACAGTATGACGATTCTTGCTTTTTCTTCGTCTTGTGCCACGGGAATGAAGCTTTTTCTATATATTCATGTTAAATAGTTGAGCCAAGAGTTTAGATGTCCTTATCATCCAAGAAAAGAAATTTATCTTAGTGTACCGTAGAGGGCAAAAATCTGAAGTCGTTTTCAGCAATTACGGAGGAAGAATTCAACTTGGTTAAGAACAACGACAGAAATAAAAACCCCATTAATTTCTATAATTTTATGGTTATTAGGTAAACCAGTAATAGCAAAACTTGAAAAGATATAGTCTCTTGGAATGCACGTGTCTTGCAGAAAGTCAACATTTGAAAAAATAATTTTTTTAATTTTTTTCGGTAGAGGACTTGATGGTTGCCACCAAGAACATGGGGGTGGGGGTGGGGGTGGGGGTGGGGGTATTAAACAAAAGTGTGTTGGATGGTGGGCATGTGGGCTGGGGCAGCCCCTCTTTCTCTCTCAGTATTTTTAATCTTTTTCTGATGTGGCGCTCATGGGATGCTGCATCAACATTGCGTGTCTGAAAAAAAAAAAAAAAACAGTATTCAAATTTGGACGATAATTAACATTACAAGGAAAAACCAGAGAGTAATGGTCCACAGCGATTTCATATGAACGGAAGGCGAAACCTTAAAGGGCTATTTGTTAACACTCTCAAAAACAAACTGATTTTATTCTTTTATTCCTAAAAACATATTTGTATAGAAATACGTTTGGCAAATTTTTATTTTCGAAAACAAATCCGTTCCCAAAAATAAATTTGGAATAGAATCAAGAATAAACGCTTCTTGTTCTCTTGAACAATTTCAAGAATCAATTCTCATTTTCCTTTTTTTCCCTTTTCTTCTTCTTATTCTTCAATGTTCAACCCGTCATCGACCGACGACCTCGCCGGAGGGTCGCCGGGCTACTGCGAGGTAGGGGAGGCCAACCTTGCAGTGGCTCAGCGAAGTACAACTCACCTACGATTGAGCCTCACCCGGCCGTCGGCAAGGCTTGGCCGATGAGGCTCGACCTCATTGATGCCTAGAGGAGAAAATGAAAAATGAAAAAAAAAAAAAGAAAAAATTAGAAAATTATAATAAAAGTATTAAAAAATTTAAAATTTTATAAGTCACAAAAAAATATAAAGTTTTTATCAAATGGATTTTTATTCCGAGAATAAAAATTTTGAATAGTTACTAAACACCGTCGAATACTCAGAAGTTATTTTTGGGAATAAAATAAAAAATAATTATTTCTAAGAAGAAATTATTCTCGAAAACAGAATTATTATCATTCAAAAGCCTCGTTTGTTGCTATGTTTACTGGAGAGAATCAAATCATGGAAAGGGGGATCGGAATGGAACTGAACAATAGGAAGATGAAGCACGTGCAAATGTTAGGTTGGGTTGAAATGAAGACGCGTGGGGTACAGAAAAAGACGGGATGGACCCAAAAGCCCCAATATAAGATGGTTCCAAAGAGCAGCAGTCCCAAAGTCGTCGGAAATATATAATATATGCAAATGTTGGGTGGCGTGAATGACCTACCCGGCTGTTCCCTATGTCGTCGGGACTCGGGGGTTCGCTTCGATCAACCCCGCGGCATTAAACCTTTTCATGCACATGACAGTTGACAGAAGAAAACGGATAAACCGGAGGGACCATGTTACGTTGAACTTCTCGGTGCATTACGTGAAAATTAAATCGGTGACATATCGTTCCGTGTGCATATATTGATGAAAGAATATTTATGTTGTTGACATGTGAAGCTACTACTCTTTTTTCTTCTTCTTTTCTTTTGAAAGAGAGACTACCTAATATGGTATAAGTAGTAGTTTTTTTTCTCTCTAGATGAAAGGGGAGCAACCCCTATTTGCATTGTCCTTTTCGAAATACAAGGATCAAATCGACAGTAGTCTATGACCACATCTCCAATACTTTAACAAGTTTACATTTGAAATATTTCCGTAGCAATTACACAACTTACGCATTTAACCTACTCACCTTGCGTGATTTTGTAGTTTGAAATTTACAATTAGCAAGATAGTGATGATAGGAGTCTTTATATCATTAAGATATTCGAGATCGCAAACTTTTATTTCATTCATTTAAGAATTAAACTTGCATTAAAAAGCATATGAGGGATTCGGTTTGCTCCATCAATTTCTATTGGACTAAAGCCATAGCTGGCTTCTTTAATGGAGTGCATGAGAATTTGTCTACATGTTCGTGAATTCTCTATGTGCAAAAGAGAAACATAATTTGTTAATTATCTTTTTTAACTAATCGAATCATCAAAACGTTTAGAGTTAACATGTGATATCATTCACTAAATTATCTCTTTGGTTTTATTGTCACAAAACATGGATGATCCCGGAATTAATCATTTCAATAAGTCTCCCAACTCTAAATTTTACACGTATTCTTACATATAAAGGCAATTATGGAGTTATCTTCTCATTGATCAAAATAGGGATCCTCAAATATCTTGATATACATATATAAAACCGTTTAAATTTTACTTTGAAATTGTATCCATATGAATTGATATTTGCAAAGAGTGCTATATATTTTGAAAAAAAAGAGAGACTAAGTCAGGTGCAATATCAAATTTTTAGAGAAACGAAAAAGATTGAGAATGTTTTAATTGTTAAATCTTTGTATTCTCTTATTTCTTTTATTCTTTGGATAAGAATTTTCATTTCTACACAAGAAAGAAAGGTATTACGAGTTTTCATTATTTGACTGCATTTGGGTTTTTGTTTGAAAACTGCTGTTCTCAATCCGTGACCAAAGGCTTTTTAAATACTATTTTCATGTTCAAATGAAAACAAAAACCAAAAACAAAGCGAGAAAATTTTCTCTAAACAATACAGGGCAATCGGCTTTTTTGACCCATAGGCGTTTGGTCTTTCCTCTTTCCTCCCTTAGTCCCTTTTCTCTGGACTCCACGCGTCATTTTCTCTGTCTTCATCATGTGGAGCGACTGAGCATGAAGTAACATGGAGAAGCGGTTCGCCTTTCTATTTATTCTTGCAAGAAGTTTATCAAGAGGCACCCACCAAACTATTGTCTCGCAACAAAAGCATCACCTCTGCAACCTCCTCTCAAACACTCCTCAACCCTTCGCTTTTGCCTTTGGAAATGGCGGAAGCAGCGCTCTTCAGTGTTGCCACTGCCACACTAAAAAGCATCGCCGCTGAAATTGCGAAACCGGGAGGCTCCTTCGCTTCTCAGAAGATCCAGTTGCTCTACTGTGCCAAGGACGAGCTCCAAAGTCTTCAGAACAACGTCCAGACCATTCAAGCTGTGCTTTTGGATGCTGAGAAGCAGCAATGTCACAACAACCAGGTCAAGCTCTGGCTGGGGAGGCTCAAGGACGTGCTGTACGACATACAGGACCTGCTTGACGATGTCGCAACTGAAGATTTGAGGCGGAAGGTCACTCCCGGCAACAAGATGTTGAAAGTGGTACGCATATTCTTCTCTAAATCGAATCAGCTTGCATGCCGCCTCGAAGTGGCTAATGAGATTCAGAAACTTAGGAAGAGACTGGATCAGATTAAAAAAGATAGGGAGGAGTTCCATTTTCAGGAGCATCGGAGTGAGGCAACAATGGCCATCTCGAGAGGAAAGAAACCTGAAACTTACGCACCTGATGAACAAATAATTGGTAGGGAAAATGACAAAGAAAATATCAAACAACTTTTGTTTGATTCCTCCTCCAGCGATACTGTGTCATTTGTTTCCATCGTTGGTAAAGGAGGTCTCGGAAAAACCGCACTCGCACGACTAGTGTACAACGATGGGGATGTAGAAAATCATTTCGATATTAAGATGTGGGTGTGTGTATCTGATGTCTTTGATGTGAAATTGATTATCAAAGAAATTCTTAAATCAGCAAACTGTCAAGATCATGAGAATAAGCCCTTAGACCAATTGCAGAGACTTCTTCGTGAGACTCTAGGCAAGAAGAAATATTTACTTGTTTTGGATGACATGTGGAATGAAGTTCGGCTCAAATGGTTGGAGCTTGGTGATTGGCTAAAGGGTGGTGAACGGGGAAGCAAGATAATTGTAACCACTCGCAGCCACACAGTTGCGAAGGTCACAGATGAAAAATCAGCTATCTATGATCTAGAAGGCCTAACTCCAGAGAGGTCCTGGGACCTATTTAGGGAAGTGGCCTTTGGAGATAGTAAAGCATCAGTAGACCGGAGATTGGAGGAGATGGGAAGAGTTATAGTTAGAAAATGTGCCGGGGTTCCCCTTGCCATTAGAACTATAGGAAGCCTTTTGTATGGCAAAAAGGAAGATCAATGGAACTATTATAGAATGAAGGAACTTCCCGAAATACCAGAAATTGATGTGGTTGATAATGGAATTATGCAAGTCCTCAAGTTCAGTTACGATCATCTCCCGTCATGCTTGAAACATTGTTTTGCATATTGCTCATTGTTTCCAAAAGATTATATTTATGACAAAGATACGATGATCCATTTTTGGATGGCACAAGGCTTTATTGAGTCATGCGACGGGGAGGACAACCTTGAAGAGGTTGCCAACAATTACTTGTCAAAACTACTATGTAGGTCGTTCCTTGATGCTACATTTATACTTAACAATGGTGAGGTCGTACAATTCAAGATGCATGATCTCATGCACGATCTTGCCCAAAAGGTTGCTGGAGGTGAATGCAAGATTGTTAGTTTTAATGGAGATAATGATAGAGGAATTCGACATGCATCGTTTATTTCAAGGACTTTCTCTGAAGAGAAAATGGTGTCCCTGCTCAAAAAATCCAAATTGCGAACGTTTCTCTATTTAAAAAGCGATTCCTTTGTACTCAACTATGACAAAGTTTTCTCCGATTGTAGATATTGTCGAGCATTGTGTTTGAAGTATACAAATTTTCATCTCCTTTCTTCTTCCATAGGAAAGTTGAAGCTGTTAAGATTGCTTAATATTTATATGGATCAATCCATCCAAAGTTTGCCAGATTCAATCACTGATTTGGTGAACTTGCAGACCCTTGAACTCTCGAATTGTCAGCACCTTCGAACATTTCCAAGAGATTTGAGGAAATTGGTCAGTCTTAGACACCTCATAATTAAAAGTTGTAATTTACTAAGCCACCTACCACCCTTGAGTGAACTCACTTCCCTAAGGACGCTGCATCTCAAGTTCTTGGAAGGGTTAGAGTTCATTCAACAGGCAAGTGACCCGGAGCCATCTAATACCACACGCCCCTTCTTTCCATCTCTTGAGAGTCTAAAACTCATCGACTGCACAAAGTTGAAAGGATGGTGGGGAAGAAGTCAAGAAATGGGAGCACATCAAATGCATCGGCCAGACGATTCACGGCCATTCTTCCCAAAACTTCGGTCCGTGATTATATGCCATTGTTCCCACTTCAATTCTATTCCACAATTTCCCAAGGTGGAATACTTGGAGATAGATAGCATGAAAATGTTGGAACTACCACCGATGGCCAATCCACATTGCCCATCGGAAGGAACAGTGGAAGCCGCATCCAATCTTTTCTCTGAGCTAAAAAGTCTACATCTTTGGCACACTAATGTGAATGTAGAGCCCTCGAAGCTTGAGACTCTACTCCGATTGGCTCGTAACCTCAAGTCCATGAGCCTCCTCTTTTGCAACTTAAAGGGTCTCCCTCGTGGCATGCGACACCTTTCCTCACTCCAGGAACTCCAAATTCATCATTGTCAAGGAGTCCATTTATCGTGCCAAGAAGACGAGCATGACACCCAATGGCAATTCCTTACGAATCTTCGTGTTCTTGTCATCTCAGATTTATAGATTTGGTGACATTACCCAAGGGGATTCAACATCTGACAACTCTACAATCTCTCGAGATACGTTACTGTTGGTCTTTGGAGAGTTTGCCGGAATGGATTGGAAATTTCTCTTCGCTCGAAACACTTATATTATCTCACTGTCCAAGATTAACACATTTGCCATCTGAGATATGCAACCTCTCGCGCTTGAAGGTATTGAAAATCCTTAATTGTCTTGCTCTGGATGAGAGGTCCGTTACAGATGCGCATATTCCGGTCACTGTTTGGGAGAGGAGAGAATGTTGACATCCCCTTTTTCAACTAGAGGTACGAGAAAATACTTAACATCACCTATCGATAGGAGTATTTCTTTTTTCGACTATTTGACCTTCTTTATTATTTAACTAACTTTCTCTTCTCTTCGCTATATATATTGGCAGTGTAAATAATTGATCGAGAAAGAAGGAAAGCGTCCCTCCGCTCCCCTCTAGTTCGCCGCCATCTTTGCCTTGTTATGTCGCGCAGCGTGAAGAACAAACGCCACCTTTGCCTCTCCTCGTCTTTCCTCGTACAACCCTCCTCACTCCCCCTCCCCTCCTTCATCTCCCCCATCACCGCCGCCGGAAGAAGCCCCACCCGTCTCCGGTGTTGATCGGGTCGCGGTCTATTCCACCGAGGTCAGATGATCGGGACGCTCAGATTCTCGGATCTGCCGTTCGATTTGGAGCTGCCTTCGGATGTCTCGTGCGATCGCATGAAGAAATCATGGGGATTTCGATGATCCCGGCGTCGACGTGGCCTTTGACGCAGGCTTTCGAGTCATCACTCGCCCTGTCGTGGCTCTCTGTTCGCCGGAGTCGGAGGCCAAATCGATGTAGGCATTTTCCCCCCTCTCTCTACTGCAATTCAATTTTCATTGTGAATGTATATTGGTTTCAACTTGCATCTGTCTCATTCAGACAATTTTGAACCTGTCGATGTGAGGCTAGCATGATTTAACAAAGTTAGAATTGAGTTTGGATGAGTCAAATAGCTTCGTTAGGAAACTTAATGCACAGGGCATTTGGGAGTGATAAACGCGGATTCGTCTTACCAAGTAAAAGTGCACATTGTGAAGACATGATATTATTGCCACAGGAAAGATGCCATGGTAATTTAATTCCTGAATTCTCAAGAACCCTTCAACTAACTTAGCATATGAGAAAGTAGAGGGCGAGAAGAGGATCGCAGTTTGTCAACCAATCAAAACATGGTTTCAAAAAAGTTCAGAGATGAACAATGATATCTGGCCAAAGTCTCCAACGCGTGTCGCATCCTCTCGATCGCCTCCTTCCTCTTTGGCCAAGTCCACCGAGGTCGATGAACGAGACACTTAGATTCTTGGATCCTCTGTTCGATTCGGAGCCACCTTCGGATGTCTCGTGTGGTTGGATGAAGAAATTCTGGGGATTTCAGTGATCCCGGCGTGGGTGAGGCCTTTGAAGCCAGCTTTCGAGTTGTCGCTCACTTTGTCGTGGCTCTCTGCTCACCGGAGTCGGAGGCCAAATCGATGGTAGGCATTGATCCTGCTTCTCTCTCTCTCTCTCTCTCTCTCTCTCTTCGGCGTGGATGAGGCCTTTGAAGCCAGCTTTCGAGTCGTCGCTCACTTTGTCGTGGCTCTCTGCTTGTGTGCAAGACATTGTTTACAACATATATCTATCTCATTTAGACAATTTTTAACTTGTCAATGTGAGGCTAGCATGATTTAACAAAGTTGAAATCTAGTTAGGATGAGTCAGATAGCTCTGTTAGGATACTTGATGCACTAGTTATTTGGGAATGGTAAACTTGGATTTGTCTTACCAAAGAAAAGTACAAACTGTAAAGACATAATGTCATTGCTACAGGGAAGATGCCATGGTGATTTACTTCCTGAGTTCTCAAGAGCTCTTCAACTGACTTAGCATATGAGAAAGTACAGTAATAAGGGCGAGAAGAGGATTGCAGTGTGTTGACCAACCAAAACACGGTTTCAGAAAACCTTGGAGATGAACAATGATATCTGGCCAAAGCTACTTACCTGCAAAAGATCTCCCATGTTGATGACTAGTGCTCCAGGTATTGGAGGAATGTCAGATCCACTGGTTCTCATGGAGTAGTTGAAGTCCTCCAATTTGATCTTGGAGGAGAATTGTGAGGACGTCATTGTCCGATTGCTTGGTCACACCCAGGGTCAACTCGGGCTGTGGGCATGGCGGATAGTAGGGGCACATGATCGAGTGTACCTTTCGACACTTCATCTCCTTCAAGTGATCTGGGTGGAATCTTGGGGCTTCTGATAAGAGCTCAAACAGACGAAAGCCCAGTCTCATCACATGCTTTGAGCACTTCATCAGCATTTCTCTGCAAGAGATTATTGCGATGCGTCAGCAAACTGAACTATAGCTGCCGTAAAAGTATGGTTGGCAATACTGTAAAGGGTATTGATATCTTGTATCAACTCGGGTGCAAAAGTTTGCTACTACAACTGCTAGAACTCGAATAAAGTCAACCATCAAGGAACATCCTTTTTTCCACCCAAGAAGAACAGAAGGACCACCTACGAGGTTCATGTCAGTGAAAATGATCAATCATTGAGGTTTATCTTACTGATTCGTCTCATTGATTTGAGACTAGATACAAGATTAATGCTATGATGGGTAGTGGAATTTAGGCGAGAAAATTTATACATATTCAGTGGTAGCAATTGTCTTTGCTGACTGAACGAAGAATTGGGCAACTCCTCGGTTTTCCACAACGAAAGAGTAACGCTATGGATAAAGGTACGTTCTCATCTATTTGTGAAAATCATGAAGATCAAAAATCACTGATTTTCGAATTTCCGCATCAAAGAACTACATGTATTTTTCTAACAAAGCAGTCATCAGTAGAGAGAGAGAGAGATGATGATCACCGCCACCATGGCGGAAGCGAAGCAAGGTCGAAGGAAGAGCTTCTCGTCCGAGCGTCCTCTGAAAGTGAGAGAACCGGCCATTGAGACAGGAGTTAATAATACTGAGTTCTCTTCAGTTATTGTTGTTCATATGGGTGGAGAGAGTACCGGACTCTATTTATACGTTCTTTCAACAGGTGCCTTCCATCAAAGCACCTTTTAATTCCCATAAGAGTCGCACCTCTTTAGAAAAGCAATAACTTCCCTTAAGGATTATACCATTTCGTTTTATTAGAGTCGCAACTTCTCGTAACCAATATTTATTTTATAGCATTTCAATAATTATTAAACCATATAATAAATCATATCATATGGGCCATAATAATTTCTTACATTCTCCCACTTGGCTCATATGATCTTCCTTTCATGGTTTAATAAAAACTGTAATGTGCACAATAACATTATGCTATATAATTTTCATTAAATTGGCAATCATATAATAATCATAATTAAGCAAAGAAAACTAATGCGAGTCATAGCGGTTGTATGTCATTAATCGACATAGTCCCTTCTATAGCTCTCTACTTAACATGATCCATAAATGAGAAATACAGTAATAGTCCAATTATAATGTCTTTTTAGAAATTATCCTGTTTAACATTCATTTATTTCCATAATATATACAAAATAGAAAACAGGAAATATCAGAAACACATAAATGAGCTCAGAGTGTCAAATACATAAACTTAATATAATCATAATACAAACATTAATGACGTCCAATAATGTCCATCCTTTCAACATGCTCATTAAATGTTTTGGACGGCAGTCCTTTTGTTAAGGGATCTGCAATCATAAGATTGGTGCTAATGTGCTCAATCGACACTCTTTGTTTCTGAACTTCTTCTTTAAGAAACAAGTATTTGATCTCCATATGCTTAGCACCCTTAGAATACTTGTCATTCTTAGAGAAGAAAACTGTTGCAGAGTTATCACACTAAATTTTCAACGGCTTGGCAATACTGTCGACAGTCACAAGCCCTGAAATAAAATTCTGCAGCCATAATCCATGAATAGTGGCCTCAAAGCATGCCACAAATTCAGCCTCCATAGTGGATGCAGCAATAACTGACTGCTTCGCGCTCTTCCATGAAATTGCTGCTTCAGCCAGAAGAAACAAGTAACCAAATGTTGATTTTCTTGTATCTGCACATCTGGCTAAATCTGAATCCGAATATCCAATCACCTCGAGATGATTGGATCTTTTATAAGTGAGCATATGATTCTTTGTTCTTTGCAAGTATCTAAGAACTTTCTTTGCAGCTTTCCAATGATCCATTCCAGGATTACTTTGATACCTGCCCAGCATTCCGACAGCAAAACTAATGTCTGGTCTGGTACAAGTTTGTGCATACATTAAGCTCCCCACAATAGATGCATAAGGAATATTTTTCATTTGTTCTCATTCCAATTCACTTTTCGGACATTGCATAAGGCTAAATTTGTCACCTTTCTGAATTGGAACTATTCCTGCTGAACATTCACTCATATTGAATCTCTCTAAAATTTTCTCAATGTAGGCTTTTTGAGACAATCCTAACAATCCCTGTGATCTATCACGGAATATTTATATTCCTATCACATACGTTGCCTCTCCCATATCCTTCATTTCAAAATTCTTAGAGAGAAATTTCTTGGTTTCATGTGGTTTAGCAAGCAAAATATCATCAACATACAGCACCAGAAAAATAAACTTGCTCCCATTGATCTTCATATATATACACCGATCAACGGTGTTTTCCTTAAATCCAAATGAAGTTATGGTATCATTAAACTTAAGATACCATTGTCGGGAAGCTTGTTTAAGTCCATATATTGACTTTTTAAATTTACATACCATGTGTTCCTTTCCTTTAATTGAAAAGCCTTTGGGTTGGTCCATATAAACCTCTTCTTCTAAATTCCCATTAAGAAATGCGATTTTTACATCCATTTGGTGTAACTCCAAGTCATAATGAACCACCAAAGCCATAATGATTCTAAGTGAGTCCTTCTTAGAGACTGGTGAAAATGTGTCTTTATAGTCAATGCATTCTTTTTGCGTAAAACCCTTTGCAACAAGTCTGGCTTTATGTCATTCAATATTACTTTTTGAGTCGCGCTTGGTCTTAAAGACCCATTTACACCCGACCTTCTTACATCCTTTAGGCAATTCAACAAGATCCTAGACTTGATTTTGATGCATGGATTTTAACTCTTCTTCCATGGCATTAAACCATTCATTAGAATCTTCACAATGCCATGGCTTGGGAAAATGAACCTGGATCATTTCCAATTCCTAAGTTAATTTATGACTCTTGTAGATAAACCGTATAGTCATCAGAAATAGCCGACCTCATTTCTCTTTGAGATCTTCTTAATGCTATTTCTTGTAACTCGGTTATTGGAGGTTCGATATTGACATCTCTATTATGGAGTATTTGTTCATTAATTTGTTGTTCTCGATTATTGTAAGGTTGAATTATAATATCGGGAACAACAACTTTAGAAGCTTTGGGTATAGGAACTTCTACCCTTACTTCTTGAATGCAAGCATCACGCACTCTTTCACTCTCATTGATATCACCATTTTCAATGAACCTAGCATTTTTAGATTCAACAATTCTTGCACTATGATTAGGACAGTAAAATTTATACCCATTGGATTTCTCTGCATAACCAATGAAATAACCACTAGTCGTTCTTGAATTCAATTTCCTTTCATGTGGATTGTAAATTCTTACTTCTGCTTGACAACCCCAAACCTGGAGGTGTCGTAAACTAGGTTTCCTTCTCGTCCACAGCTCAAAGAGAGTCTTTGGAACTGATTTACTAGAAACCCTGTTTAATAAATACATAGAAGTCTTTAAAGCATACATCCACAAAGACAAGGGTAAAGATGAATGACTCATCATACTCCTAACAATTTCCATTAAAGTACGATTATGCCTTTCTGCTACACTATTTTGTTGTGGTGTACCCAGCATCGTGTATTGAGCACAAATGCCATGTCTTTCAAGGAATTTAGCAAATGGACCTGGACATTATCCCGATTCATCATACTTTCCATAATATTCACCACATTTATCAAACCTTACTATTTTCACATTTTTATCTAATTGCCTCTCAACCTCTTTAATATGCACTTCAAGTGCATTCACTGATTGAGACTTGTCATGCAATAGATAAATATAACTATAACGTGAAAAATCATCAATAAAGGTGATAAAATGACTTTCCTTACCAAAAGATAGAACATCGAAAGGACCACATATGTCAGTATGTATAATTTCAAGAAGCTCTGTACTTCTTGTGGCACCTTTCTTAGTATGATTTGTTTGTTTACCTTTAATACAATCAATACACACTCCAAGGTCAGTAAAATCCAAATTTGGAAGAATTTCATTCTTCACTAATCTTTGCATTCTTTCCTTGGATATATGACCCAAACGTTTATGCCACAAGTAAGCAGAATTCTCATTCACCAAACTTCGTTTAGTGCCAACATTATGATGCAAGGTCATTAATGTCTCAACAAAAAAATTATCAAGCCTAAATTTGTAGAAACCATCACATAAAGTTCCAGTTCCAATAAGAGTATCACTCTTAAATAAACTGAAAGATCCAAAACCAAACTTACAATAAAATCCCGTCACATCAAGTCTTGGCAAAGAAACTAAATTGCGAGAAAATGTAGGTACATAAAGGGTTCGAAACAAATCCAAATAATGCCCAGTATCTAAGATCAAACGGTAAGTGACAATGCCTTCAACTGGAGCTTTGTTTCTATTCCCCGTAATCACATAACTTTCATTTGGCTTTATGGTTTGGATCGTAAGAAATCCCCACATCGTATTTGACACATGAGTGGTGGCACCAGAATTAATCCACAAAGTATTATGAGGAACTTCAGTAAAGTTTGATTCAAAACATACTAAAGCACAAGGCTTACCTTTCTTTTTGAACCAAGCCTTACGTTTTAGACAATCTTTCTTCAAGTGTCCAATTTTGTTGCAAAAATGACACTTAATAAGATTGTGTTCCTTCTTGTGGATTTGAAAAGCCTTTGAAGAATAATTCAGGACGTGTAATCCTTTTTTCTTGCTCCTTCCACCTTTCCTTTTGGAACTCCTTTGAGCTTCTTGATGACTTGAGAGATGAACAGAATGAGTCTTTTGATTCTTAATCCTTGTTTCCTCTTGAACAAGCATACTGGTCAATTCATTCACATTCCACTTATCCTTTATAGTGTTGTAATTCATTTGAAATGACCCATATTGCTCATGAGGCAAGGAATTAAGTATAAACTATACTAAAAAGTACTCATCCACGTTCATTCATAAAGTTCTTAACTTTGCTGCTAAATTCGTTATCTTAAGTACATGCTTATGCATGGTACGTGAACCATCATACTTCATGATGGTCAGTGTGCTCATCAATGTACCAGCAAGTGACTTATTAGCAGTTTAAGAATGCTCTTCCACAAATTTCATAAATTCCTTAGCATTATTAGTCTTGGGAAGAGAAGTCTTTAAGTTGTTTGCAACTGTCATTCGCATGAACATTAAGCTTAGTCTGTTCGATCTTTCCCAAGCTTTATGAAAAGACTTTTCACCATCGCTACTTTCATCAGTAATAGTAGCTGGTTTCTCAACTTGAAGCGCTAAATCAAGATCCAAGACACCTAAGTGAAACTGGACTTGTTCACTCCAATTAGGAAAATTCATCCAATTGAATAAGGGAACAGACGAAGCATGCGAATGAAGTGAAACAGGTACAGATACTGCAAATATGCAAGAAAATACTCATACATTAATGCCTTGAGAATATACCTAATCAGATTCAAACTAAACTACACATGTACATCATAGTTCTCCTTTGGGCGATCATATGATATACAAATATACATAAATCATAATGATGCTAATGACTCTTATTTGGTAATTGTAAATATATCTTATTAAAATTTATTTGCTATCTTTGGATATACAAACAAATTTAACAAGTCATATTAATTACCAACTATCATGTTCATAAATTATAAGAAAATAATTAACCTTTGGGTTAATCCCTAAGTTCTTATAATAAATGAACTTCAATATACCTATAACACCAATAATGATATGAAACATATCAATTTCATATATAGCATCAATTAATCATGGGTAATTGAATAAAACAATTTGCAATATCAAAAATTCAAGAAAACTTCAAGGTTTGGCCACTTTGGTGACTAACAAACCATTCATAATATGAATTTTCAATATTGTAAAATACAAATATTTACCAAATTGCACGCAAGGACAAAACCATAATCAAAGCATAAGGGCAAAATCGTAAAATCATAATTCCATAAGGGCAGAACCATAAATATAAAATCCAGGGGCAAAATGGTAAATAATCAGCAAGGGCAGAATCGTAATTATAAATAAACAGGGGCAGAACAGCAAATAAATAGAACAGGGACGAAACTGTAATTTTATTTTCACGCGGCAAGGGCATAACCGTAAATAACCATCAAGAGAAGAGGGCAAAACTGTAATTAGGTGTAACCGGAGGGCAACGCGCAGAGAGCAGAAGGCCGTGCAGTGCACGCGCCTTGACTGCCGTGCGGGCGCGTGCAATGCACGTGCCAGAGGGCAACTGCCCGCACGTGCAGATACCAACTGTTAAAAAAATACATGTAGTTCTTTGATGCGGAAATTCGAAAATCAGTGATTTTTTATCTTCATGATTTTCACAAATAGATGAGAATGTACCTGTATCCATAGCGTTACCCTTTCATTGTGGAAAACCGAAGAACTCGAACTAAATGAAGAAATCCGATTTCTCTCCCTTAACCCACTATTCTTTTATGCATTCTATCGATGGAAAAGAGAATACTGAGTTCTTTTCAGTTATTGTTGTTCATATGGGTGGAGAGAGGACCGGACTCTATTTATACGTTCTTTCAACAGGTGTCTTCCATCAAAGCGCATTTTAATTCCCGTAAGAGTCGCACCTCTTTAGAAAAGCAGTAACTTCCTTTAAGGATTATACCATTTCGTTTTATTAGAGTCACAACTTCTCGTAACCAATATTTATTTTATAGCATTTCAATAATTATTAAACTTATTAAACCATATAATAAATCATATCATGTGGGCCACAATAATTTCTTGCATGCTCGAGCCGTGGAGCTTCTTCACTGAATCTCTCGCAATTTCCTCTGTTTTTTTTTTTTTTTTTTTTTTTATGTCAGGATTATTTGAAGACGGTGATTCCTTCGCAGTTCATCTGGGAGAGAGGCTCCGACCTCGTCGTCATCAACCCTCGTGCTCCCATAATGTTGACGACTTCCCTTTTCTTTTGTTCGGTTTTTCGTGTGTGTTTGGTTTTGGCATTGGGGCGGTTGATGGTTTGTGTTGACCTGAGCGTTTCTCGAATTCTCTGGGTTTCCTTCGACTTCGTTTTTGTTTTGGACTTTTTAGATGCTCAATTCTCAAGTTAAGACGGCGCAACACATGGAGCGGGAGAAGGCGTATGATATTGTGAGTTGACTTCTGCTGTTTTGTCTTTAGTTGTGACAATGGAGCGAGAGAAGTTTTTTAATTTTCTCAGTATTAACATGCGGGTTCGTGTATCTCAGATAGCATCGTTGTTGAAGATTCCGTTATTGGTTGAGGAGGTCACGAATAGTAGCTCTTTCCAACCCACAATTTCCTCAGATAGCATGTGGGTTCGTGTATCTCAATATTCACTCTGGCTTATACCTTTTATCTTTCTCCTTTTGCTCATGTATCTGCTTCTGTTGATTGATACTTCATAGACTTGGAATTTAAAACCACTGTCAGATCATGGACGGGTCATCTATGTGAATAAAACTGGCAGGATAGAACCTTCCTTTCCGTTTTTTAAGATTCGATGAAGTAGTTTAGGCTTCAGTAGATTATATGGTCATAACAATATAGGACTCTTAGCTTTTGTCCGCACTGGAGCATGTTTCCAATATACTAGATGCCTAGGATAGCAAAGCTCTACCGCCAAAAAATGATCATCTCTACGTACATTTTGGAACTTAGTAGAGAAATTATATAGTAGATACTAAATTAAAATTCCAAATGATTGTCTTGATTCTAAATCGGAGTAGCAGGGATGTTAATTAGCTTAGATGATTAACATGCCATATATTGAAAACTGTCATCCAAAATTGTAGATAGCTGGCAGGGTCTATGTTAGGAACTACTGACCATCGACCTTCAATCATGTCTGAAGCTGATCTTACACGCAAATGATTGTTCTGATTATTTCTCAATGAGCATACTATGTGGTTCTGCCCCCTGTACGGAAGAAGCTGTACCAGCTTATGTTTTTGAGCAGAAGCATCTAGCTTTAACGCCCCACCCCTGTAGTAAGTCTGCTGAAAAGACGTTTCGACCCATGGCTCATTGATGGGTCGGGATGATCTTCTTCGCTCGTCCTGCATTCTTGCAAGTCTTCAACACCAACCTTGCAATGGCCCGCCCCTCTTCAGAGTATGGCAAACTTGGAACCTCAATGTCATCTTGTTAAAGGGGGAAGAGCCGGTGTGCTAATTTCGCTTCGATCCTGCATTGAAGAATATCCAAGAAATGATGATACCAAGTCATGGTCGATGAAGGCCACATTATGTTCTTAAAGATGATAATTTCTATGAAACTAACGAATGTTTCATGACTGTTTCGATAGATTTGCCACACTCCCTCTTCATCATCTAAGGTGTAATAGGTCAAGAGACATCTTCTGTTTCTGCAATAAAAGTAAGAATCCGACGGTCATTTTTTACTTTATATAATCCTAAAATTGAGGTGTAAACATACATCAACCATTGCCTTAGATGGACAGTAAGAATGCAATAGGTATCAGAGTGATAAACAAGAACAATGTCTATGAAAGGTTAATTACCACCTGATGCAACAAGTGCAGAACAGTCCTGAAGGAGATCTTCAGCGAACTTGATTGCATCTTCAGCTGATTCCGCCTATGGCTCCGCCATGATTTGCTTGGATCGAGACTTGTTTGAGGTAGTCAACGGGATCAACCTTGATCCGAGGTTGCGAGGACTCGGCGGCAGCCTCCATTTCCAATAACAGGGAGGTGCCAGCAATGAGGAGATATGGAAGAGAGAAATCGGGCATATATATTTAGAGAGAGAGAGAGGGAGGGAGGGAGCGAGGCACGCGGGCTTGCAGCTTGAGGCGGCAAGGGGTGGTGGATGAGGACAGAGGCGTACACCCAAGCGGCGGGGAGAGAATCGTGCTTGATTACGAGCTTCCTGTAACTCCAAGCGGTGCAGTACTCGGGATGGATCTCCAAGAGCTTCGTGCTTACGTTGAGAGCCTCCTTCGTGTGTCTGAGAGAAACATCACATCACAATTATGACGCTTTTGATCATGCAGAGGAGAACAGGACAGAAGTGAAATGGGTTTGAGCGGCTGATGCTGTTGTATCTTCCCGCTTCGGAGCTGTCCGAGGATGGCCATGCATTTTTTTTTTCCCGGCGGAGAGGGAGAGAGAAGAAGTGTGACCTTGGAACCAAAGAGAGGCTTAAGGATTAAGGAAGCTGTTGAACTTGAAATTGAGTCTTGATCGGAGAAAATTGAGAGAGAATCGAGGGACCCATGGTTTTGGTTATTCTGTAATTCTGACCATGAAGGGTGTGGATGAAGCCAATGGAGGGGTGGATTCAGCCCCGCACCTTGAAATTCTTCTATGAATATGTACTTTGGGCTTTTCACAAAGGAACAACTGGTTCACGCTATTCTTTCTCTCTGGCAAAGTTATGCTATTTCATTTGATGGATTAACTGAGCATAAAGTAACATGGAGATGCCGTTGGCCTTGCTATATATTCGTGCCTGAAGTTGATCATGAGGCACCACCCAACCATTGTCTCCCAATAAAAGCATCACTTGCAATCTCCTCTCAAACACTTCTCAGCCCCTGCTTTTGCCTTTGGAAATGGCGGAAGCAGTTCTCTTCAACCTTGCCACCGACATACTGAAAAGCCTTGCCACAGAAATGGCGAAACCAGCAGGCTCCTTCGCTTCTAAGAAGATCCTGTCGCTCTGCAGTGCCAAGGACGAGCTCCAAAGCCTCAAGGGCACCGTCCAGAGCATCCAAGCTGTGCTTTTGGATGCTGAGAAGAAGCAATGGCACAACAAACAGGTCAAGCTCTGGCTCGGGAGGCTCAAGGACGTGCTGTACGACATACAGGACTTGCTCGATGATGTTGCAACCGAGGATCTGAGGCGGAAGGTCGCTTCTGGCAACAAGATGTTGAAAGTGGTACGCGTCTTCTTCTCTAAATCAAATCAGCTTGCACACCGGCTCAAAGTGGCTAATGAGATTCAGGAACTTAGAAAGAGACTGGATAGGATTAAAAAAGATAGGGAGGAGTTCCATTTAGAGGTGCATCAGAGTGAGGAAACAATGGCCATCGTGAGAGGAAAGAAACCTGAAATTTACGCACCCGACGAACAAATAATTGGTAGGAGAAGGGACAAACAAAAGATCAAACAACTTTTGTTTGATTCCTCCTCTAGCAATAATGTGTCATTTGTTTCCATCGTTGGTAAAGGAGGCCTTGGAAAAACTGCACTTGCACGACTAGTGTACAACGATGGAGAGGTACAAAAGCATTTCGATCCTAAGATGTGGGTGTGTGTATCTGATGTCTTTGATGTGAATTTGATTATCAAAGAAATTCTTAAATCAGCGAATTGTCAAGATCACGAGAATAAGTCCTTAGACGAATTGCATAGACTTCTTCTTGAGACTCTAAGCGAGAAGAAATATTTGCTTGTTTTGGATGACATGTGGAATGGAGATCGGCTAGAATGGTTGAAGCTTGGAGATTGGCTAAAGGGCGGCGAACGAGGAAGCAAGATACTCGTAACCACTCGCAACCACACAGTCGCGAAGGTCACAGACGAAAAATCAGCTATCTATGATCTAAAAGGCCTAACTACAGACAAGTCTTGGGATCTATTTAGGGAAGTGGCGTTTGGAGATAGGCGAGCATCGGTAGACCAAAGATTAGAGGTAATGGGAAGAGATATAGTTAGAAAATGCGCTGGGGTTCCCCTTGCCATTAGAACTATAGGAAGCCTTTTGTATGGCAAAAAGGAAGAAGAGTGGAACCATTATAGAGTGAAGGAATTTCCAGAAATACCAGACATTGATAGGGTTGATAATGGAATTATGAAAGTCCTCAAGTTCAGTTACAATCATCTCTCATCACACTTGAAACATTGTTTTGCGTATTGCTCATTGTTTCTGAAAGATTATGTCTATGATAAAGAGATGATGATCCATCTTTGGGTGGCACAAGGCTTTATTGAGTCATGCAATGGGGAGGATAACCTTGAAAAGGTCGCTGAAAATTACTTGTCAGAACTATTATGTAGGTCATTCCTCGATGTTGCAGAGAAAGGCAATAATGGCGAGGTCCTAAAATTCAAGATGCATGATCTCATGCACGATCTTGCCCAAAAAGTTGCTGGAGGTGAATGCAAGATTTTTTGTTTTAATGGAGATAATGCACAATCTTGCCCAAAAGTTGCTAGACTTCGACATGCATCATTTATTTCAGAGATTTTCTCTAAAGAGGA